>JAZDUA010000177.1:1617500-2217500 GCA_038098605.1 Gryllus longicercus
GTATCCTTGGATTACGACAAGGTTGTTACGCCTTGAAGTGTGGTGGGTGGGATGGGCGGGATGAAGGTGAAAGGTGATCATGGACTTTTTGAACCATCCCAGCATTCGCCTTATGACCGAGGGAAACCACGAAAACCCCGGTCAGGATGGCCGGCCTGGGAATCGAACCCGATTACGAAGTCAGCGCGCTACGCACTGAGCCACTTCGCTCGGTAAAAGGTTTTATTATTAATGTTATTAATATTGCTTAGCCCGATAATAAAACATGTTTTTCTGTTTTCTGTTACGTTCCGTTTACCAAAAAAATAGAGACCTAACATTATAAGATAGCATATTTTGTCCATTGTAATATGATAAAGTAAGAAAACGAAGTTTTTAAACAAAAGTCAGCAGTCTCTTTCAATTATGATTTTTGGTCCGTCTTTTGACATATCGTAAAATTAATTTGATTCATTAGAGATTCACGTCGCGTCAACGGAGAAAGACGTTGGTCCCGTAAGTGTAGTGCGTGTTTCCCCTTGGGAGGTGGCGATTACCTTTTGCCCGTTTGACGGTGAGATCCGGCGCCGACCTAACGTCGGCGAGTGGGGTTTTCCCAACAAGGTATCTCCCGCTAAGCTAAGCACCCCCCTCAGACGGGAACAACTGTATGCTTTTGATCGGTCTCCCGTCATGACTGGTAATGGAATGCATGTAAGTATACATAATTGGTGAGGATAGGACAAGGAAGAGGTAGAAAGGATGGTGAGCGATCCGTGGCCCGTTTGTAAGAGTACTGCTCCGGAATTCACCTGGAGAGAGAAACCACTGATCGGAGAAACCGAATGAAAAGATACCGAATGGCAGTGGGAATCTGCCGGTCAGAGCAGCCGGCCGCTAGAATTCTCCTACAGGCAGTGGCTGAATTCGACCTAGATATGTAGCTAGCGCCGAAAATCCTACCTCCGTCGGGACTCAAACCCTAGGAACTCCCAGTCAGAGACACTGCAGTGACATCGGTTGATGTCCTGAGCCACATTCTCAATAAAAGTAATTTGAAAATAATATTTTAAATAATTTATTCTATGCTGATGACGCAGTTATTATCCAGGAAACAGAAGATGAACTACAGAGAGTAGTACACCACCTTAATAAAATTTGCAAAAGCTATGACATTAATATATCAAAAGAAAAAACAAAAGTGATGGCATTCAGGGGGAAGGACACAGTAAGGTCAAAAATTGTCATTGAAAACAAAATTATAGAGCAAGTTCTCTCCTTTAATTATTTAGGGTGTCAAATAAGTTATAAAAAAGATAAAGATATTGACAATAAATTAATGAAATATCAAAAAATATGTGGAACGATACACAACACTTTAAAAAATAAGACAAGACCGGAAACAAGAATTAAATTTTACAATACCATGGCAGTTCCTACATTACTCTACGGCTGCGAAAGCTGGGTATTAACACAAAAAACACTGATAAGAATACAAAGTAGCGAAATGAAATTTCTGCGAAGAATAAAAGGTTGCACAAGAGAAGACCGAATAAGAAATGAAGAAATAAGAAAAGAGTTACAAGTGACATCAATTAATACTAGAATGCAAGAATATAGACAAAGATGGGTAGAACATCTGGAAAGGATGAGTGATAGCAGACTTCCTAAAGCAGCTTTGTTATACGCGCCGAGAGGAAGAAGAGACGTGGGAAGGCCACGAAAACGATGGAGAGAAACTGTGAGGATGGAACAGGCAGTAGCCTAATCCATGAAGTGAAGAAGAAGAAGAAGAAGAAGAAGAAGAAGAAGAAGAAGAAGAAGAAGAAGAAGAAGAAGAAGAAGAAATAATACATCACTCATGGTGCAATATTGGTATACAGTGGGAAAATACTTTGGAATAAAAGCTGTAACTCACGGACATAGTAAAATAGAGTATATGCCACAAAAGTAACATTCGTGACATTTTCTACCTAATGAATCATTACAAGAGATTTCCATCACAGAGTAAGTTAGTTTCGATGTCTGTGTTGCAATCAGTTCCATCTCCCATAATTGCCGACGTCCTAACAACCCCAAAATAAAAGCGGAATGTACGGTAAGATTTCGAACCATAATCACTAATGACCCTAAAAATATAAAAAAAGTTTCTTCGCAGAGACTGCTTACAACAAATATTTGTAATATTTTTTAAATAGAACCATGTTTATAAATGTTTAAAAGCTGGTGACATCCAAATCTCAATTTATTATTAAAGGAGAATATAATTTTCTTACTAAAAAATACAAGTTTTCAAATGTGCACCTATTCTAACCATTTTACCGAAAATTAAATTTCCTTTAACAGGCTTGCCGATAAGTGGAAAATATGCCATGATATTTTTATGCCACTTCAACTACTTTCTAATAAGGAACTTGTGTTTAGTAGGAGTTTTATTTCTCGCATAACTCTTGTTGTTGACGCCTTTTTATATAGAACCGGAACCGTTCGAAGATTTATAAAAATATAATATAAATACAAAGGATTTCTGCATAATTTGATTGAATTATTCTTTACATGCTGGTACTTGTGTCATGTCGATCGGAGAATTATTTCTCGAGTTAGGATGTTATGGATATTTCACAGCAGTTGATGAACAATAACAATTTTTGTACTACAAAATTTTTAAATATGATTTACACCCCTTTTCACGAAACTTTTGAAATTATTTTGTTTTGACTAAGTTTTCTACGCTGTAAAAATATTGATAGTTACATGTTGTAAAGCTGTTTATCTGTTTGTATGTTTCCAGATCAATCATATATGAAATTCTTTGACTTCTTCTCTCTCTTCTACTAACCGGCCTATGTACCCACATCTTCAGGAACTATTACACATCTATTATTCGTTTAAAGCAGTTACATGTAATTTTACCTGTTTATCGAAAAATACTTTAAACGTGTATTTATAACACTCAAATTCTTGATACTACTTTGTTGATACATTTTGTTTGTATCCACAACGACGACGAGTGTGAAATAAGCTTTGCTACTTGTCGCATAGTTAAATGTCAGCTGCTGAACATTCATAGTAACGTACGGCGTCAGTTTTAGTTCATTATTTTCTTTCTAAGTGGTCAATTCTCCTAACACGTCACATAATGATCACCTTTAACTCGCTTAAATCAGTTGTATCTACATTAGACGGCATTCGGTTCATAAAACGAAATTTTATAAATTTAATCTCATTTACATACTGAATAAGAATACTGAATAAGAATACATCTGTAAAAGTATGTCAGTAACTGTATATATTTTATTTTCTATTAAACAAATTATACTGTAAACTTCTGAATTTAAAAAGAGGTTGAATCTAAATTGAGAATTTGTGCTAAAATCACTGTCTAAGTTTATCCTGATATGTTAACTTACATTAGCAATATAAGATTTCGCGATTCGTTTTCATTTATATTTTTGTAAAATAATTTTTCTCTTCCAACACACCATTAACTGTTATTCTAAACTATATATCAGAATATAAATATAAGTAATGAGAACAGTGCAAGAATTATACTTGTCTTCTCCCCTTGTCTTCCTCACACTCCATTTCCTCTCGCAATGAGGCGCACAACGCCCGTTCTCCCCTGGTTCTCCCCCACGCGACAGGTAGAGCGGCCGTGCGTGCTCCTGTAGGAGGCGCCGCACCCTCCCTTCTCCCCTCCCCTGGCACCCTTCTCTCACACACTCAGGCTCTCCTTCCCTACCCGCGGCAACAATCGCGAACAGCTGTAGGTGCCTAAAGGGCCGGTAGCTTCGACTACGTATAAGTCACCGAAGCCTTCCAACTCCTCGTTGAAACAGAATCAGGGTAGTGGGCAAGACGCTAGTTTCGCCGAGTACAGCTATCAGCAAGGCTCGCCAACTTGACACGCTATCAATTTGACGCATTTATGGGAAACACTACATATGCGGGGATCAAGTATGATGATAACATATCAGCTCAAATATATCGATGGCTGTATGCAATGCGATTCTTTTTTATCAGGCACGACTAATCCGTAATCCATTAGCTCAAGCCTATCCCACGCATCATATCATATGAGTTGGTAGCAGTCTGACTTTTAGTTTCTGCAAGACGGTGGAAGGTTAAGAGCACCCCTGTAATTGTCTCCATCCGTTGGTATGGGAGATGAAATACCCATACGTCACCTAGGACAGGGCTGCTCAAATGTGGACCGAGTTGGTGTGCTCTGGGGCAGAGATTTTCTTCGGGCCCACAGCTGTTGAATGAGCTCGATGGATTGGGAGGAGGTGGCATTCAGTGCGATCGGCTCTAGTCTGTTGAAAGGCAATTTGAGCATATGTGCTGTAACAAATTAAATCGTGTCAAGGCGAATGACGCCAATGCACCAAGTTACAAATTAAGGCACGCAGGTAGTTCTTGTAGTAGCACACAGTAGATAGTGTAATTAGATTGTCATTATATGTGGTTTTACCAAATCCTCATAGTATCCAACTGTCCAGTAGTGCAGTGTAATTCATAACCATTGCAATTGCCTTCTCGTACTTCATAATGGCACTCCATGTCCTCTTGGGACGAGGAGCTGATCTTTCCCTTGGTTGTCCCCTTGCGACAATAGGAGCGGTCGCGTGGTCTCAACACGGAGATATCGCGGCCTCCCCTCCCTCCGCCAGCCCTCCGCTTCCCTTTCTCTCCAAACCCCTCCCCAGAACTCCCCTCTCCTCCACGCATCCCCATCTCCACCCCCACCCCATCCTCTCCCTTCCTCCTCAATTCCCTCCCCTCAACTCCCTTCCCCTCCGCTCCATTTGCTCCCCCTCCTTAGCTCCCGCGCAAGCCGCGGCGCACGCGGAAGCGGCGCGGAAGCACGCGTGCCGGGCGGCCGCCGCTCGAGCGAAGTGGAATCCGCTCGCGCACGCGTGCACGCGTGCACGCGCCCGTGCCGGCCTCTTTGTGAGCGCCGCCCCTCCGCTCTACCTCCGCCGCGCGGTCTCCTGGGGCGGCGGTGGCGGCGGCGGAGGGCGCTTCGCTCGCGTGGGCGTGGCGCACGGGCGGCGGAATGAAGCGCTTCAAAAAGCCGCTTCTCACAGCTCACTAAAGCCCGCGCGCACAGTTGGATGACAAAATCGCTACGTAACGGCATCCTCTTTCGAATTTCTCTTACGGATTAATTTAAATCTGTGTATTCCCGATGCCCTCGAAATTGGGCAGAAATTGGGCAGATTACCTTTTTCAAAGGTAGATTTTGTTTTAAAATCGATTGAGTTTCGGAGTATTCATAATTGTCAACTGTTTCCTTCTACTTCTAAAACCGTGCTTTATAGGCGTTCGAGTGATAAAAAAGACGGGACAACTACTTTTCTGGGTGCAGCCATCCCCCAAGGGACCCCCATTCTACTCGTATTAAACTTTTTTTATTTACAAATGACTGATACCAGGAAAAGTGTGTCAGGGCGCATCACCTAATGTGACTGCAGAGCTTCTGATCGGAAGGTTCTAGATTCGAATACCGACGATGGTAGGATTTTCGATGCAAGCTAGAGAGCTAATAAGTCCGAATTCAGTCTCTGACGGTAGGAGAATTCTAGCATCCGACTGCTCTGATCGATAGTTTTCCGTGGTTTCCCCGATTAACACAGGACGAATGCCGGAGCAGCACCCAACCAAACGGGTCACGGACCGCGCGCGGTCTTTCCTCTTACTTGTCTTATCCTCACCTCTTTCTTACACACACTTGTAAATGCACAATATTACAGCACATACCGGTAGACTGGTCGGGAGCTTAGAGCTAGTCTTGGTAGGAGATAATTGGTTGGAAAAACTCCACTAACTGAGGTAGGTCGGAGCTGGATCTCATTATTCCTGCGGAAGATCACCGCCCCCTCCCAAGGCAATAAAATGCACTACACTTACGGTAGTTGACGTGCCAGGAATCACCAATCAATAACAGAACTTATATTTTTTACTAGAAAATAAATAAAACATTGTACGAAGATAATGAAATAATATTAATGATGCTATTAATAAGTACTGGTTTAGAGCCATTTACAGTGTTGTCAGATGGGTTAGAAAGACTCTTCCCGAAATATTGTGTACCAATTCTCCAAATTGTCAGCTTACAAAAGGGGAAATTTATGGAAATAAAATGTTGCATAACGAAGGACTACGGGGGCCCTTTTGAAAATGTCAAAGTGGTCTCGTCCCCTCTGCTCCCGCCCCTCACGATGACGTTGTGTTTAGCTGTTTTACAACGTCCGTGGTTGAGTGGAAGGGAAAAGCCGATGTAAAGCTGCTGGTGCTGGTGGGTCCGTGACGAAGTTGACGTGGCACGTGCAACTAACATCAACATATTACAAATATTTAAAGATAACATCTCCCATATAAGCACAGTTCGGCGCTTTGAAGCGCTCAGGCAGTATAATCTATTAATATAACTCGGCTATAAAAGTTTCAAACAGATGCTACCAGATAGCTCTAACAATACTCCAGCGTCACAATGAGTGTGAGAGATAAAAAAATCTTTCTATACAGCATACCGTTGGCTGAAAATCAGACTGTTTTTATGTCCTAGTTTACTAAATTTTTCAGGGGAGTCATTTGAAGTTTTTTGTGTGTAGTGGGTAAGGAAGGAATGGGTTAGAATGGAAAGGCTTTTTGCAAGCTTATAGAGTGAAACATAAAATTTAGGTTGATATCACACACATGTAGTCGGGGACATAGAACACAGTGAGAGAGAAATCTCATTTTGTAAAAACATTTGACTTAAAAAGGTCTGATTCTCAGCCATGGATATACTTTTCAGTGTTTTTAAACATAATTTTTTGAATAATTAGAATGTGTTATACATATTTTTGTTGTTCTTATCGCTGTTGTTCAAAATTAGTAATTCACGCGTTAGTGTTGCCAATTCAGGACTTCCAAATTTTGTCTTTCATTATAACCCTCCGCTTCAGGGCTATGAAACAAGATTATCACAAGACTTCGGATTTTGGGACCAATGCCAATTTAGCTTCTTTTGGAGGCTGCGGAAAATAATTTCAAATATTTAGGGATTATCAAAAACTAGATCTACTGAAAGCATCTAATAGTGCCTAAAATGTTCTAAATGGACGGTTGATGGGTATTGTAATAATTTTTGTCTAAACCTGCCTAAAATGAGTAATTTTGAAGAACTATCATATTTGAATTGCCCATTTTTTAAATTTCTTAAATCGAAACGCAAATACTTTTGCAAATTTCTCGAAACGCGCACATTCCCTGATCAAATAAGCAATCGGCTGCGCACCGAAATATCTCTTCCAACACACCGAACGTAGGATCTCTACAAGTCAATATAAAGAGGATGTTTAACACTTGTCTCCGATCAGCGCGCACTTAAGAAATTGTACGAATTTATGGTGCAGCTGCGCTGTTGAAAGGTTGAGAATGAAAAGTGTAAAAGGATGAACGTGTTGAAAAGAAATGAAAGCGAATAAAATTATAAGCAGAAGTCGCTAAAAAATGTAAAAATACGAGTACTTGATGTTCCTAAATAATAAAAAGATCCTAATTTAATCCTTTTTTGGTCAATTTTAGATGTCAAAAACATAACTTGTCATTGACTAAATACCTGGTTTAACCATTTTGTAACCTATTTCAAATGCCTAGAACGTCACTTTTATGGCCGATAATAACTAATTTGTTACTTTTTTGTGCCTAAATCATCACCTAAAATTCCTAAGTCTAATTATTTTTTTAAGGACTGCACATGTAAATATTTCCATATTTCCCTCTTGGATGACTGAAATCTCTACCCAAAAATGCATCGTGTTTTATTATAAAGTAGTTTAAAGTATTCTGTCACTTTAAACTACACGCAAGTAAAGTAATTTTGTCCATTAAATGTCGGTAATTCCAAAAAAGCAATAGCATTTGGAAAACATCTTATTCTGATCAAAGGTAATAGTGTGATGTTCTTAAGTTCTCGCTGCATGGCACGAGTGATGGTGTCACTTTATACCGTTATGTATACATAGATTACAAAAGGATAACAAAAACAATGTAACGTGGAAGTGCTTTCTCTCAACTAATTAACAATATAACAGTTTTGTGTAAAAATTACTTAATCTAATAAATTCAGTTACATTTCACAATTATTCACATGAGCGTAATTTTCTTTCATTAAACAATCTGCATACGCTACAAACACGTTAAATGCATTATGGTCGCGCAGGGAGCTTGGCTAGATACAGCAACCCTATTTCATATACCATTCAGTAAATGAAATCTAAATTGTTATCACAACAGATTGCTTATAGATTAGTCAAGCTAGTTTCACGTGTTTGAAAGACACAGTATACACAACATACACAACATTTATGAGACGTATTAATTTACGTATGGCCTTCTAGCTTATCACCCGGCATTTCCCGGGTATTTATTTATCACAATTTCGTATTAAGCAGCCCCCCCTTTTTCTCTGTCCCACGCACCCCTCCCGCCCACTTCGCACGGTCCCGCCCCTCGTCACCCGGCTACACCCAGCAACAAGTAGATGCATTGCCGATTACTTGAAACTAAATTTTGTAACAAAACCAAACAATTTTAGATAACCTTTCGAAATGCAATCACATACAATTTTTTTCTTTATGTCATTCATGCTGATAAACATATCTATAGAAATGTAGGAATTAATGTAGAGCGGATGAAAAAGCGAATGTTCTCTCTGTAATGATGAAAATGAGCTCTCTGTATTTTGTCTTATCATTCAAAATTATTCAGGAATTGTTTTGAAGTTTATTCGTTCTCTCCATGCGTAATAATTAGTTATAATCTCGATTTAAATTCAACACATGTGAATATTTCAAAACTTCAATTTAAAGATTAATTTACACGATATTTTCACATGGGTCTGAATTGAAAATGCTTGTAAAAAAGTTCATCAACACAAAATATATTACTAAGAGGTACTATATTATTAGTTGACATTAACAAATTATATATTCTATAATTTTATTGGGATGTCATTTATAAATTAAAACCGCTTCTTTGATACTATAGTTTGGACATGTAATAAACCACTTGAAACTATGTAAGTAATTTTTCTAAAATATATTTCTCTGTATTTTTATTAGCCATCGTACTTAAACTCAACATTTTAGACGAGTTTTTCTAATCTCTTTAGAAGGAAACAAATATATATATATATATATATATATATATATATATATATATATATATATATATATAGAGAGAGAGAGAGAGAGAGAGAGAGAGAGAGAGAGTTATTAATTTTATTTTTATTGTTATTTCAAGAAAGCAGATTAAATATTAATTGGACAATTGAAAATTATTGTGGGTGTGAATTATTATATATGTGTGTGAATGTGTATATTACTTGAACTTCGTAAAGAGCTTCACACAGTAGTATTTAATAATATTCTAATAAGATACTTTTCTAAACACATAGTTGTAATGAAAGTACTTTCTTATTACAAAACATACAAACAGATTGCAATTTGATTCCAAAATAAGCAGCTTTAACATACCATTCTCCTAACAAGTTTTCTGTAAGACCTAAAACTAAAGATCACCAAGAATATCCACGAAAATTAAAGTGCGCATGAATCTTCCACCCTGATGGGCATCTTAAGTAGAAATCGGGCTGTTCTAGGTCTAGGTGCGACGGTGGGGCATGACCTGCCAGAGTGGCTTCACCTTCTTGCCAGTCTTAAAGAGGTTACTCGTAAATTTCCGTCCCGTGATTCCTTGCCAGTATTCTGCAAGGTCATCGAAAAGTCTGTGAATCTTTTTAATGAAGTGTGCGCCCTTCTTCTTTCCCAAAAAGAAGAATGAAGCCGTAACTAACTTTTCGGAGCGCAACTTTTAAACGTGACTCCCCTTGTGAAGCTCATTACTACAACGTTGTAGGCGTGAGTCAATTTTCGTGTTCTGAGAATAAAAATTCTCCGACATAACTTCTCGAGTTGAATTGCAGCTCAGAAATGCCTCTCGGAGACTTTTATGAGAGAACATTCCAAATTTTGTGTCTCTCCAGAGAAGTAGTGGTTTTTCCATGTTTTACCGCAGACTAATATGAGGTACAAGAGGCCGTTCTTCTCCTCTTCACTTTACAAATTGGGGAAGAGATTTTGATTTGCTCTTCTGTCGGAAATACAATTCTATAAATCGGAAGAATTTTATTAATAATGTAGCAGTCATGCGAACCAACATATTTAATAAGTATGCTTTTGATTATTGTTTAAATACAATTAATAGCCCAACATCTATAAACTTTGTAGAATGAAGTATTATTGTAAATTTTGGTAACTAAGTTTCTGTAATTAAGTAAAAATGAAGCATGTATTAAATTACATGAACTAGAAAATATCGTTGCAATGAACTCAAAGTAAGATAATTTCACATAAAATATAATATTTCTTGAGAATATCATATTTTTTGCTTTGAAAGCTTTACTATTCCTCTCCCTAAGTTTGTGGTTGAACACATTTACTTGAAATCAGTTCGACCAACCTAGCCAAAACATAAGCAAAAGCTTACCAGATAACTGAAAACGTAAATAAATTAGTAGAAAACATACAAAATGTAATAATACTATTCCGTATGAATGTTGATTATATGATTGATATGGATAAAAGGGCGTTAAAAGTGCGTGAGATCAGTCACTTCCGTAATAGAATCTTGTTCATGTTGTACTACTATCGATGATGATTGATATTTAAATTTTAAATTTGCACAAATTATTACAACTTTCCTTTGCAACGTTTAATTTTGTTTTAAGCATGATAATATCATAGGAGCTTATCATAAATTACTTAGCCACTGCTGAAACATTTCTGATTTTACTTTCCCGCCAAAAATCTATTTTCGAATAAATATTGGAAATTTGAATATGTGGCTACAATATTTTATACCTTCAATTTCACTACAAATGCATTAGTAGAAAAGTAGAATATCTGTATCACAGTAACATTTAACTTAAGTGTTAAATGTTACGCACAACAATCCTTTAATATTCAACAGAGTGCGTATGAAGCAGCCCTGCTCCCGTCTCCAACGCCCATGTCTATTCCCTTCAATTTCCCCCTCCAACCCCTTTACCCACGAGGCCTTCATGCCGCCTTCCGCTTCCACCAACTGTGTTTCCTATTGCGTTCACGTGCGCCCATCAACAAAGGCTTGCATGGCAACACAGAAACAAAGGTCCATTGGAAATTTAATTGTTCACAGTCACCTACACCTACACAAGTCTGTTACCACAGAGTAATTCCAACGAAATTATTGAACTTATTAGTTATATTTATTTATTAAATGTTCGCTGGCAATGTCAATTCAGAACACCGGTATAATAATAATAATAATAAAATGTTTTAAGCTTCATATCATGATAAAAATCAACCATTTCATATTATAACCGTTATGAAATGGTAATTACAAAATTAAAAGTATTTCTGCAACAATATATTTTTTGAACCGGAAAATTGTGAGTAGTACAAGGGACATTTAATTGCAAGACATGTCACTTCTACCTAAATTAATTTATTGTATGCAACTTTCGATTTTGTTAGCTTAGGAAACTATTTTACTCATAGTGCAGTCATATTTGTAACAGAGAAAACAGATTGAGAAATAATAATACAAACTAATACAAATAAATACAATAATACGATAAAACAAAACTAATACAATAATACAATAATAAAACTAATACAAAGTAATACGATAAAACAAATCCAGCCAACAAAAACCCACGTAAAACAATAAAACTGTGGGACTGGAAGAATCAACAGCAACGTTATCGCATCTCCCTCAATTTTTGCCGTCCGCTGCGTCCTCCAAAGCCAACTGCGTTTCCCGACCACCCTTTCGATCGCGCTTCCTGGCTGGGGGCGGCGCGGGCGCGGCGCCCTGCGGTTCCGCCGGGCCCCACTCGACTGGCGGACGCGGTCGCCGTAATTGTTGACAGATTGGGTCCGGCGACTTCTGACCCGGCGACGGGCGCCCGGCGCGGCTCGCGGAAATTCAGCGGGTCGGCGCGGCGCCACACTCGTTCCCTACTAAATTGGGCTGAAAGTGTCCGATAAACCAGAGCTCCCCGACGCTGGGGGCTGCGGCGGCTGCGGCCGGGAGGGGGCGGAGTGGCGGCGGCGGAGCGCGTAGTAGCTGCGGTGGAGGCGGAGTGCCGAGGCTGCGGCTGTGTCGTAGCTGAGTTGGTGCGGATAAGGGGCGTGGTGGTGGACGAGGAGGGAAAAATTGGGGCGTGGTGGAGAGAGATGTGAAGGTAACAGTGAGGCTGGAAGCTGAGTGGGGCGACTGCGAGACGGGAGCTGGGGAAAGGGGTGCGGTGGCGGGTCCTGCTTGTGAGAGGGCGAGCATGACGGTGAGAGCGGGGCCGTGTGATGGAGACCGGAGAAGAGGTGGATATAAGGTGGAGCAGGAGTGAAGTGGCAGGGAGCAGGGGCGAGGGCAGGAACCGGGAGCAGGAGCGAGGCGTAAGAGCGAGGGGAAGTTGCGGCGTGAAGGGCAGGAGGCAGTGGTAGAGGCAGGGGCGGGGGCAGGGGCAGGAGCGGGGTCAGGAGCGGGACAGTGATGAGGACACGAGCGAGGGGTAGGAGCGGGGACAGGGGGCAGTGGCGGGAGTGAGACGGGCGCGGGGAAGGGACAGCAAGGGCGGGAACAGGGGCTAGGTGCAGGGGCAGGGTTTAAAGCTGAAGGTATGGGCGAGGGGTAGGAGGAGGTGGCATGAGACGGTGGCAGGGGGTAAGGGCAGGGGCGGGCAGCGTGGACGGTCTGAAGGCGGATGCAATGGTTAGGGCAAGAGTGGATGCGGGAACGGCTGCGAGGAAACGGGATCTTCTTTTCGGGGGGCGGCAGGGTGGCGGAGGGTGAATGGGAAGGGAAAAACGAGGCGGGAGCGGCAGCGGCCACCGAGAGGTGCAGGGGGGAGGCGTCGGCGGAGAGGTGGGGGTGGCGCATGGGTTGGAAGTTGGGGGCACGGGCTGGTCGCATTAGTCGGGTGTTGGCGTCTGTGAGCTGGCCGGGAGCCAGCAGTCCTAACCATCACCCGCCTCACACTCTCTCACCGTCCTTCTCTCTCTCTCTCTCTCTCTCTCTCTCTCTCTCTCTGTCTCTCTCTCTGCCCTGGGCCTGACTTTCCCTCGCCCTCTTGCTCTCCACCGCTGGCGACCGCGCTCTGCTCTCCTTTCCCCCTCTTGGCGTATTAGGGTTTCCCTCTGGGCGGGATTCGTTCAGGCGATTGCTTATCGTGCGGAAATTCTTGAGGGTAGTCGCGGTTTTTCTCTTCGAGTGTTGTGAGAGTTCACCACTGAAAGAAGTTCGAAAGAGTTTGCCTCATTCAGATTTGAAAAGGCGTTCAAATATTACGTCTCATGAACATTATTTTGTAACCAACGTGCAGAAAAACAGCAAACGTAATCAAAATAAGTATTCTACAAAATAGTAAAGTTAATGAGAAAAAATAACCATTAGAACAATACATATGGTCACCAAATAAGAAAGTATATAATATAAAGTAAATAATATGATTGTTAGGGAGGTGATGAGTATAGCACAAATCCATACAGTACGACTTACAAGAAATTAAGATATTCCTGACATTTGATACCACAGCACATTGAAGAAAGTACTAAAAGGACTATCAAAATATCTACATAATAGAGAACTATTTAAATGTCTAATTTAAATGCAGGAAAAACACCTTAGCAAATATATTTAGCTATTCTAGAGATAGGCGAAATATAATGGAAATGTAACTTTATTTCAAAGGTACAGACAAAAATTTAATAAGAAAAGTGGTTTCAATTATTTGTAAATTGTAACCATTTGTAAATTATTTGTAAATAATTGAATGTACGAAGTATTAGTTCCAGTGTAAAAGAAAAGCTTTATGACAAAAAAAAATTCTGTTTTACTGCTCGAGCAGTCTGATGCATTCTTGAAACGAACAAAAATAGCACTATGTAAAAATACGGAAATCAATATTGTTCATATGTATGCAGAATAATTTTTAAAGCCTTTGCAAAATTTCAAAGGTCGATTTCAATAACAGGAAATTCTCATAACAATAACAGGAAGAACTCAGCAAGTATCGGGTTTGCAGTCTACACCCAGGATGCTTATACATCTAAACAGTCGCCTCTTATGCCTCGAGAGAGACAAAAACCTGAGACACTAAGAAGAGCACCTAGCCCCAAGGCTGCTATGACTCGTCCCATTCATTCAGTTTGTACCCAGGAGCGCATTCCGCGCTGCAGGACAGAAACCTGAACCACCTCTACGCTGGACCACACAGCGCCCCCCCCCCCCCCTACCCGGCTTCCCGGCCCGCGGGCAGCTAAATCTTACGCCTTGTTTACCCAACCGCCTCCGCATATGACCATTTTGCTCCGCACTTAAACAAACACCCGCCCTCCGACGCCGTTTTGCACGTACGACCACGCCGCCCCGTTGGTCTGCAGGGGAGCCATTGCAGAGTCACTGCGTGGGAGGGGGCGGAACGAAATTAGGCTCCCTAAATATTGCAATTAGGTGTAGTAATGACTTGTACTCTCTCTTGTTTACTAACATGTGTGTTTGATAAGATCTTTTGATGGCTTACTCACCATCCAGGTCTGCCGACTGAAAACCGGAAACGCAAGTACTAGATGGATGTTTCTCGGTAGTTGAATTTCCATTATTAGGACAACAGATATGAAGATGATGGCTATGGCGTCAAATGCTGCTTATGAAATAAATATATTCATAATGTTCATAAATATAATACTACATATTAAAATTATAGGAATGTCAAACCTCACTTATAAGTTATCACCGTAAAAGCTGATCCTAACGCTTTTTTGGCCTCATTCATGATCATGTTAGAAATGTCAAAAACATGTTTTGTATAGATGTCAAGAAGGTCGTTTTGCGTGAACAGAAAGTTCTTTGAATGTTTCAAAACATACGATATACGGACGCTTTGTTACTCGAAACTCTCTGCAGATCGTCTTTCCAGAACTTGCTGGACTGTTGAAAAAACGTAACCCGAACACCTTTATACGCGAAAGAAAATATTCGGATTTAGTGAATCCCAAACGAATTATGCCGTCAGGCGTAGAATTTCCTAATAATTGTAATTGAAACATAAAACAGTGGCTATTTTTTTAAAATATTGTTTAGAGGAACAAAATTAAAAATTCTCGAACAAACATGATTGTGGAGTTTTTTATGTGCACTGATCCTACTGGTATGGAATTTCTCCGTTACAACTCATATGATACGCAAAAATCACCAGTTTTTAAAAACACAAGTTTTTCTTCCTGTATTGAGATTTTCGCTTTCTTGCTTGACGAACGAACTTGTTAACAAAAGAAAGTTATATAATCGTGCGCAGGAAAACGGCGAATTTTCCGCAGAAAAACTCTTATTTTATTACTAACTTCTTCACAGACTCCTAACTATGGGATATTACTAACTTTTTCCACTGACTCCTTAGCTATGGGATTTGTCAATAGCGTCTTTGTTATCTCCCCACCTGCACCTACATTGCATTGTTTCTCTAGTTAGATTGTTCATGTGTCCTCCTCAACTCCACATTAATTGGTACTCGTGACGCCCAAATTGGTTTTTAGTCACCGATTTCATGATGCATTTCGATCTCAGCGGTATACACTTTCCCTACACACATGTTATTTGTGTAACTTATGAGATTTCTAGTACTTTGTTTCTAGTCAAATGGAAAGAAATGAAGAGTGTCATTTATGGGATGAATAATTTAGTCGTACATTCTATAATGGATGCACATTAATCGAATTTCAGATGAAAAAGTGGAAAAGCAATTGAATCGGAGAAAACAAAAACGTTTGATGTCCAGAAACTTCAAATTTTGAAGAGCAAGCAAAAAGCTTTAAAGTTCCTAACACCAATCACGTTTTCTTAACATTTATAGTTCAAGGGCACTCTACAAACGTCACAGAGGTCACGGACAACGAACTTTTATGCACAGAAAGTCGAATTTGTATTTTAAGAACAGTTTCCCGTCGTTAACTCAACACTGGCAAAATGTGACATTTAACCTTTTTTTTTGCACCGATTCAACTACGTTCCTATTTACGTTATGCGTTTCTAGATAAAAACGATTATTATGTTTTATTTCAAATAAGTAATTTAATCTTAAAAATAAAAGATCTTGGTTTACAATCAGTAATTACGTTAGTCAGCTCTGTTGAATGTATGAGCTAGAAATTGTCATTCTTAGCACAACGTGACAAAATGAACCTTTATCTGGACGAAGCTCGTTGAAAATAGTTTCAAAATAGAACATTTTATGCATGTTCTAGAATATAAAAACCAGCAAATATAGCGGTGTCCAAAAATGATATTGTGTTAAAAATATAACGCTTAAGTTCTGTATACGTAGTGATACGAATATTTCTACTGGTGCAAATGACTATTTCGATTGAATGGGTATAAACCAGAACAATTTAAGTGTCATTTCATAAATTCTGAGAAATCTGTTTATGTAAGTAAATATCACTGTAAAGTCGCGGTACTTTGTTTCATCATTAAAACCACGGCATTTCAATTGTTCATGAAAACCACGAAAATACATCGCCACTGACATACATTCTAAAATTAACAAGTTTTCTCAATATTTATAAAATGTCACTTAAACCGTTCTAGTTTTTACCCATTCAATTAACCATTGAAAAACAAATATTTCTTTACAAAATCCAATCATTCTATTTCGATACTACCGGAGATGAAATTAGCTGGTGTTACATCGCATGAAGTGCATGAGTTACGATCCAAAGCACGTGCCAACAATGAAGATGTGTTTACGGAAAGAAATTGGGAGAACCTCGAAAGAATGCAAACAAGTGCTGTAATATGTGTATATTTCAGTATTTTCAGACGAAAGCATTTAAAATTAACTCTCACCACTTTTGAAACTATTGGTGAAACACGAAAGCGTTAGGTAAATACATTCAGTTTTAATAATGCTTATTTTTTGAAGGGAAGGAATCAAAAGTTATTTTTAATTATCTATCTTTGCAATGAGAAGACATTGTAAATTGTTCTTGGGTCTTTTATATTTAAAGTAGCATTTTAAACCAATAATTACAGAAACAATTATATTAGAAATATTAAAACTTTTCTTCTGCAGATACCTGGCGTGTCATAGATGTTGTTCATTTATTTATGGCCTAAAGAAACCAAGCTAACTGCTTCAAATGTTTAAGTGTACAGTGAATAATATGTTATAATTTAGAGTAGCTACGCTGTAGATGGTTTTCATCTGTGAGATAAGACCTATAATTTGCTGGTGAAATTTTCATCTTTCCAACAGAGAAATTCTGGAGAACATAAATGTTAGAAATCGCACCATCCAGAAAGCGGGAGAAATAAAACAATTATTGTTCTCTAACGCATTATTGAATATTACTTTTCGTTCAGTTTTAATTACGATCGTTTACTAATTTTTATCTGTACTAATATTCTCTTTCTGAAATATATATTTGACAGATAATCTATCATTATGTAAATAATTACATTATCATATTATATTTCATAATTGAAATGATTGGAAGTTAATTGTAAATATTTAAGAAATTATTTATTGATGTATTTTAACACGATTATTTTCTTTGTGAATATTCTGCCATTCTTTTACAGTATTTCTTAATTATGAGGAAACTCTTTTCTAAAAATATATTCATAAGAAATTCCTTTTTTTTAATGAAAGAAAAAAAAACACCATGTACCCGCGGTTTCGAACATAATTCCTGACCCAGCGGAGAATTCAGTCCGCCAGCGCACGGTGGCGTCTGTCGCAATGTGATGCCAGACGGACAGCCGTCACGTAGTTTCCATTTGCCATATCAGCCCCCAAAACGCCCGCATATGGAATATCTGGCGCGGAGGGGGCGGCGGGAGGCGGGGCGGGGGTGGGGTGGCTGGAGCGCGGCGGTCGCTCGCATTGTGAATAAATGATCGGCGCTCCTGTTATCTGGCGACGCGGCGCGACGCAGCGCTGAGCGCGGCGCGGCGACCGTCCGATTCCCTCGAAGCTTCCCTACCGACCGACAGATCGTGCTCGACTGAACGCCCGCCCGCCCGCCCGCCCGCCCGCTCGCCCGCTCGCCCGCCCGCTCGCCCGCCCGCCCGTCCGTCCGCACGCACACTCACCCGCCCGCCCGCCTGCTCTCGCGCCCGCCCACGCCCGCTCGCTCGCTCACCCGCCGGCTCTCTTAAACCCAACCACACACCCACACACCCACCCACCCGCCCGCCCGCCCGCCCGCCCGTCCGTCCGCCCGCCCGAGCGCCCGCCCGCCCGCTCGCCACTGCCTTTCCGCCACTGCCTTCCCGCCCATGACCACTCATCCGAACGCCCACCCGCCCGAACGCCCACCCGCCCGAACGCCCACCCGCCCGAATGCCCGCATGCCCTGCGCTGCTGTGCCTTCCACTCAGAGACCAACTGCTGTGCAGGACTCAGTGCAAAGTGAGTGAAACCACTTCGAACGAACTGTTGGGTTCGCTGTTACTCGTCTTTCTCTAATACGTGCGATATGAAAATAACTTTGCCACATAATTTGTGTATTAACAGGTTTCACTATCAAGCCCGAAACTATCGCAACTCTATTTTCGTGATACACAATAAAATCCGCGTGCTGATTCAGCGCTTGGCGGATGAATGTCACTGAACACAAAAACCGAGGGTTGAAAATCTACTGTGCAATACTCGTGATCTGCAAAGTGAATAGAAGTAGTTTAAGCGAGCTGTTGTATTCACGTTTGTTTTTCTTCCTCCAGTTTTTGTGAGGTGAAACTATCTCGCTGCATGAGTTCGCCATCAGTAATAAGTGATTGCAATCCAGTTTTCAAGTGCGGCGTAAAATGTCTAAAATACGCGTTTTAATAGAGCAGCTAACTTTTCGTTTTGACTTCGAAAATACTTATTATAAAAAATGAAAGCATTTCGTACAAAAGACATAGTCATATTTCAGATTCATTAAAATATACCCATAACATAATAAAATTAACATAATTCATTATTAATTCGCAACTTGTTATTTAGAGTTATTAATAAGTAATTGCATCATCATTTTGGACCGTTTTGACTGCTCTACCTTTGATGAAGGTTGAAAAATGTAAATCAAAACTGTCTACAAAATGAGTCTATCAAGCTTCAAATGCTTCAAGAAGTGTAAATTAACATGGTATAATTGCTTTTTTAATATATACATACCGCCATAACATAATAATAATAATAATAATAATAATAATAATAACAATAACAATAATAATAATAATAACAATAATAATAATAGTAATAATAATAATGGTAATAATAATTTTTAACACTCGAAAATAATGTTTTCAGTGTTATTCAGGAAATCTAGTTGCATCTAAAACACTTTCTAGTCAACAGTGGAATAACCTGATTCATATAATATTTTTGTACGAATCCTCGGTCCGAAATATTTTTAACGTGATTTTTTCATTAATTAACAACAGCGCATGCAAGAGAAAACCTGCTCTAACACTAATAGTTTTGGAGAATGGGAAAGCATGGCTCGATCTCAGAAGTATGATAGTATTTTCACGAAGCCAGCGATTTTGTGACGTTTCTCTGAATCGAGTTCGTAGGTCGACAGCTTCGGAAATTCCGTGATAATTTCCAGGCAAAAGCTGGAGAAGCACCTTATTTAAAAGACCGCGACCAAACTTTCCTTCTTAATCCTTTCGCACCCACCTCCCCTAAGCCTCACCACTGTGTGTATGTGTGTGTGTGTGTGTGTGTGTGTGTTTGTGTGCGATGGGAATGAACTGGGAAAGAAATGGGTCTGAATGGACCCATTTCTTCCTCTTTATAACAGAGATACACCGGCGGGAAATAGACCCGCTCTATAAGCAATACGTATATGCGGTCTTCTCACACTTACACATATCGCATGCGCAGCTTTTGATCAAAAGAGATCACAATAACCCGTCGCCTCGCAACACGAGCACCTCGAATACGTCCTCTCGGATAGCGCGGCTTGTCAAAATACAAAAGTTTATTTCCGAAGCGACGCCGCCCAGCGTCACGCATCATCTGCCGCACTCGACTCCGCAATATTTCCGAGCGCAGGTCAACGCACGACGTATTCCTTTTCTTTCTATCATCTTGCGCAAAAAGGGGCTTCCCCATTGGCTTGGTTACGACGACATGCCTCGCGGCGCTGGGGAGCGGAGGCGGAAAAACGGGGCGCCGTTTCTTGGAAAGCGCGTGCGGGGCGGCGCGGCGGGGGGAAAGACGCACTAGGTGGATTTCGGGGGGGAAGGGGGTTGGCGACAGCCAGAGGAAGAAAATAAGGCGGAGAACTGGGGGGCAGACAAGGAGAAGGAGTAGCAATTGAGGAGAAGAAGAAGAAAAAGAAAGGGAAGGAGGTGCAGGAGGAGGAGAATGAAAACGAGGAGACGAAGGAGGAAAAGATGGTGGAGGACGAAAGGAGGAGGGGAAGAGGGAGGAAAAGGAAGAGGCAAAGGAGAAGGACGAGAAGGAGAAGAAGAAAGAGGCGGTAAAGTGAAAAGGGAAGAAGAGGAAGGAATGAGAAGAAAAATTAGACCAAATGGAACGTGAACAAGAAAAAGAGGAATTGGAAGAAGAAAAAAGAACAAAACGGAAAAGAAATACCAAACACCTAATATATACTCAGAGAATAATTCAACGTATTGTTCACACGGCATTTATAAACAAATTAGGATTGAAACATAAAAATGTAAATCTGAAATACAATTAAGAACCATTCCGCTCGAAAAACTGTTTAAGTTGTAAACCAGTTACTTTATTAGAATCGTGAAACTACCAAAGGGAATTTTTCATACCAAACAGCAACTCGCCTAAGACAGAACGAAATATCAGAAAATGTGTTGTGTACGCTTGCTAGGTGTTTCTTGAATTACAATAGAAATTAGAACGAGAGCTTGCCCTCTTCCTAGAAATGGGACGAGACGAACAGCAAGTAAAGCTCGAAATTCAGAGGCAGTCGTTGCCAGCGACGGCGTCTTCGGTCGGGAAGCCGCGCTGCGCGGTAGTGGCGGTCCCCTCTTTCACTCCCTCGCTCCATCCTCATCCTGCAGCGCCCCGCGCCTTCTTTCGAATGTTCTCGAAATGCGTAACAAGTGAGGCTGTCGCCACTGCCGCCGCTGCTGTCACCCCCCACGCAGACGTCTCTTGAGCAACCACATCCGTCACCTAAGCGAAAAGAACCATCACCATTACTTCTACCTACACTAAAAGTATATTAATCATCAATGACAATGTATCACCATATCACAATAACCGACATCATGTCAACCTCTACCGTAATCACCAATACCACGGCCTCCATCACCTCTGATACCGTTTCCATTTTTACCTCCATTACCATTCTACCCCAACCCCCATCTCAGTCATTACAGTCTCCGTTATCATACGCTCAACCCCATAACCCTGACAACTCCCAACCCTCACCACATCCACCGTCCTCATCATTTCAACAACACCTCTACAACAACCGACCACAATCAAAGAAGTCAGCATCACCATCTTAATACACATCACCACTTCCCTCATATACGCCGCCAACACAACCACTCTCAATGAACACCAACTCTATCACCATTCCCATTATTGTCGCTCCCGCAAATATTGACAGTATTATAGGTACCATTATATCCGTCACCATCCCCGCCCCGTCGTCGGCTACTCTCCCCGTTACCTTCTCCCCCTCATTCACTGTCGCCAGTGACGGCAGCCACCGCCAGTGGTGCATCGCACTCCTATTCTTTCTCTTCGCCATCTCTCCAGCCGCTCCATTGGAATTCAGATTCGCTGTCTGCCCCGACGCCGTCGCCGCCCCCGCCGCTGCCGAAGATATTTTCAACCGCGTGTAAACAATATGCTACAACAAATCCCTGCGTCCCGTCCGTCCTTGCTGGCACATCAAAGAGACGTGAGAAGCAGTGGTTGAGATAAAAATAGGATCAAGAGAAATGCGTAAAGGAGATTTCGTTGAAACACGGTTTATTTTGCGCGATTCGCTCACACACTAATACACAAGATGACTCGCAAAAAGGTTATTTTTCCGGACGTGAGGCTAGAAACCGAAACCATACCCGAAGAAAACAAGCTTTTGCCGAAATTAAAAAGGGAAGAACCGTCTCGTTGGCACAGCGTCTAGGAGCATCATCCAAAAACGCAGAGCGGAAGCCCGCAGATTTGAGGGCAAGTATTTATTTCATTCTGAGTGCGTCAATGGGTTCAATAGTCCCGTAAGTGTAATGTAGGTTAAAGCTAGGGTCTGCAGATGTTCTTCATCTGGAGCGCGATATGTGGCAACGATTACACGTCTGTTTGAGTATTTTTTCGCTTTCCAAGTACCTTCCCTTACAGGACACCGTTCCACACGGAACAGTTAACTAGTGGTAGTATAGTGCTTGTGATGCATAAGTGTGTGGGGGAAAAGGGGCAAGGGCGAGGGAGGAAATATCCCGCTTAGTCCGTGTTCCGTTTGTTAGGGTACGTCTCTGGCATTCACCTGGTATTGATCGGAGAAAGCACCGGCCAGAACAGCTGGAATTCTCCTCCAGATAGTACTTGAATTCTACCCAGCTATATACCGCGGATTCCAGACATGAGTGCGAATTACATACATGAGCATATTGTGGTGATAATTTACCATCATAGTGCGAATAAACCCCGTGTGTACTCACTTTGATAATAATCAACGCGTCACCATCAGTCATCTACGCACTTAATGATCAACTAATCAGCTTTAATTTTTTTACTAGCCAACTGCATATCCCATTGAGGGCAAGGGTCTCCTGCTTGCACAGAGAATTATTAATCCTTCTTTAATGAAGTGATAGTATGCTGATGAAGGGTGAAGGAACGATCACAAATACATTCATACCCGAGACGGGATTCGAATACACGATCCTTAGATCCGAGGTAGCCACGACACTACTGCCTTAGCGATCTCGGTTATCCAGATCCACAGTCAGCTTTAAATAGTGAAAGGCAACAACGCTATTGTGGGAACCGCTCAGCCGCGCCGGAACCCGGTCGTAAACTGGTAAGCCTCCTTCCTCGCTCTAAGCGCATTTCGTCACCGTCATTTTCTGGAAAGGAGATCGAACGTTTTGACGACGTTTCAGCGCATCTCCGCCGCTTAGAAAGATTCCCCACGAGCGCGGGTGTCTTCGCGCGACACCTCCGGCGGGGGCGGGGGGGGGAAGTCCCCATTGTCGGAAACAGAGGCCACCGGCGCGCGGCTCGCATCTCGTTAGTTTATAACGACTTCCAGCCTCGCGGGCGCGGATGTTTCCAAACGGAATCCGCCGGCGGAACAGGGCACAATTGGTTTCTGCAAAGTGTTTCTATATATAACGGGGCGATACGATCGGGAGAAGACCCCGCGCCGCCCCGCCCCGGCCCGCTACCCGCGGCCCGCGCGATTTCCGATAATCCATACCGCGGCTGCTGCGTCTGGAGGTGCGGTGCGGTAGCCTGGGGCCTTGGACGCCCTAAGCCCTTTCAGCCCGCCCGGATTGCTTCCAGGTGGCCCCGCCCCCTCGCGCGCCGCGCGCTGCATCGGATTGCGCGCGCGAGATGGGGCTTTGAAGGGCCAAGTACATGCGCCGCGTGCTTCGGCCACCTGGAGGCCGACGACGAGCCAAGGGGGAGGAGATGAAAGGGTGAAGACCCTCAATTACACCTACTGGGTGGGTGGTATCAAATTGAAGGGTTTCAGGTAAAAGATTACCTTTCCCACGGAAAGACTTTTGGGATATTAGCGAGTTCACAATTTGATTTGAGCGGGTTACGTAATAAATATTTCAAATGGAACAATGCGGGTTTCGTAAAAACTATAATAGAATTGACATCTTTTACACTCAAAACATTCAATTTTACAGGCTCATGAGCGCCAACGGATGCATTATTCAGCGTGATGCAATGTATATGCTTATACTAATGATAATTCACTACATCAATTCTACATTTATCTATAGTCGCTATTATACATTTACAAATTTTTGTCATTTTCAGCTACCAACGAGGCATTTTGCATTTTAAAAATAAAAGAAACGAAATAATAAGAAATTGAAAGCAAATTTGGTAGAGAACATTAGTGAAAGATGTAGTGGAAGACTGCTGCTTACGCAGTATAGATAAAGTATTGTAATCTGCGGGGGGGGGGGGGGGGGATGGGAAACGGAGAATGTTTCAGAGAAAAACCCCTATTGCCGGACACTGGTAACGTAAAAGTGGATAAATCTTGTCCCTACGTATATAGTAAATAACATCCTCTAACAAGTTGTGTATAAGTATTATTTTTACGTAATTTTGCGTTAAACATAGGAATTTTTAATACTTAACACTTATTTTCTCAGAAAAGGCTCCAATTTGTTTTCTTTAAAATTTCTCCTCGTATGTAGAAAAGAAGAGTAAAGATGCCAATGGTTCAATTTTCTGCGTAGGTATTTTTGAAAAGTGCAAATTATAAATTTGCGAATGGTGAACAAAATTTCGAATTATAAATTTGAATTCCGCGCACTTCGTTTGACTTGTTGAAATTTAGCAAAATGGCAGCACAGTGGATTCAAAATTTATCAAATTCTTCCCATTTTTGTAAATCATGATGATTGTATGATATAGATAACATTCTATGACAGGAAGGTAATAAGTATTGAAGGAAGGAAATAAATGTAACTAACAAAGACATTTCTTTACTTTAAGAAGTTTTGATCGCTGATTATGGTATTCAAAAATTGAGAGCTCTCTTCAGTGTTATTAAAGCGGGGTTGGGTGAAATCATTCTTGCTTTTCTGAATTGTGTGCTGCAAATATTCTAACAGATTTATTCACGTTTGTTCCATTTGTAAAAGTAAGAAATTACTTTATTTCCTGGTAATCGAAATAAATGCAGATATGCACCAGAGGCGCTTCTTTTGAATTTGTTGCATTGGACAGCTTCAAGTTATAGCTGAGCTGCTAGTAGAACAGTAATTGCAATTTTCAACATTACCTAACTATCTCAATTCGGTCAATCAAAATAAAGTAGTATGTGCTGTTGTATCATCTTTAGTTATATCTACATTGTTATGTGAGAGTCAATTCGAAAATAAATATAATGGAGATGTATCTTGGATTTATCAGAGCTAAATATCAAAAAAAGAACCAAATAACAAAATGAAATTATGTCTCATGAAGCGTGATAATCAGAAAGTGCATCAATAAATGGTGTCGTGAAGAGATATTCTGTTTAGTATTGGACTTTTTCTTAAAATACCAGATATTGGAATTATACCTGAGAAGTATAGGAAATAGAATATTACCCTTTTCAGACCGTAATTCTCGTAAAATGTCACGCATGGATTTTGGGACACGTGAGGCACTACAAGTAATCTCATATGTATTAGTGAGGAATGTGTACGTAGAGTTATTGATCCTCAATATTTTAAAAATTGATTGCAAAAATGTAAAAAGGGGAAAAAGATCTTTAAAAAAATATTATTTCAACGCTTATGATTTTATTTATACTATCATATTTGTGCTACATTTTTGTGTGCCTTACTGCAAATTGTTTTTAAAGTACATTGGGAGAATAAAACAAATTGTTGTCTGAATATAGCTAGAGACTTCTCCAAATCTGTACTCCAAAAGGTATCTCCAAATCTGTATTCAACCTTGTACTTAATTTACATTTTGTTCGGATTGCCGTAAGATCACGAGTCCATTAAACCAGTTTTGTTACAGAGCGACTATTCCAAATATACTCGAGATCTCGGGTCGAAGCTGAAGATTTTATCTTGAAGAAAATACTTTTCGAATTGCTTTCTTTGCAGCCTGCAGCCTCATATCGTAGATTTATAGCATGTGAATGCCATTCAAGCTTAAATTATGTGCATAAGATAATTTAAAAAACGTCAATTGCCATATTAATTGCCGATTGCTTAAGGACGGAATTTTTCGTGCCTTGCTGTCACTCATTCACACAGGGAGCGTGAAATGAGTGATATCATATTCAAGGCTAATATAAACATTGTTATAGGTAGATTAGAATAGTCCAATAAAACAGACATAAATTATTTTCTTACATTATTATTTTCTTTTTTTCTCATCATTGCTATACAACTCTCTAGTATGATAAAGAGTTGTATAATTATTATGAAAATATAATACAAGAAAATTGTTGTATGACTCTTTTATTGACCAATTCTTATCTAAATCCATTACAGACATGTATTAATTTTTATGAACGTCATTACAAAACCGTAAACGGATTCGGCCGTGAAACACCGCAGAACCGAACATAATAGAACTATTCCAGTCCTATCTGAAATTTCCGCAGCGAGAGCTTCCGTCGCAGGTGGCGTTTTTCTCAGCTGGCACACATCCATTCCACCGCCTGGCAGCACCTTGGAGCAGGGTCCATTGAATCGCCAACGTTTGGCCACTGAATGGCCAGCCCGCCCCGCCCCGCCCCGCCCGTCCAGACCCACCCCGCCCAGCCCCGCTCCAGCACCTCTCGCACTGCCCGCCGGCATCCTGCCCCGCCCCGCCCCACCCTGTCCCGTCCCGCCCACTGCTCCGCCCCGCTCTCCCCGTCCTGCCCCGCCCCGCCCCTCCCCGTCCCACCCCACCTCGTTCCACCCCGCACCGTCACGCCCCCCCTGCCCCACTTTGCCCACCTCCTTCGCCAGCAAACGGGTCGCCTCACGCCGTCCATTGTTTGTTGACCGCCGACGTCCGGGAGACGTCGCGCGCGGACGGGCGGCGCGCGGGTATGATAGACAAACGCCAGAGGCGGCGCGCACGCAAAAATAAACGCCTCGCGGCCAACGCCGCGCCCCGCCGCTAAGGTGGCGACGCCGTCCATTTCTTTTTGTTCACAATTTGAAGGACGCGTCTCCTCTGATTGGTTGAAAAGTTTTTATCGGCGTCGTAAAATGGGGTTTATCTACGGCGACGTTTAGAAGAAGAATGTTACATTTTAACCATCTACACATGAGTGGCTGTTTCTCTGTTCACAGTTAAGTATTCTGAAAATAAATTAAGAAGTCCAGTTCAAAATGGAGGATATATTAAATCAATATTTAAATAAAGAGAATCTTCAACCGGCATGAATGAACAGTTATTAGTAATGAAATAAAAATTGGAGGAGATGAAATAAATGCCTATTTTTTCCAAATTAAAACTGAGAGATTTGTATTGATGAGTATTCCTCATTACGAACTTTGATTGAAATAATTACATTCACTAGAGATAAAAAGCTTCCTGCAACACAGAACTTCAAACTCAGAAACTCTACATATATACATCTTAGAATTGCATTTCTTATGTACTTTTGTTTTTAGCACGATTGATTGACATTCAATGATTTCTGAAACGGATATCAAAAAGCAACAATACCTACAATCAAAATAAAGAAGAAGTTCAGAATCCGAAGCGGCGCTTTCACATTGAACCCTTTGAACTCAAAAGCGCTCCTCGACACACATCACGCCATGCATTGCCTTTCTTAACCAGTCAGAGCGATTGAAGACCACGACGACGACGAAGAAGAAGAAGAAAGAAAAAAAGATGGCGGCGCGTGCGTTGGGCGCTGCGGGAGGTCTCGTCCGCCGCGCAGAGGCGTGCCCCAAGGGCGACACCGGAGCCCAAAGACGCGTGTGCGCGCCCGCGGCCGGGGGGGGGGGGAGGGGGGCTGGGGGCTGTTTATGGTCAGCGCGCGCACGCCGCTCTGACAGTTGACGGAGTAATCCGGGACGCAGAGCCTCCTTCGCCGCCTCCGCCGCCGCCAACAGAGAGCCCCGAAGTATATTTAGGTGGCGCCTCACTCACAGTGGGCCCAACATCTAACGGCGAAACCCCAGAGCTCTCTAACAGTGGGGTCGCCGGTTGATTTTCATGGCTTACATTCATGTGATAGATTTATTGTCTTGTATTATAATGTGTTATCATATTTTGATAGCGTAGCGTTTTTGGAAACATGTCTAACGACTAAGACTGCAAGCCAGTCCTAAAAATTAAATTAACTGGAAACTAAAAATTAGGGTCACATGTTGTTCTTACACGTCTGGAGAAAAAGTGGGAAACTTGATTACTTGAAAAAAGAAAGAAATACAACAATGCAGCCATTTAATACGGTTTATTTGCGTGATACGCTTGCATGAAAGTCGTCCATATGACATAATAATTGTTTGTTTGTTTTGCACTTTCGCAGTGTAATAATGGAAACTAGTGGTGTTGCAACAGCACTTATTTTCCTGAATCAGTAACGGTTACGTAAAATACCGAAATTTCTGGTCAGTATCAACACATTTAAACCACTACTTCGAAAACTCATTGACAATCGTAACGCCTCAAACTCATTGACAATTTTAATGGGAATAATAATTCATTAGACGTGAAAAATTCTAACAACACTTCGAAAATCCAAAGCTTTGTTCCATAACCCAGAAACACCACCAAAAATTAGGTTTTTTCTCATAATTTCTAACTTCCTGTCACCATTGTTGCCTTGCTACGTTCACTCCTGAAAGATTCTTACAAAAGGAGTGGGGGAAATACGAATTTGCAAATTTGAAGAAAATTTTGTTGAATCGTGTTAAATAAATACGTCTTATAAAATGAGCTTCCAATTTATGATATGGAAGATATATAGCCATTTTCACAATCTAGATGGCAGTTCCATAATTTTAATACATTGAGGAAAAGGAATAAAATACTGGAAATTCAATGATGTATAAAATAGAGAACAATTCCGGAAAAATAAAAAAAATGATCTAAGGTCATTGGTTGATTGTGTAGGATGTGTGAGATTATTGAATTTGTTTTGGTGGCGATATTAGTGATGATATTGAGAATAATAATGATGATGATAATTAAAATAAAGAGGAAGAGATACGAAAATATAAGAGTACTTATATAAATCTTAAATTATTTTAGATATGAAAAAAAAGTGTTTTGTTGTAGTGTTTTGCTTATTTCTGTGAGTGACGTTATTTTTAAATTAAAATACAGTAATAAAGATTATTATTCTAATCCTCATATTATTTTTTTCAGGTGAGTTGCTGATTTCAAACATTTGTCTTTCGTCATTAAGGTAAGTTGTCTATCTACGATGTACTGTCTCACATTTGTTCTCTTATTAAGCGCACATGATCGATTGCAGTAATATTAGATAATACAACAAATTAATTCGTTTATATATTTATCAATTAGAAAATATAGTAATCATTTCTTTTCTACTTCTCTACAAAACTTGATATCTTATAAAAACAAACTTTTTCCTAATTCAAATTGCAGTAAAAACAGGATTAGCCGTCAATTTTCAATGGTGAATCCTTAAAATCTGTTAAAATATGTTAATAATAAATTTTAAAATTATTAATGACATAATTTAATTAATTTTATTTAGTAGTATTTTTAATATGTTACTGTCATTGAGCGAATCTAGAGTTGATTTTGGAGATGCAAAGGGTCTCTTAAAAATAATCTAGACCAGTGAAAGTAACAAATATGAATTAATGTCTTAGATAGCACAGAGAATCTGATCGCAAATATTTGCGGAAATATCGTAATATTGGTTGAAGAAGGTGTGTTTTCATGAGGACTTCAAAAGCAATCCATCTCAAGTGTGTTCAAGTGTTCATGACAGATAATAGAAGGAAGTCGCTGACGTAGGTGCAGGGCGAGATCGCATAAAATAGAAGTCGCAGTATAAAGTAATACAAAGAAGTATTGCAATATAATAGTTTTTTTTTATGATGCCAGTGGTAAAAATGCCATTTAATTTTGCGAGTAGGAAATGTCACCACACGAGGCCGTCAAGCAAAGTGGCGTAGTCCTATATGCAAAATAAATAACTTATTGACATTAATTTTATTTGAATTGAAACACACCAAACACTACGTTACATTTAAGTCAGTAGTAGCTGATGCGACCAGACGAAAGTATGTGTATTTTGTTTCCTTTGTTGTATTCACAGTTTTATGTGTGCATTTGGCCATCATCTCACATTTGGCACGATGTGTATGCCCTAAACGTTGTTAGAGGCTGGCTAAAACTAATTTATCCCAGAGCTGTTGAACGTTCGGAAGCATTCGGGAGACATCTGGGCGATCAGGTAGAGCACTGCTGTCAACAGGTCCAGTGTCAAGGTCGATGCCACCAGCGGGTGTGTGTGTGGCACGGGTAGCACAACGTTATCACCCCTCCACGCAGTTGATCACCTCGCCACAAGAGTGCACTAGGTGGTTAAAGTCACCCAGAACACATTTACGCGTTACATGTGAAATACGTTAGGCGGGATTTAGATAAATAAATTTATGAACGATTATTATTTTTCATTTATATTTTTACTTTTACTTTTATTTTTCTGTGCATATCCTCTTTTTTTATATGCGATTCCACCAAGATGGAAAACGACAGGGATACCACTGATAGTTTCCTTTCCCGACGCTAGTTGCGCTGAGAACATCGTGGCGTGCCATGGTACCATGAAGCATGCCACTGTTATTACTAGTAGGAGATCCTGACATCAGTGGGATAGACGTTTGGGGGCTTTGGACTTTAAACCCTTAATCTTTGGACGAAGCTTTGGCCCCTAGCAACACTCAGCAGAAGAGCCACGAGGCGGATGAGAGTGAACGCTACAAAGGGCAGAGAACCGGCGCATCAACTGGCAATGGGGGTTAAGCAGGAATCGCTATTGCAAAATATTTACTTTTTGTTTTTCTGGCGATAAATGGAGGAGGTAATGTCATACATAAAGGTAGGAGCGACGAGTAACCACTTGTAAAATATTTTTTCCCTTAAAAATACTGTTAGTTGGAAAAGAGATTTCTTTGTTTTGAACATATGTTTTGAACAATAAATTATTTGGAAGAATGAGGGGTAAATTTATCGAGCAGGTTGGTATTTGGTTCGCATTTAGAGATTCTTTTTAAATTATGCAGCAGGTGCAATAAATAGCCATGATAAATATGTTAAATTTTGTTGAAGTATCAAACAATGGCCAAAATGGATCAATTAGCATGTAATTTCGATTTCAAAGAGCTCTGGTCATCAAAGGGGAGTAAACAGATCATTTTAATGAAACATAATTAACATATTAGTGGCAACACTGTCACGAGGAAAGCAATTGTTGCTTAATAAGACAGATTTTGAAAGTGATTTATTATAATAATTAATGCGAGTCTGGAGAAGTTCGTGTGTTCTTATTAGGCGAATAAATTGATATGTTTTGTTAGTTAAAATTCTGCAACAGAGTTTAAACCAAGATTTACCAATAACTAATCGCGGTTCTTAGTCATACACTTTATAAATTAAAATGTGAGCTCCAATTATTCAGGTCATGATTCATGTCGCTCTTTCTACTATGAGCCAGATGGTGAACGCATCCTCACATTCAGAGTCAATATGTGTTATGACAGAAAGTAACAAACGCGTAAAGGTAGTTACAGGAAAGGTGATGGCAACATGAAAACTACAAGTTGCGTAGTGAATAAAGTTATTTAATGTATACCTCAATATACTTTAACTTCTGTGTTGCAACAATTTCTTTAGAATATTTAATAGCATAAAAAATAACTTGAATGATATCGTACTGTTATTTCTAGTATGCATATTACCAGGCAACGATTAAACAATGAAGCCGCTGCTGTTTCAGATAGGTCTCAACGTTCTCAATAGCACCGCAAAGAGTGAAAGTTGATCGGAGAATTGCATGACGGACAGTGAACATTAGCAAGCAAAAAGTCTTTCTAAAGACGTTTATAGCAGTTCGTTGGTGACAAGAAAACAGATGTCGTGCTTCAATGGTAGTGTTTTATCTGAGAAACTGTCATTCTTATGCAGAACGTTCATATTGGTGTGGAACAATTTGCTACAAAACTGTTCTTTTACATTGTCATGCAAATACAGCAAGCATATCTTCGAGAGAGAAAAAACACTCATTAATAAATTTTCAATTTAACGTAATGACTGTAACTATTAGAAATTCATGAAATTTCTTTCAAAGTTCTGCAATTTATTGTTTTCTTCGCGTTAAGCTAAAAACATTATTTGTGTTCATTTTGTAAAATTAACATCTAACTTTTTGAAACTGTAAATGAGAGCAGTTTCGAAAATGTAAATAAGTACAGCCATTAAGAATAGAGTCTTATTATTCCCTGAACACACATTTCTCGACAAATATTACAAATTTCATGTTTTCCTTCTCTACCGTACTAGCGTGTAAAGCAAATGAGTTGTATGGGAGATGTCCAAACGATTCTCATAATTTTGTATTTGTATTTCTGCCAAAACAAACTTCCAATCATAAACACACATCTGGCTTTCTCTGCAAATTATCCCCTCTAACGGAAAACATTAAAACTTTACCACGTCGAATTATGTTTCAAAACACGCCCTCCTCATTGGCAGCATTGAGCAGCTGCAGAAAATCGCACAGAAATAATTTTAAACCCATGTGTTTACCTGCAACCCAAAAATAAAGCTTATTTTCTATCGAAATACATGAAACTGCACTGCATCTGTAATACCCCCGAATTATTTTTAGCAGTGTCTCTGGGAAGCTGCGCGTGCAGCAGAAAATCACCCTTGGGCGGAGGGCGCGGTTTATGACGAGAATGCAGCGCGGGCGTCACAGAGCTGCGACAGCGCAGCCCGCATCATTTCGCTATCTCCTCGCTCGCAGCGACGAAACGAATGCCCGGCTACCGCGGCGGTCGCCGACGACGAACAAGCGATATTCGCAAACCCACAATGCAAGCCGCCACTATTGCTCCGCCACTAGCCGCGACGGACCTGCGACTGCGTGCGGCAACCGACCTGCGTCATTTCTATATTTTCTCTCTCGCAGCGACGGAACGAATGCCCGGCTATCGCGGCGGACTTCAGCGACGAGCAGGCGATATTCGCAATCCCATAACGCAAACCGCCACCACAGCACCGTCGCGCTGTTATTGGATGGTTTTTGAAACGATTTCGAAAGTGCTGCGAGAAAATAATTAGGTGGTGAAATTTACGTTGTTATTCACGTGGTTGTCTAGATAGTTCACAGCCATAACTCAGCGAACAAGCACGTGCAGTAGAAGATCGTACGTCGAATTTATCCGCTGTCTGGAGGAGAATTCGAGTGGCCGGTTGCTCTGATCGGTGGTTTCTCTCCAATCCGTGGATTCTCTGATCAGCATTAGACGAATGCCAGAACATTGCCCCAAAAACGGGCCACGGACCGCACCCGAATTTTCCTTTCCCTTCCTTGCCTATCGTCACCCCTTACATAAACACACACACACGTAGATCTACATGCACTACAGTACCACAGGTGTCCAGTCAGACCACTCAGGAGTTCAGTTTGTATCGGATGGGGTGGTGCCCCGCTGGTGGTAGATTCCTGGTTGAGGAGGACCTCGCAATCCGACTTGTAGGCCGTCGCCGAATCTTGCCATCCAGATGGAGTACACCCTCATCTCTCGTGATAAAAACATGCACGCAAGTCATGCGACTAATGTCCATAGCAGTTGATGCGCCCAGAAACACGAAATAACCAATCAACCAAAGGTCAAGGGCTAAGTTTATGACACCGGGGGGGGGGGATGTCACAGAACTGTGACAGCGTGCTCACGTCCTCTCGTTATTTTGCGAAGGGCGAGAAGGCAATATTCACACATCCACCATGCAAACCGCTTCCACCGCTACGCCACTACTGAACAGTTATTGAAAGGAATGCTCACTAAGAGTAGAGAGAAACCATATGTATGGGGTCACGTTTTTCATATACAGTTTTAACTCGGCGAACAAGCATGTGCAGCGGAATATTGCTCTGGAGCAAAGTGGGCGATTTATGGTGTGAACGTAGCGCAGTGCGTCTTAAGGCCCATTCACAATGCAAACGTAAACATAAGCATAATGCATAAACGCAAACATTAACATTAGTGATAGACTGAAGCATTCACAAAGTCTAACAAACATGTAAGCAAAATAAGACGAGGAGGCGATATTCCCGAACCCACTTCGAAAAACCGATAACACCTTTACGCCGTTATTACTTGTAGGTGCTCAAAACGATTGATACGCATGGAATACAGCTATGCAAAATATGCATTACATTATTCGCAAGATTACCATTTTTTTGAGCCGCCACAAATAAGCACATGAAATAGAATATCGTTCTCATTCATTTTGGAACCTGGGTACGGTGTGGGGCGTCACAGACCAGCGCCAGTGCCTCCTGCTTCATCTCGTCATGTCATCCGTTCTAGTGACGGAAGTAATAGCCGTTGCCGCTGCAAACTCCGGCGACAAAAAGGCGATATACGAAAACACACTACGCAAACCGCCACCATCGCATCGGCGCAATTGATTGTAGATTCACAAAACGAATACTCAGTAAGGGCAGAGAGAAAATAACTAGGTAAAATTGCATAGTTATTCACACGGTTTATCACAAGATATACGGTACATCAGAATACGGTACAGCAAAATATAGTTCGGGGGCCTGAGAGTGTGGTTTATGATGTTGATGCAGCGCAGCGAAACAGCATTTTAACGCTAATGCGTAAACTTTTTCTCGATATCGTTTTCTTCCCAGCAACACAGTTAATATCTTAGTGCCGCTGCGTTGGACGTCTGCCGTCGGGGAGGCGACATTCGAGAGCCCATGCCGCAAACAGTGAGTAATAATTTCCAGCCAATTAGCTTCACGGATTTACTACCCAGACGTGAAAGGAAAATCACGATTGGGAGAGTGTCACTTATTCGAATGCGAGATTGGAGCTCTTCCCTCTGTTTAAATGTTGCGATTAGTTCGGATGTAGTTAACAAGATAGCGATATTTCAAGCGTCTTGTGCAAATCGCGATCTACGCGCTACGGCCAATAGAATCAATGAATCCATGAATCAACAGTTGGTTTTAGAGATCTGAAATGTACAATGAGGAGAATTTGTCATATTTATCATGCAATTTTGAAGTTCTGTACCTCGTAAGAGATATTGAGTTGTTGCGGGCGTCGACGATAATAGGGCGACGTTCGCAAACCCGCGACTCAAAATGCGTCCAGGTGAGGTCAGCCAATTATACCATCACGAAATTAATTTTGGAGCGAAGACAAAAACGGAGGAAGTGAATCATATGTCCGTCACATGCGCGTGTTGTGGAAAGAACAGTTGGTGTTCTATTGGTGCTAGCACTGACGAGAAACGACATTCGCAGTTCTAAGATGCTAACCGAAAACGGTCGCTTCCCTGATGCGTTCGATAAAGAAGAGGAAAAGAATTTCCAAATCCTATCGCTCAAAATGCGACTGATACTAGTATTCTTCGAGGATGATTGTAATCAGCAGATTGCAGTGAGGAATTTAATTCAACAAATTTCAAATTCAACGGAACGTTAAAGGGTTGAACTCTATTAAAATGAATAATTAATTTCATTATTATATTTTAACATCTTCTTAGTTTCCTAATTGCATTTAAAGTAAATTATAGTTTTATTCGTGAATATATAAATTTATCCACACAAATAGAATAGTCCAAAATACTTGACATACCTTTCAGTTTCATAAGACTGGTGGCATTAGTTGCGCTAGTAATGAAGAATTTTACAAATACGAATGCCGCAGTTTGAAAAAACTCATAGTTCTCTGCTCATGACAACAAAACCGTGTTATTAGCATTTTTTGTGTAATTTTCGGCAATATTATGAAATAAAGGGAGGTACACACTACAATGTGGGCTATTAATAATCACATTGTGTGATTTTCAAAGAGAATAGGAGTAGAGGTACGCGACATGCATAAGAAAACTGTTAGCCGACTTCCTCGGACAATTACGAGCAAATGAATGGTGGCATGCGAGATACTATGGGATGAGTGGTGATTTGCCTTTGTCTTCCACGCTAGAAACGCAAGGGTGAAAACGCCCATACCTCACGCTATCACACAACCCTTCCTTCCGTGAAGGGCAGTCGCACAGACGTGAACACCTCCTACGCTTTTATGTTTGTGTAAAGCAATTAAGGTCCCCTAAGTCAGGTCGAGAAGATAGGAGTAAGAAGGATCAACATCATTAAATGAATATTTATGAATGACTCCCAGAGCTCAAGTAAACCTCCAGAAGTGAAACTGCTTTTATCGTCCGCCAAACAGTTTTTAACTGTTTTGACTTTACATAATTTAATAAATCAATATAGTTTAATAAATTGTTCATTCTTTTCACTATCAAATTGAAAAATCAATTGGAGTTCCATACAAAGCAGTTTGTACTTGCTGCAAAGAATTGTTCGTGAAAGCATTTTTTCGATGAACCTGTACGTCGCAGACCAAATGTCTAAAATAAGATATGAATGTACGTAGATTTAGGTTAATAATGACACAACTTAAAAGTAAAGTATTATAACGGGAATTAAAACGAAAAATTTACTAAAAATAAATAAATAGATAATATTTTTTTTTCAAAATCAATTAATTTCCCAACGCATTTTTATAACAATTCATTATTGAATTAATAATTTTGGTAGAATGGATTGAATTTTAGTGATTATTTTTATTTAACCAATGAATAAAAAAATGAAGAAACCTGGAAGGCTATATGAAGAATTAAATTATCAATTATCTACAATGTGGTATTTATTATTATTGTTGTTATTGTTATTGTTGTTATTATTATTGTTATTATTATTATTGTTATTATTATTATAATTATTATTGCATTTCATCACCTGTTACAGTTGTAAAATATAACCGTCCGGGCACTTAACTTAAAAGCCGTTGTAGTGCATGTAAGCATGTGTGCATGTAAAGGGAACGTAGGAGAAATGAATGCGGAAGGGAAGATCGAGTGCGGTTCTTGGTCCGTTTATTACGGTTCTGCTGTGGTCTTCGCCTGGGGATCGTCGGAAAACCACCGATCGGAGCAGCTGGTCGCAACAATTGTCCTCCAGACAGTGACTGAAGGACGACCTACTGTTACAAAAGCGCTCATTTAACGCTTATGTGAACCACTACCGACGTTGCCGAAGTTCCTCGCTTCCCGAAAGAGGGCAGAAAAGGTAGTCTACGGGTGAAATGCGAACCAAGGGAGAAGGTGCTTATTTTTCGTCAGTTGGCAAATGTAACTACACAAAGGCAGACAAACGTTAGCAGTTTAAATCAAGTGAAGCCCTGTGTGTTCATTTTCACAAGTTTGCAATCATAACTTCAAAAGGGGACGACCATCATCAAGACAACTGGACTCCAGTCAACGGTTGAGGCACCAAGAGAACACGTGGCCGATTCAACCTGGAAGGCAGCACAACGGTTTCGTAACTAAATCTACACTTATTCAAACATTGGTACCAAATTTTAGCAAAGCTAGCTTTTTCAATTAAGGTCATATATGTATAAAATAGTTATTAGATTCTGTAATAAATTTGTTCATAAATTTGTTAAAACCACGTGTTCATACATTAATTGCCATTAGCCATTTGATTCTATTCATAACTATCTATTCAAATTAGGTGAATCTGAAGTACAAAAAGAGCTACCAGAGTCTCAAAATACCATTCGAGCTTCAGATGCATCACCTACCTAATAAGAGCCGTCCGGCCAGGCATACGCAACCGCGTATCTTTCCCGTAGTAGCTATTTCCAAGATGGAACTGCAAATTTCGCTGTTCACGCGCCGCGGCTGAGCTGAAGCCGTCACGCGCTTTCACACTCGGACGCGCTCCCATAATTCGTTTTGAGTTATTAAATTCGTAGCGTTCTTTTACGTGGCGTTCACGTGCTCACCTGATTAAATTCCATCTGCACCTTTCTGGCCTTTGCGATACATTACGGCAATGTGCAGAAAAAAACTTCTGCATCATGCTAAATAGACATAAGTATATACACATGTATATGTATATACGTAAAGGCATAATGGATTTAGTTGTTGCTATTTTTTGATGGGATGAATGAATAAACAAATCATAAGCTTAAATCCTTTTTGCGAATGTGATATGTAACAAACTTGTGGCTGCAGTCATTTAGGATCATTTAATGGAATGGGCGCGAATTGGTGGAGTACGATTAAATAAAAGCTCCTCTCGGAGAATTATATTTTTAATCAAGTTGATTGTTCTATGTACTATACATTGTTTTACCGAAGGGTGTATTTTAAAATACAATGCATTCTGTCACTAACTAATTCAGTGCTTTTAAATTAATGCGTTGTAATTAATAATGCTGTTATATGTTGTATTAGTCCATCCCGGGTCGTGTACTCGACGTTTAACTGATAGATGAGTATAACATCTTTAAATTTCAGCTGTTTACATTTGTACTAATTTTCTTCCCAGTTCAAGAATGAAAATATAAATAGGTTTTGCAAATTACTCATCAGAAACGAAAATAAATTATGTTGCATTATTTAATTGGAATCACATTTTACAAGGTTATTCGGCAAGAATATGATGATTTCAATTAAAGTATTTAAAGTGCAGTGAAAAATAAATGTGAATTATCATGTAAATTTGATTTATAAATTACTACCCATTAAAAACAAGAGCGGAAACAATTAAAATGAAAGCTGTGTTTAAAGAAAGAAACCCTGAAATATCTTGAGCTATACATAACACAAAATCAACTATCAACCCGTAGCAGGAGCCCCTATCACCTCTTAAAACACAAAAGCACTTGGGGCTTGGTCGTAGAATCCCCCTCTGACTCACAAAATACAGTATTTACTTATCGGGCACGTACCCGAGTTCTTCCACAGGTACAATTTAGCGTCGATATAAACTACGCCTAATATGCGCGGTATAGGGGAGATATTAACGCCTGCCCCGAGATACAGGGAAATGGGCAGTAAATAGCGCCCTTTACGGAAGCGGCGGTGGCGGCGGAGGGGCGATGCACGTCGTGTTTAGCCCGCAGCCCTTTACTCCGAGGAGACACCGCAGCGCCAAGCGGGGCAAGCAAATGGATGACAGAGAGGAGAGGAAGAATTACTAAGATATTCTTGTGCACAAGATGATACTCGAATACTTGAAAAAATAGAGAACAGGAAGAATACCGGAGCAGTCGAAATGGAACAAAATATTAATGTACTATCATTTTATGTATTTGACAAACATCATTAATATATAACAGCTTCCGCTTTAAAATGATTTATTTCTGCCTCTGTAGAGCAGATAGAATTCAATCATTTTTAATATAGAAGACTGTTACCACCTGTCTAGAAAATAGGAAATGGGACAACAAAGACATAATCTCCTCCTTGTCTAATATCATAAATGAGTATGAAATTTGAACTGTCACCATCATCAACGGCATCGTCATGCATCACTATCGTCACCATTTTTCAAATAAACTCATAAAATATTATATATACTTTATTCAGTCACAACCTCAAAATTAAAATTATGTCATAAATTAATTTTCATAAACAAGGATCAAATTGAAAAGGACCTTGAAGATGAAGGCCAATGACCTTCGAAACGTAGGTCTAAAGAATTATTGTTTTTAAATAAATATTACCTTCGAGACTTAGGTCTTAAGATTGATTGATTTTAAATAAAAATATATTATTTAATGAATGTGTGCCAAAAAAGACCTTTAAACCTATTCTAAAAAATACAATAACAATGTTTCGGTAACCATTATCAATATTTTGTATGAATTAAACTTACGATTACTGGGTTAAATGGTAGAAAAAAATGATAAAAACTGTATAATGTATACTCTCCTCAAATTGTATACTGTAAAAGATTCATTACTGTCATTAAATTTCTAAACCTAAGACGATGCGCGTTTACTCTCTAGTTCCCAACCAAACAACAAACATTTTACGTGATCTCCCGGACAGAACATAACAGAAGCACAGACCCCCCCCTGGCGGCAGGGGCGCGGAGGTAGCGGAGGCCTCCGCCGTGATTCCAGAGGCGAATCCCGGGAATTAACAGAGGCAGTAAATGCGTCCGTCGTTAGCCCGATTCTTGGGCGCGCGTTATTCGGAGCACGTCGCGCGTTTCTGCATCAAATCGGGAGGCCGCGCATACGTCGCGTCGCGCTGGCGGTGACGGAGACAGCGCCGCCTCGCCACGAGACACGACCCAACGCGACGCGACGCGACGCGACGCGACGCGACGTGAGCCTCGTACTTATGGCCCCCGGCTCCGATAGAGCAGGGTTCGCGAATATGAAAGATGCCTCGCTAGCATCAGTCAGGGCGTAACTGTACTTTCAAAACTTTTAGAATACACGCTTCAGAGAATGTGTCAGAGAGAAGAAATAATCATCGTGATGTCTCGTGGGAATTTTTCTTCTGTCCCACTTAAAATTCGTCGGGTAAGACAAGTAATTGCGTATTGTCAAATTCGCCACATGAAGACAGCGTCTTCTCGACGATTGATCGGGAGAAGTGTATCGGGGCATCAACTGATATCACAGCAGTGTCTCTGACAAGGAGGCCCTAGGTTCGAGTCCCAACGGCTGCATGATTTTGGACACTATCTAGATAACTAGGTTGAGTACTGTCGCTGACTGGAGGAGAATTCTAGCCGCAGGCTGTTCTGATAGGTAGTTTTCCGTGGTTCTTCGATCAACACCTGGCGAATGCCGGAGCAGTACCCTAAGAAACGGGACGCGCGCGATCTTTCCTTCCTCTTCCTTGGCCTGTCCTCACCCCTTAATTATATTCACTCACACTTACATGCACTACACTACCACACATGCCGTGAGGCCGGTCAGGAGCTTAGATTTTGTCCCGACTGGGGCGATGCCACGCCGGAGGGAGATACCATCCAGAGGGGAAAGATCACCGTTACCTCTCGAGGAAAACACATACACTACACTTATGGGGCTAATACCTTATCAGTTGACGCGACCGGAATCACCAATTAATCGAAGATTACCTGACACGATACAGCGTCTGCGTGAATCCTGTTTGTATGAGTGCTTGTCTGTGTGAGTGCCTGTGCTTGTCTGTCTGTGTTAATGAAGAGGCATGTACATTCACTCAATTATCTGGTTGAGTACCAGTACCTATGTGTGTGACTGCGAGTGTCTGTGTGAGAACCAGTATCTGACTGTGGGAGTGCGAGTGTGTGTGTTTGTGAGCGCGAGTGAGAGGATCCATCTACCTGAGTACGAGTCGTGTCTTACCCGTGCGAGAGCCAGCGTTACCTTCCATCTTGTCACACGCTTGTCGCCATAAAAATGTGAAAACATGATTTGAAACAGAAAAATTGAATTCGGCAAGAGCATTACATTGATTTAAATTATCTTCAAATTGTATCGAAATTTATTAACCAGATTTACCCATTTTCCGCATATATTATCACATAAACTGCATACAATTTTTGCATCAGTTGTTTTATCTGCATATCTGTAACGGTAGCCGGGAGTGGGGCGAGCGCCCACGCCGCATGGGTCGTGTACCGATTCAACACCTACGTCCCAGCGGACGTGGCTTTTATTTGGCCGCGTGAATTAATGCTCATCCCTTATACGTTGTGAACCAGGCGTTCCAGTGAACTCTCGGGATACTTAACACATTACTCATGAGTGTTTCTAATTAAATTCTGTACAAAATGATACAGGATAATTCACCAGAAAAGTGCGATTAAACAAAAAGTAATACTTCGTCTATTGTAACAACATGTGATAAAAAACTAATTTTGTAATGCACACCTCAAAACTGTTTGAATATTCAATAATGTTATAATTTAAAAAAATTACGTAGATTTCAGTTTTTTCAATAATTTTTTTGGTTCCTAAAAATACTACAGCCGTTTACGTAAAAATCATCATAGACAGACTAAAATATTTTTCCAGCAATGTCACATAATTTTATTTTCTCCTTTATAAGACATCCTTCTGATTGATTTTGAATTCTGTCTGGAGAGTTCTCTAGAATATGTTAGTTCATTTTAGTCTCATTTTCAGTTTGCCATTTCTGAGATGGCAGAATTGTGAGAATATACCCGTAATATAGTACCGAAAATCTCTAATAAAAACTCTTTGCGTGTTCTATTGGTCGTTTAAACTATTCAAATAATAATTTGCATTTTAAAACCTACAATACCAAGTTCTATATGGCCACACACACAGGAAATGACGTCCTTTGTTCATAGCATATTTAAATACGTCACGCTGCATAAAAATAAATGTCGTGACAAAAAAGACAGGCTGCACTGAAGACAGCAAGACGAAGTGATGCATGAGGCCGCCGGAGCGTGAAGATGGCCGAAGTTTCCGGGAGTTTCGGGGACCGCCGATGACGTTGGTGCAGCAAGAGGAGCAAGTTGCGTTCGTGGCAAGATGCCCGGGGCGAAGACTGCAACTGCGCCGAGTTCGATCTCCAAGAGGTCAACGCCCTCCCACATCTAGGGATCTTTTAAACCGCAGCCTCCCGAACTTCCGAAGGCTTTTAAAGTAAGGCAATTCTACTCACTATCTCAAGGGATATTTTTTTAGAGGATCTCTATTCTGATTATTCAACCTTCTGTTAATATAGAATTGCCTGCAACAGTATTTCTTTCCCTATATGAGTATAAAAGGTTACTTCTAATTCATTAAATTTAATATATTTTTATGATGTGAAAGGTAGATGTGCGAGGCAAATGTTTTAACTATTAACGTTCAAAATACTGACAAAATGAATATAAAATTTGTAGAACTTTCAAATAACGATGCAGTTAAAGTGTTCAGATTTAGATTCATTTAAAGTGTTCACAACATATTCGTTCATTCCGAAATGATTACTTCGAAAGATTCTTAGCATTCCGTTGTAAATAATGCTTTTTAATGAAAATTTAAACATGTTTTATTCGTAAAGCAGCGCGTTCAAATGTATTTAAAATGTGAATACTACATTGAAAGAGTACAGATGAATATGCACTGACCCTTGGATTCTAGACCGATGTAGAAATCTCCACTTCTGGTTCGAAGACATTCTTTATCGGCCGTTTATTAGCGCTGGCTCAACGACTTGCTTTCCTCCCGTTCTTGAGTTTGATCGATGTCGCACATTTACCTGCAGGGGACAGCTATTCCACACAATTTTGAACTGATCATACGATTCTCCAAGATGCACTGCTGCTATACTAGTTGATAATAACGTATAATTTGTATTATAAGAACCACCAATGGTTGTAGAAAGAGATTTGTCGTTCCTTAGAATTTTGCAAGTAAGAATCAAGGTCCGTTGTATGTAATAACTCGAAAAGTAGCATTCTGTGCAGATTGCTTAAGTCATCATGTCTTTAATTACTCACGTGTTTCATTAGCGTTCCAAAATACTTTAATAAATTTTTAGATTGACGCTGTTATTTACAGATTTTGAAATTGATACATAAAAAGCAAATCAATGATTTACCATATTTATAATTTGAAATGCATAGCTGGGATGTTATTGTAGATATTACGCAAGTTTACCGGATCCAGAACCCCTCCTACTTATTCAAGCATAAATTCAAAAATAAAACATTTATTCACAACAGAATTGACGGTAATACTGAACTAATTTAGAAATGTTTTTAATTCCATTTTATACAGTTTTATGTTTTGACGTCTGCGAATTAACAATATTCAAACATTTAAACTAGTGGCATCGTATAACTTACTAATAATAATATTAATAATAATAACAATAATAATAGTTGATATTACTATTAACTTTAATGAAACACCAATTCGTGAAGTAAAGGAACACAAAATTATTTAACTTTTCAATACGGTTCTTTAAATGATAAAATTTGTCACATGTTGCTAGTGAGCTTACAATCAGTAACAACCGGTACCAACAGAAGTAAATCTTCCGCGTCCGAGCCGCTGCTACAACTTCGCATCACCCTGTGGTCTCGTTCTGCTTGCGTGTCCCGGCTCATCGCCGTCGGAATATGATAAATTTCTCTTTTCCTTTCATTTCAGCACGCGGCCTCGTGTACAGTCCCACTCAAAACGCTCGCAAACAGACAAAAGAAAGTCGACCTCTTACGTGGCCCGAGTTCAACGATCCCTAAGACGCCACGTTTACTCTCGGCGGTCAATCAAAATGCTACCATCAAAAATCGTCTCGAAGAGGGGTTCCCTTAAAAATCTTTGTACGAAAACAACACAACTTTTTGAGTCGTGGGGAACCATAAATAGAGAGGTGTTACAAAACTTTTATAAGTTCATATGAAATTTCCAGAAGAATGTGACTCTTGGCTGTAATGTTTCTGAATACGTTTTGTTCCTATCAGTGCCTCTGGGAAGCAACACAAAAGTTCTCCGTAGCTAACAGAGTTGGATCGCTTGTGATGATGACAGCAGTCTTCAGAGACAGTTTTTGGACATTCATTTTGAGCGCTAGTAATTTCTGTAATGCACGACTGCGGCGGAGTAACACGCGACGATGTCTCAGAACTTTCTGACACGACATCACGAAGTGAACGATGAAGGCATGGTATTATCTTGGTGGCATATAATTACCAATATTAATTAAAAAGTCTGTGTCTCTTAATGGGATGGGTAAAATATTTTATCCTATCTTCCCTTCTTTTTCCGACCAACCAGGTACCTGATGTGTTAACACTAATTAGATTCTAGAAGTTACAATCACGTTTTTTTTAATTTACTTCCTAGAGAAAACAAAAACAGAAAACCGATGTCAAAATAGATTTTGTTATACTTTTATGTCAAAACCTTTGATTATAAAATTAGAGATTTTGGTGTCAATATTACGATTAATCATATTATCAAGTACAAGTACTTTACTTTTAGATACATTATTTAATGCTTTCGCCAAATCATGAAATATAATGTATACAAAAAATAACTCAGAATAAACCTATATCACACATACCATACACAAAACATTTTTGTAGCGTATCCACAAAATATTGCGTATTACATTCCTAATGATCAAACGTCGGAAACAATTTATTTTTCGGAATATAATCTCTATCTAATAGTACAGAATTGTAAATTGTACTCTAAGGAGATACTGATCATCATTAATACCACATAGATTACTTAGTAAGAAAACACCATTTTTTTACATCATCACAGAGGCCTCTCTCTCTCTCTCTCTCTCTCTCTCTCTCGATTTGCAATGACAATAACTCTACGAAAACACCAATTACTTCTCAAAATTAAGTGGTTTGTCACAAGCCAAATCCCGCAACAAAACCCTTCGCCATTCTACCGGGCTCATTGTTAAGCCGACAGCCGAACGTGGTACAGAAATTGCACGTAGGCGTTGCCGTAATCACGTACGTATTCGTCAGCGAGTCGGCTTACCTCGCGCTCCCAGTGCCCGTGTCCTTCGGTAACCGCACAGAGAGAGCATATTACATGTTCATCCACCTGGGCGTACGGCTTCAACCCACGCCGCGGCCACTCCTCGCATACATAGTGCACGGTCACTTATCCCCGACGATGTCTGTCCACTCGCGGCTAGGCAGTTCCTGTTGTTCCTTGCTGCGTCGTCCCCTCACGAAGGTGAAACTACTTCCATCGAAATATCTTGGGATCTTGGTTTCTTATACTTAATTCGTTTCTCTTTTACTTTCTCGCCACTGCTTACGCAGTAGAGAAAATGTGTAATGCTGCGCGAAAAAACGTCGGAATTTTTGCGAGAAAAATTATTAGAAGACCCTGGTAACAAAAAAATGGATAAATCCAGTTGTTGAATTTGGAAACAATCCTCTAACACGTGGTGTAGTGAGAATCCATGTTTTGTGGGTCCTTGATATCGAAAAATTGATTGACGGCAAAATTTCTGTCTGTCCGTCGGTCTTCTGTCTGTCAATCTGTGAACAACGCTAGCGGCTGAACCGCTCAGCCGATTTTTCCAAAAATTGATATTTCCCAACCTGACTGATGTCGCGACCCCTTAAATTTTAAACCAATATTTTAATTATAGGGGGTTCTTTACATGAAGCCCCTGGGACATTTTCCAAATTTTCAAAAAAATGGCTCCCACGTTTCTGATTAAATTTTGTTGTTGGAAGTGTAAAGGACGTTTAAGAAAAAATGGTGTAGTTCTCATGTTCGTTGAAAACCCTGATTTTTTGATAATTGCTAAAGTTCAACATTTTTACGTCTTTCTACAGCAAAAATATTAAATATAAAGATTTTTCCTTAATGAAATCTGTTTCTTAAAGATATATTTTGAAATTAGGTCAGGCTCAATTTTTCCAAAAATTGAGCACTTTTTTCCTAATTTTGTATGAAAGTACGGATGATAAAGTAAGTGCTGTATTAGCAGCGCTAGTCTTGTTTTTGATGTTGGATTTTATTTGCCTCCATGGAATCTATAAAAAATATAATTTTTCCCGTTATCCCGCCGTAGAGTTTTCATTTTTAAATTAAATCGATTTTCAATTAAATTCGCAAATATCCACTATGCTTAATGATACTTTTATTGAGTTTACTTCATTAAATTATTTTCAGACACACTTGCTCTCAAGCGGATTTTATTTTCTAAATTTAGGAACAGCTCTTCCTAGTGATTTATCCTTAAATTTCAATGTTATTCGTACATTTTTGTTCTGTACTTCACAGTTTTTGATAAAATATCTTGTATGGTTTTGGGTATATTTATGTGTTTTTTCTGGTTTCTGGTTTTCTGGTTTTTAACAAATCCTTTTATTTTGATAAACACGTTTAAGATTCTTCGCTGTATCATCTTATGAAATCTGTAGTTGCATTTTCTTTACTTCCTAACTCCTAAATAAAATCTTCCTCTTCTTAATTCTTCTTCTGGTAATTCATGTTTCCATACGTGTTCTTCTTATTCTCCCTCTCATTTTCAGCCACTCTTTTCTCGTCCAGTCTCGCCTCCGGCTTTCCTTCCCTCGCTCTAAGCCAAGCACGTGCGCTGCTCCTGCGGCCGCCCGGCGCAGCGCCCGGCGCAGCCAAGCACGTCTCGGGGTCCAGCCGGGCGGCCCGCCTGCCCGGGAGCTTGGCGGCAGCGAGGGCGGCGCGGGCGGGGCGGGGCGGGGCGGGGCGGGGCGGGGCGGGGCGGCGCGGGGCGGGGCGGGGGAGGGCGGCGACCGCCGCGCAATTCCCCTCGGAGCCGCGGGGATTGGACCCTGGCGACGCCGCCTTGCCCCGCCCCGCCCCCTCGCCCCGCCCGGGCTCCATTTGCGATTAGCCGTCGGCGATCGACGTGTTCCTGGTGACCGACCGGGACGGCGCGTCAGCGCGGCGGGGACGGTGCGGCTCGGCCACGCACTGACAAAAAAATATTTTTTTGATTTGAAATTATATTAATAAAGTTATATGGAAAGAATGAAATACATATTAACCATCGTGAGTACAACGGATGGTTTCTTTGAATATTTGATAAATAGTGTATGGTGCGCTTATCCTTCATGAAGTTATGTAGCATTTACTTCCAATTTTCAGAATTTATTGATTAAAATATTTTATTCCAGAAATGTTAACAGCTTTCTTAATGTATTGCAGTTATTTATTACATTACAACTCTAAAGATTGTTTCTGGCGACGGGTAACGGGCATTGGGCGAAGGTTGACGGGCGAAGGTTGACGGGCGACGAGCAACGGGCAACGGGCGACGGGTGGCGGGTGACGAGCGGCGGGCGACAGCCGCCTGGGCGATCGAGGCCAAGGTGGAGCAAGAAAAGGCTTGGGGTGAAATGGCGGCGATGACGCTTTTGACGAAGCTGATCAGCGAGAAGGAGAGACAGAGAGGCGACGAAGTGATGGCGTGGCTCACCAGGGCAAGAAGGCGGTGGGAGCGGCAAGCATAACGGAGAATAGTGCTGGGGGCTGGGGACGGTGGCGCGAGAGGGGAAGAACTTGGCGAAGTTGGCTGGCAATGGGGGAACGGGTGGCGTGGGTGGCGGAGTGGAGGGTGCCCGCCGAATTGCCCGCCCATTCCGCGCCATGTGGCGCAGCGACGGAGTCACTTGTTCGCAGTATGAGTAGGACATCCTCCGCAGGTGGCGCCGTGTTCAATAACCAGAAGATATTCAGGGATTTGCCCGCAGATCCCGTGATAGCCGTTGCTTCAAGAAGCAACTTACGGTACGAAAGTCACTGGCAGTTTGTATAATTGCTTCCGTTTAGTGCTTTGTTACATAGAAATAACTTGATTTTAATTTCATTTGTTGGCAAATTTTTCGTGAGAAAATAGTTGGCCACGCTTACATCTTTTATTATCTGGGCTTATTTCGTGCTTCAGTATTGCTACCATTACGCTGGTATATAATTTTTGTTTTCGAGCAACAGATGGTAGAGAAAGTAAAAAGAGCTAAAAGAGAAAATGAGACTAAAAAAGGAGTAGAAAAATTCATCTTGCAGTCTTAGGGAGCAGAGAAAAAGATATTAAATTTGTAATGAGATCAATAACTGCCACAAATTGAGGCTGTTGTTAACGTTTCTGGAATAATATATGTTAATCAATTCTGAAGTACATAAATGTTTAACTTCATGAAGGATAATCACTTAATACACTACTTAACAAATTTCAGAAAACAAATCCGTTGTATCCACCTAGTGATGGTTAATATATATTTCACTCTTTCCATATAATTTTATTAGTATTTCCACATTAAACGCTTTTAAGAGCACAGAACACATATTGTGTGATAGTCATATAATGCGCTTACATTGTTAATGAATACTCGTTAACTTCCGGAAACAAAAAAGGAAGAATTAAAAAAGTATTTTCTATTAAGTTTCTAATTTCAGAAGTTAAGGAGTATGTTTCTAGAATCACGTACAATCTGCCATTCTGTCATCATTTCAAATCCAGATTCTCATTCGATATGCACCAGTGAGTCCACCACTACTGAAAATGTCTATGGAGTGAAAATTCTGCCACTTCCAAAGTGAAACCACACACGCAATGCAATCATTTTAAAATGAACCACTCATGCAATTTAATAATCAACTAATCACTTGAAAGTCATGTAAAAGTGAATTGATAAAGATAAAGTTTTAATCAGAGAGCAAGTAAAAAACTTTAAACGAACCTGAAATCTACCCTCAGTTGTTATTCTCCATTCTCCAAGAACCATCATATTTCTGAAATATATTCACTGCATTATACTGCAGCTAAATTATTGCATATTTTCATTGTTATTGCAGTCTATAACCTTTCAAAGTTAGCAAACCTAGAGCCGAGGTTTTGAAAGTTTCGAAAAACATTTGCATTCATAGCACTGGAAACGAAATAAATTTGCGTTTCTGAGAAATGTACTACCTCCGTGCCAGCTGTACAATTACGTAATATTTCAAAGCGTACGTCTCATATTTATTAAATGATCGTAGGCAATAAACAATGTTTACGGAGGAGAAAGTTAAAACCAAAATGTCTGATTACTCCACCCAATTTAGCGAATTATTAGTAATCGATCATTTTTACGCTGCCGAAAGAGAACACTCAACAGAATATTAGTAAATAGAGGCAATTTTCAAGTAATGAGAACGCAAATTTCTCATGTTACATGCAAATTATGTTCTCGAACCACGGACTGCAACACGAAATCCCAGGAAGTTCATAACATTTTTCTGAAGCTCTCGTAATCTAAAGCCGAGAAATTGGACTCCAAACTTACAGGGTATTTCGACACAGGGCAGTCTGATTATTCACCACCCAACCCAGGGAACATATTTACCCGTAAACCCAACCCTTAATACTCGTACAGGAATTTGATACGATTTCACTGTAAAGTAGAATGAACCTTTGAATTCGGTTTCTGAATCGTCCAGAGTAATGCAATAGTAATGTTATAATTGACAAGAGCGTTAGGGGGTTAAAGAGTCAGTAATTGTTTTTCGCAATATTGCTTTTTAAACGCTAAATTAGTTACGGTTTCTTCCACGTGTTTTGATAAAAGTGTTAGTTTTCTAGTTGGGATGTTGCAATTTTCCTTTTTAGACTAATTTCGAATTAAATTTTACTGATATTTATCGTACGTTAAGTTAAACATCTTTGGACTACGAGAATTAAGAATTTTGTACTCGGTCGTTAGTAAAAACGGTTACTTTTAGGGCATGTATAGGTGCTAAAAGTTTAATTTTTAACACTAGTGCTACACGTGATACTCAAATGTTGAGATAAAACAGTGAATGCAAAAAAGAAAACAACGTCTTTTTTTCTGACCGCATCAGCTACTACTGACCATATAACATAGTAGTACATAATTAAGTGATTCGTATTCTTGAATTAAAATAAAATTTAAGTTATTGAGGATTTTACTTTGCGAATAGGAAACGTTGTGTCACGAGTCCGATAGTGCGGGTGGCGCAATCCTACGAGCACTCTTGTCATAAATATCTAGTAACTAGTTTATGTAGCCCCTGCAGAGAAACTTCGGGGGCTACATAACATACTAATTTGTTTATGTAGACCCTGCATAACATGATACGTTGCTATAAGTGAACGCTCTATTCGACTAACAAATATTAGTAACACTCTAAATAAATATCATACTAACTTACAGATTTATAATCTTCAAAATCATTATATATGGAATATTGTTTTTCATTTACTCACATAAATAGTTTATGTATGTATACAATGTTCTGTAAATTTACAAATTAAGAAAAGCAAATAACTTCCTTAAGGATGTTGAAAAGCTTTAATAAATTTAAAAAAATAGATTTTGTGTACAAAAAATAGCTTTATAAACCTCGCTTTTTAGCACCCGGAGTGGACCTGAGAGGCCCCTTCGGTAGTAAATAGCTCCTCAAAAGACATATGTTTCAGCCTTGATATATAAATAACTAGAAATGAAAAGGAAAAGCGGTAAGCACTTGCGATCAAATTTTTGAAACTACGATAACAAATGTCACCGGGAGAGCCAAACTCTGTAGTGCTCTGTAATCATCTAGGCATTTCGGTACGGCTTTATCGCTATACGCCTCTCTCAGTCGCGCATCTGAATCTCTGTGGTCAGTGGGGTTCCGTTGTTCAAAGCAGTCGAGCGGGCAAGAGAGTGAGCGTGAGAGTGACGAGCAAACGGACTAGAGAATGGGGAAGAGAGTAGGAGATAGGTTTCGCGAGGGGGTAGGATATAGGGCGGAGGATGTACGTGTGGTGTGTGCGACGGCGGATGGTGGAGGTAAGGACGGTCGGATCCATTAGCGGGTGAAATAATGGACGAATTTGCGGACGGGTAGATGAGCGGGTGGATAAGCGGTGCATAAACTGGTGAGTAGCGGGCAGGAGTTTAGGTAAGCGGGTGGACGAGAGTGAGGGCGAGCAAGCAAGTAAGTGGTTGGGCGACTGAGAGAACGAGTGGGTGGATGGGTGAGGGGGGTAAGTGGGTGGGTGAGCAGATGAATGGATCGACGGGCAGACGGGCATATGGGAGGATGAAATTGAGCGAGCGAGCGAGCGAGCGGGTGGGTGGGCGGCCGGGCGAGTGGGAGAGCGGAAGCGTTTGGGGAAGCGAGTGGGAGGGCGGGCGGGTCAATGGGAGAGCGGATAAGTAAGCGGGCGGGCGAGTGGGAGAGTGGATGACTTTCTGGGCTGGTGATTAGGCGGCCGAGCGAGTGGTATGGCCGATGAGTGAGGGAGCGGGCGAGAGGAAGGAGAGAGAGGACTTTCTAGGCTGGTGAGGGGTGGTTCGAGTGAATGGGAGGGGAGATGGGTGAGCGGGTGGGCTAGCGAGGATGGGTTTCTGGGCTGGTGAGTGGGCGGGCTAGCGAGTGGGAGGGCGGATGAGTGGGAGGGCGGATGAGTGGGAGGGCGGATGAGTGGGAGGGTGGATGAGTGGGAGGGCGAATGAGTGGGCGGGCGGGCGAGTGGGAGGGCGGATGAGTGAACAGGCGGGCAAGAGGAATGGCAGATGAGGTTCTGGGCTGGTGAGTGTGCGGACGAGCGAATGAGAGAGCGGATGAGTAGGCGGGCGGGCCGAGTGGGAGGGCGGATGAGTGGGCGGGCGGGCCGAGTGGGAGGGCGGATGAGTGGGCGGGCGGGCGGACAAGTGGGAGTGCGGATGAATGGGCGGCGTAGCGAGTGGGAGGGCGGATGAGTGGACGGCGTAGCGAGTGGGAGGGCGGATGAGTGGGCGGCGTAGCGAGTGAGAGGGCGGATGAGTGGGCGGCGTAGCGAGTGGGAGGGCGGATGAGTGGGCGGCGTAGCGAGTGAGAGGGCGGATGAGTGGGCGGCGTAGCGAGTGGGAGGGCGGATGAGTGGGCGGCGTAGCGAGTGGGAGGGCGGATGAGTGGGCGGCGTAGCGAGTGAGAGGGCGGATGAGTGGGCGGCGTAGCGAGTGGGAGGGCGGATGAGTGGGCGGCTGAGTGAGTGGGAGGGCGGCTGAGTGGGCGGCTGAGTGAGTGGGAGGGCGGATGAGTGGGCGGCCTAGCGAGTGGGAGGGCGGATGAGTGGGCGGCGTAGCGAGTGGGAGGGAGGATGAGTGGGCGGCATAGCGACTGGGAGGGCGGATGAGTGGGCGGCGCAGCGACTGGGAGGGCAGATGAGTGGGCGGCTGAGTGAGTGGGAGGGCGGAAGAGTGGGCGGCGTGGCGAGTGGGAGGGCGGATGAGTGGGCGGCGTAGCGAGTGGGAGGGCGGATGAGTGGGCGGCTGAGTGAGAGGGAGGGCGGATGAGTGGGCGGCTGAGTGAAAGGGAGGGCGGATGAGTGGGCGGCCTAGCGAGTGGGAGGGCGGATGAGTGGGCGGCGTAGCGAGTGGGAGGGATGATGAGTGGGCGGCGTAGCGAGTGGGAGGGCGGATGAGTGGGCGGCGTAGCGAGTGGGACGGCGGATGAGTGGGCGGCTGAGTGAGTGGGAGGGCGGATGAGTGGGCGGCGTAGCGAGTGGGAGGGCGGATGAGTGGGCGGCGTAGCGAGTGGGAGGGCGGATGAGTGGGCGGCTGAGTGAGTGGGAGGGCGGAAGAGTGGGCGGCTGAGTGAGTGGGAGCGCGGATGAGTGGGCGGCCTAGCGAGTGGGAGGGCGGATGAGTGGGCGGCCTAGCGAGTGGGAGGGCGGATGAGTGGGCGGCGTAGCGAGTGGGAGGGAGGATGAGTGGGCGGCGTAGCGAGTGGGAGGGCGGATGAGTGGGCGGCGTAGCGAGTGGGAGGGCGGATGAGTGGGCGGCTGAGTGAGTGGGAGGGCGGATGAGTGGGCGGCGTAGCGAGTGGGAGGGCGGATGAGTGGGCGGCGTAGCGAGTGGGAGGGCGGATGAGTGGGCGGCTGAGTGAGTGGGAGGGCGGATGAGTGGGCGGCTGACTGAGTGGGAGGGCGGATGAGTGGGCGGCCTAGCGAGTGGGAGGGCGGATGAGTGGGCGGCGTAGCGAGTGGGTGGGAGGATGAGTCGGCGGCGTAGCGAGTGAGTGGGCGGATGAGTGGGCGGCGTAGCGAGTGGGAGGGCGGATGAGTGGGCGGCTGAGTGAGTGGGAGGGCGGATGAGTGGGCGGCGTAGCGAGTGGGAGGGCGGAAGAGTGGGCGGCGTAGCGAGTGGGAGGGAGGATGAGTGGGCGGCGTAGCGAGTGGGAGGGCGGATGAGTGGGCGGCTGAGTGAGTGGGAGGGCGGATGAGTGGGCGGCGTAGCGAGTGGGAGGGCGGATGAGTGGGCGGCGTAGCGAGTGGGAGGGCGGATGAGTGGGCGGCGTAGCGAGTGGGAGAGCGGATGAGTGGGCGGCGTAGCGAGTGGGAGGGAGGATGTGTGGGCGGCGTAGCGAGTGGGAGGGCGGATGAGTGGGCGGCGTAGCGAGTGAGAGGGCGGATGAATGGGCGGCTGAGTGAGTGGGAGGGCGGATGAGTGGGCGGCGTAGCGAGTGGGAGGGCGGATGAGTGGGCGGCGTAGCGAGTGGGAGGGAGGATGAGTGGGCGGCGTAGCGAGTGGGAGGGCGGATGAGTGGGCGGCGTAGCGAGTGGGAGGGCGGATGAGTGGGCGGCGTAGCGAGTGGGAGGGCGGATGAGTGGGCGGCGTAGCGAGTGGGAGGGCGAATGAGTGGGCGGCGTAGCGAGTGGGAGGGCGGATGAGTGGGCGGCGTAGCGAGTGGGAGGGCGGATGAGTGGGCGGCGTAGCGAGTGGGAGGGCGGATGAGTGGGCGGCTGAGTGAGTGGGAGGGCGGATGAGTGGGCGGCGTAGCGAGTGGGAGGGCGGATGAGTGGGCGGCGTAGCGAGTGGGAGGGCGGATGAGTGGGCGGCGTAGCGACTGGGAGGGCGGATGAGTGGGCGGCGTAGCGAGTGGAGGGCGGATGAGTGGGCGGCTGAGTGAGTGGGAGGGCGGCTGAGTGGGCGGCGTAGCGAGTGGGAGGGCGGATGAGTGGGCGGCCTAGCGAGTGGGAGGGCGGATGAGTGGGCGGCGTAGCGAGTGGGAGGGAGGATGAGTGGGCGGCACAGCGACTGGGAGGGCGGATGAGTGGGCGGCGTAGCGACTGGGAGGGCGGATGAGTGGGCGGCTGAGTGAGTGGGAGGGCGGATGAGTGGGCGGCGTAGCGAGTGGGAGGGCGGATGAGTGGGCGGCTGAGTGAGTGGGAGGGCGGATGAGTGGGCGGCTGAGTGAGTGGGAGGGCGGATGAGTGGGCGGCGTAGCGAGTGGGAGGGCGGATGAGTGGGCGGCGTAGCGAGTGGGAGGGAGGATGAGTGGGCGGCGTAGCGAGTGGGAGGGCGGATGAGTGGGCGGCGTAGCGAGTGGGAGGGCGGATGAGTGGGCGGCGTAGCGAGTGGGAGGGCGGATGAGTGGGCGGCGTAGCGAGTGGGAGGGCGAATGAGTGGGCGGCGTAGCGAGTGGGAGGGCGGATGAGTGGGCGGCGTAGCGAGTGGGAGGGCGGATGAGTGGGCGGCGTAGCGAGTGGGAGGGCGGATGAGTGGGCGGCTGAGTGAGTGGGAGGGCGGATGAGTGGGCGGCGTAGCGAGTGGGAGGGCGGATGAGTGGGCGGCGTAGCGAGTGGGAGGGCGGATGAGTGGGCGGCGTAGCGACTGGGAGGGCGGATGAGTGGGCGGCGTAGCGAGTGGAGGGCGGATGAGTGGGCGGCTGAGTGAGTGGGAGGGCGGCTGAGTGGGCGGCGTAGCGAGTGGGAGGGCGGATGAGTGGGCGGCCTAGCGAGTGGGAGGGCGGATGAGTGGGCGGCGTAGCGAGTGGGAGGGAGGATGAGTGGGCGGCATAGCGACTGGGAGGGCGGATGAGTGGGCGGCGTAGCGACTGGGAGGGCGGATGAGTGGGCGGCTGAGTGAGTGGGAGGGCGGATGAGTGGGCGGCGTAGCGAGTGGGAGGGCGGATGAGTGGGCGGCTGAGTGAGTGGGAGGGCGGATGATTGGGCGGCTGAGTGAGTGGGAGGGCGGATGAGTGGGCGGCGTAGCGAGTGGGAGGGCGGATGAGTGGGCGGCGTAGCGAGTGGGAGGGCGGATGAGTGGGCGGCGTAGCGACTGGGAGGGCGGATGAGTGGGCGGCGTAGCGAGTGGGAGGGCGGATGAGTGGGCGGCTGAGTGAGTGGGAGGGCGGATGAGTGGGCGGCGTAGCGAGTGGGAGGGCGGATGAGTGGGCGGCGTAGCGAGTGGGAGGGCGGATGAGTGGGCGGCGTAGCGAGTGGGAGGGCGGATGAGTGGGCGGCGTAGCGAGTGGGAGGGAGGATGAGTGGGCGGCGTAGCGAGTGGGAGGGCGGATGAGTGGGCGGCTGAGTGAGTGGGAGGGCGGATGAGTGGGCGGCGTAGCGAGTGGGAGGGCGGATGAGTGGGCGGCTGAGTGAGTGGGAGGGCGGATGAGTGGGCGGCCTAGCGAGTGGGAGGGCGGATGAGTGGGCGGCGTAGCGAGTGGGAGGGAGGATGAGTGGGCGGCATAGCGACTGGGAGGGCGGATGAGTGGGCGGCGTAGCGACTGGGAGGGCGGATGAGTGGGCGGCTGAGTGAGTGGGAGGGCTGATGAGTGGGCGGCGTAGCGAGTGGGAGGGCGGATGAGTGGGCGGCGTAGCGAGTGGGAGGGCGGATGAGTGGGCGGCGTAGCGACTGGGAGGGCGGATGAGTGGGCGGCGTAGCGAGTGGGAGGGCGGATGAGTGGGCGGCTGAGTGAGTGGGAGGGCGGATGAGTGGGCGGCGTAGCGAGTGGGAGGGCGGATGAGTGGGCGGCGTAGCGAGTGGGAGGGCGGATGAATGGGCGGCGTAGCGAGTGGGAGGGCGGATGAGTGGGCGGCGTAGCGAGTGGGAGGGAGGATGAGTGGGCGGCGTAGCGATTGGGAGGGCGGATGAGTGGGCGGCGTAGCTTGTGGGAGGGCGGATGAGTGGGCGGATGAGTGAGTGGGAGGGCGGATGAGTGGGCGGCGTAGCGAGTGGGAGGGCGGATGAGTGGGCGGCGTAGCGAGTGGGAGGGCGGATGAGTGGGCGGCGTAGCGAGTGGGAGGGCGGATGAGTGGGCGGCGTAGCGAGTGGGAGGGCGGATGTTTGGGCGGCTGAGTGAGTGGGAGGGCGGATGAGTGGGCGGCGTAGCGAGTGGGAGGGCGGATGAGTGGGCGGCCTAGCGAGTGGGAGGGCGGATGAGTGGGCGGCGTAGCGAGTGGGAGGGAGGATGAGTGGGCGGCGTAGCGAGTGGGAGGGCGGATGAGTGGGCGGCGTAGCGAGTGGGAGGGCGGATGGGTGGGCGGCTGAGTGAGTGGGAGGGCGGATGAGTGAGCGACGTAGCGAGTGGGAGGGTGGATGAGTGGGCGGCGTAGCGAGTGGGAGGGCGGATGAGTGGGCGGCGTAGCGAGTGGGAGGGCGGATGAGTGGGCGGCGTAGCGAGTGGGAGGGAGGATGAGTGGGCGGCGTAGCGAGTGGGAGGGCGGATGAGTGGGCGGCGTAGCGAGTGGGATTGCGGATGAGTGGGCGGCTGAGTGAGTGGGAGGGCGGATGAGTGGGCGGCCTAGCGAGTGGGAGGGCGGATGAGTGGGCGGCCTAGCGAGTGGGAGGGCAGATGAGTGGGAGGGCGGATCAGTGGGCGGGCGGGCGGGCGAGTGGAAGGGCGGATAAGCGAGCGTGCGATAGTGGGACTGATGGCGCCGCTTCCCAGCCGCGCTGTACGCTTCGCCCCGCGGCGCGCGCCGCAATTATTGATGGGCTTTCGCGCCGGTCGCTGCGCCGTGCGCGCGGCCGTTGCTACTCGCCCCGGCGGAAATATTTCACATCGAAACGTAGATTTTGTTTAGGAATATTTTATTCGAACACGAAATAGCGGAGATCAAATATTGAGCGCGGCCGCCGGAGGGGGCCCCGCGGGGATGCAGAATGTGGGTGGCGCATAACGCTCTACAGGCGACGTCACTTTCCCGGCCTCGAATTAGACACTCGGGAAACAGGAGGAATTGCAGAATTTTTTTCTGTAGGATTTAAATTCTGTATGTTAGTATAAATACCTTAATTATTATACCAAAGAAAATTTCCTGAACATAATATAATTTTCTGTCACAACGTTTGTGTGTAATAAATAGTACCAGTAAATAATCTAATGTGTTAATACCTTATTAATATTGTTGTTAATGGAGAAAAGTGTAAATAATTGTCATTCTATGTCGATTATGTACTATAAAATTTAATTATTTAATGTTCAATATAGTTGCGGCGATGTATTTCATTGCTCTTATTCGTATATTAATAAGTTGTTTCCTTTTTTAAGAAAGTTAAGATTTAAATGTGTTACGAGAATTCATAATTACGTCATAACATAAAAGCATTTCTGTAAACTTTGGGTTTTTGTGAAATCTATAGGCGTTCAGCAAGGAAATGGAAAATATGTTGAAGTATGACACTTGTGTTAAAATTAGTTACCTGTATCGCAAACGGGGTCTGTTTATTGTCCTACAAGTGTAGGCGATAATGTGACCGTGGCATTGATATTTATTTACTATTTTTTAACATTTGTATAACTCCACGTAGTACGTTTGAAAATACTCGCTAGTACGTTTGAAAATACTCGCTAGTACGTTTGAAAATAAGTAACGTAGTCGTGGGTGAGTAACAACTACATCTGTTTGTTGTCTGTGCACACATGTGCCAGGTGAAATATGAGAGAGCACAAAATTTAGTCACATAGAGTGGCCGAGTAAGAAATAATGATTCATGAGAGACGTTCCGTACAATGGGCTTAAACATTTATGATTACTTTCATTTGTCACACGTTTTTCGTTTATAAGCGTTTCGCCGAATATTATTTCTGTTTTTTCTTAGTTTGTCTTACCGTTCCTTCACCTGTTGTTTGCTTCCTTTAATAACCCACCCCCTTTCTTTTCGTCCATTGACCCCTTTTTCAGCTTTGTTGTCAGTCTGTAAATCGATCTTTCCGCAGTTTCATCTCTTTGAGTGTTTGTTTGCTCGCTCGTGTATATTTGCTTTGTAATTCATCGTATGACAACTCGTTAGCTTTCAATTCCATCCATTTTATGTTCCGTAATTTTCAGATCTCTTTATCTAGCACACACTTTGAACTAAATTATATCTCTGTTTACAATCTACAAATGCAAGATATTCTAAAAGTGTGGATAGGATTTCCAGAAATAACTATCAAGACTTTAAATAAGATTGGTTAGTCTACAATGATTCTAGCATTAACTGAAGTTAATTTATTGCGAAATTCTAACAATAAATAAAGTCAGGTGTGGTGATGTGATGAGTAAGGAAGATGAGATGTGAATGTTGAATAAAATATCTTGTTATGGGCAAGAAAACAAGAAAAGAAATTGTAAATATATAATAATATGAAATGTTAATATATCATCACAAAATCCCAAGATAAGTAAAGTAGATATAAAATAATTTTTTAACATCTGTTTACATTTTTCACTCAACCCGTTCTTAATTTATCTTACAAGACAAAATATTTTAAACAACTTTCACATCGTGAGTGCACTCTTACTGTAATTTAAAAAAAAACATGAAATCGAAAAATTTCATCCAAGATTTTTTACACCAACACCCGAGATAAGCGCATCAAATATCCAGATACTAATCTCTTTGACGAAGAGCACCCAGCAGAAAATCACTCAAGCCCTTGAACGGCGCGATACTGTCGCTGCTGGCTCATCTCCACGCGTCTCGAAACGCGCGAAGAGATAAAAATGAATAACTCGCGCGCATTCCAGTTCGGAAACGGCACTTCCTGCATCTCCCCCTTCATTAACGAGCGGTAAACACAACCGTGTTGACAAATGAGACGCGAGATCCGCGGCGCAAGTCATCCGTCTTCCAGACCCGTTCCCCGGCGCGGCTTTTGAGCTGTCAGACGCGAGAGGGAGTCGGTGAACGAAGGAACCGCGCAGCCAACCCCGACGCCGGCGCCGGCCGCGGGGAGGGGGGGAGTCTACCCACACACGCTCCCGGGCGCCGGGTAGGTGTAATTAGAAGGATTACTGAGCGGCTCAGAACAGCCTAGCGTCGAAAGATTTATGTGCTGTTTGATTAACTGGGGATGAATGGCCGACAAAAATGAATGGAGCTTCCCTTTAGAGGCGAATAAAAATCAATGCCGAGGCCAAGGGGGAAAGAACGCGGGTGAGACGATGTTACTTTTATAGCTTTGAAGAAAAGAAGTTCTTTTTTCTTTATTTTTCTTTTTTTCTGTTTTTTTGATTTATCACGGAATTATGGATTCCAGATTAGCGTTCACGTAAAAAAGTTGTGAAAAGCTGTTTTTTTAATGTAGTTCTATCAAGAACGGTGTCACCCGTGGGTGAGGGGCTATTCAGCAGCGTATTGACCGCCGAGGGTGGACCTTGTTAATTAACGAGCGGCTCGGGCAACGATCGCGCAGAGTGCTGTTTGATCAACACGCGCCACAACACGAGCTGTTTATGGAAGACGCTTCCCTGCTGCGCTGTGAATAGGCATATCCTGCCGAGGATTCCGCCAACATTCCCTTCGACTCGCTCTTTGCTCTTTGCCCATCGAGTGGAGCGTAAAGGTGTGTACGAGGCTAGTTAACGTTGCAGTTGCGTAGGTGTCGGCAGAAGGCCTCATTGAGAATAGACTACGTTCATTGCTTTAGCGCCTCTCGGATGCCACAAGGGTAGCGTACTAGCTTCCTCTAGTGCGATCCCGGTACGATTCCTGGTCGAGACAAAAATAGAGTTGTAGGTTTTCTCGAAAATCGTCCAAGTTTCTGTAGCTGTGTGACGAAGAAAAGCTCAGGCAGGTAGAAGGGAATACATCATGTTTGCCACAGGTCTTTCTTACCCCCTAAACTAGGCTCACACATGAGGAAACATTGTTAGCTAGCCAGCAAAATCGGACAGTCGACTCAAAAATGCCAAATACATTGTTTTAACACTTCAAAGCACTTTGCAATGATAAAATGATGTAATTTAATGAGAAACGCTTTGACGTCGAAGAAAAGTCTTATAAAAAAAGGGTGGCTGTTTAAAAACCTTTGATTTGGACAGAAAAGCTAGAAAATATCCACGTCCCATATATAAGACCTTTCAGATGAAAATTTATCAGTCTGTAATCACTAATCGGTTTAACATTTTTAACATCTCTTATGACTAAAATTAGAGTTGCAACTAAGTGATCCAAAACGCATGATGTGGATAGTCTAGAATTATCCCTTACATTTGTTGTCTTTTCTTCGTTCTGTTTTATTTTTTTGAAATAGTATAAGAATGAATTTACTATCTTGAAAATATCCCACCTCTATCATCCCACTCCAACGTCTCTCTCTCCCCGTCCTCTCCTACCTGCGTTCTCTCTCAATGTGTGAGTACGTCATTCTTCCATTCCCCCTGTTTCTTCATTTGAAGGTCGTGTTTCACCTGTTGACTTGCCTCTCATCTTCAAATCACTATTTTTTATTATGCTCCTATCGTAATTCGTGAAAACGTTAAAATTAAAATGTTCATTTTCAATTCCGTGTTGTAACTGATCAAGGTAATTTTTACTCATATCCTTTGTACCTACTTTTATATTCTATTTTTAATGTAACTGATTCTGTTTTAAAACTAGGTATATTTAAAATTGGAGTGTCAATTTAACATTACTTTTATATGTAATTTTCCAATGAACCAGAAAATGTGATAAACAGAATCACGAATCGTTGTTCTTAGAACCTTAGCACCTAGATTCTAATTAATTAAACTTCCTGTGTATGGAAAACAAAAGTTATATTGTCGTCAATGAACCGATGATATTTTCCAACCAAACTTACGAGGTATTTAGGTGGTCATATTCAAATCATTAAAACATAGCTCATAGTGCATTCAAAGCTGTGCTAGTACTTCGCAAATAAATATATCTGTAAAATAGCTGAAGGAAATTTCACAAATTGACAAAAGTACTGGTGTGAATAAATTGTTCATCTGAATTTCTTCCAGCTAATAACTACTGTAAACAAAAATAAAAGACTGTTCCAAAACAAATAAAAGTCATTTTGTCTACTTATATGTAAAAAACTTATCTTTTAAAAGTATTTTTATATTTGCAATTCCCTCAAATATTATCAAATACACAAGAAATACCGAAAGAATTACTAGATTTATCTCTAACACACAAAGAACACATCTTCAACTCAAAAAACACTTCTCAAAGTATATTTCATTCCTTATAATCTCAAGACTTTTTTACACAAAACATTATCAATAACCCAAAGCTCAGAATTTTTTCTGGACAATAGGCGCGAAACGAAGACAAAACATTCAGTCACTGAAAGCTCGGTTTTCTGTCAGCGGGCCCGGGAGAGGCTTTCTCGGTCCAAGACTCCGGCTTTCCGTCTTGTTGAAGCTTCCGCCCGCCCTTCTCTTTCTGGAAGAAGCCAAGGCTTTGTTCTCCACTCAGGCAAATTTCGGCGTCAGCCTATGCGACGGACAGACACAGCTGGGGTAACGCCTCCGTCATGCTCCAGACAGCAACTACCCTCTGCCCGACGCGACAGCGATAACAGCGCTGTCCAATTGTCAGTTTCTAGCCACAAACAAATTGTGAAACGAAATTGAAAAGTGTTTCCCTCAGTGGCTTTCGTGGTACATCTGATTCTCGTTTCCCCGATATGCCAATATCTTTGTATTTTTTAATCAATGTTTTATAGGTGTGCCTCTTTTTGTGTATTTACTTATCCGCCACAAGCATGGAAGGCTTCAATACAGTTCTATAAACTCTGAAAGAAATTTACAAGAATTCTGGCGAAGATCTATTATTGATAAAATAACGAAAACAATAATTACGTATTACTCACCTTTTACTGAACTGTAATAAAAACTCGGCCCACAATAAAAGTAAAGATGTGCAGCAAAGTCGGAGCGGACCGACTTTTTCGAACATGTTTTCAGAACGTTCAGAAAACAAAATGCTCCTGTCAAGCTCTATCCATCTCCACCCAGACCACAAACTTGCCTAGCTTTTGTATCAACAGACTATGGCTCGATGGCATTTCCTGGATTGTTTGATTATTTACGGGTTTCAAGGGCTTCACCTACTACGGAAATTAGTTTCTTTAGTGTTGTTGTAGTCAGGAGATACCAATGTTCTCCCTCTGGAACCCGAGGTCCGGCGTCCACCTGGCGTCACTCCGGCAGAGACGTTCTAAGCTCCTGATTGGTCTCCCGAGAGATGTGGTGATGGAGGTATTAGTGTGTGGTAGAAGGAGGTGGCCGATCCGGTGGCCGAGATCGCTAAGGCAGTAGTGCCGTAGCGATCTCGTACCGAAAGATCGCGGGTTCAAGTCCCGCCTCGGGCATGGTTGTATTGTGTTCGTCCTTTCACCCCCTATCATCATCATCATCATCATCATATCAAGGAAGGCAACGGGAAACCACCCTGTATAATTTATCCCAAGAAAACCCGTTATGGGTCACCTAACTTCCGTATATGGAAGATAGGACCGAAGAAGAAGAAGAAGAAGAAGAAGCAGGGGGAACTGGGATGAGGAAGAAAACATCGCACGCTCCGTGGCCTGATTGTTAAAGTACTTCTCCTGCATTCACCTGCCATTAATCGCAGAAACCACTGAAAACAACCAATCAGAGCTAACTGGTCGCTAACTGAATGCCAAACTGGTCGCTAATCAGAGCTAACGCTCCTGAATTCGAACTAGCTTCCTAGCTACTGTCGAAACGTCACCAGATTGGGGCAGCAACGCCTTCAACAGCGCAGGAAAAAGTGGTATGAGCGTTGCGTGTAAGTCAGTCTTAGCAGTTTTGTGAGGCTATTGTCTTTAACGGCGGTTTCAGTGTCTTTACTGGCGGTTACTCGCAACATAGTAAAAAGGAAAAACATCAATATCACCTATTTTTCATCTTCCAATTGTTTTACCTCTCGCACAACGGAAGATGGTTTTCTAATGTAACAGATTTTCTCGGGTAATGTAACTTGGGAAACTATTTTCTTGTCAAAAATAATTTAATTCTGTGTAAAAAACAAATTAACGATTGTTATTAGAATGTATAAGCATTTGATAACTTCACGTTTCTTAACTGCATTTATTTTATTAAATGTCAATGTAGTTTTTTTTGTTTGGCCAGATATCAAATACACCTCGACCATTACTGTTCAACCGTATTTTATTTTCAAAAATTGGTATTACACTTCCTAAAGATTTGCTAGCGCAAAGATGACAATTTTGATCTACAGAGGTGTTCTACATAATCTGAAATTGGCTGTAGTACGTATGAAATCTAGGCTTTGCAGCTAAGAATTTTCGTTTCAAATTTTCTTTTAACAAAATACACATTACTTTGTTTATTATTTTACAAACGGATAAATAGGAAAGTGAACAACGTAATATTATGCTATAAAATAATTCATGTTAACTGCATACATACCACATTAACAAAACATTATCAAAACCAAACTTATTGATCGGAATAGGCATAATAAAACGTAGATTTCTTAGGCTGATCAGAGACACCCTTCAAATGTGAAGAAACTACGAGAAAAATTTGGTTCGCTGGGCCACATCTGGCAAAAAACAGAACTCCCTTCGTTTCCTTATTCCTTTGGCTCGCCCTCAATTACCAGAAGGATTGATCGTCGAAGAATAAACATTTAAACTCTTTGCAGTTCGTACTTGATCAACGAAGTTATTCTTTAAGTATCGTAAAGTCCTTGTTCTCACTTTCTCGCCTTTTATTCTTCGCCAAAGTTTCCGTTGATAAACGCTGGAAAAATTTTCTTTCGAGATAAAAACGCGATCTTTTCCTTTAAAGAAGTAATAACATAAAGATTTTTCATGATTTTCGCTTCTGCGACCTTCTCAACTTTCTTCTCTGCACATAGAAGTATAACCAGTCTCTAAAGCCAAAGTCATGGCCTATTCGATGTCAGTTTATTCAATTTCTCTTATCTTGCAACAGCAGTGGCGATGTCCAGTCTATTGGAATATTTTAGTTTCTCTTTGAGCGGATTTGGTAGACATGGAGATTGTAGGAATCCTACGCTACGTTATCGATTTGCACTCAATGCAACGTAAGGTTTCCGATGGTTTCAATCTGCTTTCCACCGAAAGTTTCGGGATGTGAAATTTGATGTGATTTGTCAATTGAAAAGCTGCTGAGACCTCTTCCAGGGATGTCCAAGATTTCCGAGGAGAGTCGCAATGTAAACTTTTAAGGGCCTAAGAAAACGTTTCTTTAATAAGAATAAATATCAATCGTATTGGAACTTGCCTATTAATTATTTAAAATGAATAGATTTCATCCAGTAATATTCAAAACAAGAAATTGTCGTAAATTTATCATCGTTACGCAGCAAATTACCATCTGCACAATTCACAGACTTTCTAATTCAAAGATGAGAACTAATAATAGCATCATCGAATTTTTGAATATTTTCATTACACTGTGAGAATTATTTACTAAAAAGTTCTGCTTTGTGAATCGTCGCCAGGAAATTATTTAGTACGATGAAACTGACGAAAACTGATTTAAACTCAAGAAATTTATCCAAAACACATCCATACTATCATTCATGTAATTAATTATATTTTTATTATATGTTTAATGTATTTAATTATTAATATTATTATTAATTATGTAACTGTGACTGGTAAGGTAAAGTGACGTTAAGTGTGAGTTGAGGTGAGGTGGGTAGTGTGAGATGTGAAGTAAGGTGAGGTAACTTGAGGTGGGTTGAGATGCGGTGAGGTGAGTTGAGGTTATGATAGGTTAGGTTAAATTAGATTAGATTAATTAGGGTTAGCTTAGTTTAGGTTACGTTAGGTTAGGTTTGGTGTTGTTTTTTTTTTTGGTCGGGTTAAGTTAGGTTAGATTATGTTGGTTTAGGTTATCTTATTTTGTTGGTTTAGGTTATCTATATTATTTATTATAATATAGAAGAATATATGTTGTAATGTTTCATCATACTCTTGAAAATTACTTTCCCGCATGTTGAGGGTCTCCTTTTACGTCGATGAAAAAAAATGTTTGTTCTCCTACTTCCAATATTGATGCGTATTTTTAGTCTTTTGTGTAACCATAAAATTATTGTTCCACGAATAATTAACAGACGCAGTGTGAAAGAATTCGTGGAAATCAACGAGAGGCATTTGTGTGCTTACCTCTGCTCTTGCAAATTAGTAGCTCAGCTCTTCGGGCAACATAACTCATTTTCCAGAATTTCACAATCGCGTGATTACACATTGCCTATCAATTTCAAGAAAATAATTACACGAAATAGCTATTTTAAATGTTCGAAAATATTAAAATGTGCGTTAAGGAAGCCGAATATTTATACAATTGTTGATCATGTTCTGTTTTGCTTGTGTTAAAGATTTCGGAAATAAAATTACTCTAATCATTTAATTAAAAAAAGATTATTTGACAAACATTACAAATCTTTCTTTGACTCTCTTTAATGCAAGAGTAGCTGAAAAATAAATATTATTATTTGCATGCAGAACGTGTTTTTGGTTCCCGTGCTTCGTTTGACGCGATGTCAAAATATCGTTCGCAAAATGGCATCACGGTGACTGGAAATTGTCAGGAATTTTGGAATTGTTGTCAGTCGTGTTAATCGTAATATGTAGATGTTTTGAAAGGGAGATAATAAAAGGTAATATATTTAACGTGGAACTTACAAATACATTTCTTTAAAAAAAATTTGATCGCTGGTTATGGTATTCATCTCACATGGATCTAAGAAAGGCAAGCTCATGCGAAATACTGTAATTGATTGTTTTCGGTATGTTCTGCAAATGATGTAATAGTTGTATTTACTCATGTTTGTTTCATTTGCAAAAGTTAAAAATGATTATTGTTCCTGGCACACTTTAGTTTGGCAGAAATTACAATATTTCAATATTACATAACTATTTCCAACAATGCACGAAAGTATGTGCTGTTGCAGCTCCCCTAGTTTTGTTTATTTTTTCTCGAATAGTGAAACGCGCGCTGATAAAATGTCACGTATGAGTTTCGTAAATGCTCTCAAGTGTCAAAAATTGTAAAAGTAAAAAAAATATTTTAAATTTGTTTCAAATAATGTCACATGATTTTTTTAAAATATGAGAATTGTTTGCGTCATTTTGAATGAAACTGGCAATTGAGAGATTGTCTTACCCCTACAAATTCGGAGAGAGGAAGGCGCTCGTTTAACGTTCTGGTAACTTTCGATAAAAGTTCAGATATTACTTAGAGAGGTGGTTAATGATTCATTTTAAAGCTCGCAAAGTGAGATCTTTATTTTTCAGTTCATAGAAGGCCAAAAATAAACATGTATATTAGAAGAAGTACGTGATAAGACGGTGAAGATCTAAATCAAATTACTTCCTTTTACACTATAGATATTCATTACTTTTCTTATTTATAGATGGTTAAGATAATAGTAATATCGGCCCAACACCATCTTTAAAGCCCAATGCCCATTACATTTAAAATTGTTTTATGCCCCGTTTTTTTTATTTCTTTATAAAATGTCTGCCTTTCTGGGCTTTGTAATAATAATAATAATAATAATAATAATAATAATAATAATAATAATAATAATAATAATAATAATAATACAAAGATAATTATTCATGGTGAGTGTCAGATCCAACATTTAATCTTTGACATTACCACATCCTTTTTCTTCCTAGTAAACTCAACGTAATATTGCACTTAAAACATTCGTTTCAAATTGTCTAACGTGCCTAACCCCTACGCTGAAAATAGTTGGCTATCGACCGAAGAGAGCCAAAGCTCCCCAGGGCAGCAGGATCTAATATTCGACGCGCAGGCTCTTGCTAATGGAAAGCGTATGTGGCTCTCCATAATAACGCAATCATCCTGTCACGTTAGTATATCTAGTTTGTACACACAGTTTTCATTGTGGAGAATTAAGTACAAAATATAAAACGGTGCTGAATATTTTTCTATCAGTTTTAGTTTATTCCACAGAAAAGTTTTTGCCACTGTGTGTAAATATTCTTTGTAGAATATCATCGTATCGTGTGAGATACAGCTTTCGTCAGTCATCTATCAATTATTTTCGCTAACCTAAGTTTAGTATTGTTAACACGAATTCCAAAGAACAAAAATAATCGGTATTTTTTTACCAAAATTCATTTTATTCGATTATAACATATATTCATTTTACTTTCTTTCCTTGCCGGTATACCAATTTTGTTCGTGTTGCGTCAAAATTCGTGCAAAGCAAATTCGTGCATACGAGGATTTACTGTATTTAAAAAATTCCAGTTGAGAGTAAAATTGAATCTTTCTTACCTACTTGCCAGCGTCATCATTACCAAGGTTCTCTGCCAATTATTATAATTGCTATTATTATTATTATTATTATTATTATTATTATTATTATTATTATTATTATTATTATTATTATTATTATTATTATTATTATTATTATTATTAATATGTACAAAAAGAAATATAAAGAAACGTTACACAAATAATGGTACTAATAAACTCATTGAAATGTTATTAGTTATTAAAGTATGTATTTCACCCGAACCCAAGATATTAGAAAATAATTCAAAATATTGTTACATCGCATTCCTCAGCTGTACAGCTCTGACATTCAGCTGTTAACACAATTAGGTACAGGCCACGTGTTTTAATTAAAAATTTACAGCATTGCATGTGCCATGTGGCCGTAAACGCTTCGAAGTGGCCTCTGACGCTAAGCTCGCTGAAAGAATTGCGGCCTGAATTTTTACCGTAAATTTAAATCAACACGCCAACCGATCATTTGGGGCAGAGGGGACTGTGCGTGCGCCACAAGCGTAATCTAAGGTGCCAGCTCGAGGAAGAAAAGAGTTTTAGCCGTTAATGTTCCGGACTGTCTCCTATCTCCCCCTACGTGCTTTTTCCTTGCGTTCAAGTTGATAAAATATCTAGTGTTCTCAACGTAATACGGCGGTCCACTATTGGTTGTTTTTTTAATGCTCAGGAAGCAGGAACAGCAATTATATGCATTATGAACCTTATGTACATAGTAATATTTATGTACATAAAAATGTTATAGCAATGTCTTTTTACCGTTAATGGTAGTGAGGGTAATGAAATTATTGCGTGTTGAGTGATGTCTTGATTAAAGTTATTTGCTGAAAACTGTTGAAGTCTTCTACGAAGTAGCCTCTGAATAGAAAAGAATCTAGGAATATTTATTTAACATTCTTTAACGAAATCGTTCACAGTACGATTATTATGTCACAAAAGATTTTGTGTTATCGTCGTGTAAGTTTGTATGAGGATTTCACATAATTCTGAAACCATAAAATAATATATAATATCAATTTTCAGTAGAGATAATGCAGTTTGAAACGATAAACGTAAGTTCTTGCTGATGAAATATTCAATATATAAAACTTCGAAACAATATGTGGTCACTAACACAATAATAAATTGTTTATATGATTATGTAGTACATAGCTAACGCGACAGTAATAATTGTTATATTACCTTTGGTTGCAAACAGTTTTGAGTCATAAAATGAGTTTGATATTAGAAATGAAATTCGAATTGTAAGTTTTCTTACAATATAAACTTTCTTATCATCTTTTGTTTATTTCAAACTTGCATACTTCTTCTTTAGATTTTTCCTCTTCTTTATTATTTTCCTTCTCCGCCTCTGTAGATATTCGATCTTATGTAGCTATATGTAAGCTGAAGGTGACATGCATATTTATAGAATTCATATTCCTGAACGTTCTATAAAAGCTCGATCAAAAACTTTTTAATCACTTTCCCTACATTTTTTTCCGATGATATCTTAATGGTAGTCCGACCAGACATATGGAGAGACATACGAACCAAGTGGGGGTGATCCTATTTGAATTGCTACTGAATATACCCCCCCCGCCCATCTCGTTTTTTTTACGTCCTCTTCTGTCATCCAACGCCCCTACACACATCCAACACGTACGAACCCCCACTCATACATACACACCCACTCGTGTGCTTAAAAAGAGATGACATTGTTTCGGGTGATTAACATGATTGATTGCATTTCGATTACAATCTCTTGGGTGTATTTAGAGGAAAAATAATCACAGTAGAAACGCACGACTACAGCATCAGCGAGGGGACATCATTAAATGCGAATGAAGCGAGGAAATTAAGAAGTATTGATCGTCACGCATTATCGTGATCAACATTCATCACCGGAACGTTCGAATGTGCTCTGCATGGTAACAATTTTTGGTGATGTTAAATCCAAATTTCTCCTCATGGCTTTTATGGAACGCTCCTCCTAAATTAATTGGAACGAGAATACTATACTTGTCAGTTGTCGACTAATTGGTTGCGAGTTTCGAAATCACGAGCGAGTGTTCAGTTATCGATCTATATATTAACATTCGTATTGTTTTATTCAGATAGTAAGTTAATAGAACAAGCCAAACGTTTGCATTGTGCTATTTCATTAACACTACTGCATGGATTCAAATTGAAATATAAACACCATTTTCTTGTTTATAATGTTTATAGTGTTGCAGCAATAGAACGACCTGAATAACATAATCTGATTGATTTGTAGCTTTGCAGTTAGGATATCAATTTTATTGCGAATGTTTTGTTAATTACCTTATATAAACTGATACAGTACACTGAACATTTATGTATGTTTTCCTTACGCAACTCCTCGCGTCAAAAGCTTCTTTAAACACTCCTTGAAAACAAACATACGTAACTCGTACAATTTTGACACGTCACCAGAGAAATCACGCATCGATATAACCTGCAAACTTCCTCCCGTTTCTCCCGCATCGCCGAGAAATTCTGCGGCAATTCGAAGAAATATTGCCGGCGGAGTCCATTATCATGCCAGCCACGTCTTCGCAACACAAAGATTGCCTTACTTTATTGCAATAACGCAATCCAATAACCGGGGGTTCCCCCTCAATAGTATCTTCCGTGCCGCCGTGAACGCGAACGGGCGCCAGATTTGTTACCGCGAAACAAAACAGTCCGCCAGACAATGTCTCTGGCGCGAGGCAGCTGCAAACAGGAGGCGTCTGCCAACGCCAAGGCGGCGACGGAGCTGCAAGAGAAGGCGTACGAAATGCGTGGGTGGTGGGTGGTGTAATGGGTGGAACGAGGTGGTTATAGCGAACATGGGGATTGTGATGACAATGATAATGTTAAGCTTTCTCACGCTCCGGCACCTCGGTGATGGTGGCGGTTGCAGTGTGCAAGATCGAGGAAATGGTAATGGTATGGCTGCTGACGACACTATGACGGTGGAAGCAACTGAAGTAAAAATACGATGGTAATGAGAATGGAGGAAGTTATCACAAAGCCTGTGTAGTTGTGGCAGAGCGATTATCGGGAACGGCATAAAACAATAAACAAACGGCGATGAAGAACGTAACGCATAATAAAGGAGCCGAATTCTCAATAGCAACTGAGTAATTTAATAGTAGTACTGGTGGTGACGGTGGTGATGGTGGAGGTGACGGCGGCGGTAGCTGTAGTCGTGGCGGTGATATTGGCGGTGGTGATGGTGGTGGTGAGGTAGCGATAGTGATGGTCATGGTGGGCAATGGGTGTGGGAGCAATGGTGATGATAGAAGTGGGGGAGGGATACTGATGATACTACTAGTGTTTGTGGTGGTAATAGTACTAATGGTGGTAGTAGAGGTAGTAATTGTGGTGCCAATGTTTGTAGTGGGGGTTTAGTAGACGTAGTAACGGCTGTCGTTAAGGTGGCGATTGTAGTCGTGATGGTGACGTCAATGGTGATAGAGATAGTAGGGATGGTAGTGGTGGTAGTGAAGGTGGTAATAGTGATTCTACTTGTGATGATGGTAATGGCAGTGCTTGTGGTGTTGATGACGGTAAAAAAGGTAGTGATGATAGCAGTGTTTGTGGGTATGGTAGAGATACCAGTAAAAGTGTTGGCGGTACCAATAGTGATGGTGGTCGCATGTGATGTGATGGTGTTGACGTTGAGGAAGGTCATATTAGTAAACGAGTGGCAATGGAGGCGGCAACAGAAGTAGCTGTGGAGAACGTAGCGCGGGTGCTTGCGGTGGTAACGCTGGTACTGATCAGTGTAATGTAAGAGGTGCTCACACCTGTGGCCTTGCGCATCTCCGACACCCGCAATGGTTTCTGCGGTGACGGTTGCGCTTGTGGTGACGAAGACGCCAATACCCACGCGGGCGCATGTGCTGGAGCCGAGCGGGGGCGTAAGGACCATAACACTGGCGGCGGAGGCTTCACGCGAGGAGAATGTGAAATACGACGTGACATGGCGCGGCGGCGTCTCATACTTGTGCTGCAGCCGCAGGCGCAACTGCTACCCCCAGCCCCCCACACCCCCACTCCACCACGTCGCCTCGCTTTCAACAACTTCGCGTGTCACCCGCTTCTGCTTTTGGTGGAGACTTTGGCGTTATTTCGCATCTTTTGTTGCTGACGAAACAAGCACCTTGATAGTAACTCTCTTCGTCACTACTATGAATTCAGAATTTCGGTTGCAAAATACACATACACACTCTATTTTACTTCAAATATAAAGTACATACTTTGTTTATTGTATAAACTATCTCTCATGTTCTTTCTCTCTTATCCCTCCGGGTAACGTACGTGCAGAGCGAGCGTTGCCGCTGAATCTGCAGCGCCAGACCGCGCGCTCTTTTCTTTCTCTTCCTTGTCCTTCCAGCTCCCCTTACACACGCACTTACACTTGCATGCACTACACTAATACTCGTGCCGGAAGACCAGCCAGGAGCTTCGAGCGTGTCCCGGCTGTGGCGGTGCTCTGCTGGTGGAGATACCTGAGGGAAAATTGATTTATTGATTGACTGAGTTGTGATTTGTGGAGCGTCAACTGCTAAGGCTGTGAGTCCCGTGAGTGTACTTCGTGGTTTTCCTCAGGAGGTGGTGGTAATCTTTCTTCTTGGTTATATCCGGCGCCGACATACCGTCGGTTACCGGGGTTTTCCCAACCAGCTATCCACCACCGAGAAGGCACCGCCACAGCTCTAGGCCCTCGACTTGCCTCCCGATATGTGTCATAGTATAGTTCATCTACGTGCAATTGTGTATACGTGAGGGGCGAGGATAGGACAAGAAAGAGGAAGGAAATATCGCGCGCGGTCCGTGGCCCGTTTGTTATTGTACTGCTCTGGCATTCACCTGCTATTGAAACCACGTAAAACATCCCCAGAAGCTGTAACCACCCGCCAGCCGACTTGTAGGTCGACACCTTATCTGGCCATTCAGCGGGGAAGGAATGTCACCACCCCTCAGGATAAAATGTTCACTACACTAACGGGACAAGAGATTCGCAGTTAATGGTCCTCAAAATATCAATCAATGAATATGTTTTCCCGTTTTGTATCATACTATTATAAGATCATTTCTATGTTTCCTTTGCGTTTGAACGCTTTTCAATTCGCTTTGATAATTTTTCCTCATATACGATAGTAGTTATTGAATATCTAAGATTATAGATTTATAAAGAAAACGTGCTACAAAAACCTTGCGAATTGAGTTAACTTTGTCACATATCGTTCTACATTTTATCACACTTACATCGGGCATTTCCTATTGATCAACTCCCTCATCTTTCAATTTCCCTTTCAGTAACACCAATTGGTCTCCATATCGATCTCTCTCGAGCTCCCCGTTTCTTATTTTCCCCTACTGTTCTCTCGCTCTTGGTGCGTCGTTGCTCATCGCGCGCAGCGAGCGTTTTGGGCCCCATATGAACCCAACGCGCGTCTCCCGCATCTCGACTGCGTTGGCGCCACCTCAGCTTCCCCCCTCCGCCACCCCCTCATCCTACTCATTCTCCTTCTCTTCCTCCTTGAGGCGAATTCCCGCACCGTTCAACGCAGAAATACGAGCGAGCAAACAAGCCCTCCGCGTGGCATCAACAAAAGGACGGAGAAGGCAGGCTGCGCGCTGGCGTTACTTCGTTGCCGGCGCCGCCATCGCTTACGCAGTTCTTCCCCTCCCGCTTCGTCTTCTCCCCTTTCCATACTTTGTCATTCTCTTTATCTTTCTGTAGCCTTTTCCTCTCCGCTTCTAACTCTACTTCGTCTGCTTCTCTAGCTGCCATTGTCTCATCTCGTGTGAGCCAACTGTCAGTGACAGGGTTTGGTAATTTCTATTCACCTCTGTTGCCTCCTGCTGCAGATCTGCATTAGCAGAATTTTGCCCTCCGCTTCATCTCGTCCTACGATAATGCCATCCACTATTTCAACAGCGCTGGAACATTCGTCCCATATTCGTATGGCTCTCGACGTGCGTTTCTCAGAAATCTACTCTCAACATGTGTCCCTCCAAATTAAACCCTCAGACTGCGACTTTGGAAATCAATGTTGAAATATGCGATTCTCAGAAACCAAATCTCTACATACGTCCCTCTAAATCATACTCAACCGGCGTCTCTCAAAACTGAATTTGAACTTAATAAGCTTCCTGGAAAATCCATCTCTCAGTATCAAACAATTATCCTCACACATGCGTTCTTGTGCATCCGACCTTGCATATTCATTTCCCAATATCCCCCATTAACTTACGTCAATAAAGATAAGACCTCACCTTTCCACGTACTCCCTTAACGTCTGTACTTAACGTAAATTACATAATGAATCTCATCATCCTATCCTCTTGACGTACGTCCTTCCACCCTCTAACATCCTCTCTACAGCATTTCATAAACGACACTATTCCGCAACAAACCCCATCCGCATCTACGCCCTATTTGTACTACAATCACAAATTTCAAGTCCTCCTCATTCGTCTCTACGCATCACGTACCAATTCGGCAATCCCGCCGCCGCTCTACAACCCCCACAGTAGAATCCTCCAACACACCCCGCGCCTCCCCGGTTAGGCCGTCGCCGCCGCCCCCCTCTCTCCGCGCAGCGCTGCCAGACTTCCGCGTGGGTGACGCGTCTACCGAGTCGTAAACGCGCGGGAAGTTTGGGGCCGAACTCCAACTTCATAGCGCTTCATCCCGGGGGCGTGCCACTCGTTTCGCGCAGCCGCATCAAAGCAAACAAACCGCGCGCGGAGGAGGTTTGCGGGCAGGCTGCAGCGTCTTGAGGACGGGAGGGAAGGGGGCGTCTTACGAATCGGGGTTTATTCGTCTTCCCGCCGGCGGAATAGGACGCCACGAACAAGTTGGGAGGTGTGGAGGCGCCGTCTCCGCCGAGGGAGCTGGGAGGGGGCGGACTTGGCGGGCATCGCCGGGCGATAAGCGCCCTCCACGGGGAAGAGGATAGGCGATTCCGGGGATGCGAATGCGCAGCGAAGGGCGTCGTGGCGGGGAGGAGGCTGAATGAGCGGCCCGGAGGGTTGCGAGGGTGGGAATAGGGAGAGCGGAGGGGAATGAGAAGAGCAGAGGAGATAACAAAGGGGGAGAGCGACGCAAAGAACAGTGGGGAGAGTGCCGAGGATAGCGGCGGAGGTAGCGCCCTGGAGAACGACAGGGAGTGCGGTGGAGAGAGCGGCAGGGAGAGAGGATGGGAAAGCGACGGGGAGAGCGGCAGAAAGAGCGACAGAGAGAGTGGCTGGGAGAGCGACAGGGAGAGCGGTGAAGAGAGCGGCGTGGAGAGCGATAGGTAGAGTGGTGAAGAAAGCGGCAGGGAGAGGGGGAGCGTATAGGAGGGCGACGGAGAGAGTGGTGGAGAGACCGGCGGGGAAGGCGGTGTGGAGAGAGCTGCGGGGTGAGGGGCGGGAAGAGAAGATGGGTGAGGGAGAAGGGGAGTGAGCAATCGGGGAATGTCTGGGTGAACGTTGGGGAATAAGCGGTTCGAGAGCAGAGCAAGCGAAGCGCTAAGTTAGCTCTCAGTCTTCAAACCGTAACGGTTCAATGACTGAATCTGGAAGATGAAGAGACAAGAGGCGCGCAGATGGCAATGTTGCGAGCGGGTCAAGTGTCCGGGAAAGTGCTTCTAAAGAGGATAAGAACAAAAGCAGAGGAATTGAAGTTAAATACGAGGGGCCACACAAAGAAATTATTGAAGATTGAATACACAAATACTAGTATGGACCACAAAAACATAATGAAGGAATTTTACAGCAAGGTAATGCAACACAAATTAAATAATAGTTGTGGCATTTCAGCTACACTTTCGGGTATAAAAAAAGTAAGATCTCGCTCAAAACCAAATATTTTACTCATTCTTATGAATCTTTTTCACTCATGAGAAAATGCATTAATGGTGACCGCACACGCGAATTGAAGATAATTTATTAAATGAGAACAACATTTTCTAAACGTTTTAAATTAATCTCCATTTGTATTATAATGGATGAAGAGTAACTTTATACATTTTTAATTTCCTTATTTGGTGAAATAAATAAGATAAAGATAAAATAATTTGAACACCATGGAAGTGGAAGGACATAGTTACAACAATATATTAAGAAAAAATAACTAAACGCAAAAGAAATGTTATGTCTTTAATACAAATGTTCTAAAAATACCATTCTCCAAACCAAAAACCGAAAATAATAAATAAAGCTAATCGCTAGCCGCCAAAATAGAGAGCATCAACATCTGGAAACAAATAAATGAAACGGCTGAGGGAGCGAGCTATAGAGCCAAAAACAATTAATAAAGCCGATCGCTAGGCACCGAAACAGAGAGCATCCACGGCTGGAAACAAGTAAATGAATCGGCGGAGGGAGCGAGCCTTAGAGCCAAAAATAATGAATAAAGCTGATCGCTAGGCACCGAAACAGAGAGCATCCAGGGCTGGAAACAAGTAAATGAATCGGCGGAGGGAGCGAGCCTTAGAGCCAAAAATAATGAATAAAGCTGATCGCTAGGCACCGAAACAGCCTCCAGGGCTGGAAACAAGTAAATGAAACGGCGGAGGGAGCGGGTCTTGGAGGGCCATCAGCGCGCGGGGCCGCTTGCCCCGCTGCGGGGCAGTTGGGGCGAGTTGTGTGGCCGATAGTTCTGCGCAACGGCTGCGCCCGGAGTGCCAATACGCGCAGCAAGAGGCCGCCGAATCGGAGGCCGGGGCCGCGGAAGCAATAGCGACGGCGGCGACGTCAATAACGCGCCCGCGAGGAAGCTGTGCCTGCGAAGGAGGGGGCATCAGAGGGAGGGGAAGGAGGTTGGAGGGTGCGAGCGGGACGCGAAGCCGGAATGGGGAGGGGTGTGAGCTGGGGGTTAGGGTCTGGATCGGAGAGGGTGAAAGTGAAGGGGGCGAGGAGGAGTGAGATCGGGAGGAGTTTGGACGATGCGTGGGAGGTGGGAGGAGCGGGGATAGGAGGGAGGGTTGGTAGCTGGAGCCTAGGGCTTGTGGTGAAGAGGATAAGTGTGAGAACGGGCGGGGAAGAAGGGGAAGGGGCGGGGAATGGACGATGAAAGACTGCTGGGAGGAACGGTGAAAGGAGGGACATCAGGGGGAAGGGAAGGAGGTTGAAAGGGGGCGAGCGGGTCGCGAAGCCGGAAGGGGGAGGGGTGGGAACTGCGGACTATGGTCTGGGTCGGAGAGGGTGAAAGTGGAGGGGGTGAGGAAGAGTGAGGTCGGGAGGAATTTGGACGATGCGTGGGTGGTGGGAGGAACGGGGAAAGGAGGGAGGGTTGGGAGCTGAAGTCTAGGGCTTGTAGTGGAGAGGGTGAGAGTGAGGAGGGGCGGGAAAGAAGGGGCGGGGAATGCACGAATAAAGGGTGGTGGGAGGAACAATGAAAAGAGGGAGGGTTGGGAGCTGGGGCCTAGGGTCTGTGGTGGAGAGAGTGGGGTGGGGCAGGGAAGAGAGGGAGGAATGCGTGGGTAGTGGGAGGAGCGGTGAAAGGAAGGAGGGTTGTGAGCAGTGACCAATGGTCTGTGTCGGAGGGAGCGAGAGTGTAGGCGGAATAGGAAACAGAAGTGGAGGGGAATTGAGACGGGGGGGAAGGAGGATTCGTGAAAGTTGGGAGGGGTGGGAAGGTCGTGGAGGCGTGGAGCCGGTGGAGCCAGCATCTAGAGAGGTGTGAGTTGCGGATTCGGGAGGACGAGGAGGCAGGAGGGGCTGCCATTGTGGCGCGAGCACCGTATAGCCGGCGCTGACCGGTTGCGACTGCCGACAGCTGGAGCGAACTCCGGACGCCCGGCAAGGAGGCGATCGTCCACACAATGCGGCCCGGCCGTAGAAACGAGCGTCTGTGGAGAATGAACGTGCAATGGAGAGGTCCGTTAAGCAGAATTGGAGGTGAAACTGTCTAGGCGGTTAGTGCTAAAATGTCAGCTTGGAAGATAGAGCCGCTGGGAGTTGGGGAATGAGTTTGGAAAGTGTAGGCGAGTGGATCGAAGCGTTGCGGCGAAGGTTAATCTTAGGGGGTGGCGGAAAGGCGAAGCTGAAGGAAAATTGGGAGATTGTGTGAATGTGTAGGTGATTATACTCATTGGGAGCTCAACTATGCATTAGAATGAAAAGCGTTTTGGAGGAATGACAAGTATTGTCAATCAAACAGTTCATTATAATTTAGTGGTAATAACTACGTCAGAAGTGCTTATAGGTTCGAGTACTGGCGTTCATGAAGTAACTGGCGTAATAATTTTTCAGTAATAATCACTAAAGTGAAAACGTTTGATGTGAAATGGCGTAAATCGAATTAAAGTAACACGCTACATGTGATTCAGTATAGAAGTGTGTAATTAAAATGTGTTTATTCCATATTTTTCAGCTAAATTTATTTTCTTTATTAAAATTAATTATTATTCAACATTTTAAACTAGTCAATGCCTAACAATATGCGAAAGATTTGGGGACAATTAGAACACAAAAGTCGGAAATGAGAGGGACAGTTTTTTGCTGAAAGAAGACCGAAATTAATCGGGTGAAGAAGGGTCAACCTTGAAACTTAATTTTTTAACGAAGCAGTGAGTCGAGCTGTAATTATAGACACGTGCACGTTGATAATAAGTCAAATATTTCTCAGAGGTTAATAACTAATTCATTGGACGCCCAAATTCCGGTTCACAAGAAAATATTAGAGATCTTGTGCCGATAATATGTGAAGTGTTGCAAACACGTAGTACGTGATCTTGAAAGTACACGTCATTCTGAATTTGTGATGAAAGTACACAGGGCAGAGTTGTTGTTCTAAAACTGTTAATAGCAAATAATCAGCACAATTGCATTATATCAGGATGTGATATGTAACTAAAGTGATCGCAATTGGCAGTAGGAATGCGTCATCGATGTCCAGGTTTTCAAAACATCGATGTTTTTGTATCACCTATATTTTATTGACATGTTTTGTGATCAAAATCTTTTTCTCTTCCGATGTTTTGTTTGTGAATGAAAAATTCCCATGCTGACAATACTGTAAAATTTAAATTTGAATGAACTGATAATAACACTGCTATTTATGTATTTGAACCAAAGAAATGCTGATTGCACTACCTACAACGATCAAACTCTCCTGAGATGTCCTCTATGCCTCTTTTTCCTCTATTTTCTCTTCATATTAATTTTGCGCATTGAGATATGGCCAACAAATATACTGTGGGCGTAGGGTCGTCACCTTCTTCTCATACCCTTATTCGTCGAATTGACAAACACGAACACTGTCAAAATAAATTTTATTGCACACGATTTTAATGTTAGGAATACTAATCGAGTCTAAAAACATCGATATCTTTTTCGTCGATGTATTTGGAACATCGATATTTTAATTTTCAATCGATGTCGCATCACTAGTTGGAAGTAGGAGTTAGTAAACATAATAGTAACCGTACAAGGAAATAACTGCGACATAATTTTATCGGATACGTAAGGCAAGATGAACAGTGAAAAGCACAGCGCATTAATTTGTCCAATAAGTGAAGAGCATGATATAACCCGAAGGGTCTCGTTATTACCTTATCACTGGAATGTGAAATTCGACCTAGAGGAGGATTTTTCTCCTTCTCCCAGCGGGACACTCATAAGATTTAAGACACCGGTATGTGTGGTACTAGACGCAAGTCTGTGTGTAATGGGAAGAGCAAGAATCATGGAAATAAGATATCTAGTGGTCAGTGTCCCATTTGTTAGGGTACTGCTTCGCCTGAAATTGATCAGAGAATCCACCAAAAACTACGAAACTGAGCTGCCAGCTGCTACAATTCTCCTCCCGAGAGTGACTGAATTCGACCTATCTATGTCGCTAGCGTCGAAATTCCGCCATCGTCGTCTTTCGAATCTTCATGTCAATGACACTGCAGTGGTTCTGTATGTTTTCGTTGAGACATTGTAGTCGTTATTAGAAGGTCGATGCACGGGTACAAAGTGCCTGAGTTGACAGTAAAACGCGAAAGGAATAGAAAGGTAATTTTAGAGGCGGGCTGTGGAGTGCAGATTGAATACTGATTGGTAAAGATGTCCACGAGGAAACTATATACAGAGTGCTACAGGAAGAGTGCAAAGACTCAAATCGTGAGAGAGAAAAGAGAAAGTTGCAGTTTGGAGGATAGGGTCAAGAGAAGGAGGCAGTAGGAAAAGGATTATATGCCAACTTGTGGGATGAAATGTGGGACGTGATGGGATGTGACAGATGAATGACGGGACGTGATGGATGAAATTTGGGAGGAAATCAGAGGTTTGAATATGAGAAAAGTTTGGTAGTTGAGAATGGAAAGAAAGAGGGAAGGTTCAAGGGTAGAGATCAACAAATTTGACAGCTAGAAAGTAGTAGAAAGTAGGACGACAGGCAAAGACTGGAAAGCGGAGAGTGAATGGCAAAGGACGAAGGATGGTGGTTTAAATCGGGAGCTGGGGCTGAGAAGCGAGAGTGGATGGGAGAGGGTGGGAAGGGGATAGCCGACAGGTGGAGGCCAGCTAGTAGAGGGCGCTGAGCAGTGAGAGATGTGTGGAGGACAGCACGTAGAGGACGATGGTCAGAGAGTGGTGGGTGGAGGCAGCAGGGCGTCTACAAATGCGTACATCGGACAACAAATCTATAAATATATAAATTTTCTATCATTCACATAACACCGACGTTTTAAAGAAAGTGAAAACGTGAGCAGTGTACCTGACGGGCACCGATAAGCCGATGGCGGTGGGTGGAGAAACGTGGGGGGGGGGCAATGGGAAAAGCTGGAGAGCAGTGAGTTACAGGGGCAGAAGACGAAGGAGAGTGGGTTTAAATCGGGAGCTGGGACTGGGAAGAGACAGAGAGTGGATGGGAGAGGGTAGGAAGGGAATAGCCGATAAGTACAGGCCAGCTAGTAGAGGACGATGAGCAGAAAGTGGTGAGTAGAGGACAGCACGATGGTCACAGGGGAGTGGTGGGTGGAGGGAGAAGGAAGAGGGTGGTGGGCGGAGAAAAGGCGGGAGAGAGGAAGGGGGGTGCAAAGAGAGGCGGAGAGCGGGAGGCGGCGCGGGTGTTCGTCGCGCGGCGAGAGAGGCGCGGCCTGTGTGCCGCCACCTGGCGTGGGAGCGCGCCGTCTGGCGCCGGCCGTTCCCGACAGGCACCAGCGCTCTCTGCACCGCGCACCGCGGAGGTTCCGAGCGACGACGTCTGCTCAGCCACTCCCACCCCCCCGCTCCACCCAGCGCATTCGCTTGGCGTTTCTCACAAACACTCCTTGGCAGTGATTCTTCAGCAGGCATTTGTATGGACTTGAAGATTAATTCTTAATTTTTTTATTTATTGTTCTTGGATTATCTTCCACTTTATTCTGCCCCTGTAACTTAGAAATGAACTATATATACAATATATGGTTATTAACATTTTATGCCCCTCATTTCGTTTGGTTTAAATATGTATTTAAATTTAATAGCGTTTTTGTTGTATTTAATACTCTCCTAAATTTCATATTTCTATTAAACTAAGTACCATTCTTGTTAAAAATGGATACTTATTATTTTTTATTAATTAATAAGTTACCTGTGTTACTTATTTGTTGCATATTATAATTTATTAATATCTTAACCATTTAACTTGGTTTATTAATTATTATAATGATAATTGATGTATACATTTATAATTCTAATTACAAAATAATTTATAATTAAATTATTAATTTGATAATTTTTGTTCTTCTTTCAGTCATTTACTGTAAGAGTTGGTCAGAGTTGTAGGAAACGTTTTCTAATTTTTTCTGGTGCTTCGCGGCGAAATGAAGACGCAACCCCGTTCCGTAGTGACTTTGTGCTCCCGTACCTTCGCCCTGTCTCTACGCGAGCGTGCGTTCCGCCTGGCGGCGGCTCTCTGCTGGCGCCGCATGTGCGCCGCCCACGCGACTTTTAACGGCAGTCCTCACGTGCTCTTTACGGCAGCCCTCACGTGCTCTTTACGGCGCGTGTCGGAATAAGCCAGCGCGGCCCCTTCTCGCGACCTGGGAAGTGGCGCTGCGTTCCGGCAAAGAGTAGAACAACGGCTCGGCTTAACGGTCCACTCATTTTGTTGAAAGATATGATTGTCAATTGTAGATTTATAGAGTTGTAGGGTTCCTTTTGTTATTGAGCGTTATTATTGTTATTGGAGAATAAGAAAAGAGGGTGGTTGATGTATTGAAATTGTTAGTTGTATTCGTTTCATGGTGTCTTCGTAAGCAGTTACGAAATCATGTCGGCTTACAGAATCGGTTAATCGGTGTGCGTAAGGTACACTGCTCGCGTTTTCACTTTCTTTAAAATATCGGTGTTTTGTGAATTGAAGAAAATTAATATATTTGTAGATTTGTTTTCTGGTAGTTCGCATTTGTAGACGCATTTCCGAGTCAAGCTGGAAATTAATGCCTTTTAGATAATTAAAAGAAATAAAATCAAAATAAAAACTTGTAAAAAGGAAATTTAAAAACATAAATTACCTGACCTGGTGCTACTTAACCTAATTAAATGACGTGTGATTATATTTATGTTTTACAGAACATTGAAAATTTATAAATAATTACAAAATAAAATATTCATCTTACATTTCTTGATTAAAAGTAGGTAGTCACAAATATTTTTTTGAAGCATGCGAATTAATACAAACTTCAGTTCATTTATTCCATCATCCTGCCTCTTGTGTGCAGGGATAAACAATCTCATTACTATATTTTAATATACATTCAGAAAAAAAATTAAGCGTCTATGCGAATTTATAACATACTACTACTTAAGTTTCATTTGATGTATCGCCATTTGGCAATGGAACTCCATATACAATGCTCCTTTCACAACCAGAGTTATGTTTGGATCGCAACGTACTGCGGGATGGTACATTTCAGGAACATTTATCACTCTTCTTTCATTACGTTCTTTGAAGTATAAACTCCTCTCATTACGTTCTATAGCGTGATGCTATTCAACATTCCTCTGAAAATAAAGGTGCCTGTTGTGAACTGCAGTATCACAGGGTAATAAGAGTTTAGCGACTTGAATAAGCTTTGTTCATTCAAAGGCTGGATGGATGAGTTCAATTCCAGATTTATGCAATAGTACCCAATGACGAATTATGTATGGCGCAAATATTGAGACGATTAAATAGCACTATCAATTTCCAACTCTCTTTATTAGTAACGAGGCGATTGGGAGAGAAATGTCATTCGAGATAGAACTAAAAAGGTCACTGGAAAGTTCAAATCACATTACATTTGTACACAATTTCCGCTGAATCCTGCAAGTAATTACGAGAATATGTGTTGCTTTCGCAATCAAATTTGAATAATTTCAATAAAACTATAACACCAACGTTAATATTCTTGCATAAACTAAATTTTGTATTTTGAAATATAATACTGATTCTTTTTTATTCTTTTTAAACCTCCATATCACTGAATAAAAAATATACCCTTCTTTCCTAAATAAACGTCAATGACCTTGAAAGTGAACATACTTTATGTATTTTCATAACTTTCATGTCGTCTTCATTATTTAAATAATAGTATTTTATTGTTTTATTGCATTAAAAAGAGTATTAAACATTAGGGGAAAACATTCGAAAGATCGGAAGATATTCAATATTCAAATTATTCATTGTCAATAATGTGTGGAAAAGTATGAACACTCAACCCCATAATTTTACTAAAATGATTTTATCTTATCTTTAATTATATTTTATCAGTGTTCTCATACATTTGCGTGGTACGTTCTCATACATTTGCGCGTACTCTGCCTCTTAAACAACGCGCGCGGCGATGGCATATCGGACTGATGTACCCAAGTTGGCGGGATCAAACCCGATCGAAGCCGTGGATTTTTAAGGGCGAAAAAATCCTTCGTACGCCTTCCTTCGGAGGGGAAGTAAAGCCGGCTGTCCCATGTTAGTAGATTTACTTGCATGTAAAAAGATCCTCAATCCTAAATGACGCCTCTGAGCTAAATTCAGATCGCCTGTTTCTCGCCCAAGAAATACCTCCTTTCTCTGCTAGTTGGTGAAAGGAGCGTAGCGAAATTTGCGTGGTCAGACGGAAGAGCAGTCCTCATGGCCTGAGTCTCGCCACGTAAAATAAGGCATCAATTCAATTCAATAAACATCTCCCCCTGGTTCGCTCAGTGACGAACGCTTACTGCGTACGGACGCATGCCGTAGGGACGCACTGTGCACGCATCGGATGACGCCAGGCACGCTAGTATGACGTCACGAGGGTGCCGTCGACGTCATTGCAGTACGACTCAAATTCCACCCGCGTTCGTTCCCGGAGGAGATAAGCAACGCGCTAGCAATGAAGATACGGGACGTCAGAGGAGAACGGAACTGCTTCATGTTCCCGCAGCGTTAATAAATATATGAGCGTCCTTGGCAAACATTACTAGCGAGATGTACATGTATCAGTAATTCAAGTCTGGATATCTCAAGACAATTCGTAGGTTCATTGCTTAACTGCTTAACTAAATGTGCATTTTTAGGAACCTGACAGACGCAGTTAGCATACATTTTGGGAAGTAGTTCCAAACGTAAAGCGTTAGCAGAGATTTTAAAATAAAATAACATAAAATATATTATCAGAATATTGTAATAGTGTTAACGTACCAGAGATGAAAAGTAAATATTTTTCGAAAGAGCGATCTACTACCTGAGGTGGAGAGAGGCGGTGCCGAGGGGTTGCTTATTTCAGACAAAGTTCTTCATATTATTATAGTCAGCTCCGATTTATAGTTTTAGATTAACAAAACTCCTCAAAGGCGGAAGATATAACAGCTCTGTGTATGTCAGCATTATAGCTGACATTTGTAACTCACATTTTAAAGGCAACAGTTGTCCTCTAGTAAAGATCGGTATATTTTAAGTTCTTCAGCATCAAAGCTTAATGATTTAAGCTTTGATACATTATTGTTAGACATAATTTCATAAATATTATACACAATTACACATTATGTAATTTCATAATATTATTAACTGGATTTAATTATTAGGACGTATTTGTATAATTTACAATAATAATGAATTATTCAATTATTACTGAGTATTACAATAAATTTAATTGTTTTATATAATCGCATAATTATTATTTATCACCAAGGAATTAAAATGCCAAATATATCAATCATTTTTAATATCACTAAAATATAATGCATTTAACTTTCCAAAATTAACTAAAATAGAACTGCAAGAACAGCATACATTTTATCGCATTCTTTGAAAAATTTACAATTTTCGGAAACAGAGAGTTCAGAAAATCAGAACTAAGCATATTGTTAAAGCGTCCTTTGCTTTATCCGAAGTCACGAAGAGGAAAAAATATGGAGCCTTATGAGAAAATATATAAATTGCCATTACTCCTAGCAACACGTTATACGAAAACCTCTAATTTTTTCCGAAAAAATTGTGCCTGACTTTATTTACAGATTTAATATTTTAAAACAGATTTCTTTTCAAAAAAATCACTCATTTACATTTAACTTTTTCAATATTCGTTTTTTAAAGCTGATGGAGCAGAATACACTGGCAACAACTGCAAGTTTGTATAAAAAGTTCAGCATTTAATTTTAATTCCATTCACATATTACATTTCAAAATTAATCCCAAACATTCACAATTCTCTGATGCTATCTCGGAAACTATTTTGAATTCTTGACTCACTCGGTAAGCCCGTTCGTACGATAACTGTATTAATACGACACAAGTGAATCTTGAGTTTAACATGTCACAACGCACTCTGAGTTCCATCCTCGCAATCAGTATTATACGTATTTTTTCTCCCTTCAGACAGTAGGATAAAGTCCCATTCAGAATGCAAACATAAACATAAGCATGGCGTTAACATAACAGTTAGGACTACGTCCATAAGCGGACTCATTCACAATGCGTTCGCATAAGCATAACATGTAAGACGTTAACGTAAAAGCTTGCAAGCTTCAAGCTTCTGTGCTTATTCTTAAGTAAGACATAAGGAATGAACCAATCACAGTACGTTAACTCAAAATTGAGAATCGAAAGGAGTGAAGTCGATAGACGAACTAACGCCATATGGGCCATGGACACAGTCGATACCTCTAAATCGATTCTCACATCCAACCAATAGTAAACTAGAATGACTAACAGCCAATAGAAACTCTTATTTTGCTTATGTTTATGTTAGATTTTGTGAATACTTTAGTCTACCACTTACGTTAATGTTTACGTCTATGCGTTATGTTTATGTTTACGTTTGCATTGTGAATCGGCCTTAACCCCTGCCTGAATGTGAAGAAAAATAAGAAAGTACCCCTGGTGTTTGGCAAAATACGGTTATACTCTAGATGCTCCTAATGACACCATCATTACGGTCGCATCATACTGGATAGCATCGCATCATATAATTTATTAATGATAACATATTACGAGTGCCTACGTTCAAGATTTTACCTTTGTTATGATCTATACCCACGTTGGCGTACCACACATACGCTAATTTGAGAAAGTTTAAATTTATCAATGCAATTTTACCCAACGTATTTTGTTTACAACATGTATCGTAATTAATGTTCAAGGATTTCAGAATAATTTACGCAGACTATTCCACTCGTGAAATTAAAACCAATATTGTTTAACTATACATACAAAATGCCCCAGTCAGGGCGGTGTATCTCAAAACGTTTATTGCTTTTTCTATCCGATTTTTCTTACCACTTCTACCTACTGGCCAATCATAAACTGCGACTCATCTATCGTAGGTGGCGGTATACTACATCGATTGCTGTGTCGCATGAGATTTTAACCTAGCTTTCATTTATCAGCTTATTATTTTTTACATAGCTTTCGTTATTCAACTTCAGTTATTTTCAATATTTTGCGTATTTTAGAAATCTGTTGGACATAATTTCAATCGTGGAATATTTCTATTAAATACCACTCATGCTTTGGAAATTCTCAGATAAATCCCATCGTCGCTTCGTGAGTCGAGCATTTATCGACAATTCTCAAAGCACTATCATAGGTAAAATTAATCGGACTTCTGTATCACAAAGTCTCACTTAAAAACAGACAGACGCAAACACGCAATCCCGTTAAACAACGCGTCATAGGTCAATAATAGGTAAGATTAATCGGACTTCTGTTCCACAAAGTCTCACTTAAAAAACAGACAGACGCAATCCCGTTAAACAACATGTTTTTAATTACCAAACACACTTTCAAAAACAAACCCCTTTCCGACGCGGGTGACGTGCGCGTCGGGAGTTTCCCAACAGGTGACGTGGTTCAGGCGGCAGGCGACGACGCGTGCACGTGACGTCACGACTCCAGTCAGTCGGTGAGTGCACGTGACGTCAGAGCGGTGGCGGCGGCGGCGGCGGCCGAGGCGTGAAACACGCCCGACGCGAAAGGATGAGTTCTCGCGGCGAGCCGTCAGTCAGTCGGACGGCCAGATGGCCAGTTGGGCGAGTGGGCGGTGCCGCGGTAGTTTCAACTCGCGGGTTTAGCTGGGCGTAAAATCCGCGTACGTACGACGCCAGTGTCGTTGGTAATGTTCACGTCTTTTTTTGTTCCGTTTATAGCCTGCGTAATGGGCGGAAACGGCAAGGAAAAGTCTCGCCGTTTTCCCTAGAAGGGGTTCGTCACTATGGGAGTACTGTTGTGAGTGATGATTTTCGGTAAACGGAATATTGTTTAAAGGGAACGCTATTTAAAGGTGTTGGAGCGTGATGTGAGAGGCGTTGGGTGTGGTTAACGCGTTTATCTCGCGCTCACACGTTGCCAGTGTAAGGCTAGCGCCGGAGAAAACGGGCCGGCATATTGTATTAACTCTCGAGAGGAAACCGTTTGCGAGTAAAGGTCAAGAGGCGAGATATTCAGTGAAATTAAAGTGAGCTTAATTCCAATAAATAACTTTCATTTGGATTTTTAGTTACTTATGCTCATATTTGTAGGTAACTTAAACTGAATCCCCTGGGTCATTTTCAAAATTTTCAAAATTTTCAAAAAATGACGCCATGGATTTTGATTAAATTTTGTTGTTGGATAGTCTGAAGGACGTTCAAGAGAATAACTCAGTTCTCATGTTGGTAAAAAAACTCTAATTTTTCGAAAATTGAAAAAATTCATATCTTTTTTCGGAGTATTTCTACGACTAAAATATTAAATATATAATTTTTCTCTCAATAAAATTAGTACCTTAAAGAAAGATTTTGAAATAATGTTTTGTACAATTTTTTAAAAATTGGGGTATTTTTCGAGTAATTGGGTATGAAAGATAGGCACTTTTTAATTTTTGTTTAAACATTTTGTCTCAAAAACCGCTCCATCGTTTTTGATGAAATTTTGCTGGTGGATATTCTAATGGACGTTTAAGAAAATGTTGCTGGTCTCATGTTGGTTGAAAACTCGGTTTTTTCAACAACTGGAAAAATTCAAACTTTTGTCGGGGTCTTACTACTACTAAGATTACGAAGATTCAATTTTTTTCTTAATGAAATGTTTTCACCAAAAATTAGAATTATTTGAGTAATTAGGCGTCAATGTTACTCGCCCTCTTTTAGAAAATCCTGGGCTTTTAGATGTATTTTGAGGTCGTTGAATGCTACGAAAGTTAGAATATGTATATTATTTCATATTTCATATTTTTTATTTATTTCATTGGAGCTTTTGTTATACGTTTACAAATTAATATTTTAGAAGTTATTTAAAACCTATTTGAAAAAAATATCAAATAATGATTGCTAGACCTCTTCAGTCGCCCGCCCCCAATTTACGCAGTTGAATACACTACGCAAGTTGAAATTTGTATATTATTTCATATTTCATTTTATTATTATTATTATTATTATTATTATTATTATTATTATTATTGCTATTATTACTAGTATTATTATATATTGTATATTATATTTATATTATTTCGTTTTAAGCTGCGTCGTTTAATAATTCTGTTAAATATGAAAACTATAGATGAGCTGTCATTGTTGGTTGCTGTTGCCCTGTTGTAACACAAACAGATAACAAGGCGATAATGACGGCTGCTTTTCGTTCGCAGAAATAAAAGCAAATAGTTTCATATATTTGTAGAATATTACAATATCATACTGTTTAATAATTACTATTATATATTTTTTGCTCTATTCACGTTTGTTTGCCAACGCTATCAGTATCGTATTTTTATTAACTTTTAATTCTTTTATTTCTCGAATTCTGTTTATTTTTCGCACCAAATGTTCTACGATTTCAAATGAATTTTACGAAAAATAATTCGGAGAGAAATTGTGGTATAAATAGTATTGCATAACAATTACTAATGGTGGTGTTTTAGCACCACTAGTGTAACATCATATTCGTGCCTATGGAATGAAAATATCTCGTATGACATGTCAGCAGAAAATACCTTAAACATTGCGAACCAAATATATTCAAGAAAGGGTTAACGAACGACATAATAGAAGTTTAATGCTTAATTTGTTTAAAACACGTTTATAGAGTAAACGTGTTTATGTTTTGTTTGTCGCAGAGCGTAGCTGTTCAAAATTGTTAGCTGCTAAACATTTTCACAGTATTCTGTATCAAGATATTGTGTAGTGAAGTTAGTTTCTTTTTTCTAGATGTAACCTTTGGGTTACAATTTTAGTCACCTTTTATCTTCCATAAAACCTAATTACAATTTTTAAGAGAAAAATAACATTTCCTTAAAGTTTAACATTCATAAAAAATGTTTGCATACTTTGAATTATTTCTTAACCCTATAAAACGAGTTTGCGAGTACAAAGAAGTGTTCTGTACTGGTAAGTTTTTTCCTACCTAGAGGTCAAAATATTTGAACGATAACCGAGTGAAGTCAGAAAAACTGTTCCATATTGTTGTTGGAGCCAATCAGTTCGCGTCTCACGGTTCCTGTCCAGTGCGACTCTCTCGCCAAGCTCTGTTATGGATATACCTAGCGTGAACGAACGATTTTGTTGAACAGATGATTGTAAGTATAACTATACGTATGATATGAACGATGGAGCAATTGTGAAATGTGTAGCAAGGAAACGGGAGAACTCAGGCGAAAGAAAAACCTTTCACGAACTCACTTTATTCACCACAAATTCCATATGGATCGACTAGGATATACATCTCGGTGTACAAAGGTGGAAGGTGAGATGTCTGACCACATCTGTAAAGGTTTCCCTCCCGACCTTTTATACCGAAATTCGTCGCCGGATCTGCCCACCTCTGCAGTTGCTATCTCCTCTTTTCTGTGCCATCTAAGACTCTCTCAGCACCGTTATCTTCTCTAGCTAGTTTCCTTTCATCTCCAGACCCTCTCTCTTTCACACACACACACACACACACCACACCACCCACCTCTTCCATACCCTCCGCACATGTGAAACGTTCAAACAATATATACGCTTTCAATTTTTAGAATAGTTTTAATTGAGAGAAATAAAGCAATATGTGTTGAGTGTTTTCATTTTAAAACTTCCGGTCACCGTCAAAAAAAAAAGCTTTGCAAACTTTTTTTTCATTTTTTCATTTTCCTATCAAACGGTAGTCTTGGTCGTCCATCATAACACATTTTTAATTTTCAAAACTACTAACGGTGTTTCCAACATGTAAAATTCCAGAACCTCGCTTCATAGCATGTTAGTCGCTTGCACATAAAAAACGACACAGAGTGCAAAAAAGGCAAGTCTTTTCAGCCGTTGCGGTCAACCGCGTTGTCTATTCGACATTTATAGAGAATAATCTACGCTGCATTTGCTGCGCTTAATATGCTAGTGTTAAATAAAGGCATTCATCAAATATCGCTACCACACGAAGGGATTACCACGTAAGCCCCTGGCCCCAGTGGAATGTATTTATCTGTATTGGCTGCATAGTTCTAATGAAGCATGACGCAGAATAATTCTCCGTATTCATTTTCCCACGCAAAATGTAAATTCTTTATTGTAGGGAAATTTGGAACAATACGTGGCATTCATTACCATTATTTCACAATAAATTTAAATATTTTTGAGGTTTAACATCCCTAAACTATCTTATTCTTTGTTGATATCACACATCTCCCTAATGATTATAATAAAATGTAATAAACAAGCAAAAATTACATTTAACCTCTGCATTAGAAATATCTTTTCTTCAATCTCTGCTACATAATCTAGCTTTAGTCTGTGAGAGTTTATTTAAGACTCCTGGAATTTTTATGACAAGTGTGTATTAATTTTCTGAAAAAGAGCTAAAAAGACCAGAGCATAAGAAAAGAGACAAAGATAAACAATAAAATTACAAAATATAGAAAAAATGCTTAAAATTTCACAAATTTGTTTTTCTAAATTTCCTTCAAGCAGATACGGCTGTTATAGGTAAAACAGAAAATTACTTCGAAAGAAGTATATATAAATAAATGAAACTAAATGTCACGCAACGTTTCAAAGTTTCTACACACATTTTAGTGAATAATTTAATAATTCTGAGAAATCTGAAATTCGAAATCTCCTTTCTCACAAATCGAATTCCATAAATTCAAAGAACTTTTTAATTCCTTAAACGATTTTTAAGGTTCAATTAAAAAATCTCTATTTCCATCAGATCTATTTCTGAGAATTCAGTGAATTCCTAATTCCTACAAATCTTTTTACACCTCCTGAAATTCCTACGATTCCAACGTGCACGCGTCTGTCGAATCCATAGCAATGAAACCGCCATAGCCAGTCCGAAAGGGGGAACCCCCGAGCGCGGGGCGGGTCGTGCGCATGCGTGAGGCACGACGGCGTGCGACGGCGGCGGCGGCGGCGGCGACGTAGGCGAGCAGCACGACGTTAGCAGCGCTAGATGCGATCTGGTCGCGTGTGCAGCCGCGCCGCCACGCCGCCGCCGCCGCTCCACGATTCCTCGGAAAGGCTGCACACCCCGCCTCGTTCTCTTCCAGGGTTGTCAGATTGGGGAATTTTGTCCCCCAAATGGGGATTTTGTATTTGTTGAGAGAATCAGAATTAGACGGGAAAATGTTTGAGGCTTTTTGGGGGCAATTATTTTCATCCAGAATCGAGATATAAATATTATTCTCTGAATTATAATGAATAAAAAAATAACGTTTTTCTCCCTTTTTGTAGCATCAAAATTACAAAATAAAAGACAGGTTTAGAGAACGAAAAAGTGGTGAAAACGAAGATATAGGGTTTTGAGCAACTCAAAGGACAATGATTGGTTGATGTGAAGTATTTGAATTTAAGGGGACAGCTAATGGAATTGTCAGGGAAACTCATGCCGTTGGTCCATAGTTAGGAAAATATTTTTCGTTTCAAAGGTGTAAAATTTTGTTTCATTGGAGAGGTCATTTAGGGAAATCCCGTAGTAGTGGTGGGAAAGAACTCATATCCCATTTGGCAACCCTGTTCCGTTGTATGCCAGTTGCCCCAGCGTTGCGCAGTGCCTCTCCAAACCCGTTCTACAAGCAAGTCCTTAGGATTACGAACGCTGATACGGATAAATTATTTTTTCTCGGTAGTTTCAAACATTCTAAGACCGAATGAAATAAATTTTGCTTACGAAGTTACCATTTCTAAATAAATGCATATTTAAAATTTTATTCTGAACGAAAAATATAATACATCACACACAGAATCGTCGAATAAAATGTACAACTACGATTGCAAAAATCTAAAGGGATTTTAATGTTCCAGGAATTGCGGAATACACACTTTAAGTCAAAAGAAGGTGTCGAATTCAGTATGGTGGTATTCGTGTAACATTCTTCTACAATAACGTAACGCGTCCGGAACAATTTCGCAAACTGCCGATAATTCACTGGTAAACCGATCGCAAAGTGACTTACTTCGGAACCCGCTGATAAGCAATTTTCTGTACATTACAAACTGGTCCGCAACAAGCTCTCATCCTGCAACGCCACCAATTTACCTTCGCCCTCTCCGTCAGGAAGGTAATAGATTCCAGACCCGACGGTAGCGGTTTTTCGATTGATTCATTGATTGTTAGTGTTCTTCTTCTTCTTCGGAGGAGGAGGAGGAGGAGGAGGAGGGGGAGGTGGTGGTGGTTGTGGTGGTGGTCTTCTCCGCTGCAAGACTAGATTCGGCGCCGACCTACCGTTGGCTAGCGGGGTTTTCCCCATAACCAGGTATCTTCCACCAGCGGAGCACCGCCCCAGCAGCGACAAGCTCTAAGCTTCCGGTCTTCCGACAAGTGTGGTAGTGTAGTACATGTTAGTTTAACTATGTATAAGGAGCGAGGATAGGTCAAAAAGAGAAAGGAAAGATCGCGCGTGGTCCGTAGCCCGTTATTTACGGTACTGCTCTGACATTTGCATGGCGTTGATAGAAGAAACCATGTAAAACAACCGATCAGAGCAGCCAGCTGCTAGAATTCTCCTCCAGACAGCGACTGTATTCCACCTAGCTGACAAGCTAGTGTCGAAAATCCTGCCACCGCCGGAACTCGAACCGACCTTTCGATCAGAGGGTCTGCCGTGACAGCAGTTGATGCCCTGAAGGGGTTTTTGACATTATATAAACTCCTAAGTTGAATTCGGTCTCTGTCTGGACGAGAATTCTGGTAGCCGGCTGCTCTGATCGGTAGTTTTATGTTTTCTTTGAGCAATACTAGGTGAATATTGGAGGAGTACCCTAACGGGCCACAGACTGCAAGCGATTTTTTCCTTTATCTTCCCTACCCTACCCTACCCTTTACCCTTACGTACATACATACTTGGAAGGATAAATACCCAACAAATGGTGCCGAATCTTACTATCAATTATAAGAAGTACACCACCACCTCCCACGATGAGTTATTCAATGGCGATGAGTTATTCACTAACGGGATTAATGGCCAGAGAAGTTGACTTACCTGGAAGCAGCAACCAATTAATCCAAGATACGAAATTGCAATTCGTTGTAATGCTGTTCCAACATTCACCTGCATCGCAATTCAACACAATCTCCCCTTCGTAGACTGATGGCAAATTACCGACGAAGTGCCTGCCAATAATTCGCAGCAAGTGTACACGTCTGTAAGCTGCCTGTTACCTGTCTGCACCGAACTCATAACTTGCCGTCAACCTGCATATAACCCGTTTGCAAGTCGTCCATAAAGTGTCGACAATTCAACCGCGTCTCGCAAGCAATCCACCCAACGAAGTTGCTACTCGCAACCTCATCAGCCCTCCAATATCAATTTGAATCTCCTCTGCCGCCACTATCGACTCTTTTTTCTTCCAGTCATTCCCAAAATGTTGTCAGACTTACCGAGGTTGGTACATCTCGCGCACCCCGCCTTCATCTTCTACATTCCATATTCGACCAGCCCTCATCTAAAGTTCCTGCACAGCTGATACGAATTCAATCATGTCTGCAGCTCTATTCTAGCAGCTTGCTAGGTGAATCAATACTAGGTGAAAGTCAGAGCAGAACTATTAGGAATGGGCCACGATCCGTGCGTAATATATTTTCCACCATCCTTGTCCCCATTCTCTACACTTACATCAAATGCACTTACACTTATATGCACTACACCGCCTTCGTTTTTCGCTTTTAATTTCAAAAATAATTTTGATCAAATTGTAGAGAAAAAAGGGAATATGTGTTGTGGGTTGTGTATATTTTAAAACTTCAGTTAACCGTTTAAAATACATCTTTACTGCAATCGGATTTTTGTACCTTGATTGAACTATATTCTTCTTCATGAAAAATAACACATTTTGTCGACATTTCAAAACTATCAAAGGGTTTCTAAAAACATATACGTAAAATTCACGACCCAACCTCATAGAACCATGCCCACAAAAACGTCACAGTGTGCAAAAAAGGGGTCTATTCAATCGCCGCGGTCAACCGAGCTCTCTATTCATTAATTTATAGAGAACATTCTACGGTGCATTCGCTGCGCTTAATATTCTAGTGTTAACCTCTAATTCACCAACCCCGGTGTAGTTCACTCAGTCCCTTTCACCGTTTCCATTCCATGTTTGACCCGCCACCTCTACAATTTCTATCTCTTTTCCCCTCCCTTCCCTCACTATATTTTAAACTTTGTGCTTATTGCCGACCGATCTCGTCTAGCCCGTTTCCTTTCACCTTCAATTTCTACTCAGCCCTCTCACTCCTACTATACAATGTCCTTGGTGACATGACGCGTTCAGATAAATTTCACCTTCTGCGTGCTTGCGTCTAGCGCAACAAATCATCCATTGAACCCCACGCGCAACTAGTGACTATAGCAACTCTAGTAGCAGACCTCCAATTTCAACATACATTTACTTTATTGCCACTATCCACTATTTTCCTTCCAGTTCAACGTCTTCCAATCGATCTGCCATTCCAGCGTCCTTTATGGTACCCCTAAAATTATTCTTCACCTACCACCTCCCTCACTCCTTCCTTTACTTCCCAAAACCAGGCGACCTTTTCACCGCTACTGTTCGTATCTCTGGTTTTCACCTCGACATCGATTCTAGGTAGTTTCCCTTTTACTTCCGCTCCTCACCCACCCTTCCCCTTCCTTCCCCATTTCCACCCTAACTTCAACCCGTTCCCATCCCATCCGCTCACCAACTACTACCCTCTCCCCTCCCCTCCACATCTCCCACCCTCCCTTCCCCTCCCCAATTCCCTCCCCATCCCATCACAAACTTAACCCCCTTTCCATCCCCTACTCCAACCCCTTCCCATTTCCTCCCCGCTCCTCACCCACCCTTCCCCTTCCTTTCCCATTTCCACCCTAACTTCAACCCTTTCCCATCGCATCCGCTCACCAACTACTACCCTCTCCCCTCCTCTCCACATCTCCCACCCTCCCTTCCCCTCCCCAATTCCCTCCCCATCCCATCCCATCACAAACTTAAACCCCTTTCTATCCCATACTCCAACCCCTTCCCATTTCCTCCTCTCTCCAACTCCCCCCCTTCCCATCCCCTCACCAACTTCAACCCCTTCCCATCCCAACCCCTCCCCTACTCCAATCCATCCCATTTACTCCCTTCCCCACTTCCAACCCCTTCTCATCCCATCCAACCTCCTCTCCAACCGATCCCCTTTCCCCCCTCGCGCACATGACGCGTTCAGACAAATTGCAGCGCGGCGACGGCTGCTCCTTCGTGGAATCTCGTTCCGTTCCGCGGACGGAGGGAAACCTTAATGGAATTATTTGCGCGGAAAGGTTAATACCCGCGTGCCGACGAACGTTCGCCCTCGGGCAGCGAACGCCAACCCTCCCAAATTGCTTCCGCGAGGCGCCGTGAGCCGCGCCACTCGCAACCTAATCGCGGGAAGCGCCTTTTACTGTGATATTTCGCCTCTTGAGGAAATGCGATTGGAACGCGTTTCTTTGGGCGTGCTGCGGCTAATTTCCGGCAAATAACTGAACTACTGCGACAGCTAGCGATTCTTTTCTTTTTTTCCAATTGGAAATGGAATCAATTAAAGTTTCCAGAACGAACAGCAAGTTTTCCGAGCGTGTGAAAGACTGCGATGTCTCGGACAACAGGGCAATAATTAAATATTTTTTCACGGAGTTAATTTTGGCAATTCAGCAACCGTCGTATTGAGAAGCTTTGAAAAATAAATGAAAAAGTAAAAACAATGTAATACAGTGTTATTATCGTATGTTATGAAAACGAAATACTACGAGTATTTATTAAAACGTAATAAATTAATAACCATATTAGCAAAAAAATACTTTGAAAAATTATCAAATTACAACTGTTTTTTGATAATTTTTAAAATACGTAATTATTATAAAATGCAATATAGCAATTAAAATATTTATAGATTTCAAACCTGAAACTCAAAGAGGACAATATTGTGTCAGAGTTATGTATATTCTCAGTTTTTAGAGTACTTTTTCCCTATCAAAGGGAGTTAAATTGATAGCCTGGACCTTCTCTGTCGGATACCAAGATTATATAAGAGTTATGTTTCTAATATCGTAATCTATGAATATTTTGAGCGTTTATCGTTTCTGTATTCCATCATACTATCCGCATCATGCACGGGTAGTGAGAAAAGTACAAAACCTTTAACAATCTTTAAATTACTATTTAAATTAGTATTATTGTATTAAATTAATATTATCATTAATATCATTCTATTATTTTACAACTATTATGCGATTTATGATTACAAATGACCCTGCACATGAGTCGGTTTTCTATTTATTAACAAACTATTAGCAATATTATATAAAGTTATCCACGCTCAATATTTGCTGTTACGCACATTTCGGGGCTAAAGCATTCAAAGTTGTGTTTTTAGAAAGGATTCATTCCTACTTTTAAATGACAGGTAAAATGCAGAACGAAAACACTTGACTCCATGCAGTATCACAAAATGTAAGTGTAATGAATCGAATAGTACGTGATATTTAAGACATACGTTTTTGAGAGAAATGACGAGTAAGATGACTAATCACTGGGAACAGGCATTTGTGGTCTGGGGATCTACCCCGTGATGCCACTGCACTAAAGTGCTGCCTCTGGCGTCGAGGCAAGGGCAGGGGCAAGGGCAGGGGGCTGTCTGGGCCCGTGTCCATCCAAGCGTCTGCGAGCTTTGCTTTGCCCGGCTGCCGACTTGGCGCGCCACCGCGATCGAGAAGTCGGACGGGGCCTTGGAAGGGGCGAGGGGGAGGGGCGAGGGTGGGGGAGAGCGAATTCGGGAAGCACAGGATCCCTGAGCCCCTCGCGGCCCAGTTCCGACGCGGCCTCCTCGGAATCCCATTTCTCTGCCCGCGCCCCGCCGGGGACCACCGGCTTGCTGCAGGTTGCGGCTCTGCCCCCCGCGTGCCGAAGGAGCCAGGCCGCTCGGTGCGATGTGTTTTGCAGCGGGCGCAAGTTGGCTTAGCTGCGCGGAGATTCCAGAACTCATTTCACAGTTGAATAAGTCGGCCTGGGGATACTCGGGGCTGTTCCAATGCCGTGTTCGTGGAGTCGAAGACAACGGCCTGAAGTCGGTTGCAAAGGTAGCGAACGTCTGAAGACAATGTTATATTTCTGGAGCATCGTTAAGTCAAGCTGAGGAATCAGTTGGAGTTTTCGTTTTCAGCTGAATAAGTGGATTCAGTTCCAACTCGGCCTCTCGGAAACTCCGTTTCTCCGTTGGCACTGGGCCGGCCCTGACGTTTAAGTTAGGATTGCTACCGAATGCTCGAGAATGTACGAGATCTCTGTAGCAGACGTCTTCTGCAGCAAACTCAAAGTACACGGAGATTCTAACACTAAATTTATAGTTCGATAAGCAAGTCTTGTACACACCCACACAGAGAATGAGAAATGGGTTGCGTGAGTCAAAGACAATAGGTCCTGGTGTTTGGATTCTGTGAATGTTGGTAACTTAAGGAGAAGATTCACGTCGCTCCAGATGAATGTGATCTTCACTTCCCTGAAATTATAGTTACGGTTTTCCGGTTGAATAAGTGAAACAATATGCAGAGCAACATGCAAGAATTCAACTTTGAACATGTAATATATTCCACTTCTAACGAAAACAGAGCCCATGTGTCCCTTCAGGAATATTAAACGTAACTGTTTCAGAGTTTACATCAGACCACACTGTTGTAATTGCAAAAACATTTAGCATTTGAAATAATGTTAAGTGTACTTTCAACGTACTCCAATGCCATATTCGACTGCTCAAAATCAATGATTCTATAACATCAAAGACGTTTTGATCGTTGCATAAAATGAATATCCATTTATCTTGTTATTAAAATATTTCTGAATTGATTTACGAGTGTATATCAAACCCAGAAAAAATATTTATTTTAATCTCTCAAGAAATTTTATTAAACAACTCAATTGATTTACAGTAAACAACTGTAATTCAGAAATGAAAAGTAAGTAGTTTCAGATTCAAAGAACGAGGAATTCAAAACTATTTCATCATTTGAGTGATTGTGTCGGTGCATGAAACGACATTCTTTCATATAATTGTCTTCTGAGGATAACATAATATTTGGAGAAAATGAGTAAGTAAATTCCAGATGTAATTAATTAACCATCAATATATCACAAGAAATAATTACGGCCTCAACTTCAAAATGAAGGTACAAGATAATCGTTACTAAAGAAATAAATGAGATACAGTCACCCTTATCAGTTATACGTATGTTAGCTAGAAAATAGAAACTGAAAAGTTTCATATTGAATTATGATTTACGATGAAATTGATTTTTATTAATTCATTTTAATAGTAATAATTTCCTTTTGTGATACAAATTAAATCAAATCTTGCATTTATTCATTCATTTAAAAGTAAACCTTCATCTGCATCTCTGCCATTCTCTCCTCTTAAAAAAAACGTAATATCCTGTCGCTTCTGTTTACTTCACCTGCACCAACGAACTGTCACAATCCATTTGACCAGCCTGTCGTCACGAACTGCCATCCACCTCCCTCTACCCCACTCCCCCATTTAGCGGAGTCCAGTGACCCAAGCTCCTCTCCAGTCATCTCCCCTTCTCTTCCAGCACCTCCGCTTCCCCTCCCCCACCCCCGCCCCCGCAACGACCTGCCGCCCGCGCCCGGCCTCCCCCGATTCTCCAGGCGGGCTCCTCTGATCTCACAGAGCCTTTCCCACGCCCCCTCATTTCCCTCTCCTCCCCCACCGCTCCCATCCCCGCCATGGCTCCGCTCTCCCGCATCCCGCCTCGCTCTGCGCTCTTCCCTCCCGAGCGCCGTTGCCATAGCGACGCTCTATCGAGCCGAGGAACGTTAATATTGTATCTAGTGGTAGAGACGGTGTCCGCGCGCCGAGCCGTCGATAGAGTGGAGAGATGTGAGGATGACGCTGGGAAGCGGCACGGGCGGAAGAGTAGACGGTAGCGGAAAGGGCGTGCGAAGAGAGGCCGGTAATGTACGAGGAAGTATCCGTGTCGGTTGGAGAGTTCGAGACAAAAGCGGGGGAGGCAATGTGAAGGACAAGGCAAGGATGAAGTGCACCGTTGTTGCCGGGGTACAAGCGAATAATGGGGAAAGGAAGCCGCATGCATACGGTGGAGTTGTTACGGAACGATACGAGACGGTGCGGTGGAGGAAAGGGTGACGGTGTTGGGATCCGGGGCGGATTCTACTTGGTAGAGGCGAAGGTCACTGGCACGCTGTCTCCGGACGTGTCGGCGTCCCCGCCGGCAAGTAATTAAGGATACGAATGGCGCCCGCTCTCGCTCCTCACGGCCTTGACTCGGCCAAGAAGCCAGTTGGAGCAAGGGTTGCGTAAGGGGCACGCTCCCATTTCTTGTTCCCTTCTCTGTTGCTCAGTGATTGTACTTTGACATTAACAAATAACATGCTGAAGCTATCCCAACTTGGAGTATTATTCGTATTTACTAAAATCCTATTTTTATTAGTTATATATTTTCCCTGATCAGATGAATGGTATGATATTAACGCTGATATCAAATATTTTGTTTCTCTTTAGACACAAAAATTTGTATTCATATTATCGAATACATTATCAATTCCCAAATTTTTATTTCAATTTCGTTGCAAGACATTGTATGTTACTATTGTGTTGCATCTAATATCACACAAAATAGCGTTCTCATGTGATGTATTTCCCTGTTTCAGGTAAGGTGGGACGAAGAAAAACAGGCATCCTAGTGAGTTATTATTTTACAATTTCATTACTAGCTTCATAACACCCGTTTCCCATTCATCTACACTTTTGCGATCAATTATATTATTAGGAATTTAGAAACCGTTTAAATTCTGAACGATATTTTAAACCTTTGTACAAAACACATATTCAATCTACATCGAAAAATTATTGCTCATGAAACACACAGCTAACATACATATCCAATTTACCCAAAAGATGCAATATTTGTTTTGATGCCGTTTAATTGTTCATTCTAAGAAACACATAATAAATAGGCAACTGAATTTTTTTTTAAAAATAGTCTTATTATTACGGTTTAATATACAAAAATTTGGGAAAATGTTTCATTAATAATAAAATAATTTATGGGTAGGAAAGGTTTCTCAAGTCCTCTTTCGGGCTTGCAATTCCCCCGCTCCCTGACAGGGCCGGGCTCTCGCGGTGCGACAGCTCCGGGCACCCGACGACACGCACGCAGGCGCACGGGCGGGCCTGCGCCGGGCGGCGGGGGCGGCAGCGGGGGCGGCGGCGCGGCGCGGCGTTCGCAGGTGGGCCAGACCTGCCCCCGCCGGTATCGACCCGCTACCCGCGGCTCGCAGGACCATGAATATGGATGCCTGCGTTTTCATATCCCAGACCCCGAGCGGCCGCTCCGCCGGGTTCTCGCCAGCCCAGCCGCCCCGCCCCGCCCCACCCCGCCCCGCCCCGTCCCGCCCCGCCCCGCCCCGCCCCACCCCGCCCCGCCCCGCCCGTCCCCGCGCGGCCCCGCACCGGACCTCGCCCGCCCGTGCCAACTCGCGTGTCGCTTTATCCGCGCCGTCCCTCCGCGACGTGCCATTTCGCATTTCACATTCCCCATGCGGCTTTGTGTCCGGCGCGGTTCGCCCCACCACAACCTTCCACCATGTACAAACGCGTTCCCTACCCCCTTCTCCCTTCTTCCCACCTCTTCTCCCTTTGCACTGAGTGGTGTACATGACAACCACCTCCATCGCGGTATGCTACTATGTGGTTTGGCCTCCGCCTCCCGGCCCATGAAAACTAGCTCCATGTGTCGCTTTATCCGCGCCGTCCCTCCGTGCCATTTCGCATTTCGCGTTCCCCGTGCGCGTCAGTGTTCGGCTCGGTTCGCCCCACCACAACCTTACACCATGCACAAACGCGTTCCCTACCCTTTCTCCCTTCTTCCCACCTCTTCGCCTCCCTTTGCACTGAGTGGTGTACAATGCAACCACCTCCGACGCGGTATGCTACTATGTGGTTTGGCCTCAGCCTCCCTGCCCGTGAAAACTAGCTCCATGTGTCCCTTTACCCTCGACGTCCCTCCGTGCTGTGCCATGTCGCATTTCACTTTCCTCATGCGGCTCTTGGCCCGCGCAACGCGACCAACCACAACCGTCCACTTTGTCCAAACGCTTTCCCTACCCCCTGCTCCCTTCTTCTCCGCCTCCATCCTCTCCCTTTGCACTGCATAGCGTACATGGCAACCACCTCCATCGCGGTATGTTACTATGTGGTTTGGCTTCCGCCTCCCGGCCCGTGAAAACTAGCTTCATGTGTCGCTTTACCCTCGACGTCCCTCCGTGCTGTGTCATGTCGCATTTCACGTTCCTCGTGCGGCTCTGTGTCCGGCGTGACGCGACCTACCACAACCGTCCACTTTGTCCAAACGCGTTCCCTACCCCCTGCTCCCTTTTTCTCTCCTCTTCGCCGCCCAACGCCACTCTTTGTTGGGCCATTTTGCATTTCCCAATCCCCGTGCGCATCTGTGTCCGGCGAGAGTCGACCTACCATGTCGAAGCATGTTCCCTTTCTTCTGCTCGTTCCTTTTCCCTTGTCCTCTCATCACCACTTTTTACAGCGCACGGGGCGTATTGCAACCACCTCCATAACAGGATGCTACCACGTGGTTCTGTTCCCATCTCTCTGCCCGTGCCAAATTGCGACGCGAGTTGTTTTAAGATCTTTTTGCTGTTCCATTTCACATTTGGCGCACTCTGTGCGGCTGTGTGTCCGGTGCGAATCTCCTCCCATCCCACCACCGTGTACCATGTCCAAACTATTTCTTTTCCACCCTCTCCCTTCTTCCCACCTCTTCGCCTCTCGTCGCCACCCTTTACACTGCGTGGCGTTCTTGGCAACCACCTCTATTGGGACAGGCTACTATGTGGTTCGGTCACCGCCTTCCCGACCGTGAAAACTCGCGCCCGAGGTGCTTTGTCCTCGCCGTCCGTCTGTGCTTTGCTATTTCACATTTCCCATTCCCCGTGCGCCTCTGGGTCCGGCGCGACTCGACCCACCACAACCGTCTACCGTGTTCCCTCTTACATGCTCCATTTTCCTCTCCTCTTTGCCATGCATCGCCACCATTTCCAGCGCATGGCACATATGGCAACCACCTCCATTGCGGTATGCCACAGTGCGGCTCTGTCCTCGCCTCTCTGCCTGAGCCAAATCACGACGCGTGTTGCTTTACCTTCTTCTAGCTGTGCCATTTCGCGTATCATGCGTCCAACACTAATTACACAAATACAATCGATATTCATGTCTGAACGCGTTCCCTTCCACCTTCTTCCTTCTTCACCCGTGTTTCCCTCGTATCGCCACCCTTACTGTCGCATGGCACACACGATAACCTCTATCGCGCTATGCAACTATATGTTCAGGCAACCACCGCGGTAACAAATCGCGGTTTGTTACCACGTGGTTCTGTCCCAGTCTCTCAGGCCGTGCCAACTAGCGACGCACGTCGCTCTATGTTCTCCACCCCTCTTCTCTGTTCCATTTCGAATTTCACGTTCCCCGTGTGGCTATGCGCGTATCGTCTCACCACAACGCGCGGCAATGGTGTAACGGTACCCAAGTTGGCGGGTTCAAACCCGATCGAAGCCGTGGATTTTTAAGGGCGCGAAAAAATCCTAAGTACGTCTTCCTTCGGAGGGGAAGTAAAGCCGGCTGTCCCATGTTAGTAGATTTACTTGCATGTAAAAGATCCTCAAGCCTAAATGATGCCTCTGAGCTAAATTCAAATTGTCCAAGAAATACCTCCTTTCTCTTCTGGGTTGGTGAAAGGGGCGTAGCGAAATTTGCGTGGTCAGACGGAAGAGCAAGCCTCATGGCCTGAGTCTCGCCTCGTAAAATAAGGCATTGATTCAATTCAATACAACCTTCGAACATGTCAAAACCTCATACTACGTGTTCCGTTCTTCATACTTCCTTCATACTTTGCTCAGCGTTGCCTTCCTATTCACAGCACGACACAGATGGCGACCAACTGTCTCTTTGAGGTGCCTTCCCCACTCCCGCGCGCGGTCCAATTCGCACCGCATGGGACTTAATCCTCCTCGTTCGTCAGCGCCCATCCGCGGTGTCTCGTTTGCATTTCGGGTCGCACCGTTCCCAGCGCGTGCCATTCTACCTCAACCATCGATAAGCCACCGTGTATAATTCCACCTGCTCCCATCGTTGCTCCTGCGCATACCCACCCTCTCCCCTGCACAACATACACGCAATGAGCGTTGTGCAACCATGCCATACTTCTTTAAAACAAATTCGCCGCTTATGTCATTCCACTATGAATCATCGCAATTACTTTCACTACTTCACGTCTTTCTACCGTGCTTCATGCTCCTGTTCTTTCGTGTTATTGAGCATCATTGCAACTTGCATTTCGCATTTTCTATATCGCTGCTGTTTGTCTGTTTCCAAAAACTTCTCGTCCCAGTCTTGACCTACCTGACCTGCCCTACTGTCCCTTCCTCACCGCTCTTGTTCTTGAGCCTTAACATCACTGGTCTATCTCTTGAAGGCGCTTCCAAGGTAGAAATAGTTTCTTTTTTTCTTTTTATTGTTACAATAATGTTTGTCAATTATTGTAACGAAGTTAGCAAATTAACTTTATATCTTTAATCCAAGAAATCAACAAATGAACTCCTTATAGAATATTTGTAATGGCTGGGATGAAATGTTTTTCATTTTTTTAATATTAGTCGATTCCTAATAAAAGCTTCATTTATGAGATTATTTCATATTATCACCATATGAGCTATCAATGAAAGCAACTCATTTTACTTTAGTCGCCAGAGACCACCACAATCACCACCACCAACACAGGCCATGTAAACGATGATCAAAATAAATGATAGAAACTTGTAGGGCATGTAGAGGGATCCAGGAATATAATTTTTCACACACACACACACACACATATTTATATATATACACGACTTACGAAATTGATACTAACCTGATAGATCAAATTAGGGCACTAATTGCTGCATAATTTAATTTTGCCAAGCTCTTAACTAAAATTATTTTACTTTTTATCAACATGACTTTGTCCATATACATTTCCCCCCCCCCATTGCAAGTCCACGCTCCCAGCTAAGTCTAGAACCCGCGCTCTTGCGAATAAACATCAGACAAACTAACCCATTCATCTTCCAACGCTAATGTAATTCTGCAAATACAACAAGCAAAATTCCAAACTTGACTTCGAGAAAACCGTCAAAGGAAGTCTAACTATTCGTCTGAAGAACTGTTACTCTCGTCACATTTCGTGCACTCTTGGCTATGCTGAGCACTCAGCACGTACAATTTTGACATACGTGTTTCCTTAAAGGATTCTAATTACCTTCCTCAAAAAGAGGACTGAACAAGTTATCGTCTGGCTTTCGCACATTGAACATAAAATGGAAAATCCATGACACGATTTTCATAAAGCACAATAGAGCTTTCGAATAAATCTCCTAAAGCTTGTAAGAGTTCGTTCAAAACAGAAGTAGTAGTGTTGTAGATTTGCAAAGAATCTCAAAAGTTTGAAATTCTTTCTACATGTGCAACTATCGGATTAGATGGCTATGAAGCTATACCATCTTAATCCATTTGTTTTTCGTTCGTAGTAAATTCTGGTTGTTCGTTAGAAGTGACTTTATTATTATAATTATTTAAGAGAAACACACTGACTAAACTGAAAATTCGCAACTTTGTTTTTGTTGTTGAGATCGCTGAAATGAATATTTGAGCAAAATTACATCTTGGCTCAAAAAGTTCCTTGATATTTATTTATTTGATCTTACTTCCTTTGGTGACATGACAATGAATTAATAATATTTGAAATCAAATTACTCTGACGGAAAATCAAGCAGCATGAGAGTTATTCCCACACAACTATAGATTACCTTGTGGAGCAAAACACATAATCACACTTATACCACTTTCAAAAACTTACCACTCACACATTCAGTGTTAAATTCCCAATTTTACGAGAAGGAACTAGTACCATGACACGAGATAAAAAGAACATAAATTTTAATTTCAAAATGGATAAATGAATTTCATAAAAAGGTTTTTTCAATAAGCCTCATAACAATGAAGTAAAAGTGAAATAAAAAGTTAAGATAATCATGAAGACCGTTCAACAATCTGAGAATTAAAATTACACCGAGATAATGTCTTGAAAGCAAAATGTCGTAAGCAAACAGCGAAGAGTATACGAGGGAATGTATGATAAAATATCGACGGCTTTTTAAAGGAGAAAGACACTGTGGAACAAGGACAATGTCGGAAGAAAAACGCAGCGTTAAACATCTGAAAACTCGCCGAAAGCTCCAGCTTCCGTGACGACAATACTAAAACCAATTGAAACCAACTGAAACAACGCAAGCAGCCCCGAACAGTCGGCGAAAGAACGCGCACTTTGTTCCTATTATCGGGCGCGTTCCATTCGCTCTGTTCGCGCTGCCTGCGAGCCGGAACACAGCTCCTGAATGGCACGCGCGTTGGCCAAACGACGCACGCACCGACTGTGAGTGCGCCCGCGGCACAACCCCGACGCCCCCGCATGAGCGAGCGGGAGCGGCGGGAACAGAGACAGCGAGATATCTGTTGTCTATGTGGGAAAGAGAGAGAAGCATGGATGTCTATATGTATCTGTATGGGAGAGAAAAATAGATGAATGTGTATGTTAGTAAGAAGGACGGTGAGATGTATCTATGTGCGTGTGTATGAGGGAGAGAAATACCTATTTATGTATGTATGTGTGTGTGAGAGAGAGGGAAAGAGAGACACGTGTGTATAGATTGAAATGATTTATGCTGTAGAAACTTAAAAGCCAGCGCACTTATTGACATACGCTTCTAAGAATGTGTTAATGCAAGGGCGTTTGAATTATTTTCAATTGAAACCATCAATTCAAATCCAAGGCGAAAATCGTATATATTCTTTCTCTGAAGCTATATTTTCTCTAAAGAGTAAGTGACGGTCGATTGGTGAGGTACTCGATGGATACGACATAATGTATTGCACGAAAGTATGATACGGGAAGAAAACACTATCTAAAGAAGAAACTATAAATAGAAATTATGTGATACATACAAGTGTCTGTAATTCATAATGCATATCAAACAATTCTTGGGAATGTAACAGTGCCCAGAAGTATTTACGAAGAAAAACTGTGCGCGCTTGCTCTTGCAATATTCTGAATGCGTGCGCGCAATTCTTATCGCAGTCAGAGGTCGACGAGAGCCGTACAATGGAGGAATCGTCAGACGGGAACAGAAAGGTGCTACAGAAACCCTAGAACACATAACACGTTAGTAGTAGCATATGAAAATGAAGGAGATATGTGTCATCATTTCTCTCATTTGCATTGAATTTACAAAATGTTTGCAAAAAGAAGGGTTGGGACGTATCGAAGAGAATGGATGTGGGTTTTGTCACAAGAATAAAGCGCATTGCGTATGTTCAGCGTGGCGTATGTGGCAACGTCGCAAAAAGTGACATCATCAATGATTATAAAATTTTATCATCAATGATTATAAAACTAACTAGAAAGTAAATAAAACGTGGCAAAAATATTTACAAGAAAATAAACCAACTTTTGATAAAAATATATTTAGAATAAATATTTTAGAATATTTGATGGTAGAAAAAATTTTCATTTTTTTTCGATACATGCAAATGTAATATTATGGACATTTCTGGAAACTACAGCGAATGAGTGAAGAAGAACTGCCTGTTTGTAACAAAGCTGCAAACCCTTTAGTTATAATCCCATGTACTATTCGTTTCTGCTACAAATGTAAATGGTAGCTTCAGATACAGCGCTTTAAATCTGTCTAGAAGAATTCCCAGAAAATAAGTACATTTTAACAATTAAACATTATTTAATTTAATTAATAAAATTAAAAGTTATTTAATTTTTAATATTTAATATATACATTAAAAATAATTTTGTATTATTCTTGTTAGATATCTTGTTGCAGGTTTTGCTACAGTTCTTCGGAAAGTACTGTATAACTCTATTAATTCTCTCAATCAAGTATTAGACAATGTAGGCAAATCAGAGAATATTGGTTCACGGAAAACAAACGTAAAAAGTGTGATTTTATCCGCGTGAAAGCGGACATAAGACAAACCAATGTGCTTCATCTCTGCACTGAGATTCATATTTGAAACTATTAGCTTCTCAATTTCACTAAACAAAATATTTTTACTCACATTTGCGTCATTATTTATACAAGGCACTCTGATTAAAATATTTGTTACTGTAAGTTGGTAAAATTCTCTTTTAAACTAAGTACATCCATTATATTTTCAATTATGATAAACTGCATTTCATGGTATTATGTTTTCTTTCAATAGGTATAATTTGTTATTAGCAAGTTCATTTCCATTTCAGATTCTTTAACATCATACTTCTTTGTCAGAATTTGAATATTACAAACTGAAAATCAAAGTTTAGATTTTAATATTTCTGATTAACGGAGTAGAAAAGCTAATCATCAAACATTTCTATGCAATTTTTATTAGGTTCACATCTCACAGATAGACGTTTTCAGGAACTCCCTTAAATATGCAAAAAGCTCGTGCCCGCAATCGGGAGTGCGGGAGCCACCAAATGACGGAGGGTGGCCGCGGAACGGCCGAGTCCAACCAGAGCCGTTATAACAGTATTTTTCGCCGAACGCGCACTCGCAGCGAGGGCGTTAGAGCCCGTTTATGTTCACGATATTGCATAATGACGTTCACGGAATTAGTAGATATGTGAATACATCACGTGATGCTATTTCGTTTTAGCTGCTCTAAAACCCAATCGGCTCATCTTCCAATGTTATCATTGTAATGGAATTACACGACCCGGCCTTTTAGATGGATGGCGAGATGCGACGAGGGCGCCCTCTCGCTGCCGCTATTCGTAAAGCGGATTCGACGGCGCGTTGGCGGGCCGCGATCCGATAAGGGCTACATACGTCGCCCTTCCGTCTGCACGGCCCTTCCCAGCTCCACGCGTCAGCGATTTGAAGGGCTGCTCCGGCACGGAAAACGGGCCTTCTTTGTCTGTACAATTGACGCAATGGACTGGCGAGGAAGTTACCACTTTTGCTTATTGCTTTCGTGGCAAATTGAACGAGTTTTGTTTGTGTGATTCGCACAAGAATCGAGATAATGAAGCGTATGATTTATTTAATTACAAACACTGTTGATTCAATGTAGTAAAATGAGATAGTGCAGGAATTGAAAGAAAACAATGCAGCCTCCAGTAAAGTAAGAGATATCTATAGTTTTATTAGATACCAATGGGTACGGGAAAAATATAGAAAACTTTAATATAATTAATTTCCAATGAGCGAAGAAATTTTTTAAAAAATATGCAGTCTCCATCTATGTGAAAAGTGTCTATGGTTTTGTTAGATATTCAGCAGCCGAAAAAATCCCAAAACATTGAAATGTTGTGATTTTGACTGAGAAATACAATTATTAGTTAAATCCGCCTATTCTCATACTTCATGTACTGACTAACTTCTCATGCTCACGTGCATCATGGTTACACATCTGCTACAGCTAGTCTCCAAGGATTCGAGACAATTGTACTGTCCGCCATTAAACATTTGTTATTTACAAATTGGATCATGGAACAACAACTTGTTTTCTTGATTGTTGATATCTTGATTTTTTAAGGAGCCGTTGCACTATGCTACACTGTGTTATAATAGTATTTTTAAAATATGTTTTTATTAAAACATTTTTTGTTTTGTAGTGTTATCCGAGAGTATTTTATTTGTTATTCTTAAACCGAGTGGGCGCTTCTTATTGGAAAATCATTTTGTGTGGTTTGGTTCAGCATAATTTTTGATAGGTGGAAAATATATTAATGAAAATCATGATCACGTCATACTCAATCAAACAAATTGACTCTAAAATGCCTGGTCTGGTTCTGAGAATATCAAATTATTGATAATGTAAATTTTATGAAATATTGACACTAAATGCTGACTCGTCAAATACCCAAAGTATTAATTCAGAGTTTATTTAAGACCTGGTTCGTATTTTAAAGAACCCAATCATTGTACGAGCAATGACAGTCAAATAACACCCAATTATTATGTTGTATACTATGTGCCTTTTAGTGTATCCATAGTGATTCTAGCAATTTCCTAATTCCGTTTTAACATTGCTTCTGAAATGATGGAGTAAAAATTGTTTTATCTCCAGAAATTCGACAGAATTCCTCTGGGTGTATTTACAAATTAAGAAATATGTGCCAATGAAACGTCCCATAATTTCATTGGGAATTTGATTTTCAAAATGTATCAGAGGTTTAACGTTTTTAAATTTGACACATACATTAGTTTCCTCAATTCTCTGTGTTTTCAAATTATATTCTAGGGATCACATTGCATAGGCACGGCAAGTAAATTTCGAACTCAACCCTGGTTTACAGAAGCTACAGAAGGGCGCGTGGGTTGATGACCGCTGTACGAGTGTCGTTCGGCTTTTGTATTTTACATTATACCGAGTGGTTTAGTTTTACAGGCACATGAACTTAGCAATGTATTAATCTCTGAATGTGTTATTTTCAAAATTCCTACATTTCTGTAATACGGAAACAATCCATGTTTACTGTTATTGCCTTGAGAGTATAATATCATACTTACGATTAATGGAAAATACCTTCAGTTCTCATAAATGTCGGTGTTATGTATAAATATTGGTCATAAAATACAATTAATGTAGTAAATGTCCACAATAAAAAAAATAATTAATGAATTGACAGGAAAAGTATACTGACATATTTTCAGAAACAGTTTTCTGATAATGTTTATCAGCTAATTTCTAATAATTTTCAAGGAAAAGTCACCCAACTTCAAGCACAGTATTTAAACAAAGAGCAAAACACGTTGCCAGTGGATGTTGATTACTGGTAATACCGAGCTCGTCAACTGCTAAGGTCATTAGTCCAGTAAGTGTAGTGCATGCATTTTGCTCGGGAGGTGACGGTGATCTTGCCCCGCTGGATGGTGAGATCCGGCGGCGACGTATCGTCGTCTAGCGGGGTTCTCTTTCCAACCAGATATCTCCCACCAGCAGAGCACCGCCTCACCCCTCTAACTCTCCTTACCGATCTTCCGACATGTGAGGTAGTGTAGTGCATGTTAGTGTAAGTGTCTGTAAAGAGTGAGAGTAGAACAAAGAAGAGGAAGGAAAGATCGCGATCGTTCCGTGGCACGTTAGGTGCTCAAACATACGCCTGGTATTGATCGCAGAAACTACGGAAAACTACCGATCAGAACAAACAGACAATAAAATTCACCTCCAGACAGCGAGAAAACGTGACACAGCTATCTGGTTAGCATCCAACATTTTGCTACTCGACGACACGAAGCCCGAAAATCGGACTCGAACCACATGACCTCCCGATCAGAGGAACTGCAGTGCTGCACTTGCTGGGACACTGCAGTGATGCCTTGCGCCACCTCTCTCCCGGTACGTTGCCAGTGAAGTTCAAGAACAAATCTAGCCAGAGGTTCGAAAATGAAGATACCAAAGGAGACAAGAGGAATATCAGAACGTCCAGTTGAGTCCGCACGTCACAGAACGAGGGAAACTCGGCCAAGCTGCTTGACGGGGGCAGTGCGCGGGGTGGACCGACCTGCGAGTGAGGGGGCGCAGTTGGAGGAAGGGGATGGAGGCGTCGCTGCAGACGACGAACTTTGGAGGGCGCTTGCGAGGAGGCCTCCGGGCAGCGGCGGAGACGGGGGCGGCGGTGAGGGCGGCGGTGGAGGCGGCGGGGGCGGCGGGCCGCGGGGCGCGCGCGACACGGGGCACAATTAACGAGGCGCGCGCCGGCTGGGACGCGGACCCAGGGGTGCCCACTGCGACGCGACGTCCGAGTGGATGTGGGTGTGGGCTTCGGAAGGGGTCGTGAACAGCTGAGGAAATGTAAACGGGCGAAAATTGGTGGGTGGACGCTAACGTGACGGGAGGAAATGGGAGGCCAGAGACGAGAGTACGAAGGTGGGAGGTTGGATGCAAAACTGTGGGATGAAGGACTGGGACGGGAGAGTGGAATAAGAGGCTCAAGAGGGAGGTCAAGGTGAGGGGTCAGATTCAAACGATGAGGGCGGAGGTGGGATAATAAAGTGTGAGATAAGGGGGTCGATGGGAATGAGGTTAAATATGTGAGAAAGGAGGAACTTAAGTGGGAGAAAAGGTGATAGATCAGAGTTGGAAGGGCAGGGTTCGGAGGTCAGGAGTTGGAGAAATTGGTGATCAGAGGTGAGAGAAAATTATGGAAGATCAGAGATGTCTAGACGGAGCGGAGGGCCAAAGGGACCAGCGCGGGTCAGAGGTCAGAGTGGAGAATTGGGTTCGAGGTCAGAGAAGGATGGGCGGGGACAATAGGTTGGTCTGAAGGAAGAGGAAGGTGACGTGACGAAAGTCGACCTGAGGATGGAAGAGTGACGAGGGAGCAGGAAGGACGGAGGTTGTTATGAACGATGATCAAGAAATGGAGAGGACGGAGCAGGAAGGGGGAGGACGTTCTGAGGGAAAATAAAGGAAGGAAGACGAAGGTCGTTGTGAGGATGGAATAGTGAGGAGGGGGCAGGGAAGACGGAGGTCGTTATGAGCGATGATGAAGGAAATAGAAAGGAGGATGGATAAGTGAGGACGGAGAAGGGAGAGGGGTCGATCTGAGGGAGAATATAGGAAGGAGGAGGGAGGGAGGACGAAAGTCATTCTGAGGATGAAAGAGTGAGAAAGGAGCAGAGAGGATGGAGGTCGTTATGAACGAGGATCAAGAAATAGAATGGAGGATGGATCAGTGAGGACGGAGCAGGAAGGAGGAGGTCGATCTGAGGGAGAATGAAGGAAGGAGGACGAAGATCGTTGTGAGGATGGAAGTGTGAGGAGGGGGCAGGGAAGACGGAGGCAGTTATGAGCGATGATCAAGGAAATAGAAGGGAAGATGGATGTTTGAGGATGGACCAGGGAGGGGGTGGTCGATCTGCGGGAGAATAAAGGAAAGAGGACGAAGTTCGTTCTGAGGAAGTACGGAGGTCGGAGATGAGGAGCGAGAGGGAGCGCGGAGGCGGGTGAGCAGCGGTGCGCGGGAAGAGGCTGGCGGCCGCCAGACGGCCTGCGGAGGCGAGCGTTCGTAGGCGGACTGACGGAGGTTCGGAGGGCGGGCAGGCGGGCGGCGAGTGTTCTCGAAAATGGAATTAAATTGAACAGGTGTCGCCCTCTCCCGGCCCCACCCTACCCCGCCCCGGCTCGTCCCGCCGCTTTGCGTCGCCGTCGCGACCTCGTTTGCCGCTCATTAATCATTCGTTTGCGTCCCCGGGACCCGAACACGCGACACTTTCGCTCCATTAAAAGCGCCCCCTCGCGCGACGCGGCGTCCGCTGGACCGGAGAGGCGCCGCGCCCCCGCCGTCTCAGATGGCGGCGTTCACATCATATCTCTCCGCGCCGCGCCGCGGGCGCCAATGGGATGAGAGTTGGTAGTAAATGACTGCGCTGCTATGTCCTTTGGATTTACTGGTTGTTGAATAGGTAACTCCAGATATATATTTTTTGTCGGGGTTTTGTAGTATTGAACTTAGTTCATTTCCATTTACTTTATTTTAACAGTTTTTCGATAATTTCGTTTTCAAAATATTATCGTAATTCTTTTAAAGCTTTGATTATCTATTAAGTTTCACCCTTCTCCCCGTAGCTGCTAGTGATTTACAAAATTTACAAAGAATCAAGTGATGTTTGCTTTGTTTTCCTTTCAGTTCAGATGACTGATTTTCCTCTTATAGTGCTCTCTACTCTAAATTAGTGATATGAAAACCAGTAATTTACATTGAAATTTAAGATACAATTCCCCTACACTTGTATCACTTGTTTTCGTGGTAATGGTTAATGTAAATCATGGCTGAAGGTGCGCTCATGAAGAGATTTAACTAAAGACAATATTCAGTTCATATATTTTACGCTGTTCAAATTGTATTGAAGTATCGTTGAAACAAGCATGCTTGAAAATAAAACATTCTTGTGTCATCAAGTGTAGGAAAGTTCCAAATTTATGTATATGAGCAGCAAAACTGACATCACATGTTCGAAAATTAGAATGAGTGACAGTCACTACCGTATGGGCGCTTTTAAGACTTTAAATATGGCGTATTGAGATCTTCACTCATTCACTTAGAAAACTTTATGAAAAAATTGAAACAGTCGTTTTCGACAGGTCTGACAAAACCTATGGCAAAACAGATTTCGTTTGTGTTTGGAAAAATAACTCATACTGCTTTGTAATGTGTTTCGTTGAACTTCAATAATGAAATCTTTGTTTAAATCCAAATTAGAGTTTTGAAGAACAACACTATCTGATAAAGAACGATTTCTCGTGTTACATTGTGCTGACATGGCATCGCGTCTAAATTCACAAAAAACAGTTGTAGTTCAAACTATCGTATTTACACTTCCATTTTGCCTTGTACACAGGCATGAATATTCATGAACTGCATGAAATGTGTGGAAGTCACGCATGCTACTTTTCAAGAACTCTAAGAGCCCTCAGATTCAATTCCTAGAACGTGGTGAATAAGTCTCGTGACTTTCATTCATAGAATGAGTGTGGTACTATAATCTAATACTATCTTGAACATTCATCTATGAACTTATCATTCCATGAAAAAAACTAACCCGATAATTCTGTTTAAAATATTATATTTTAATAAATAATGTGCTAAATATCCGAATAAAGTAAATATAAACACCTGATCACGCTTCATTTATTGAATTTAGCATCAAATTCATAGTTATTTTTTCTATTTTTAATGAGGTAAACAAACCGCTTTGTGTGAATCATGAAATTTAATATTCGACATACGATACGGGTCCCTTTTACAATTAATATATAATTAAACTATAATAAAGTTTCGCATTCTGTGTATGTTATTTGAAATTGAAGTAAATGTCATATTAATAGAATTTATGAGAAGCACACCCGTTAGTTTCTCTCTAAAACTCAATTCAATGCACGTCCAAACAAGTGTACAAAAAATTCGTTTTCTGGGCAGTTTTGTTTCTCGCTGTCTACTCTCTGAGCCCGCCAACAGCCGACGCGCCATCAGCGAGAGCTCTCCACTGTCTCATTTTGTCACGAGGATTCTGGCGACACCTATTGTCGACCTGTGTGTATTATCGCGACTATAAAGCGATGTATGGAGCGCATATCTCCTGGCCTTCTCTTTTTACCGCTCTTATCCACCAAGCTATTACACGAGAAAGGTCCCTCGTTAAAAATAATTGAAGCATTTTTTACTTATGTATATTTCTCATGGAAGTTAGAACATGAGAATATACATAAAACAGTAGACGTGAGGATTAGTTACTGCTCTACAATGGTTGAGTTAAATAATACATTCAATACTGTGTATATGTTAAAAAAATAACAAGAAGGAATAGGTTTAATGGGAAGAGACACGTATGTATGCGTTACACGTATGCAACTTTATTACCTTGTTTTAAAATACTGTGCGAAACATTAAATATTCTCTTCCTCGGTAACCTTCATTTGCTATATTTCTGCTCGTTTATTCCAGCCATGAAACGCAAAAGCTGCGAAAGGAAACCGCTTCTGAAAATGCATAAGGTGTTGGCAATTCAGCTGTCATGGATGCATTCATGCGTTCACGAAAGCCAGAGCTGAAGTCTCCCATGTCGTGTACGTAATCACTCACGCAAAGCTTCCTTTCCATGCGCAATTTCGGCCAGAAATAGTCTCTGCAGCCGGCCAAGGGAAACATTTGGGAGTTTCAAGTATTCGACGTGCTGGGCAATCAACGTAGGGCTCTAAAACAAGATAGGAGAGACTTCAAGAACCACCATTTCATCCACTTGTACTTTTTACATTATTTTACATGCATTTGGCCCCTATGGTTTTTATTTTCAAGAATTACAAATTAACTGTTCCTTATGCGTTCGTAGGCTTCCGCGGCCGGAGTCAATGCATTCTTGGCTATCCGGGATCTTGCTGTGACTTTCTTCAGAGCTATACTGCTAAACTGTTCCTTAACTTTTTAACATTTTTTACATAGATTACCGAAAAAACTCTTTTTTAATAAAAAGCATACTCATTGCAATCAAGATATGCAATAATAATAATAATAATAATAATAATAATAATTTTAGCTGTTTTAGCGAATTGTATCTAACTCTCTTGTTTTACATATTAAATAAACCCGGGAAAAATTTCTTTAAGAAGATAAAACCGTCACATATCGGTAAACCATTAGTATTTTCTCACATTTCAAAACTATTTGTATAATTTGATTATGATCTAAGGTCTTTACTTACTTTAAGGTCTAACTCTGGGAAGTATACTTTATAGTTTAATACAATGAAAAAATGCGTCTTTTAATCTAAATCGGCTTCTATATCATTACAGGTATCTACTAAATTACTTATCCGCTGTAATTGTAAAAATAGGAAACTATATTTTCATTTGTGGTGAAAAAATTATGTACATTTTTGCTTCAAAGTCAAATGAAATATAAATCGTATAAGATTGAAAAGTGAATGAAACGAGACGTATTAAGACTACTTTATTCAAAAGAAAGAAAATTATGAAAGATAGATTAGTTTCCATTTAGCTCATTCTATATCTTGTGATATTTATTTTCCGGCTTTTCTAAACACTAGAATCACTACGACTCAGCAAGAAAGACGACACACCAAGAAAACGCTGCCCGGTTTCAATCAACATTCTGGACCGAAAATAGATCTGCGGGGCAAATAATTTAATCAGTACCGGAGTGAAATGAAGATAAATCTACTGCTTCGAATCACTATATAATACGAATACAAAAATTTGGCGACGAAATATACAGTAAAATGGCTGAAGCGGATGAACCAATACCTCGGCCTCCAGCAGAAATATTGCGCGTTGGAACAATGGTGGGGATCACGATCATTGGATTCCCTTAGCGTAGCAGGACTTCTGAATAATTCCCTGTGGAATAGCTTGTCGCCGACGAAGAAAGCCGAGAGGTGAAATGCGGCAATGAGGAGAGTTTGAGAGAAATGAATGGCGTTTAAGAGAAAAAAATACTCGCCTCAGTGAATGATGAAACCAATAGCGTTAAATCAGGGATGTTAAACCGCACCAACACGAGATACTTTCATACCTGGGAAGCCCGGCGCTCATGCGGGCAAGAGCAAGTAGCGCTGACTTCGCTGCCATTTCCGTTCCAAATCCAGATTCTTGCGAAAGATGAAGTAGCTCGAGGGGAGAATAGTGATTTTCAAACGATAGTATTGTGGCCACACTTGTTCCATAAAATTTGAATTTTGTTTATATTATTTTCTACATTTTACTATTTCATTTGCAGAAATATGTTTGAATAACGAATTCTTTTATTGTTTTCATTTCGTGTTATTTTTCATTAAATCATTCAGTTATTTGTTGTATATAATGTAATATGAAATAAGTTAACAAGTCTCTTTTTACTTTAACAATTCTCGCTTATATACAACAATTCTCTTTACACTAACAATTCTCTTTAAACAGCGTATAAATATCTTATAGGACGATCCCCAACTATCAATGGCCTATAAATTTAGTTGAGATCAGAGATGATCATTTCTTGCAACTGCCAGTACAACTGACTGTATCAAATATTCTCACTGATTTGAGCCTTCGGGCATTGTTGTGCAATTACAACAAAGGAAAAGCCTCCTTCAACACTGTTACAATTTTGTCTGTACAGAAGGACGCGCCGAACCAGGAGCTCTCACGCACTACCACGAACAAGATTAGTGTAGGCTGTGTCGTGTGTTCTTTCAATTTGAACTTGTAAGTGTAATAAGCGTAAAATTTCTGAAGTGTGGTCCTAATAATAGAACCAACAAAAATATCTGCCTTGATTTGCCTGAGATGATGAACACGAGAATTTTAATTTTTTGTATCTGTCCTATAAGATGTCGTCATATTTTGGGGTCTTGTTTTTACTCATCTATCGTCTTATCTGCCCATATATTCGGTATTACTGTCTTAAGCAAACAATATTACCAAATCAAGACACTTTACATTCAAAATGCTCAAGTTTACTGACAATTGACAATTTACAATCTTACTGATGTAATATGATATTTTAGTGCATCATTCCTTTGCTTTAATGGAGGAAATGAGAGCAAACCTAAATCTGAGGTAATAACTGTCAACTGACTTCTTCAAAAGAGTGTCATGGGCGAGGTATCCAGTGATACATCACCACTACAGACCAATTTTTACAACACTTACTTTTAAACCGCAGGCCAATGAATTACTTCCCCGCAAAGTCAAGTAAGTTAGTTACCTTGCCCGCGACCTTGACATTCCTGAATTAAATCAACAAAATATATATGATTTCTTCCCATTTTTTATTTACGACTTCCAATTTTATGATAAAGAACCCTCGCTCCAGAATGAAGAAATTTCCTCAGTTTCACGTGACCACTGTCAAATATAGGACCTCTGACTCAGAGGTCCGGGGTTTGAGTTCCAATGCTGGCTGGATTTTCGACACTAGCATCATAGCTCTCTGCCACCATTTAATGTTTGAATGGTTGCCACTGCGTGAAAGTTCGTTTTAACCGCTGCCACCATTTAATGTTTGAATGGTTGCCACTGCGTGAAAGTTCGTTTTAACCGCTGCCACCATTTAATGTTTGAATGGTTGCCACTGCGTGGAAGTTCGTTGTAACCGTTGCCACCATTTAATGTTTAAATGGGGGCAGCGGTTAAAACGAACTTTCACGCAGTGGCAACCATTCAAACATTTGGAGAAGAATTCTAACAGCTGGCTGCTCTGATCGTTAGTTTTCCGTGGTTTCTCCTTTCAACACCAGGCGAATGCCGGAGCAGTACCCTAAAAAAGGAGACAAGGACCGCACACGATATTTCCTTCCTCTTCCTTGTCCTAACCTCACCGCCTACTTAGATACACTTCCACTTACATACCGTACATAAGCACACTTGTCGGAATAAGCAATCGGGGGCTTTGAGCTTTTCCGGGATGATGCGTTGCCCTGCTGGTGTGAGACACCTGATTGGAAGAAACCCCCCAAGCCGACGTGCAGTTTGGCGCCGAATCTCGCCATCCAGCCAGGGAAAGATCACACCCACCTCCCACAATAAAAAAAACATGCGGGACAAATCACCGTTCAAATTGACTCGTCCAGCAAACACAAATCAATGAATCATTCCAAAGTAGAGAACCAGGTTTAAAATTCGCTGCCGAGAGGGAAACCCAGTTACGAGTCAGCAGGCTTCCGTGGACTCAGCGGTTGACCTTGCAGCACCGATAAAGGTTTCCACCGCACGAACCGCACGAAAAATAGCAAATTAAAAAAACATCACTGGCGCCGCAGATATTGATTTGCAGTAAAAGCCCCACGGTCATACCGCCGGCTTCAACGTTTTTCAAGCTGCCCTGCTCCGTAGTTCTACCGTAATCGGTTTGGCACACTACAAAAGCATACCATGGTGATAGTGGACGGAGTGCACAAGTTAGAACTATTGAGTGTAAAAATATTCTTTGGATTATCTCTACCAGTGTAAGCGATAGTCACAGCCGGAGAAAAGTTTGCGTAGATAGAAGATTCTTACTTCCCTCAAATGCTTCTCCAGTTTTACGAATGATGAAACATAGGAAAATATCAATACAAATAAAGATGCTCAAATTATGTTCAGTCAATTACTTGATTTAACAACGTGTAAACCAATTTTTAAAACATTTAAAAATACTATTGATATGTTTTCTCGAATGACATTTCACTGTACGTTTTACTCAAATCCAAACAAAACTCCAAATAGAAGAGTTTATCTTATTGTTTTCAAAGTTTTTTAAATGAGAAATACTTAACTTCGATTAGAGAAAAGTATGTAGTATGACTTATATTTATTTCCAATCGTTTTCAAAAGCCAATATTTCTTCATCAATTTTTATCTTACCTTTTTGTATCATTGATAGTGCAATAATTTATAACTCTTTCTTAAGCGAATACACGAAAAACAGAACAAATTGGCACGGAAAGCATCCGATATTTCTCCATGTCTCACTTGCTCCAAGCAAACAAAACAACCTCAGGTAGCGGCACCCAAAACTAGAGCACGCGTCGTATATCTCCGCAGGACCGCCGCTGCTGCAGCTCCTCCGCAGCAAAGACGCGTCTTCTCTTTGTGGCGCAGCGGCGGGGGCGGGGCGGCTGCGGAGGCTCTGAGAAGCAGGGGGCGGAGGCGGGGGCGGGGCCGGCGGGAGAGACATCCGCCGCCGCAAGGGAAGGACGCTTAGAATCAGCCGTCTCCTCCTCCTCCGCCGCCGCCTCCGCCGCCACCTCGTCACCACCGTCGCCGTCGCGTCTCCATCCACGGCCCTCTCGTCGCCTCCAGCTCCGACGTCTCTGCCATCCCCCGTCGGGCCTGGTGCCACCGCCCCCGGCACCGCCTCCACCTACGGAAACTTCCGGACCGACTTCGAGTTAGGAGCTGCGAACTTGCGAAGGCGTCGCCGCCGCCGCCGCCGCCGCCCCCGCCGCCGCCCGGCCGCGCGGGGCAAGCGGTGGAGCGAGGCGGCGAGGTTTCCGGGACACTCGCAATATTACTTGGGCGAGTTGCGGCCGGTGAAGACGCCCGCCCGCCTGGACGCGCCTGGCGGGGCGTCTGGACGGGTGCCGACCGGATTGCAAAGGTGATGGAGGGGTTGGGTGAGGTGGGGATGCGCAGGCGGCGAGTGGGAAAAGGGGGAGATATGGTGGGGAAAGAAAGGTGAGCAACGAGACCCGCAAAGTGATCTCCGCAGAACTGACAGAACTGGCAGTGGTAGCGATGGAGGCAGCCGTTTGCTGTGATGTTATCGATACGGTGATAGAGATTACGAAGTTAACTGGGCAGTTGTGAGATTGACGGAGAGGGAGGAAAGGTGGGTAATCGCTGTACAGCGAGATATAATTTGAGGGCCCGTGAACAAATGCGAGTGAAACTGGTAGGAGCCTTGAGATGAGATAAGCTGAGACAGCGACAATCACGAAAGAGGCGGTAAAATTGATGAGTGGCAGAAACATGTAGCGTAAGTGACGTTGTGGCGGAGATACCGAGATACCGGAATTGATGTTGGCGGAGAATACACAGTTCTTAGAAAGAAGAGAGGAAGAAGAACAACAGAACAACAACAACAACAACAACACTCTCATCACTGATGGGAAGAGTGTAAGCCTGATAGCTAGTATCGAATGACAAATGGTGACAAAGAAAGCTGAAATGAAGACAAAGAGGAGCTTTTACGAGGGAATGGCAATGGCAACAGTGACGGCGACAGATACGGCGAGGGTAATAAAGATAAGGAAACAGCAACGACAGTAACAACAACAATAGCAATGGCAATAGCAACGGAAGTAGTAAAGGCAATGGCAACGGCAATAGCTGCGACAGTAACAGCGTCAACAGCAACGGCGACAACGACAGCAACGGCAGACGGCGTCGAGTGGCCGCTGGAGTTGGAGGCTGAGGTGGGATGGATGCGGGAGCGTCGTGTCCGAGCGTCTCCGGCCCCGGCCTCGACCCCGCCCCCGGCGCCGCCTCCTATCGACCGAACAGGCCCGCGGCGCGGCGCGGCGGCAGGGCGGCGGCGGCGGGAGAGGGAGGGAGGGCTGGCAGGCACCGCGCGGACCTCAAAGCCAAGCGGCCGCCGCCGGCGCCGATGCTCCAGCCGTTGGACGTGCTGCTGCCCCGGCGACGACTTCTTCACTGGCCGCCATGCCCAAGGGTTACCTGATGAGCCAGAACTAGGTCACCAATGTCGCAATGCTGCACTGAAAACCAGAGTAGTAATGAATGATGCTGCCTTTTGTTAAGGAAAATGAAGTGAATCAATCAAAAAATGACGATAACATTTCTTTGAGCACGTTTCTTCAGGAAATTGCGAAATCATATTGGCGATGAGACAATATCATATTATAAGCCATATGCATACAACTTCCCATTTTATATTTTTAACCTTTAATAACGGACAAATTTTACTTCGATTAATGTAAGTTTCACGTCAATTCATAATGTTCACTTCAATTTCATACATTTTTTCAATTAATATGCATACATTGTTGCATTCCCAGACTTCTACACGTTTTATTACTTGCTATTTAATAAATAAGTTTTGAAAATATTTTTTGCCAGAGATCAGTTGCTTGGGTGACCTGACCAGAATAGATAAGATGAGATGGGATGAGATTGAATAAGATGAGGAGGAATGGGAGGAGATTATCGCGCGCAGACCATGTCCTGTTATGTAGGGCGCGACTTCGGAAATCCCCTGTATCCCTGGAAGCAATCCTTGAAAGCATTCAGAGAAAGCACAGAAACTGTCGATAACACCAATCAATCTACGAATCCCCCTGACAAACACTACTGGTAGAAGTCAAACTCGCGACCTCCCAGTCATCGACTAGGTCGATCATAAGATGCTGCCTTGACACTGGTCGTTATTGATGTTGGTCAATTATCGGGTCTACGAGGCGTATTGTTTGTCATGAACGATGTGCTTGCTGCCAAATCTATGATACTGGAGTGTCTGAAATCTTATAGAAATCGTTTCTGTTTCCCTTGTGTTTTATTTCATTTTCCAAAAGATTGGTAGAATTTTTATGAGATCCTAAAAGACTTTTTTTTGCCCTTTCATTATCAATAAACTTTGTTATGAAACTCACAAGAATTAAGTTATACGATATTAAACAATTATTCAAATGTAATGTACAATGTATATTTTTACATGAAGTCAGATGAATTAAAATATGTAAAAACTTTGTCATTTCCATTCTCCAATTACTTCCTGAAACAAGTACATCCTGGTTTGTAGCATATGATGTGTGCTGTACGAATGCTGAAAGCATCGACATCTTTTGAATAAAAATACCAAGTTTTTCATTTTTTCATTTCTCCCTAAAACGTCCCAAAAATGATTCATTATCGTGTTGTAACAAGACCGAAAAATAAATATGTTTATGAGAGGAAAAAGAAAGTCGGAAAGCCAATTAACCCAAGGAATAAACTAATTTATTTTGTACTTGCACCTACATCTACCATCAAAGAGACCTATCAAATGTGACGGTTTCAGAAATTATAATCAACGAGAGGTATGTATATTGAAGGTTTTAGTGAAAGGTAGTCCTATATTGGTAGGAGTAAATTATTTAAGTCTATTTGACAGAGTAAAAGTTTACTTTTGGGAGAGCTTGGTCAAGTCGGCATATGTACTCGCGGGCAACTACTATATATAGTAAAAAATTAAAAAATGAATTACGGTAAAATTCTCAACATTATTTTCTATGACAATTTTTTCTTGGACTGTCATTTACTTCATAACTCCCTTCACTCATTTCGTACCAACTCCTGCACAACTTGCATATCTAACACGGCCCTCGTCGCCTCCATCGCTTTCACTTTCGCGCCCAGGCCTTCAAGATGGCGACGTCGGCGACGACGGTGACACAAATTAAACAGTAATTACAACTTTCTCTTCATAATGCGATATTAAACGCGCCTGTTTACTAGTCGCTCTACACCATGCCTGTCTCTGTGACCTCCTTTCGGCTTTCTCCTCCAAGCCGCAGCCTCCTACGACCGCCAGTGTTTCACTGCCTCCAGCCTTCATGCCGTGAGATTTATCCTGCTTAAGAAAGGCCACCAAAATGAGTTTGTTGCTGGTGGCAGTTCAGTACAGATCACCGCGAGTTCACAATTACATGGTTATACTTCAAAACAGACCGTCCTGTTAAGCGTCGCAACATACATTGCGCACAATATGATTAAAATAAGTATGAGATTAACATTTGTGTAAAACAACCATTTGTAACCCTGCGTGCTTCCTAGTACATAATACAACAAGCCCTTCCAGAAGTCAATTTCTACTCTGCCGAATGGAGATACAGATATTACTAATACTATTAACTCTACAACAGTATCTATCACTAGAGCCTACAACGTACATACCTTTTCATGAAAGTAATTTCTGAAACTTCTCGTTAATAATAGATGTTACTAACACATAATATACATGTATGCTCCTCGGCATCAATGTTTTTCGGACTGGCTTTTTCCATGTCTTCCTACAAATATATACCTTTTGTTTTGCTTCAACAGTATAAAAGCTGTGTGGATTGCTCGACTCAGTGTGAGGTTGAATTAACAGGGGCCGTGGTTAGGCCACCGGCAAGGCTGCGTTGCTGGTGGCAGATTAAGCCTAGAGCGGCGCGCTGATAACTTCCGTTCTCTGGACCGACCATTTGTTTCCTCATTCCTGAAAAAGTGAACGATTCGACACGCAAAACTAAGTACATTTCCATGAACATTCGCTCATGGCCCCATTTCAACGGTACCATAGTTCAATTTTTGTTCTACATTTTCTAAAGGACTGCTTTTTTTGTGGACAGAATTCACAACGCGCCTGCTCATACAAAAAAAATCTTCATTTTGTGAATGTTTGTTATTACATATTGAGTTTATTTTTTAAAGTTTTTTGAACAGATAAACATGTATCAAATTAATTATCAAAGTTACATTTATCTCTACATTATTTTCTGAACGTTGTTATTTACTACTCTAAAATTCACTTGATTGAAATTTGACTGTGAAAAGAGTACCTTACACACTTTTTACAACGAAACATAAAGATCAGGATGAGCTGTAATACATGATCTAACATGACACGAAAGCAACATTCAAATAATGTTATAAAATGCGTCAAGTGTGAAAATGAAGATGCAATATATTAAGAGAAATAATATTATTTATTTCTAAAGTAATAGTCAAAGGCGATAAAACAACATCTCTCTTTAAGGGTGTACATTTATTTCCGTTGAATCCTGATATGAAGAGCCTAGCAGTTCTTGGCTTCGCTTCCCTCGAGGAGTTAAACTGCGCCGTCGCTAAGACCCTCGGCACACACTAAGCTTCGCCTTCTCTCTGGAGACGCTCTACGCGACAGAGGTAGCGGCGGTGGCGAGGGCTGCGCGGCGGATCTAGGCTAGGTCTGATTATAAGCTCCTTTCTAGGAGTCGCTCCTTTCTACCTCGTTCAGTAACAACCTCTTGCATTCGAGGATCCGAATCATTAGCGCCATACAAGTCTAGAATGAGATCCATTCCAGCAGCAATTCTACGTTTAATGAACATTTCTGGACTCCCTTTTATAGAGTTGCGGGCACCATACTTTAATATTTTTACAGTTTTTACTTTACTATTGGAATACTGTATTGTAATATCCGTAGTCTAAAATAAATATTAATTTATTGAAATATTTGGAAAGAAGAAATCCCAAACTAATTTAGTGTCCGCATGACAAAACTAGCGCTGCACACGTTCTTTCTAGAACTTTCTAACCTTATTTCAAAATCTACCTTTAAAGAACATTTTTATTAAGGGAAAACATTTCTATATTTAATAATTTAGTTATCGGGACACTCCGAAAAAATTGTGAAAGTTTTTTGCAATTTTCGAAAAATCAGGGTTTTCAACGAACACTAGAGCACTACTACACCATTCTCTTAAAAGTCGTTCATACCATCCAACAACAAAATTAAATCAAAAACGATGGAATTGAAAATTTGAAAGAAAATTATTTTTCTTTTGAAAATATGGAAAAATGACCCAGAAGCTTCAAGTAAAGTACCCCTCAAAATTAAAATATCAGTTTCGAATTCAAGGGACGGTAATATCAGTCAGATCGATTAGAGAATATCAGTTTTGGAGAAAATTGGCTGAACGGTTTATCCATTAGCGTTCACAAACGGACAGAAGAACAGACGTTTTGCCCACATTCGATTTTTCGGTATCAAGGACCAACAAAATATGGATTCTGGATTCTCCACGTGATATCAACAAAATTGACAAGTATATACATATTGACCGAACATATTGACAGTAATATTGACAATAATAACAATATTTTTCATAAAATTTCTTCAGACAAATATTTCATTCAATTAAATATCAAACGCTAGTGTATGATTTAAAAAGAAGCAATGTAAATTGGATTTTACGAAATTTCATGTTCAACGTACACCTTTTGAAACATTAACTGGTCGTTTTCCTTCACTTGTTAGCCGAAAAAGAATACAATTTAATAGATTGTTATTCTTTATTACTATTGCGAGACCTCTAAAAGCTATTTTGGTTTACTCAAAATAAAATACGGACGACGTTTATAAACTCAAGCAATTTTGCAATCCGTTCTTCCAGCGTCGCCTCGAACTGTCTAGCCCAATCATCCCCTGCGAAGCAGCGTTCAAAGCGGTCGCCGGGCAAGTCGTCCTCCAGGGCGCGGTCTCGAGTATCGGGTGCTCGGCGATCCGCTTAATGACTGAAAAGGTATTACCGCAACACGTGCCCCAGGGAGCCGCCGCATCGCTCCCCTCCGAGCCGGGCTTTTTGCTTCGCTTCGCCGCTCAGCCGCCGCCCCTGCCCCTCGCGCAGCCCACGCCGCTGCTCCTCCGCGATGTCATCGCTTCTCCTTCCGGCGGCCCCGGCCCCGCCGTGTCCACTACCGCCTTTCGACCTCTTCCACCGCTCCCCCGCTGATGCTCCCGCCTTTCCCCCCGTACTCCCATTTGCTCGTACCTCATCCCCTGCTCCCCGATCCTCCATAGCTCCGTCTCCCCGTCGCCCCGTCACCCCAACGCTCCGTAGCTCCGTCGCCCCGTTGCCGCGTCGTCCCGTCACCGCGTCGTCCCGTCGCCCCGTCGCCCCGTCACCCCGTCACCCCGTCGCCCCATCACCTCCTCGCCCCGTCGCCCCGTCACCCCATCGCCCCGTCACCTCCTCGCCCCGTCGCCCCGTCGCCTAGTCGGCCCGTCGCCTAGTCGCCCCGTCGCCCCGTCGCCGCGTTGCCCCGTTGCCCCGTCGCCCCGTTGTCACGTTGCCCCGTCCCCCCGTCTCCTCGTCCTTACTCGTCCCATCGCCGTGGCACCGCCATGACTCGCCTTGGAACCAACATCACCATTGCAGACGCCCTTGCTACTTCCACCGCCCTCTCCGCCGCCCCCTCGCTGTCCCCACCGTCGTCACCGAAGCCGTCGAGGCTGACGCCTTTTATCCGATCATCGCCGACGCGAACGCCATCGTGGGCACTGTCACTACCACCTCAGTCGCCGTATTCTCCGATCATGTTCATCTTGCAATGAAGATCTTACTGTTGCTCTCACCGACGTCTCTCACTTCTTCTTACTCCTCCCGCCGCTTCGCGAAGAGCAGGAGCTGTACTGTCGGGTAGAGCACCAGAGCATCTATAAACCATACGTCACATCATCATCAGTATTGATTAAAGTCACCTCTTTCAAACCGTATGACCTCTCTAAAGGAAATAGCATTTCGACTTACATACTTTGAACCCCAGCACCTCTTAAGACATTAACATTATCGTCATCCCAGGTAAAATAATCTCTACTTTCTCAATTATAAGCATTTCATTACTACCCAGTCCATAACAAGCTCACGACCACAGAAAGAAAAGAAACAACAAAAATAACCACAATTCAAACAATAAAAGAACTACACTTTTCTACATTTGCAATATCTCTCCGCACCCAAAAATTATTACAACTCTTCAAAAGTTATTATTCTCACAATTTGCATTGTTCCTACTCCAATCACTTTTCAGCTACGTCCTCATCACCGACATCCTATTCTTCACAACCTCAACTTACGCCTAGTCTATCAACAAACGACACAGAACCACTCCAATCACCATCCCCACCACCTCCGCCGCCTCCATCGCCATCCGAAGACGTTTTCGGACGCGGCCGCACTCGGAGGGTGAAGAGGGTTAAAAATAACAGCTTCTTCCCCGGAGACTTTTGTATAAAAAAGAAAGTTTGATACTGTCTCCGGGAAGTTTTTTTTTCCTGAAGGCTGAACCTTCAGTTCCCATTTCCGGGCTGTTTTTATCCAAGCGTCCGGCGGCGGTGGCAGGAGCGAGAGCGGCGGCGCTTCCCGCGGACTAATACAATCGGCGGCGGTGAGCAGCGCGCCGCGCGGACAGCAGGAAAGACTGCGAGGGCGGCGAAAGAGGGAGGCTACTGAAAGAGGAGTTTGCTACTGAAACCGAGTGGAAAAAGTCTGTGGATTTGTAAGATTCCGTGTTTGAGACCAATACTTTTCTTCTCTTGTTTGCGCTGAATGAGCATAAAAGTGAAACTTTCATAGTCAGTGGAAATATTATATAAAAAAAAGTGTTGGAGTGTTGAGTTGCACAAAGTTTCTCCGATTCTGAGAACGCCGTAAACGAAGAATACGTTTTGTTGAATTCTTATCGTTTTGGAGAGCTATTTAGAGAACAGTTGCAAAAACGGGAGGTGAGTTCTGTGTTTGCATTGTTGTTTTTCTGAAGTCAAAACCAATGTGTGAGTTAGACTGAATTACTTTCATGTTTTAAATAAAATCATAACATATTATTTTATGATAGTTGACATCGACGAATTTCCGCATTTGGTCGTCTTTATAAAGTATAAATAAATGATTAAAAATAAAAATACGCGTTACGTTTAAAAAAATAAGCGTTAACAAAACACGTAGGGCATGTTCTTAGGGAAAAGTGCGTTGTGATAAATAATTAATATCGTACGTGTATATCTTGCAAATAATTTGGGTTCGCTAGAGTAAATCATTCAAAAAAATCTTCTGATATACACGCCATGTTAATATTCTGTAAAGAAATAAAATGCAATTTTATCACCCGTAATTGTATCATTTATGCTCAGATGCACACATGAGTGTCGAGAGAGCGAAACTGAAACAAAGTATGAACATTCACTGGCGAGAGATCAGATGCAAATGAAGTGTACGATTGGTTAGGTCCCCTTTAAATCAGTGGTGCTCTAATTAAATGGAGTGTGTTTGTTTGAGCCATTGAACATTACAATTTATCCATATTGAACGTAGATGAGGGTGGACACATCACTAAATATGGATGATTTTGGATGTTGATAGAACTCAGTGGGGGATGGCAGTGAGTAGGCAAACAAAGGCGTTTAGCTCGCGAAGTGTTGAGACGTCAGATGAGAGCGAAGGGGAGTGTAGTAAACGGTGATAAAAAATGCTAGATCTTTCAGTGAGTGACGCTGAGAGACGATGGTCTTCAGTGCATAACAGCAAATAACGGTAAGGTATCAGAGTGAACATTAAGAACTATAGACGGCAAACAAAGATGAGTGACCTAAGGTAAAGATAATTGACGATGGTTGACGACGAATACGCAACAGTGGCTCGCAACGAGTACCGGAAAGTGAGAAAACTTAGCTGACGATCTGTGACAATAAATGAGTGTCTGAGACCGTAATTTATGATAGTGTCGATGAGTGACACCTGACAATTAGTGGCGGAGACCACTAGTGGCAATGTGCTGGAGAGAAGCGGTAGCTGTGGCGTGAAGTGGCGAGTAGAACTTAACTTGGGTTTTTAGTTCTTGGCGCGTGAGGGCCTGTCTTCACGATGGAATATCTCACAGCATTCCGCATCTTTCTCGGTCGCGCCGGTAGAAGACGCATGATCGCAACCGTATCGAGCAATCATGCGACGTCTAACGGCACGACCGAGAAAGACGCGAAATTCCGTGAGATATTCTAACGCCAAGAAATAAAAATCAAAGTATAAACTGCACTTTGCCGTGAACGTGCGGCACGGACTTTGTCGCAAGCGGCAACCACAGCACCTGCGGGGGGAGGGGGCTAGCGGACAGGCAAGCGGGTTGCCAGCGGGTTAGCAAGCGAATTGGCAAGCGGGTTGGCAAGCGGGTTGGCAACCAAGTTGGCAAGCGAATTGGCAAGCGCGTTAGTGAGCGGGTTGACAAGCGGGTTGACAAGCGAGTTGGCAAGCGTGTTGGCAAGCGTGTTGGCAAGCGTATTGGCAAGCGAGTTGGCAAGCGTGTTGGTAATCTGGTTGACAAGCACGCAAGCAGGTTGGCAAGCAAATTGGCAAGCGGATTGGCAAGCGGATTGGCAAGCGGGTTGGCAAGCGGGTTGGCAAGCGAATTGACAAGCGCGTTGGTGAGCGGGTTGGCAAGCGGGTTGACAAGCGGGTTGGCAAGCGAGTTGGCAAGCGAGTTGGCAAGCGTGTTGGCAAGCTGGTTGACAAGCACGCAAGCGGGTTCGCAAGCCGGTTTGCAAGCGTATTGGCAAGCGTATTGGCAAGCGTATTGGCAAGCGGATTGGCAAGCGGGTTGGCAAGCGTGTTGGCAAGCGCGTTTGCAGGCGAGTTGGCAAGCGGATTGGCAAGCGGATTGGCAAGCGGATTGGCAAGCGGATTGGCAAGCGCTTGGCAAGCGGGTTGGCAAACGAGTTGGCAAACGAGTTGGCAAGAGGATTGGCAAGCGGACTGGCAAGCGGTTGGCAAGCGATAGACAAGGGGATTGGCAAGCGGGTTGGCAAGCAAGTTGACAAGCGGGTTGGCAAGCGGGCGGGAAGTGCAGGCAAGGCGGAGGGCGAGCGTCCGAGCGATACGACAGGAAGGAGGGAGGGTGGGCACGCGGGCGAGCGATGACGGGCGGGCGGTGGCGGTCGGAGGGCGGAGGTCGAGCGGCGCCGCTCGTCGACTTCGTCAAAGCGGTCGCCGGGAGGGCGAGTGACGGGCGGCGACCGCGAGCGCGCTGATTGGCGGTGGTTGCGGGCGCCCTCCCCGCCCGCGGCTGAGATGGAGCGGCGACGGGCCCAGTTACGCGCGGGTGTGAGCGACAGCGCTAGGAAAGCGGGTACCCAGTGGCCGGGGAGCGGAACTCAGGGTCGCTTTATTAGTGAATTTTGTACAGAGAAAATGTTAAAGGTTATAAACTTAAAAATAAAACTAGCTGAACCCTTGTAATTTCACCTCACAAAACAAAGTTCTGTAAAAAAGTTACGACAGAAAACATATATATTTGCATTACACGAGAAATTGAAATCCCTAAAAAATATGCTTCGTATTGTTCAATAGTTATTCTCCAAAACGGATGAAATGAGAGAGGGTTTGAGAAAATTGCAATAATTATTTATTGTGTACTCAGATTTAAAATTGATTTTGTAAAGATTTGTGAAGATTGTGAAGATTTTTTTTCGCATTTACTACGATCCGATCACATATGTTGCAGTGGACTATAGCTGCTATCCACTTGAAAAACGAAATCCTTCACATATAATTATTTTTCATGAAACTTTACTTGTTACAGGAACATGAAAGTGTATTCATTAATAGTGGCTTAAAGAAGTCACCCAGTTTCATTATTGAAACTCATGTGGCTGATTTCATAGAAATGCATCTTTAATAATTCATGAACATTTTGGCGATTCCATTCACAAAACAAATGCAATTTAATTCACAACACACAGGTGTCCAATTGTTTCGGAATTTTCAGAAATGTCAATCAAGAGTATTGTTAACGAATGTCCCGATAGAATCATTCTCTTGGCAGTTACCATTTAACAAGTAAAATTATTACAATTTAAGGGCGGAATCAATAATCCGTATGTGGGGAAATTTACAACAGTTCTCGGAATCCAGATTCAACCGGTTCACGATTGATCGTGTGCTTTAGCAGTCATATCCACTGAATGAACTCTCAATGCATGAGTAATTGGTGTATGTTGTTCAATCACGTTAGCAACACCATGAAGGGTGATCATCATTACCACTACCAAATCATTATGTAATTTACGATAATCACATGAAGGACTCTCTCATCCTTCTGCTGAGTTATAAATCTCTATTCAAGTGATGTGTAAACGGTTCAAATTTTTCATTTTATTTTCCAAGATATTCATATCTGCTATATCATGCAAGATGACGATGAAGTGTGTATTGGATTTGAAATGGTGATCGTCGAGTTTCGTCAGTTAAATTTTGCCCCATTACAATTCGCACACTACAAATATTTCCATTGTTCGAGTTAAAAAAATCACAAAAAATTATTATATTTATTTTGTCATCCTCCTTTAAAATGCAAGCACATAGCAATGGGTGTATTATCAATACAAATAATATAAAATGTTTATTTTTAATTCTCTAAACGTGCGCAATACTGGTTCAATCACTACTTCTAAATCTACAGCGCATATTATGCATTATATACTTCAGAATTTTTTAGGCAAAATTAGTAAATCGCTTTCAAACATTCAGGTTTTAAAAATCTTGTATTTTTCATTTTACAGCTAAAATTTAATTATTTAATAGATTTAGTCAAATAATGTGTATTTTTTCAAAATATCCTTTTAATAAATAGCAATTCAATCGATCTATTGTTTTTCATTAAATTTTATTTTATTTACACTTCAAAGTAACATTCTTGTTATATGTAATTCGAGTATTTTAGAAATATGTATCAAACTAATGTAAATATATTTTAATTTCGAAGGTAAAATTACATTATACATAGTAAAATACAATATTTCTTTAAGGAAGACATTTTAAACGCAGATTTGGAAGTTTTTTTAAATCAGATTTTGATACCAAAAATCCACATTTTGGGGCCATCAAATTCGCATCTCCATAGTTTCCATCAAACAACACTAGTTCCATGACATGTTCACATTCTGCTTTAGGAACCGGGACCTAGAAAATGTCTACAAACTGTTTCCCCTGCATTCTAACCTTAACAGCCATGTGTATCCATTATCTAAATATAAATGAGATGGCAGATACGAGCTCGCTGCAGTTGATGGCACCCACTACTACAGTCAGCTCTAACGAGCGGTGGCTCTAATGACTAGTTGCGACATCTCGAGTGCCTTGTACACGTCGCGCCTGAGCATTACATAGGCGTGGGCGTAACTCAGAGTTATCGACGAGTCGTTCTGTCCGTTGTGAGAATACAATATTTTCACTTCCGCCACGTCACTTTATAAGTACAAGGAAGTAAACTTTCAGATAGGAGTTCTTGAGAAAGTACTTCTATTCAATTTATCCATTTTTAAATTCTCACTTAAAGGATTGTCCTTAAGTTTTCAATGTTTTGTCTGAACTGGTGACGAAAAAAATATAAAATCATACTTAGTTCGGTGTTGACGTTTACAAATTAGTGATGTTTAACAGTTCTTTCTTTCTCGTTCTGTTTGGTATTTCGCACTGTTGGTTAATATTACATTACTACTTGAACAGAAAGTTCTGTAATTTTTGAAAAATTAAAGTGTTGCATCAGAAAAACATTTATGATGTGACATTCAGAGCATTTAACTTAATATATTCAAAAATTTAAAGCAAATATTTTTGCTTTTTAAAGAAACTTGTTTTCAAAATTGCTTTTATTTCATGAAAAAATACATGAAAACTTCTCATATATTGAAAGGACAAATGAGCGGTGAGACGGACGTGCAGAGGACCAAACAGACGGATGGACCGACGGCCAGACGGACGGACAAACGTACGGACGAAAAAACGGATGAACAGAGGGACGGACGGACAGACCAGCGGACAGACAGGCGGACAAACAGACGGTCGATCGAACAGACGAGTGAATCGACGGACGGACAGAAGGAATGACAAACTTTTTTTCGTAGAATTTTGTCGTAAAATTTTGTCGAAATATTTTGCGGTGTGAAGGACCCACAAAGCATGGATTGTGGCTACACATGTTCAACGAAGTAATTAACTACAAATAAGAAATGAACAAGAACTTTTTTGTATATCAAGACCATCAATAATGTTTCTGCTAGAAATGCGCCGTAGTATTGCATAACATTGTTTACTTCGTAGGTAGTATGAGAGAAAGTAAAATATGAATAATAAGACGGGTAATAATCAAGTAAAAATATGTAATTAGTATAATGAAAAATCTATGAATATTTTTCTTGTGTCATGGGAATAATGTAGTTCTTTAATATCCCATTACTTAAAAAAACACTCTAAAAAGCTAAAAACACTACACTAAAACAAAATAATACATATACCCTCCTTATGTAATGATTTTCTGATAAATGAGAACCTTTTTTCCCCCTGTAATATCCTGCCAGCCTGTGAAAATTAAATGTGATCCAGAGATTCTAGATTGATCCATAAGTTGTAATATGAAAATTAAATATTATATCTTTTCATCTAAGTTCACTCTAAATACTTGTAATTCTCTCATGACTTCGTATAAAGTTACGAAGCGCTCATGAAGGCAGTAAAGAACACTCAATAAGAGTGCGATATCAGTGCCAGAAGCCTGAAGAGGGAAGAGCTTTAACTACAAGCGCCACCGCCTGCAAAGACATCCTCTCCTTTGCTCTCGCCGCCGCCTGTCCACCCCCACCATCGCCCTTGCCCCATTGCCACCGCGTCACTCTATCGGCGCCGCCAACGCCACCATTACCTCTCTCCTCCTGCCTGCGCCAACCTTCACCCGCACTCTCACTCCGCCGCTCCCACCTCCTTCTCCGCCGCCCCCATCACTTCCTCCCTCTTCCTGGCTGCACCAACCTCCATCCGAACTCTCGCTCCCCCGCCACCCCGCCGCCATCATCACTTCTTCCTTTTTCCTGCCTGCACGAACCTCCACCGCCTCTCTCACTCCCCCGCCACAGCCGCCACCTCCGCCGCGTCCACCGCCGTTGCCGCCTCCACAGCCTCCTCCTCAGCACCCCCACCGTTGCCACCCCACCACTGTGCCCGCCGCCTCCGCAGCCTTCTCCTCTGCTCCCCTGCCGCCGCCACCGCCACTTCCGAGATGCCGGCACCATCGCCGGCGCCGCGTCGCGTCGTAAACTTTCGATTAACGTGTCTCCCGTGAAAATTGGTTCTCAATCTATTAGAAGCTCGCGGAAGAGAGCTCGTCGGCGATGAATAAGTTGATAGTCCGAGTTAATGTGAGCGCTGGCGAACTTGTACGGGCCCACGGGAGTCTTGTTGACGTTTATGAAAGGAAATACTGAGCTCCTAGGCGAGCCTTTTCTGAATATACGTTCCGGACTCGACGTGCATTTTCCTACGCGAAAGGACAAGTTCTCGCAGCAAGTTTAAAACGCCGCATCGAGCTATCAATGCCACGCTCGCTTTACAGAAGAACGAATCGATGGACAGAACAAATGCAAACTTGGGAATGATTAACGATTTCCTAAGTACTTTGACTGCGCGACATGCTTACGTGGGTTCCGCTGAAGTTGTTAGGGTGATTATTCTGTTCTCATTGAAACGTCATGCAAGAACAAAGTGTTTTCGTTCCAAGAAAGAAAGTAGAGATAAGGTGTCGTGCTTGCTGATTTGCAATTGCTGCCATTCTTCAGCATCCAAATGATGCCTAGTGAATTTTATCTTAGTCATTGGAATGTTAGTACTGGAAAACCGCTCAGAAGTGCCATTATGTAGCCTGCTATTTCTGTAAGATGGAGAAATATGTAAATTTGTCCACTTTGTTTCAAACGCGATTCAGAGCTTAGGGAAGAAAAGAACATTATATTATTTTTATTGCGTGAGTCTGGCAATGAGTGCCTTATTTCATTGTATGAGGAGATTTATAGACAAAATGAAGTCTATTACGTATTGAAATAATTTATCATTTTATTTTCTGTAAGGTGGCATGATTCAAAGATAGGCATTCTTTCAGCAACATTCTGATTAGAAAAAGGAAGTGATTGCACCGTTGCTATATATGAAAGAGTTGCGGAACGAAATATTTTTCAAATTTTTCTACTCCGTGTCATGCATTATTGGAATATGTTGTTAAGTATTTCAGTAGTTCGTTCTGTTTAATGTTTAGATATGTGTATATAATTTTTTATAAATTTCTGCACTAAGAATGAATGGGTTAATAAAAATATATCAGTTTTAAATTTGCAATAAACTGAGATAAAAATGTAATCATTACTGCTTCTTTAAGTTTCGTTTTTCTCATGTACTTCTGTACATTCAATAGGAAAGATTGCATCCCCTTTTCCAAAAATATTAAGATAATGTAAAATGGAAAGCTAGAAGTTTGGACATGAGTAAAGAAAATATAGAAGAAAAGAAAATATTTTAACTACTGTTGACAAGGCTGTAGTAGGCGACAGTTGGGCTGTGCGTAACTGAACATAACTCCATATTTACATCGTTTATACGCTGAACCCTAGAGTACAGGGTTTTTACTAAAACTTGACTTGAGCATTTTCACAAAGAGAACTTTGGAGTTTTCACAAAGCGATTACGTATGGCAACAGCTTCCAATTGTTTGTTGAGTTTTTGACAAGCCTTTAAAGACGAAATTACCACTTAACGTGAAGAAAGGTTCTGATAAAAAACTGAACGATAAAACAATCTTGCTCACCTTATCAAAGTTACAGGAACGAAATAGGTTCATCATTTACTCGTCTCCCCAAATGGTTTGCGACTGTTAATATTTTCTGTTGCGATTGATGCGAGTGAAACCGCTGACGAAATTTTGTGTTTTGAGAAGAAAGACGAGCATTTCAGATCTTTAGAATACACAAAGTTCGTTTCTGTGTCAGATGATTTGAATGTAGATGCGCAGGTTATTTTGTTTTCGTCATGAAGTCATAAACTCATTATATAACTACCGCAGTGATATGTTTAAATTAAAACACAGTTTTTCACTAATACCTTTTTCTGTATTATTTTCTTTATATTAACATACTACATTAATGCAATCATATAAGGTGATAAAAACATATAGCTGTGCAAACTAGATTTTTTTAAAATTTCGATTATCACTCTTGCTTGAAATTTGTTTCATTTTGAGGCCTATTATTACATAACCTGAATTCCTACAATATTATTTATTTTTAAATGACACTTCCGTAAAATTAATGCTCATTATTACACTTTTGTGGTTTTCTTTTGAAAAATGCATTAGAATCAAAATGTAGATTAATTTTTCAATGATAATTGTTTTCTAAAGAATTGTAGTAAATCTCAAATTTTGAATATTTTGTTTCTGGGAAAATGAGGCTTTGACTATTACTATTATCTTTCTTCAGGGTATTGTGTTTATACAATTTACTCTTTTTTCAGGTAAACCTACATTATCCTGTTATTTTACCCGACATCATATCCGCAAATAATTCCTAACATGGTAAGTAAAATATAATGTTAATATGAACAATCATAAAATTATTTGAACCTATAATTCAATAATGGAATGCAATTTAAAAAATATTAAAGTATCAAAAATCAAGAAAATATTGAAATAATCCTAATACGTTGTTGTCTCCTAAATCCACGTCTGTTAAGTTCTGGTTTTGCTTTCATCTATATTCAACATTCGTCATTTAATTAGCTTGATTTACAAAATACATCTCTTGCAAACATAGTGTTCATTACTTATCATTTAGATGTATTTTGCTGGACGCCAGTGACAGTACAATTTACTCAACAATCGGAATGATTTATTTTTCATGGGCACCATCGAATTGTCTGTAATGAATCGTATAATACTAACGTCAACTCGTCTGCATCCTTCACTCAACTTTCTCTCGAAGATGGTTCTGTCATTTCTTATTTATCCAAAACTAGAATGTGTAAGTAATTATTTCTCTCCTTAAATAACCACGAACTATGATAATATACATAATTTTGCCATTGTTCCAATATGTACAAACAATAAAATTTGCTCTTCAAAAGAAACCAATGTAATGAACAAACACTGTACATACATAAGATTGAAATATTATTACTAATTAATGTTATATTATTTTTTGCATTGATCTTTAAGATACCACAAATTTTAAATATCAAACGTATAACATCCAGACAGACGCACGTAAAGTACTCCAGTTGACATCTCGGAACTGCGGATTTAGTAGACATTTCTTAACGAGAGTCTCTCCAGGGAAAAAATGTCGGATTTGAACCCACCTCTCCCGCGAAAAACGCCCTTCCAACTTCTTACCACCACTGCCCGACGCCCCACCACTACTATCACTGCCCCAGCTGCCACAACCCAAGTCACAGCCGCCCCACTGCCACCGGCCCCGAAAACGGCTTCGCTTGTAGTCACCCTACCACAACAACGCCAATCCGTCACCCACACCACGCACTCGAATCAGTTCCACCCACCCCGCTGCCGTCTCCGCCACCGCCACCCACACTGACTCTCCGCCACCGCCACTCCGCCACTCCGCCACCGCCACTCCGCCATCACACAACCGCGCCCGGCCATCACCGACCCAGCCACTCCCACCGCCACCACCGCGCCCGAAGAAACCCGCGCGGGCGGCCACGGGCAGAGGGAGGCGGGGTGGGGAGGAGCGGGCAGCCATCTCGTCGCGAGAACACTGTCGTCGTTGTAATCCCGCTCTCGGCGCGGGCGTCGCACCGGCTGATCCTGGCTTCCCAGTAACACATTGCCCGCGCGACGCGACGCCGGCTCATCGCCCGAAGCGCTGGAAGGGAACGCGCCAAACGCTCGCCCACCCGCTCAATTCACCCGACCACGCCCACCCGGCCCCTCGTAACCAGCACTCCGCGGCGGCGATGGTGTAACGGTTAGCGTATCGGACTGTTATACCCGATCGGGTTCAAACCCGATCGAAGCGGTGGATTTCTAAGGGCGATCGATACTCCTCCCTTCGAAGGAAAAGTAGAGCCGGCTGTCCCATGTTAGTAAATTTACTAGCATGTAAAAGATTCTCAAGACTACATGATGCATCTGAGCTAAATTTAAGTCGCCTGTTTCTCGCTCAAGGAATACCTCCTTTCTCTGCTAGTTGGCGAAAGAAGCGTAGCGAAATTTGCGTGATCAGACGGAAGAGCGGGCCTGATGGCCCGAGTCTCGCTACGTAAAATAAGGCAACAATTCAATTCAATTCAATTCAACACTCCAGCAAGGGTCACTCGCCTCTGTACTCACCCGCCGTGCGCGCTCACACTCCTCGTTTCAATCCTTACCCCCCCCCCAACCACGCTCACACCAGCGAGCTCACTCTTTTCCGTCGACGTCTGCACTATGAGGTTGTAAACTCTCCCGTCCCCCTGACGTGTCCATGCTAGCCACTCTTAAATCCACGCCCCTTGCGTTCTTCACTGACGCCTGCGTCTCTGCGTGTACTTCCTAACATTCGCCTTCTGCGCTTACCTTCGTAAGCTCTTGCAACGCACTTCGAATCCCATCTCTAACCCCCATCCGCCTTTCACGCCAGTCCTTAGGTCTATCACACAACCCTTGGACGCCCGATGCTATCCTCATCTGCTTGAGTTCATCTCCTTTTCGCACGCCATCAACCTTCGTCCTAGCCCCTTTTCCGTTAACACGTTCCTAAACGTGTGAGTATCTACGTGCGCCCCCACCCATTTTGGCGCATCTCACCCCCTCGCGTCGGCGTGCGCTGCGAGCGCTTGTCCTTTGTCAGTGCTTTGGCTTCCCGTCCACCATCTCCATCTCCGTCAACGCAGCCACTCGCCTCCTAAAGCCCCTCTTCGTAGTTACCCTACTTTCGTGTTCCTTCGGCGGTTCAACCCACCACTCACTGTCCTCCACTTTTATCTGGCATCGGACGATATCTTGATCTACATCGATCGTGCTCCTTTGTGACTCACCCGATTCCAACACAAACACCGCGTCCCAAGTTCATCACCCAACTACCTCCCCCTTCTGACACACCAAGCTCGTCACCCGCCACAATCTTCTTCTAGTTTATCGAACGCTAACCTTATCTCTGGCCGTTTTTGTAGCGGCTCCACCTGCATCCTCCGTTTGCGACCTGCTGTCCCGTTCGTCCGCCAACCGGACCGTTCTCGTCACCACCCCATTCCCCCGGTGCCGCCCCTCCGCCCCTGCGGCTCTCTGTCCCCTCCGCCGGAGGAAATTGCCCATTAAATGAGGCAGTCGTAAAACGCGCGATCGTTGGTCTTTGCGAGGCCGCGTGATCGGCCGTCGTAAGCGCTGTGAGCGCCATAAGGCCGCAAGCTTCGCTGGCGGCAGCGCAGGCGGAGGCGGAGGCGTTGGCGGCGGCGGCCGTGGAGCTTGCGGCGGCGATTGTGGCGGCGGAGGGGGCGAAGAGGGTGGAGAGAGCAGAGGGGCGGAGGGGGCAAAGGAGGCGGATAGGGCGGAGGTGGTGGAAGGGGTGAAGGGGTGGTGGGGGCAGAGGGGGTGGAGGGGCAAAGGAGGGGTCCGGTCGGAGGGGGCGGAGGGGGCGGAAGGGGCAATGGCAGAAGCCAGAGAGGTGGAGGAGGAGAAAATGAAGATGGGGATGAAGGTAGAAGGGAGGGTAGTGGTGCTGGGAGTCTACGTATAGGTAGGTTGGAGGCAGAGGTGACATGGTTAGAAGTAGAGGAAGCGGGGTAATATAGGGAAATGGTTAGGGGAGTTGGTGGTGGCGGTGGCGCAAATCACGAAGGTCGGTGGCTCTGGTGGAGGTTGTGTTGGGTCGGAATGGTAATCGTCGACGGGATCTTCGCAGTGTAAGGGTCTGAAATTTTTCTAGTTATTTTATTTTTGTATTTCTCGTTTATAGAGGTAGTGGAGGCATTTGTTGTGCTTGTGGTGTCCGTAACGATGTTATCGTGATGAAGTCGACGAAGGTGGTGATTGGAGGAATATCAGGACAAAAGTTGGGGAAGTGGAGTGAAGATGACAGGGGCAGAAAGAAGTAGAACTCGCTGTTCAAAGTAGTAGGAATTACGATTAGATTAGAGATATACCGGAGGAATATTTGCTAACGGATGTTGAGAAGAGATTGTTTTGTTGAAATGTTGGCACACATTTTGAATATATTCATTCAATTTCGAATACTAGATCAAGTGGCCAACAGTGAAATTAAAATGAAACTGAATTTTGATTACTGATTGTCGGATTATCAAAATTATGCATAAAAATTACCTTTACTTGAAATATTAAAATTATTTTCAATTCTGTGTAGCATACGTACATAATAAACAAAATACATTATTTTGTAGATGATATAGGATTAATTCTAATCATTTAAAACTGCATGAGTAATACGCATATTTCTTTACAAGCAAAGTATCATGCGTTAAGAACATTTTCACGCCAACGTAATTAAAATGTAAAAACAATGGTACAGGATATGGAAAACGGAAAAAATATGAATATCAGCGAAACGAAACATGTAAGGTTGAGAGGATACCAAGCAACATGAAGAGGCTAATATTGACACAAGCACGTAGATCTTACTTCATGCCACAAGGCTAATCAGATTTAAAGAGCGCAGAGGAACGTTCTTGAAGGGATGAAAATATAATTACACAGATAAGGATGCAGCACGATTAAACCAACGCGTAACGCTCTCTCCAGGCTCCCACGTAATGATATCGACGAGCAAGCAACCGCTGTAAGATGAAAGCGAGAATAAAAAGAGGAAGGTAGGGTAGCTTCCGCGGCGTGGCCGTTTCGATAGGGCGCCCAGCAACTGCCCGCGCTGCGCCGCCGCAGCCCCCCCCCCCCCCCCCGAAGGCATGAACTGGGTCAGAAGGCTTATCTGTGAATATGCGCGGATGATCTCCGGAGAAAGTGCCTCGAGAGGGTCTTCGCTGCTTGCGAGATGTACCAACCCTCCCACCGTCGCCCCCGCTTCCTCCCACACGATCACCATCACCGTTTACCCGGCCTCCCCTCCTGCGGACGCAGACATTTTGCCCCGATGTAGATCTAGAAAAGTAGAAATATTTTTTTCTTAATTTCCGTAAGTTAAAAATACTGGCGTATCAGCTATTTATCGTGATATAAAACACCTAATAACTAAGGAATTTGTTTGAATAACAGACTGAGTATTATAATGACTTTATTTTAAATATATATCGTTTTCTCTAGTCGGATTTGATACATCTCTATTCGATACATCATTATTTGATACATCACAATTTACAATCTTTGCTGTTTCTTTCACTGCCACACTAACGAAAACTCATTCCTTCAGAAATTAAGTTTTTGAAAAACACTCATAATAAGTCGCGAATTACATTTTATCTTTTAAATAAGCTTAAATGAGTTGTTATTCCAAAACTTATTTTATTAATGTGTTTGTTTGAATGGCAGATTATGGAACTCCCATAATTCTCTTCCAAGTTTCGGTATCCGAGCGTTGTATAAATTGCCTTGACGACCCTCCATTCTAACCCGCTCTCGCTGTCGGTCAGGTCGTTTTCTTTTCATCGCACCGCTCCTCACTCTGCATCTCCTCTCGAGTGAGCGCGTTCTTTCACAGAAAGGAAGAACCAAGGAGCAAGCAGCTTTGGGCCCAAAGCCGAAAAGAACGACGAGTACCCCGCGCTCCCCTCCCCCCGGCCGGACACAATAACGCTCTCTTCCTAACCTGGGCGGAGGCGGTCGCGGGGCCGAGGCGGAAGAGGGGGACGAGGGCCGTTGTTAACGTCAGGATTTGCGTAATGGCGCGACCCGGGCTCACTGCCCACAAAGACGGCCACGGACACCGAGAACGCTGCCGCTGTGGCAGAGCCCGCCCGCTCCGTCCGCCCTGCACGTTCACTTGCTCGACTGTTGGCAGGCTTCAGAATTGTCCCCGCCGTCCCCGCCTCGCCCTCCCCCGCCAACCCTGTCGCCCCGCCGCCCCCGCCACCCATCCTTCCACCAGATCGAAATCCCTTTTCGTCCCCTTCAACTCACATTACCTATTCATATATCTCTCTCTCTCTGTCTCTATCTCTATCTCTATCTCTATCTTTTACCCCTCCCTTCGTTCTTCTACCCTATCACACTACTATCCCTCCTCATTTTCGTCATTAGTTCGACCCCTTTCCATTTTCTTCATTTCACGCTAATTGTTACCCCATTTTTTATTCGTTTCCTCCCTCCAAATTTTTTCAACCTATCCTCTTGGTTGATTCCTCTCCTTTACGCAGAACCTCCATATCCCCGTTCCCGCTCAATTTGTTTCGTACTTTTGCATTCCATTGACTGTCTCCTATCCCTCGAGCCCTTTCCATTCATGCAACCTATCCCCACTAGTGTATTTCCCGTCTTCTGGTTTTTTCCACCCCTTTTCTTATCTTCCCTCACGCGTTGGTAGTGTTCGCTCCCACTACACCTGTTCACTGCTTAAACCCTTTCCTAGTCAATCTAGCTCTCTCACACCATTCGCAGAAACTTCCCTACTTTTTCGACATTAATCTACAACACTTTTCCCCTATCACATATGCGGACGCACAACCTTGTACTAACCATTTACCTTTAAGTACCTCTCGACCCATCCCGTTGTTCAACAAACCTTCACCCCGCCAACCAACTTAAAAATTCAACCCTGATCTCCTTCAACCACCGTGTTCGTGATTTGCTCTATCCGCTCTGACCCTCTACTCATCTTTCGTATCTCCCTCGCCAGGTTCTCCTCTCAAGTGCTTGACTGCTATGTTCCACTTTGCCCGCCGCGCCTTCTCATCTCTGCCGCACCAAATTCTTTTTTTAACTTACGAGGTCAACAGCGAGCAGCGACCGAGGTTGCGGCGCAGAGCCCCAGCCGCCGTCTTGCAGCCCCGCCCTCATTCCTGCCTCCCCCCTCCCCCTCCACCCTGCAACCGACAAAGGCCAGTCAATTTCCCTAATACCTTGATTCATGAGGCATTTATTTAAGAAATAATATTTCTCTATGCATTGATCTCAGTGTTAATGTTTTAGTGCAGCAAAAAATCGATATCAAATTTCGAGGGAAACGCGTGTTTTTAGGTTCCCAGCTTCATTGTTTTTTACAAAAAAAGTGTATTTTTTGTTTATTTGTCTGTCAATCCTAACACCTAAAGAACACATAGATTTTTTTCAAAAATGAATATTCTTCCATCGATATGTATGAACTTTAGGGTCGTAAGAATTTGAAAAGGATTTTAATATTTCGGAGAACTATGTAAAAAGCGGCTAGAACATCGACATTTTCTCAAAAACGGATATCTTTTTCTTTAATTGGATAGCGATCCTGAATAAAATTGACAGTATTTTAGTACCGGAATACCGATCGTTATCTGGAAGATAACTATCTTTATTACAATGTCTATAATACTCATTTCAATACTGTATACATATGATTGCAATGAAAAATCACAAATGTCTAGACAAAATTTAGAGGTGAGAATAACCGTTAAAACTCACAGCTTTCTTTTTAACAAAATTAAATATTGACAAAAATAGAAAATGAATTATCTTACGTATAAGATATGACTGAATTTGCTAATTGTCTAATGATAGAATTTAATTACTTTATATAATATTCAATATTATTTCCATGTCCGTAAAACTAAATTCTCTCTACATACGCTTATATTTATTTATCATTTTTTTCTCCAACGAAAAGTATGTATCAAGTACGGGCTACACAGAATTTAGCATTTATCTAGTTCCGAGTAGAAACATCTGCAATAACAAGTATGTACTGTATTTCAAGAAAATAGATTTAAATAATTTATTTAATGAATGTATTTGAAAAATGGTTGCGTCAAAGCCAAACTTGGTGAATTATATACATTGAAGACACAAATACCGTTCATAAATCAAAAAATGCATAAAATCTCCCCACAAAATGATTACAAGTAGATTATTGGAAATGAGGTACAGAATAGTCATTTCTGTAATATTATGTCATATAAATAAAACAATCTGCGTGAAGAATTTATATAAATATATTGTTTTATCTAATTTGTAGTAGCTAACACCTGGTGAGATACGTCATTTCCATTGCACATCCTACTATTTGATTATGTTTGGCATTTTCCCCCGTTGTTATTGTTTGTATGCACAGTACGGTAATTGAGCAGAACTCTGCACTGATCTTTCACATGTTTTTGGTTTGACGATCAACAGTAAAGCTCAATTGCAGAACGCGTTCTATCAAGTAAACATCGGACAATTCACCCGGAATTTCGACATTTTGCTCAGAGCTCACCAATTTAATTTATATGACCAATGCCCCCCTCTATCAAGCTTAATTTATGTAGTAATCATCGATGTACACGCGAATCATCAATAAACATATTAATATTGATTAACATAGCATTCACGCATTAACATATGAAGAGTAAAGCAAATAACTTGGCATTGTGCGCCGCACGCGCCGCGGATTTATTTGCGAAACATAATGTGTTTTTATGGCGCGCAAATTAATTAGTTTGTGACGTGGACGGGAAGCGACGACAAAAAGCGTCGCGGTAGCTCACCAGAGGCGCTCCCGCCGGCGGCGGGCGGGGGCGGCGGCGGCGGCGGGGCGCAGGAGGCCATGCCGTTGCCATAGCGACGCCCGGGGGCCGGCATGATGCGAAGGTAGCCCTGGAAATGGAAACGGGATTATGAACTCGGCTGATGGTGGCGACAGATGTAGGCGGGGTGGATATAAGCCGAGTGATGCGGAGAGAAATAGGAGTTAGAAAGGCAAATTGTAATGTAATCTATGCATCATTATTGTGCGTATAGTAATCGTGAATTTAAAGGATAATAAAATTGCTTTGTAACATTCGCAAATAACTGGCTTGAGTTACGCGTAAGGCAAGGCAGTTTTCAAATTCTGCCTCTGGCGTGGAAGGCAATGGCAAACCATAATGTAACCAAAAAGTTCACCCTACCATCGTTCATTGTTTTATATTTAACACTGAGCAGCGTATGTATAGCAGATGGGAGTTGAAAAAACAGCAAATTTAAATATTTTATAATTTTTATAATATTTTTCATCACATAAATAATAATCATAATCAGGCTTAAAGTCCTATTAGCGTACCAGTCTACTAAGTTAACGCACCTCATTGACTTTTATCCCTCAAGTTATAGAGTATAAAACACTGATAATCACATCTTCTTTCACAACGCTGACGCTTATAGAGAATTAGTATGTACACGGACAACGAGTGTTGTGTTTGTGTTGGGGCAGTGAGGTAATTGGCTGAATATGATACATAACAATTGATGTCGCAATTGTGGTGCAGTCAAACGTTCAACGTCGCGGTCAGGGTTGAAATAGAAGGCAGAGAGCTGAGAATAGAATTTATTCAAAATAGAGGACGTTGAAAATAGAGGACGGCAGAGAGTCCAGGAATTTCAGAACGAAATAATGCTGTGAGTATTGACAGTGGTGGCTTAGGGTTAACAGAGGTATTGGGCTCAAGTCCAAAAATGTTTCGATCTTCTTCCATTCACAATTAGTACCGAAGATTACAATCGAGGAGGAATCAATTCAATCAAACCGGAGAGTTAGGACTCGATGAAAACAAAATTTCCAGGAGACTGAGTTTGTCTTCTATAATTGTGTACAATGTAAATACCTTAAATATATAATTATTCAAACTTCAAAAATAATTTAGTTTTGTGTCTTTACAACTGTCTTAAAAGTAAATTTGTTAGTAATACAATGGGATCCTGCAGTTAGGATAATAACCAAACTTTAATGAATTGAAAAATTTGATTAACTCCTCTGGAAATCAAGTATTTGTCGAACAGATAGAAAATAAATGAAAGAAAAATTAAAATTTGGATGAAACAGTGGTTGCCGTTAGGGAGTGAGGCATGCGGAGGTGACCTGACCGATGATGGGGAAAGAGAGAGAGAGAGTAGGGAGCGAGAGCAGGCATACAGATAAGAAGAAGAAGACGATTTTTTTTCAACGAATATTTACAATCTATTTCAAATTTTAAATAATAAGTAAATTCTATAACAAATTAGTAACAATACCAAATTATATAAAATGTAGAAAGATACCCATTGGTAATTTTCTAAGGATCCTTTTCAAATCTATAATAAAAATATTATTCAAATACTATTGCATGGTGACGAAGATTAAGAATATGAAAATATTAGAACAAAACTAACAAAAACATAGATGAATATCAATTATTAAAACGGAGGGGGAGATGAAGAGAGGAAATTCTATTCAGTCGAGAAATTTCTTGGCTATTGTCAAGTAGGTTTAGAAGTAGATGATTGGGATGCATTTTCAGAGGTTGGTGACATTTTCAGATAATTTTTTCTATATTTTCTTGAACTGCTGTTATATTGAGGTCTCGGTGTAGTGCACTATTTGTAACGAACCAGGGTCCAGATGAGTTTTTTCTTTAAAATTTAGGTTGAAATATTTGTAGAGTTGAAAAAATATTTTTTCTGTGCTAATAAAGTGCCCCAGATCTAAATTCCGTATGTCGATACAGGAAGTAGAATGGATTTATAAATTATTTATTTATTTTCAAATGATAATTTTGATTTGTGTCCAATAAGTCAAAAGAAATTTCTCATTTGTAACTGTTGTTTTTGTGTTTGAATGTGTTTTTTTCCACGTGAGACATCTGCCCATATGAATATCTAAATATGTAATGCTCTCAGTTTGCGGAATTTGATCATAACAGGTGGGCAAGTTTCTTTCCTAAATGTGAATGTGATGTGTGCTGGTTTACTTTCATTTACTTTCATTTCATCTTCACGTGCAGAAAGATGATCTTGAAGTTTTTCAGAAGCCAATATGGCTTAATCATCAGCAAAAATTGCAATAATTGTGTTTTCAGACTTCGAGATATCTGCTGCAACTATAGTACAGCCTAAGAACACTTGAGGCATTTCGGATTTTATAGGAAGGAGGTCTGAGGTAATAGTAATAAGAAGAAGTAGAAGCAGAAGAGGAGGACGAAGGGAAAGGAAACTACTGATGTGAGAATGGTATAGAAAATGGAATGAGAACGGAATGGATAGCGTCCTTAGCAGAGAATATGGCATTGTGGGATCCGAGACCGGGGCCTGCGGGTTTTGTTATAGTTCAAAGGCACACTCGCTGTATGGAAATGGCATACCATTTTTTCACACATTTTTAGCTCAGAGTTTGTTCATATTTTCCATATTGGATTTTGCATCAATATGTTTAGATTCGATGTTTAATGAAATTGCTGATCGGAATATTTGAATTCACCGTATTAAAACCAAAAATAGGAATGTTTGCTTATTTCCTTTGAAATATTATTGGAAAATAGAGAACAAACCCACCTGTCTTTGTACCGCAAACATGTATACTCTTTATGAAACACAACATTACGCTATTGTCTGTTGGATCATACACACACGGAGTGGAAATACCTAGAAATATATTTCCGTATGCTTCATTGTGATTATTTTCTACGAAACACACATTCTTTTGCTCAACATGCAAGGTTTCGTTAATAGAAGAGAGCGCAGTTATTTGCTTAAGCATTTAGTTTCAAAATATGATTCTTTTTTCATTTACTTTATATTCGTAAACCATAAAGTAAATGTGCTCTGTACAACTCGCAAAACAAGCTAAAATTCCATTATTTGTACAATGAAAGCACTATGTGTTACATAGTTTACTTTTGCAATGATGGACATATTATATTTTACTGAAATATAATTTAAAAATACTCCAAGTATTTCATAAAAATTGCACCAGAGTAAAAATTTTAGTGAAAGTTATGTCACAAATGTAGAGTTTAATTGTGGAAATTCATTTAACTTGTTCGTTTTCGCTCAGTTATAAACTCCAAAACCATTAACCAGGTGACATAAAACAGATGAACTTACGTGTGAAAACAAAGTTTATATTATTATTATTATTATTATTATTATTATTATTATTATTATTATTATTATTATTATTATTATTATTATTATTATTATTATTATTATTATTATTATTATTAATAGTATTATTATTATTATTATTATTATTATTATTATTTAATTTAAAATTCTTAAGCATACAAAAATAACTGTTATGTTTACCTAGATAGACTTTTTGTCCAAGTTTTCAGTGTCAGTTACTATCAAATTTCCTAAAATTTAATCATTCTTCAAAAACGAATTAGAAAATAAACTGTATTCAGTAAATTCTAATGGTTATTATTTCAAAAGAGTTGTTTATTAGGAAGTAAGTAAACATTTGTCATTTTACCTTTAAAGAACTCAAAGTATTCTTTTAATTATGTTTACTCAGACAAATATCTTTGAAAAACTGGCAACTGAGTTTTGTGACGCTGTAATTTAAACAGACAAGATTTGTATGATATTGTAAAATGCGAATTTATAGGTTTGTTTTTTGCTGTTACCAACTGAAAAATTTTCATTCAAATGTAACAAACCTGATACATAAAATCAAATGTAAATAACTTTATTATAAATAAATTTATAATATTTTAGGTATAAATTTAGGTAATAAAATAAATAAAATTAAAATATTTAATTCTCAAGAAAGAAATCACTTGAATTGAGAGAATATTTAACTGCTTGAAGTGAAACGCAATTACACCAGTGTGTCTGTTTTCATGATTAATTACAGATAAGTTGAGTAGAAAATATACATTATACTACTTATGTTCAAATATTAAAACGTATTCATTTTTACCTTATGTTTTAAATTGAGATTTTCAACGCCCAAAAATGCATTTTCATTTCTTTCACATACAGAGTTCATGTTTCGGTTGCTGATTTGAAATATTCTTGAGCTATACATTTTTAATCATTTTCTGTTATCTCACATGACTTAATGGAAGAACTGTCGTTTTGAAAATGATACATGTTCATACAATGGTTCAATCAGCCAAAGTGTATCTCATATTCTCTTCTCCAGCATACATATAAGCCATTTCACGTGTTAAAAAATACCAATGGCATCTCCAGAATATCATCAAATGATATAAAGAATTCCTTTACCGTTTTGGTCTCAAGGCTTAGATATTTGTAGGATTTTCTTTGTTTACAAATTTTTTCGCAGTCCTTGTGTCACCAGAACTTTGTGCGCATTTCCACGTCTCGGAGCGCTGTTGTATGCTGGGGACTTGGAAGGTCTTTTGCGAACGGTGAGTGCAATGTAATTCTGGCGGTCGGCTGGAGGGTTAAAGTTCTGACGATAAGGTCAAAGCAGATGGCAGAGACACCCAACAATTCGACCAATCCTCAAATGTATGTTTTCTGTCGTTTGTATCCTAAAAATAAAGCTTTTACCGGCAATACTTATAAATATCCTCAGCGTTTCGACTCACTACATTCAAACTTTCTGGAAGTTATAGAAGAGAAATCGTGAAGTAAATGATTAGATTAAAAAAGCGTTTCTCAGAAAAATGACATAAGAAACATTTGTTCAGCTAATAGAGGCGAAGACTGTGGGGTGTTGGGTTGGTCTTCACCTCAAATATCCCCTGTACACAATGAAATAAAAATTGCAAAATATACAATTTATTAGGAGTATACTTTGTATTATAAGTCTAAGAAAATATTGCCAGAATCACTCTGATTGAGGTCGCTCTGAGACCGCCAGAGAAATAGGTCTGTAGTAAATAATAATAATAATAATAATAATAATAATAATAATAATAATAATAATAAATTTATCCTCATCTTGTTTTACAGAGATAATGTACATTGTAGTTTCTTGGAATTACTAAGCATCGATAACCAGTTGTGATGGTTAGCAATATTGGGTTTATAATTATCTGTCTACTTCTATTTATATTTTTTGTGTGGCATGATTTAATAATAATATTCTTTATTTATTTACAATCCAAGTTTTTGTGAACATAAAAAATGAAAAATCTAGCCTTAGAACATAAAATAAGTGAAAATGTAACTATGAGTGATTTAGGCAATTTCGAAATAACGATGGTCAGAACTTAGAGAATTGTAGATTTTGAGCTACCACTTCGTATGACTTGCAAGGTACAAACTACCCTCATCTGATAATATTCCACTCAAATTCTTTGGCGACCAATTTTCAGTGGTGCGTCATCTCTGACTACTCCTTCTGACTAGTTCTTAAGAACTAAGAATTCGTAAAAGACCGAAAGCTTACCAAGAAAGCGAATTTCAAAATATCGAAATTTCCTCCCCGGCACCTGATAGAACGCTAATTTCGCAGAGTATACACATCGGAGCAGCGAGCATCTTCATCAGCCGAAAGGCGCCCCGGAGCGATCCCCCACGGCAGCATGTGTTGCCTGCCCCCATTTCTCCGCGCTCCCCCGCTCGCCAACTTCCATTTCTCCATCTGACCGCCTTCGAGAGCGCGTTTTATTTGCTAGGGCTCTCCCACCGCCCTGAAGGGGATCGAAGCTCGGCGTTGCACTCGTGGCCGAGGGGCGGAGGAGGCCGCCAAGAAAGGGACGAGGATGGACTGCATCGTTGAACGGGGGCGGAGAAACAGGCAAGGGAAAAGAAGTAAAAGGTAGGGGAGAGGATGATAATGAAGGCAAGAAAGTATGATAATAAATACAAGTTAGGGAATAACATGTTGAAGAACTGCGAATGGAAAATGAAGGAATAAGAGTTAAAAGCAAAACAGTAATGGGTGAATGTATTTTAGTTACAACCAACGTGCGTATTAACAATATATCTATAATATTTAAAAAAATCTTTAAACTTAACATGGGAATGTAATAAATATATTATAATAAGTAATTAAGTAGGTTAGCGGAAGAATAAAATGAATTGATGATTTTTTGATAGAAAATAAATCAAAAAATAATAAAATTAGAGAAAATTAAACAAACAAAACAGGAAAATAAAACCAACCAGATTAACTGGTGAATCGTAAACAGAAGAGAAGGGAATATTCACGCTGTTGACACAGATGTCACTGATAATGAAGGTCACTATATCGATGCTGTTAATAATGAACATGATGGTGACAATAATAATAATGGTAATACTTGTCTTGTTCATTAACTTGAACACGGTAGTGGTGAAGATGATAATACCGATAGCAGTAATGGTGGGGATAATTCTGACGATAATTGCAAATGGAACGGTGAATCTGAAATGTAATGTAACGATGATTTCGAAACGAAGACCATTACGGTGACATAATGATAACCATGTCAGCAACGATCGAGGCAAATCAGGCGGCTGTGACGGAGATGAAGGAGTTGACGATGATGTCAGCGGCATCAGCGGAGAGCGGGCGGGCGCAAGCCCCGAAGGCAGCGGGGCTGGCCGGCGCCAGCGGCCACGTCCGTTCCCTCGAAACCGCACCTCATGCCAATTCCCTGATTAAACCCGGCGGGAGCGCGCGGCCTCACCTGACCGCATAATTTTGAACAATTTCCATTACACGGGAGCTCCCGCACGTCGGTTCCGGGGGCATTTTCCGTAATGAATCCGTGGCTCGCCCGTTCCCGCCCCGCCCCGCCCCACCCCACCCCGTCCCTCCCCGCCTCACTCCAACCCACCCTGCTGCGCACTTCCCATGCCCTGCCCTTCCCCGCCCCACCCCGCTCTGCCTCTCCCCACCCCGCCCCGTCCCGCTCAGTGCCGCCCTACCCCACTCTTCGCCTCCCCGCCCTGACTTGCCTGCCCCCTCCCCTCCCCGCCCCACCCCTCAACCGGGGCCACTGCCGCCGGGGATCGAGTCCGGTCCCGCCGCGCAGATCGAAGAGACGATGGCAGGGGGCGCCCCATGCCCAACAGCATTCGAGCCCAGGGGATGTGTATCAGTTCTTCCCGTTGGGGATAGGATAGAAAATAGACGAGGTAGTTTTATTTGTTTGTTTTTTTGGCATGTGCTTTTCGTTCGGCTTCTGAATGTTGATTTTCGTCGATTAATTATTTGCGTGCTTTTCATTTCGGCAATGTTTGTCAGATACATGTCGGGCAGCGTGTCTAATTTCTAATTTATTTTGTCATCTCTAAGTTTTATAAAAAGAATATATGCTTTCGTTCCTAACTTTGAGTATTCTTTGCAAACATTTCAGAGTAGTACGCATGCTGTCGCAAAAGATAGGGATCGTTTTGTCAAAATTAAGTAGTTTTCGCCACAGGAGAATAAAATAGATATATCATTTTTCTGCGCGTATTGGCTTTATACATTTTGTGATTGTTTTTCAAAAAGCTTATTTACACCGTGGTTCTCACATTTATTTCACAGTTCTTCCTGTTAATGTCAAACATTGCAATCAAACCGACGACTTTTTCATTAGTTTTGGCAAATATAATTCAATATATTGAGTAATAGAGTAGGATAACATTCTTCATCTTCGGTAAAATTCATTCATTTTCGTACAAAATCCAAATTCCTCTTCTACCGTATGCAACTTGAAGTACATGCTTGGGAAATAAGATAAATGGTTTCAGTAGTAATTAGTAAAGAACAATTTAAGTAGTTCAGAATCGTAGAGAAAAACACAAAGTACGTTATTTACTAACTTTCAAATTCGGCTATTCCTATACTTCTCATATAATTTATATCATCGTGTGTACTTCCCCTCACTATTTACTATATTACTTGATTTATTACGTTTTTTCATCTTCTCCTTTCATATAAATTTTGGAATTTCTTTAAATTTGAGGAACGAAAAACTTAATTTATTTCATATGATAAAAAAGGCATAACATATTTGCAAAAAATTTAATGCAACGCAAACCGTGGTTTACGAACAAAACTTACATTACTCGGAATACCAAAAACATGCTGCTGAATTAGGCGCATTAAATTAAATGTCTCTAATAGTTAGATGATGTGGATTAAATATAATTAATTCAGGGTAGTAAAACTGCTGACTACACGACCCTTCATTACAGTGAGCTACATGATCAACACGAGTAGCATAAAAGAAGAGAAAGGTGAAGTATGTTGTAGAATATAAATTCACAAGGTCAAGAAGATATTAATATACCTTGACGTTTCAAAAAAATCTCGAAACATTGGTGGTTTTATAATTTTATCCTAATATTATTTTTTGTAATAGCTATGTAATAGTGTACTCTTATACCGTCTTTCGCAACCAAAGGAAGGAAAAGCCACTTTAATGGCTGGCGCTTTTAAGGATTTTAGTGTGTGTTGTTCTTTAAGAACAATGAAAACAAATGAGTTGCAGCTTAAGATGGCGAATGAGTATTCTTTCTCCAAGAAAAGTTTTTTATTTACTTGTTCATTACTATTTTTCTTTAACGAAGATACATTTACGAAAAGCATTAAGCGACGCATGACTGATGTCACAAACAACGGACTTGGGTAGAAATCGCATAAAGTATTTGCTCTTCATTGGCCTAAAGGCGTTAATAACTACTATAATCTACACGACTTAACATCAAAAACTAAAACTCGATATCAGTTGAAGAAACGGAAATGTGCCTCCGCTGGTAGAGCTACAAAGCAGATACCTCCCTGTAGAGCGAGCGTCATCTCGTGCGAAGGGGCAGAGCGGGGAAGTGGCTTGCAGGATCGTCGGATGCGGGCATGAGGACAGGTGTGGGGGCGGATGCGTATTTGGGAGTGGGGGTCGAAGCGGGGGCGGGTATGGGAGGCGTGACGAGGGCGTGACGGGGGCGTGACGGGGGCGTGACGGGGGCGAAGGGGAGCGGAAGGGGCGGGAGGGGGAGGGTCGGGGTGTGGAAGGGGAGCAGGACGAAGGGTAGGACGAGGGACAGGACGTGGGCAGGACGGAGTGCAGGACGGGGTGCAGGACGGGGTGCGGGACGGGGAGCGGGACGGCGGGCGGGCGGGGGGCAGAACGGGGGACGGAATGGGATGCTGGACGGGGGACGGGATGGGGGGACGGAGGCAGGGGCGAGTTTGTGGGCGGGGGCTGTTCTCAGGCGCATGCGAGTGCGGGTATCGACTGTGTGCGGGGGCGCAGCAGGGCTGCTCCCTCCCTCGCGTGCCACCGCCGATGCCGCGCCGCCCGCACGCCTTCTCATACTCCGTCGACGGTACCTCCCGCGCCCCAGATACCTCGAGCGCGCCACGTCGCCTCCTACATGCACAATGGCTATTTCTGACGCTTTTAATGATCTCCATTCCATGTGACAACGTCATTCTTTACCTATTCACGTTCTACCCATCTCCACGCATGTCTCTGTCTAACACAGCTCTACACATCCTCGCGTCTACATAGCTCTACTTTCCGCTACAATCTCTAGACGTACCCACACGTCTCTACACGTCACCGCACGTCACTACGCTTATCTACGCGTCTTAACGCTTATCTTTACGACTCAACACGTATTCACACGCCTCAACAACAATATACACGTCTCAGCACGTGACCACAGGTCTCATACATGCCCACCTGTCTGAACTTCCTTCCCATATCCACATCATTTGTGCGTCCTGAACGTACTTCTGTGTTCAACCAGACGCTCTCTCACGCTCTTTTAACGTACACTTTACGATCCCATATTCTCCTGGCCACAATGTCCCTCCATGCTTCAGTCTCCTCAACTGCCGACGCTGCCCTCGTTTCTAAGGACCCCGATATGCTCCACAGTAGATGCCGCCTCAAACATGTCATAGCCACTGCCTGCCCAACCATCGACACCCACGACCTCCTCCATGTTCCAAACGCGCCGTCACATACTCCTCACCTACATTCATGACGTCCGAGATAGATTCTCGCCTCCGCCACCCCGCAACATATTACTCTACAAAATATGTTCCATCAACTCTGTCTACCTTTCCGTCCAACCAGCCTGTCAACGCCCTAGGCACACCGCCTTCGCGTCCCCGACGAAGCGAAGCAAACTACCCTCGAGTCTCTGCCCCCCAGACGCGCCCTTGCGCTAGGGTGGCTCGGTCTGTGAAGTAATGATGCGAGTAAAATCCCAATGACGCGACCAACCTTTGGGGGATTACGCTCGAGGGAGAGGGAGGGTTACTCATCCGCAAAAAGTACTTGCCAGCTTTCTTGATAGCAAATACCATCTATTTCCAACTTCAGAATTCGAGATGAATTAAAAATTATTCCATAGAAATGAACTATAACATCTCCGGAAGAGATTGCTAAGAATTAGAACCTATTTACCGAACAGACAATTTTGGTAATTGGCTGGTTCATTTAATTGTTCTACTCGATCAATTTCTTAGAAAATATCAGGTTTAAAGGCGTCGGTTACATACTTAAACGTACTCCTTCATTACATTTTTTGGCCTAAATTTAATATTTTCTCACACCTTACGTTCTCTTTCGAACTGCAGTAAATGGTTGGGCGATGATTAAAAAAACTGATAATATACGTGAGTTATATCAGATATCAAGACATATGTTGTGATTTCAATGAATATCTATTAATGCAATTGGTCACGTTCTTTCCTATTAAAATACTTGAATTGTAGATAACATAAAACAAGACAAAATCCACCTTCTCTGATAATCTCAATTACATGAAAGAAATCAGTTTGCCTTTTTCGTTGTAACATTGCTATTAATACACAAGAATAATTTATGTAAATAGAAATGTAATTAACTTATTCCAAATTTACGATTTGCTAAGTGTAAATATTAGAGCAAAGTAATTTTTGCAAATGCAGCTAAATTAAAATGGACATATTCTCAACATTAGAAATCGGCCCGAAGGAATAATTTTTTGAACAAGTTTTTCAGGGATAACATATTCTAAATAATGTATTAAAAATTATATTTTTCAATATATTCTAAATAATATAATATATTCAAAATAATTAAATTAATTAGAACCAATTAAATTTGTTCTTCACAGATAGAACAATAAAAATATCAGTGATTAAGAAGTAAATTTTTAGATTGCAATATTTCTGTACTTGTATTTAATTTTTCAATAACAGATTTTTGTGCCTCCTTAGAGTTACAGAAAACATATTTCATCTTGAATCATTTAATAAAATCTATACACACTCAGAGATTTGTTCAGAAAGAAATTTGTGCATTTCACTTCACCATATTTTGAAATTTTTTCTTTAAATGAAAAGTAGTGGTCACTAGATGTGTTATTATTTGCTGCTAGTAACCAATTTTATAGTAAAAACCCCTAATTTTAATAATATATTATAATAATTTCAACGAATGTTTATCTGTCAACATTTGATCATTTCTTATTTTCACGTCACGTCATATTATATCATTGTAGTTCGTTGTCTTGGTCGTTTTGTTTTGCAAGTTGCAATAGACGTAGAGAAATCAGTCAACGTTTTATAGCGAGTTTCCTATGTTCAAAGATTAATGAGTGTTTTTAAATGCTATGATTACTGCGTGTATATAAGCGCAATGCCCAGCAATCGTTTGACATGTGTGTTTAAAAAATAATAAATGATTATAATTAAATGTGATTCATTACGTTTTCAAGTTAAAGTGGGTAGCAGAATGTCCTGCAAATAGTCCACAGCATACGTGTAGAGATCTTGGTAAATACAAAACATTTCAGTTACATTTTCAAAAAACACGTTATTGTGACTGTGTTCATAGAGAATAGTAATTATATTTGTTCCTGAATTTGTAAACCTCTCAATTTACTATTCTTAGAAAATTACTGCTGAACATTAAACAATATTTTTGAAGTTTTTGATTTTCCGTATCCAACTTTTATAACTTTTCTACTCGTCTTTCTTTTGTGCAATGTAATCTCATGGGTTCAGCTGCTTTGTATGTCTAGTATTTAAGAAAATTTCTAGGTAAAGTACGATACTTTGGAATACAAAACAAAACCAGCGTCTGACATTTTACGAGTAATTTAATGGAGATAGCGCAACAATATCTTACCACCCATTTTCCACACTGCGTTAAAGCACAAAAACATTGCGTACGAAATAGGTTCATGCAGGGACATATTTCCAATATCCGGTAAACTGTTCCCGAAAACGTTTCCCGTCCCTTCAGGGTATATTTGTATTTCCGGGGAATTTTCACGTACTATGCGTGATCTGCGAGACAGCGTGTGAAATCTATTTCCGCGTCGGCATCTCTGCATTTTCGTACGTGTCATCCGCCCGCAGGAGGGGGGTGGAGGAGAAGGAGGAAGAGGGGGCGCGGCGACCTGGAAGGGAAAGCGGCAGGCGCTGTGAGCCCGGCGATTACTTCTGCCAGAGATGCGGGCGTGAAGGACCCGAGCGGACGCGTAGATTGAGCGAAAGTTGGAGTTTGGAAGCTTTGCGAGCCGGATGAACGAAGCAAAGCAAAGGAAAGCGGAAGGCGAATAAATAGATGTGATAAAGAAGATAATGTAAAGGCAAGCAGATATTTGACGTCGTATGAACACTGTGGAATTTTGCTACTGGACAAATTTTAAAAGTATACATTATTAAGAAAGAATGGAGAAAATCAGACTTTTACTTACAGCATATGTAATTATATTATATAATATGTTTCTGGGCTCATGTCAACTATCTAATATTCCTTGAATTTGAATATTTATAATTTGAATCATATTTCTGACTCCATTTCCTTAACTTAATTGTATGCAACTTCGAACGAGTTACTTCTAATATCTGATCAGTCATTCCGCAGAGTAAAGGTCCTCAAAAGAATTAAATCTTAAAATATGTAATACAAAGAGTAAAAAAGTCTCGTTTTGAAGAATACTGCTTAATAAACTTAAAACAGACCAGCCCCTACATGTCCCATCATATGTTCTTCTAAATTCCTTTCCCTGTATAACTCACCTGTCCCCATAAAACTCGGGTTCCTCAAGGAAACAAAAACTTTGGTCTTTTAGGCCTAGAATGCATTGTTTGCGCGTTTTGCGCAATTTTCATGGGCGGTGCATTAATCTGTTCCTTATTTTATAATCTGAAAACGTATTATTTTCGCCCTATATATATTTGATGTTCAACCGGGGAGTCATATATATATATATATATATATATATATATATATATATATATATACATAAAAACTAGAAACTGTGTCGTTGAAAAACTGATACCTTTGTTTTGAAATTTTTTAATAATATTATTTAGCGATTTTCCACCTTTTTATGGGAAAATACATAAATATAATTGAGTATTTATGAAGGCGCAACTTTTTTATCAAATAGTCTTGTTTGTTAGGTCATTTTAATGATATTTTGTTACAAAAAAATCAACATTTATGAGGCTTCTACATGTTTCTATCAATTTCATTTTTTTATTAAAAAATTCATAAGAAATTAAAATTCCTTTAAAACCAAGCTTTTTATACATTAAATTATACTTTCACATGCCTATTTCATTATCTTAAAATTTTGTTAAAATTATACTGCAATCAACTGATATATCACTAGTTACATTTAAACGAATTTTTTTAGAATTATTATAAAATATATAAAAAATCGATGGTAGCGACATCTAAATGTCATTCAATTCGTTTGTTTTTGGGGGCATTTTAACCCAAATTTAATTTGGAACATTGTAAGGGCGTGTGTCCATAAATATATGGATGATGCCTTTTTTTGAAGCACCCTAATGTATATATTCTATTATATTTATCTTTTAATATTAAACTCGTTTTTATTTTTTATTTTAATGTCATTGATCAATCTACTTTAACCTGCGTGTGTATCAATTTACAGACAATTTACTCAAACACCTAAACACAAAGACAACCTGAACACTTCAAAAAATTAATTTCAAAAATAAATATTAACTATTTTCATTTGTGTCTAAAATAAAACAAACTTACAAGCAAACATGTCGGAGAGTAGGACATATCATGATAGTATGTGGAATAAATTATATGATTATAACTTAAAAGATGGAGAATAAAAAAAGGCAATGCAAATTGAAGAGTGAAACGAAGAGGATCAATAAATAAGGGGGAACCTAATATGAGAACTAGGGAAAATAAAGTGGCAATGTCGCACAGAAGGATGAGCGTAATAACGTCCAAGTTGGCAGGAATTCATAGAGACAATATGAGAAGGCAGCGAGTAAATTGTGCGTGGGATAGCAGAAAGGACGAGCCCAAAGAAGCAAGAAAAGAATGAGGGCAAGACTGAGAGGCGCATTGAGGAGGCGATTGGAATAAAGACGCGAATAGTGAAGAGAAGCTAATGGAGGAGAAACGAAGGAGAAAGGAAGGAGCGGGGCTCGGCGACGGAGAGGATAACGGGGCAGTCGAGGACGAGGACGACGGGGAGAAGTTCGGGACGAGGAGAGGGAACGGGGGCGAAGGTGAGGGGAACGAGGGGGACGGAGTCGAGAATAAGAACGAGGACGAGAGCGAGGGGAAAGGAAAGGAAGAAGACGAAGTAGAAAAGGAGGAAGAGGAGGAGGAACGGGGACAAAAGGGAGGACAAGAGCAAGGGAGAAAACGAGGGCAAACAAAGGACTAGGACAAAGGAAGGACGAGAACAATGGAAGGACAAGGACGAGAACGCGAACGACTAGGACTAGGACGAGAACGAGGGAATGGTGGAGGATGAAGAGAAGATCGTTAGAGATGACGAAGGGAGGGGGAGGGGCTAGAGATGAGAGAGAAGAGTAGCTGGTAAAGGTGCAATGCGGGGGCGTGAGAGGAGCGCGAGAAGAGCAGGGCAGCGCGAGGGAGGATGTGCATGTAGAGCGTGTCAGCTGCTCTCTCCGGTGCGTGAGGTCGCAAGGACGAGGGTTGATGACGAGACAGCTTCCCATGCAGCTTTGTATGCGCGACGCGGTTCCCCATTATCTGCACTCCCAGGATACCTCATCACTCACTCTCTCTTGGGTTAATAGCTCTGGTATTCAGCTGAGCATTTTTGTAGTTTTAATAGAAGCAACATTGAAGGCTTTTCAATGAAATTCCGTCGTTTATACTTCAAACGTGAAATACACATTATCACTGGAATTTATTTGTAGGTGGAGAAAATGTATTTAGAGAGAGATCAATATAATTTCATTATTAATATTTCTCATTTCATCCACGAATTTTTTGGTCTCCTGATTCTTATGGCTCCTTTTTCTATTAATGTCAAACGTCCTTCTTAATTTATTGACAAATGAAAAATGTTTAATATGTACTCCTTTCTTAATGGAATATTAGGTTATGTTTTCTTAAAGTACGTTTTTGCTTGACTTATAAATAATTCATTATTTTTTGTTTTTTATGCTACAGATAAAGTTTGTACGTCTATTAGAAGATTCATTTAGAAACAAGAGAGAATTCTCAGTAACTAGTTTATCAGAAAAAAGTACATAGCAGCAAATTTTAAGAGAAAAAGTGTATATTTTGTTATTATTGATGTTTTTTGCAAGTCGAGATTAATTAGCATGTATCTTACCTGTACATTTCTTTTGATTACTCTTAAATTTGAATATCTGGAGTTGAGATTTTTTAGATTAAATAGAAGTAGATGATTAAATAACGAACATCTTTCATCAACGTTCGAAGATATTTTTCATATTTCGCGCAGTAAAACTTTTTCATTTTCCAATCACGGTATATCTGTAGATAATTAGCAGCTTCCAAGCTTTTGAACTTCCTTGTCCTTAAAGATTAGCGGAGAAGACTCACAAACCATTAGACCCTGTCGTCTTCTCTTCTCGTCCGACTCCGTCACTTTCATCTCTCTGGAAACTTCCTGCAGCGGCTGCGGCTATTCTGGTCTCCGCTCCGTTCGTTCCACGAACCGACCTCCACGTTCATCCCATGATTTCGTGGGACCTAATACAAAATATCGATCTTCTGTCACAGGACAATCCGACCGGCGGGGAAGCGGGTGGACGCGCGAGCGAGCGAGAGAGAGAGAGAGAAGGAGAGAGGAGAGGGAAGGAGAGAGAAGGAGTCCGGAGAAGCGTAAGCAAAATGGAAGAGAAGTACAGCAGTGCGGATTTGGATAAAGAGAGCACGGAAACGGGCGGCGAAAAGTAAGGAGAGAAATGAGGAGGAGAAGGGGGAAAGAAGGGGAGTGAATGGGGAAGCGTAAGGGTTGGGTGAAGAGGGACTGGAGGAAGAATGTAAGGCTAAGACAAGCGGAGGAAAAGTGTAAGACGGGGATGTGAAGGGAAGTCGACGAGACTGTGGGAAAGGGTAGGTGTGAAACAGAGGGGAAGTTGACAAGAGGAGGGGAAAGGGAAGGTGTAGAAGCAAGGGGAAGTCGACGAGGCGGGGAGCGGGGGAGAGGAGAGGGAGGCAGGAGAGAGGGGCGGAAAAGAATGGAGTGGGTAGAGGGAAAAGGACGGGGAGGGACGGGAAAGGGAGGGGTGGAGTGGGAAGAAAGAGGGGCGGAAACGAAGAGGAAAGAGAACGTGCAGGGGGGGAGCGAAAGGAGAAAGGGGCGGGGTGAGGGCCCCAAAGTGGAGTGGCGCCAAGCACTGGACTTCTGAGAGCTAGCGATCCGGCTGTCTGAAAAACGCGTAGCCGCGCGCCCCGCCCCGCCTCGCCGCGCCGCGCCGCGCCGGGCTGAATGGGGCCGAAATCAAACGCGAGGGCGATGGCGTCAGATGCAGACCAACGCGCTGCGCTGCGCTGGGCTGTTTTCCGCCGCCTGCGCCCGCCCGCCCGCCCACCGGACGGGTTTCTCATTAAAATCCTTCATTACGACCCGAGATGGACGGCCGCGTCGAAAAGCAGGAGCGCACTGCGACATTGGGTATCTGATGTGAATTTTTGAGTGCGTGCATATGGGTGGGATTTTTTTTTCGGGGTCAATAGAAGCTGAGCGTTAGGGTTAAAAGGATCTAATGTTTGCTTTATTTGAAGTTTAAAGTTTTCGTATTTTATTGCTGGTGGGAATTAAAGTTTTCATCCGCCATTTGTAGAGCAACTCTTATTTTATGGGTAATACATGTTTATAGAATAAATATTAAAGTTTAACTTCAAGGGGAACGTTTTATAATTCACATGATTTGCAGGATTTTAATACTCATTTACATTATATTTTAATGTCACATTTTTTACGAGTTTAGTCGTTAGATGTTTCTCTACAATTGCAATGAATACATTAACGTTTATCCTTCAATTCTGACACAATTTACTTACTTTTCGGTGACAGAAATAATTAAAATCAGCGTTGTACTCAACTAAAATTCACCTTATTATTATAATTTAACGTTTATAATGTATAACGTTTAAATTAATATTATAACGTTTCTGAATGAAAAGATAAGCCAGATACGGACTCACTACAGAACCGTTTGAGAATGGAATTATTTGGGAGAAAAATGGGGTTTGAAAAAGTATAAAAAAGTAAGGTCAAATTAAGTCACACCTTGGCAGTGATGATAAACATATTTGAGAAGAGACGGACAAATAATTTTAGTTTTTATTTGATAATTTCCTAACAAATGTTGGGTCATATTACGATTTGTCTTTTAAACAAATATGAAATTTCCCTCTAGTTATTAAGAACTACCTGCATTAAATCAGACACTCATGTCACAAATGCAAATAAAAATTGACACTAACACCATGCTTCTATGAAACGAGGTCTTATTTGTACACACGAGAGGAAATACACAATACGTGTTTGATATCTTGACTGCGTTGATTAATATTACGGAACGTTTCTTGAGTTTCGGTAAAGACATCATTGAAAGTGCCAACGTTTCACCTTTCATTAAGCTTTCATCAGCGAACTTAATTCCACACCTCTCAGACCTATCGGTAGAATAGGTAGTCGGAAGAATGTGGATAGGTCCGAGAAATCCGGAGTAAAAATGACTTGATGAAGGCTTAATAAGAGCCGAAACGGTACTTTAAAAGTATTTTTATTGACCGAAACTCAAGAAAGGTTCCATTCTAATAAAAACAATTTACTTATGGTTTTGAATAGCAATTGTTAACTGAGGAAGCAATATCAACCAAAGCGTAATTTTGAAAATCATACACCAAAAAACCTTAAATTAAAATATATATTTACAATCCCATTTCCATACAGTTCGAGAAGATGTCTGTCAAAATCTTACCAACCTATTAAAGCGCAATAGAAATTCCTCGAATGCGAGGACTTCTCTCTCTTCTTTAGACATGCTCTTCAAATAGTTCATTTCCCACGCTCGAACTTTCTCCCTTAAGAGTTTTAGCGTTTCGAAAGCTCCTCCTTCCAGCGAAGAGCTCGCGCGCGAAAAGGGCAACGGGAACCGCCAACCGCCCTGCCCCCGCCGGCGTCGCCGCCGCTCGAGCGCGGGCGGTCCTCGCGAAGACGGGCGGAGGGCTGAGGACGGCTGTGACGACATTCGGCCAGCCGGCTCCGACGATATTAAAGCGGCTTTATGGCCCGCTCCATGAATTTCCATTACACTGCCCGTCCCCCACCTCCCACCCCCACTCCCCTCCCCCTCCCCCGCTTTCCCACGCAGGCGGCCGCCCGGAGCTCTTCCAATTACGATAAATGCAAATATGTACTGGGAATATAAATAAAAGATTAGCAAATAGCGCAAATCGCTTTTTTATTTCCCAGTGTATAATATGTAAAAAGCTTTCAAATCCCTTAGAATAGCAGTTTCATCGCCAAACGCAACAGTTCTTTAAGAGCTCCTCGATCCTGAGCTGGAAATATGTTCCCAAAAAATCCTGTGAATATTTCTTTTTTTAATTAATTCGTAAGATTTGGTGAATCACTTAACCTTTCCAGGCGTGTACGTGTGTTTGTGTGAATGTGCGCGTACATTATCGGAAATCGCTCCCAAGCTTAAATTTTTAAATCGTTCGCTATGAATAATAAGCGATAAGCTCCCCAGTACTAAAATAAACCCTTCCACAGATTTCCGCACGAATAACTAGAGAAATAACGTATATAAACAAGTTACAATGAGCTGCAAAATCACAAATATAATTAAAGCGTGAAAATATTTATTATTTTTTATATTGGCTCCGCTTCACATCCTATCAAAAATTACATTCTCCATATCGAATTTCCGGCTTCGCGTCTCTTATGCGAGCTAATACATCTTGCAATACTTCTGTATTTATCAGGAGGCGAATACCTGGCGCGGACAGAGCGCACCCTATAATTTTTCCTAATCACCCTCATAAAGCGCTGGCGGACCGTTAGGAGACCGCAGGGGACGGAGTGTGGGCTGTGGCGGCGGCGGCGTGGGAACCGTTGGGACAGCGATAGCGGGGGAGGAGGTGGGTGGAGCGGGGTGGAGCGGGCAGGGGGTGGCGGGCAGGCGGCGGCAGGCCGTGGGCGGGGGGCGGCGGGAGACGGGCGACATCCGGTGTAACGGCTGGTCGGTATGCAGAAGCGACACACACTTGTTGCCGGTCTATAAATTGAGGCGTTCTTTTATCAAGTCATTTATCGCCCGGAGAATTTCTGCTGTGCCCTTTATTTAGTGTGATGCTTTACTTTAATTCTAGTCGGCAATTAAAGAAAGGAGTCTGTAAATATTTCACGTTATGTAGCGTAAGTGTTTTTTATGCATTCGATACGCCAATCAGTTCCATTTAAATAGTATCGGAGTCTCGCAAACAATGCACTACATGTATTCCATGACGAATAACATACATTTTAAACATTAAATAATATTGTAGTAGATAAGTTGTACTTCAAGAATTGGTAAACTATTATGAAAATTGTTTTATTCGAGATTTCAAATTTAATAAAAAAGAAAGAAGAAGAACTTAAAAATAAATGGTTTACGAGTATCAAAAATACAATGCAACAAAAATAACGCACTACAATGCAACAAATATAATGTAACAAAAATAGTTTTCCAAAATCTGAACTACAAGAAAAACTACACATTTGACCAATAATGTGAGAGATAATAATGACAAAAATATATTGCGTGAATTTTACTCAAAATGAGAAATAGTTATAATTTTGATTGAATTCACAAGCTGAAATATAGAATTGATTGTCTAATGTGAAATGCCAATGTGAAATGTCGGGTTTTGATATCAACCCCTTATCAATATATCATTCAATTTATTATTATTATCATTAAGTCTATGAACAAACTTACTAACACAATGCAAACTTTACACCTTTTTGTCACAGGATAAATTATAAATCGATTATAAATTCCTAATTCCTCAGAAAGTCTCGTCCGCAAGCAATGTCCCTAGAAATGTTTCATCCTTGCGTGATTTTTGTAGGTGGTCAACGAGTTAACGAAGATTATTTTCCCTTTTATTGGGAACGTTGCTCAGCACGAACCACTTACTATTACATTCGAATTTCTGGAAAGCAGAACTACTGAAGTTTACATGAAAGTAAAGTATGCAATGGATGTAAATGAGTGTGTCCAATGAAACAAAAGAAATCCATCCATTAGAACAAGGTAATGAGTCCGGTAACAAAACTCGACTTCCCCAAATTTCGTTAGTTAAAAATATTCTTATTTTCATGTAAAATCTGTTGGGTTATCTTAATATATTATAAAAGTTGCAAGAAATCTTGAGATTGAGGTTTTGGTGGTGAAACAGACTTTTGGCGTTGGAATAAACAGGTTGATGGTAAGCATGTAACACCTTCGTAAAGCATGAGAAGAGTTCAACTTTCTCAGAATTATTTTCTTGGTCTAAATATTGATAAATTCTGATTTTTTTATTTTTAAAGAAAATCAAGTTATTCATAACGGTTACTCACACCATTCTGCTTTACAACGTAGAAATTATTGTGTTTATTTTTAAGTATTTTTTTATTTATGATTTCACAGTTTGATTTAATGTGTTTTATTCAGAATGTTACCCCTTGAGTTCTCTTATTATTAAACATATAACTATTATTAATTAGACTTTTCTCACCATATCTAGTCGTTTAGATATTATATCAAATTAACGTTCTGACGTATAGACATATTTATACACATTTATTTACATATTTTCCAACATTGCATCTCTTTTTCGAACCTCCCTCATGGCCTATTTATTTAACTGCTGTTGTACATTACACGCGTCGTATTAAATTATATCTCACTCCCAAATGTACTCGCCCCATATAGCTAATACATGATAACTCCATCATCTCACTCACCACTGACAAACATTCATTACTGCTAGTGCGTTCGTCACGTGTTGGCAAGTTGACAAGAACATAAATAACCCGATGCAAAACACCTCCGCGAAGAGCGTTTTTTTTACCTTGCAATCAGTTTTCCTGGCTTGGAGCGAACGTGGTCTAAAGCGATAGGCCGCCTTATCTGCAAGGGCGGGCACTGCGGGCACCGGAGAGAGCGCGTCGCCTCGTAAGACAGCGGCGGAGACGTCGCGTCGTCCTATTTTTTTTACGACGTCGCCCGTGCTAAGGGGATTCCCCAAGCGCGTACCGCTAATCGGCTTCTGCTAATAAGCGGGCGCCCCTCCCCCTCTCCCGGCCCGCCCCACCCCCTAGCGGTCTCTTATCCGCCGCATTCCCTCTGCAGCCCGGCCCCTCCTGGCGCCGTTCACCGTTTCTGCGCAAGGCTCCGTTGAGGTAGGTGCCCACGGGCTAGTGTCGTTTGACGAGCCTCTTCGCGACGACGCTTCTAAATCTGTTGGCGCTTCATCATTGTTCGCATAAAGCGGAACAATGCGGTGGTGACTGATCCACAATCGACACAAGTCTGGCACGTGAGGGAGGCTTGTTAGTGTATGGGGCCCTTTAGTGAACCACAGTTTGAGAAGTAATATAGCGAGTTTGTTATGATTGGTGAAACCTCTACCGCCCTAGTTTCTACTTCTGTTCTTCTGTGCATTTTCTTTCCACTCCGTACGTCCCACATTTCTCCGGTCTTCCAGATTTCCTCTTTTAGACTGAGATGTATTCTTTAGCGCTATTCAGTAATGCACCGAAGGGGTTCACACCTGGGTAACAATTCATTGTATCATTTGAAGGAGTCGCGACAACAAATGTACGGAAATCCTTTTTTGCTATTAGCGTGTACGCTTTCTGCTGCTTTCTTTACATTTATAGTAGACATATGAACTTTTTAGTACATCGTTTACATTATGTTCGTTTTTTAGGAATCTTTAGATCTGTCTTTGGATATGTGAAATAAAAATATGATATTGTCTTAATCCAGCAATTTTATCTATGATAATACCTACCCATTGATTTTATTTAAAACTTGCAATTCTATCCTGAATTGTCAACCAACATTTACGCAAGTATTTGATTTACTTATCCGCAATTCTTGAGATTACTCCCATTGTATTATGTTCAAAACTGCTACATAATTCCAATTTTTTGGAATTTTGAATATTTGTTATCTTAATATTTTGAGACTTGAGAGAATACAAACTTGATAGTTATAGTCGTGGCTTGTGTTGTTCTATTAATGTTAATTCCGAACCATTTTCTTAATCGAGAGCTTATCTTTACATTTTTTCTTGTACGAATGTATTATAACTTTTTTTGATTCCCATGAACATTTTCTTAATTTTCACACACACACTCATTTTTTCTTATTTATTTTGCAGTTTGTTGCACGAGGTTTTTCATCTTGTATTCAATGATACTTTCAATATTTTCTGAAATTAATTATTTTACTTACTTATCAGTATGTTGCTTTTTACTTTCTCGCTACTGCTTAAGCAATAAACAAAAATTATGTAATGATGAGCGAAAAACGGCGAATTTATGGCAGAAAAACTCTTGTTATAGTGCCCTGGTAACGAAAAAGATCCAGTTGCTATATTTAGAAAAATAATCTTTAACATGTGGTGTTGTCATAATTCATCTTTGCGAGTACTTGATACTGAAAAATAGAATGACGGTCCCGGTCCGTCTACCCGTCTGTGAACAACGCTAGTGGCTAAACCGTTCAGCCTATTTTCTCTCAATTTATATTCCTCATTTCAATTGGCTGATATCGTAGCTTCTTGAATATGAAAAAAATCTGGAGGGGTTTACATGAAACCTCTGGATATTTTTGAAATTTTCGAAAAAATGTATCCAACGTTTTTGATTAAATTTTATTATGGATAGTGTGAAGGACGCTTTAGAGAATGGTGTAGGTCTCATTTTCGTTAAATGCCCCGAATTTTCTAAAATTGCAAAAGTTCAAAATGTTCTTCCCTCATTTTAAAGATAAAGTGTTTTTCCCTCAATGAAATCTGTTCCTTAAAGATGGATGTTGAAATAAAGTCATGTACAATTTTTCGAATATTTGAGTACTTTTTGCGTAATTTTGCGTGAAATTGTAGTACCACTAATTCGTACTCCACTTTTTTTTTTTTTTTTTTATTTTATTTTCTGCATAATTTACAATCTGTTCCTATCGGAACAATAAGTAAATGGTGGCAATAGATACATTTCTGACGTGAACGTTTTATGACATTGAAAAATTTCATTTACAAAATCGGTATGGCAGATCTAAAATATTCTCTCTCCTCAGTCTATACACATGCTCACTGTTATCTAGAAGGTTTGTTGAGAGGTGATTTGGGTGGTTGTTCAATCTTCTTTGGTATGCTAGGCTCTTCGTGGCGATTACTTCCTCCAGCGGGACGATGTTGAGGTCTCTGTATATCGTCTTGTTTGTCACGTACCATGGTGCGTTGCATAGTGTTCTTAGCGTTTTAGCTTCGAATCTTTTTAGAATTTCTAGATTCGATTTACTGGAAGAGCCCCACAATTCAATACCATAGGTCCATGTTGGTTTGATTATAGTTTTATAAATCTGTATTTTGTTATGCAAGGACAGCTTTGATTGTCTGTTTATTAGCCATGACAATTTGAGGACTTTAAGTTGCGCTTCTTTTCTCTTAGTTTTGATGTGGGTTTTCCAAGTCAGGCGTCTATCTAAATGCAGTCCAAGATATTTGATTGTATCAGCTTCGTGGAGTTCTGTATTGTTTAGTTTTACTTTTGGGCAGTTTTCTTTTCTCAGTGAAAATGTTATATGTTGTGATTTTGTTTCATTTATGGTGACTCGCCAACGATGACTCCAATCTTCGATTTTGTTTAGATGTTCTTGAAGATGTTGTGATGCGCAGGAGGGGTCTTCATTTGTAGAAAGAATAGCTGTGTCGTCTGCAAAGGTGGCTATTGTAGTTCTTTCGGTAGTTGGTAAGTCTGAAGTTGATATAAGATATAAAAAAGGTCCAAGAATACTTCCTTGTGGCACTCCTGCAGAAATAGGTTGGAATTCCGATAGAGCGTCCTGATATTTTACTTGAAATAGGCGATCGCAAAGATATGATTTGAGAAGTAAATAGTAGGAGTGCGGGAGAAGTTTTTTTATTTTAAATAGAATTCCATCATACCATACCTTGTCGAATGCTTGTCGTACTCCACTTAACCTGGTTATATTCATATTCAAATTGTTTTAACAATTAATAAAAATAACAATTAACAATTAATAGCAATAACAATTGTTATCATCAAAGTCGACCAATCACTCCATTTCTCAACTACTGACAAAACTATTCTCTAAGTGCCAGTTTTACTACTTGCGTCATGAATTAGCAATAACTCAGTAGTACTTCAGCACAAACTTGTTTCGATCACTTCGCCTAGTATTCATCAAATACAATCTCGCAAATTCATCGTTTCTATCCTCCCCCCCTTGATCTCCGCATCATTCTCATCTACGTTGTATTCTGTTCATGCTTCAACCCGTCCCCCATCTCCCTCTCCGTTAGCGCAAGTCCCCCACGCCCGCGCTTGCGTCCGTCGGGCTCAAGAATTATTGGGGACGTGGCAGTCTTATCTCAGTCCGCCGCTTAACTAGGTAGGCAAATGCACGGCGTAAACACAGAAGGGCCGCTTCGCCCCCGGCAAAACCACCCGCAGTTCTAATAACTCCCGCGTAATAAGATAGCGCGCAAGTACAAGGTTGCGGTGCGCGCGATTCACTTGTTTTGCGCTTGTTTGTTCGCCATGTTGATGCCGATGCTGCTCGAGAGGACTTAACGAGGTCTCAGCTCCTTTGGAGAAGCCTACTGGCGTTTACGGCTATTGTTTTCGTCTAAGAGATTACTCACTTTTTGTAAGAGTAAATGCGTTCGTTTACGTGGCTAGAATTCAATCGCTAAGGTAGTATCCATATAAACAAACACGTACCTTTATAGATGTACATTATAGTAGAGGCTTGAAATTCATATAAAAATTGTCTACTTTTTTATGTTTATTTATACAATGATATTTAATAATTATTAGGGACTTCACGTTATTATCCAATGTTGTATTGAAACTGCTATAGTCATTCAATATAGATTGCATAAATTTTCATGATTTATTCTGCGAATTCCCGGAAAGCGCAGATATACAAAATACTCGTAGCATAATCGGATATTGAACATCAGATAAAATGAATGTCCATTTAAATTTTATATTGTTGTGAATGTTTCCTGTTTACTAAAATAATTCTGAAGAGCATTATATTTTATTTGAAAATGCAATTGATTTCTTATTTTTTCAAAGTCCATTAACAAATAACGCTTCATAATGTTTAAAACTTAATGGGAGAGTCTAAGTTGTTAAGACATTCAAAACTAATGTTTATTTAATAATTTCCAAATTTCATATACTTCCAGTACACGTCATTTTTGTAATTTTAAAATATATTATAAAACCAATTTTATTTATTCCTCTCAAGAAGTGTTGAGAGTTTATAATATTTTTACTTACTTCTATTTATGTTTTATAATTCATTGTCTACTTGTCTATCCAGAATGTTATGATTCATAGCGGGAAGTTTATATTAAGGCAAAGCAATTCCATGCTGCTTATATTCAGCTCTCTCAACTCGCTCTGCCCTTTAGAAGTTTCTGGGAACTCCAGGGATTAACACATGAAGCTTAATGTAACAAGCTATAGTGGACCCACTATTATTCTAAAGCTATGACAGCCACAAATTGACTTATAATACATTGCATTAGAGAAGTCTCGTAATACGTTTTCCACTAATTGCGGCTAAACTTTCACGAAACGATAATATTATTCATTTTTCAACCTCTGATTGAGCTATAATCTCAACAATAGGTTTAAAAGTAGAATTAAATATTCAAAACTGGAAATATATACATAATACGTTCTTTTTATTTCATAAGTATTTAAAATCTTTACGTTACTTAGAAAATCGAAACATTCAACATATAAAGAAATGTAACAACTATCCCATACCTAGCATTTGTTTGAATAATGCAATCTCTAGCTTTTTCGTTTGTAATTGGAAGTTATCAATGTTTTCTTCGCAACCTTTTTTCCAGATTGTAATCGGTCTTTGATAATGATTTCTCGAATTTCTGAGTCAATTTCATTCCTCTTTGTTTCAATCCCAGTGGGCAATTTTTCTCGCGTAGGATTTGGCCGAGCTGTACCATAAACAGCGCAGATTCTCGTCGACAACGAGTTTATTGATTATGAGGTTCATATTGTCGGCGGTTTGATGCGCCACGTAGTGAACTCATCAGCTGCAGTTTATTACACCGCACACACGGTTGGGACTAATTTAGCGAGGCCGTGACGCGATGGTGCAGAGCCCCAGTTATTAGCGTTTCGAAGTTGAGAAGTCTTTTTCGCTTGTCCGGCTGACAAACCAGAGGGAAATCAAATGAAGGTGGCTGTATTCCATTATCTCTGAGAAGCGCTTGAGTTCCTCCTTTTGTGTGCTGTGTTATTAATCTTGTCATTGATAATTTGGCATAAACAAAGTTCTATTTTTAGCAGTTTCATTTCATACGTAATGAGCGTTCTTTAATTTAAAAGCGTTTGAGTCTTCCACGTAGTACCAGCTTGTAGTGACACATTTTAATTAATTTCGAATTTAATTTTAGAATGTCTCCTGAGTAGCACATATTTCAGTGTAATGTTCATTCTCATTATTTCATGTCAACGGATATTATTTTAGCATTTACACTTGTCGATAAAAAATAATTAGGGAAACGATTTAAATTAATTGCTTAAAATCATTAATTTAAATCGTGATTTAATTCAAATATAGTAAAAAAATTCATATAAATTACAATTTTTTCTTCTTCCTTGGGTTATTTTTTCAAATTTTGGGTTGTTTCACTTTCTTACGTCATTTTCATTAATACAACGCACAAATAAAGTATTTTAAAATAATATAATTTAACACTAATTGTACATTTGAAAAAGAAAGTGATTTAAGTTAACTGCTCAAATTTAAACACAAAAATATATTTTTATACTATTTATATTTTGTTGCTTCTCACATAAAATTAATTATTGAACCTCTATATAAATATTATGTTGCACACACACACGATATCAAATCACTCACCTATCTCAATCCACCCTCTGAGTGAACTGAACATGGAAACCCTAATAACAGGGAAGCGTCCGCGAAGAACACTCACCGTCCCAAACTTTAAGTAACGACGTCGCAAACGAAAGAAGTTAAGGAGCTCTCAAAGAATGGTAAGCATCTTGCCCGCGTCCCTCTCCGCGATCGATCAAGCGAGGTCGACACATCGTCGTTCATGTCGCGTCTCTCCGCGGCGACGTCGGCGGCGGTGGGGGTCTTCCCTATCTAAGAACATACAAATTTAGGGGAATCGTAACATTAAGTTTTAAGTCTCGCGGCGACGGCGACGGCGGCGGCGCGGCCAGGAAACTTAAGAAGGTAACTAAAGTTCGCGCCAGAGCGCGCTGGCGTTGCTGCCGCCGCCGCCGCTGGCGCCACCTCGCGAGAAAAGACGGCGTCTGAGGGCGGGCGTCTCGCCTGAATAGTTGAGACAAACTGTCGCTACTTTTCTCGTAACACCGCCCCAAACGCCCGTCCCTTCGCGCGCCCTCGCGACCTTCGCCCTTCCGCCAGGTCGTGTTTCCTCGCTGCTGCGGCGCCGCCGGAGGGTGGGGCTCCGCCTGCACTTCGCGTCCACGGCGCAAAGCTCTCGTCGGCGACAGCGGAGCAAGTTGGCAATAATTAACACTGCGAGAGTATTCCGATTTTTTTTTTGTTTTAAATGATTTGTAACCGTCTTCAGATACTTTCGTTTTTTTCATTTTTTTCATGTTTTTAAGTGATTTTATTCATTTTGGCTCCTAAATTTTTTTGAAGACAGATGAAAAATATTATAATATCTCAATTCGATTTCAATTCGCATTTTTGTAATAAATGATTTCGGGTTCTTTTGGGTACTTTTTTCCAGTTTTGTTTTAAAATAAGTTAATTTAATAATTTTGACTGTTACTTTTTTATATTTTTCGAAGACAGATGACAAATATTTGTATTTTTACTATTTTCAATCTCTCATTTCGATGATTCTTATACTCTTATTAAAAATTTAGGATATAAGTTTCTTTTGTCAATTTAAATTCCCTTTTCAAACAAATATTTTTGATGCTAAATATTTATTAAAAATAATCAACGATAGTTTTTAAATTTAATAATCCTTTTCCCTTTTTTTAATATTATAAATCTTTCTTCGTTGTAATAGTAAGAATTTCATTATGTTTCCCTCGATTGAGTAAGACGTCTACCCATATTGTATTTCTATTGACGCGGAAAGAAAATATCGCAGCATCCTCAGTGCATTAGTGACGTCTGATGGCCGAAGAACTAGGTTCTTCAAGATCACTTCCTTCTCAATCTGTTTAAAATATGAATATATGCAATGGCATGCCCATTCAAAATCCTATGTTTGCAAGACTTGTTTAAAAACTTAAAAGAAAAATTATAAAATTGCAGCAATGAAAAATAAGCTATAAATAATTAATTCTTGAATACGCTCGCGTGGTTGGTAGATTATTTAATTTAATATTATTTTGTTTGCAAATAAGAAGTTTAAGACTCACCGTTGACAGTGTTTTAGACTTGTACAACGCAAAAAACTCTGAAATAAAACTCTATCAAAAATTGTCCATCTCCCATCTTCACTGCATTGCAGTGGTATGATCTTCAAAGTGACTCTCTCCGAAAGAAGAGGACGATTTAATTGATTATTTCGTTTTTCTAGGTCAACTGTTTAGGTCATTAGTCGCGCAAGAATAGTTCATGCTTTTACCGTAGGCAGGGAGCGGTAATCTTTCTCCGTTGGATGGTGAGATTCGACATCAAACTTCACAGATGCAGAGCAACCTCCCCTGCGGGGAGGGAGGGGTAGCTCTCAATCTCTCTCCCCCTAGACGGAAAACACTCTCAGCTCTCAATTGGTCTCCCGGTATGTGTAAAAATGTAGTGCACGTAAGTATATATGTATGTGAGTAAGGATAGGATGAGGCGGACGAAAGGAAGATCACGCGCGGTCCATTTGTTAGGGAGCTGTTCGGAGTTAGGAAGCTGTTGATCGGAGAATACACAGACGAATACCGATGAGAGCAGTCGGTCGCTGGAAATCTCCTCCTAACGGCCGCTGATTTCGATCTAGTTTGAAGCTAGTGTCAAAAATCCTGCCACCTTCAGGACTCGAACCGTAAGACCTGCAGTGACATCAGTTGATGCCGTGAACCACCCCAGTCGGTTGGCGAGGAAGGGGCGGGAGAGAAGGGGAGGGATGGGAGGCGCGGGGAGTGTTTAGTCCTTCATTAGACGACGGGGGCAGACGTGACGTGTTTGCGCGAAAGAAGCTTCGCGCCGGTGACGGCCGAGGGCGTCTCGGGCGCGACGGGCCCGGAGACAGGCAGGGGCGGGGGAGCGCAGGGCCGGAGGTAGGATTTGAGGTCCCGGCTCGCGATATCGACCAGGGCCCGCCCAGGATGGGGCGGTCGGGACGGGCGCCGGTCAAGACCGGGTCGGGGAAGCAGCGGGAGACGTGGGGGAGTCGGAATAGGTAGCGTGGACGTTGTGACTCCGGCGGGTTGCGAGAGGGATGCGTTTTAAAGGGGAGAAATAGAAACAAAGCAACGATGACAGGTACTGTGAGAGGGATAACGATGGAACGGAGAGAGGCTGCTTAAGTACAAGAAATAATGAAATAACGGGTAGATGGAAGCGAGGGAATGCGGGTGTCCGTACGCTGGCGAATGGCAGCGGTGAATATTTATACGCAATCATAACGCAATCTGAATTTCACGACTCTTAGGGAAGATGTGAGAGAATGCAGTGAGGCAAACGAAGCCGACGAGTTCATGGATTGGAGGAATGCAGGAGGCCATAAAACATATGAAGGAGTATTTATGAATTACCATTTCACCTATGTTATATATTGAAAGTATTTTACGTCAAGCATTACATTGTTGTAACATATTTAAATCGTATTTCAAAATCCATATCATTCGTTCAAACTGTAATAAGCTTTTCAATGTGAACGTCTTTACGTATGTCATATTTCTTAAAAAATATATGAGTTATATAAATAACTCAATCAATAAAAATACAAATAAATAAGTAAAAAAAGCAAATTAATGATCAAGTACTACGCAGAAAATATCATAGCAGCGCCAAGTGATGAGCTAAAACAGTCTCGACAGGCGGCAGCAGGTGGCCGCGCACAGCGTGCAATGGCGAAGGCGTGTGATGGAGGCCAAGGGCAGCGAAGAGGCGAGCGCGGCGTCCCGCGAGGCACCGCCCCCGCCCCCGCCGCCCCCGCCACTGCCCCCACCCGCACCGCCCCCGCCGACCCCGCCGACCCCGCCGCCCCCGCAGCTCCCGCCGCCCCACCGCCCCCACCGCCCCCGCGGCCCCGCCGCCCCCGCCGCCTCCGCCGCCCCCGCCGCCCCCGCCGCCCCCGCCACCCCCATCGCCGTCGCCGGCCGGCCCCGCGCGCAGAGGGCCATGTTTAGCGCGGACCTGTCACATCCAGTGTGTGTCGGCGGGGATTCCCCCGGCGCGGGCGCGGCGCCTACGGACGGACGAACGGACGGACGGACGGACGAACGGACGGACGGACGGACGGACGCGTGTCGAAGAGCCAGCGGGCAGCGCGGGGGGCCGGGAGGGGGAAGCGTGTGACGCCGACCGCCCCGCAGGGACCGCCCGCAGGGATTGAGCGCCGCCGCCGCCGCCGCGCTGCAGTGCGCTATCTTGGGAGGCCGAGGAAGCAGCGCGTGGTGGTGAAAAACCGATGCGTCGGCGGAGAAATGCGTGTTATGGCGGAAAGATGCTGGAGTGGTTGAAAACGCATCGGTTTGAGGCGGCGTGAAAAAAAAAAATGCTGTGAGCTGAAGTGCAGTTAATCCATAGGAAATGTGTTTGAAGTATTAGTAACTGGAGGCTATACACTAAATCGTAACAATCAGCAACTGTCAAGTACAAATACTTGAAAACACGTTTTTAGAATAATAAAACGTAGACGATTACTTTATATAGTGTGAAAGCAAGACAGTTATGAGTTGAACGCATCCATACGAAAGATTCAAATTCATATAATTTGCACTCGAGCTCTTTCTGTACAGAACAAATAAACAAAGAAAGTATAGATTCGTAATTAATTCACGCACCTTTCCGTCGCTGTATTTACTAATTAAGAGATTCATATCTACCAAGCTACAAACTCCTATCCCAATTTTAAGTAACATAACGAATATTTTTATTTGAATCATGGAGGTGAATTACTAAACGATTTCTTCTGCTATGCTGAATTTAGCGACGAGTTTATAGTGGAAATGGCGTTTAAAGTCAAAAGTTGCCTTTCCGTGGCCGTGTGCATCTTGTATACATGTTTTCCTCCGGACGCAAACCAAGAAGAGTTATTCACAATGCAGCCAACGCTGGTGCTTTCTTTTCTATCTTCTTTCAAAAAATTTTTCAATGTAACTAAAATAACTGTCAATACAAAATTCATTCAAATTAATCATTTACAATATCCTTACTCTACAATTGAAAGAAATATAATTATTCAAACTTTACTATTAATAATATTTACACAACTTTTACTACTGAAGACCGGTGGTCACAAATTGGTAGGATCATTATTATACTAAATAATGTAGTATTTCAGCATACAACATAATAATAGAACATATCCGTCTTTATCCCAAAAAGTGCAACTACGCCAGCATAATCCTGTTTAAATATAACTTCCTTACTCAAATACTCAAGGCAAAAAAGGGTTCTTGTAACACGAATAGCAATCATGGATACATCCCCTTACCACGCCGTTCCGATTCCACAAGCCTGGTAATTACTACTCCCCTCAACACACACGCACACACACACACACACAAATATATACATACATTCGGATATCTAGGCCATTGCGAGGCTCCGCAGGGGAATCGCAAGCGAAAGAGATGCAACGCGCGTCAAAGGCGCTTGATATCTCGTCGCAGGCCCCCAAGCAGATCCCAAAAACTAAAGAGGTCACAAATAAGTAGGAACATTATCATACTAAATAACATAACATTTTTCAAAATTCTACATAATAATAAAACATATCCGTCTTTATCATAAAACAATGGAACTACGTCAGTATAATGCTGTTTTTTTGGAGGGGAGGTTCTTTTTGCTCGCTAATCAGCCGACTAGGACCACGCATGCATGCATACTGCACTTACCATGGCTCAGTATTATTATCGCGGTGTCAGGTGCATGTAACTTTAATTGGGGACCAGCATTTAGCTGAGTCTGATTTTTATTCCCCAGGATTGTTAGACTTGGGAGTGTGGAAGAGGAAATGATGATGATAATGAGAGGTGAAAGGACGACACACTCATACAGACATACACAAATACACCCACGCCCGAGGAGGAACTCCAACCCGCGATCTTCTGGTCCGAAAACACTACGGCACTTCTGCCTTAGCGATCTCGGCCATCTGATTGGCAGTATAATGCCGTTTATATATAATTTCCTTACTGAAATACCTAAGACAAAAAAATGTACTTGTAACACGAATAGCAATCATGGGTACATCCCCTTACTAATCCGTTCCGATTCCACAAGCCTGGTAATTACCACACGCGACGCCCCCCCCCCCCACACACACACACACAGACATTCAGATATCCAGGCGACTGCGAGGCCCCGCGCGCGCATCACAAACGAAGGGGATGCGGCGCGCGTCAAAGGCGCGCCAGCAGATCCCCACAGCGCCGCGCAAATCCTTCTTTTTCGCGCAGCACCGACCGACGACACCCCGCCTTCCGCCCGCCCCCACCACCACCGCCGCCGGCTGCCGCGCGCGCGTTATTCAATACGCGCCTCAGCTGCGCCGCGGCGGCGGTGACGCCCCATCCCGCGCAAATAGAGGACGAAGGATTTCGCTCCGCGGCGCGGCGTCTGCGCTCGCAGCCGGGCGCCGAGTGGTCTATAAATACACGGACGACGAATCGGATCCCGCATACTGCAGCTCAGAACTTTTCTATGATTCGCTTTTTGACATTTTTTTATCGCTTTAATTTTACATCGTAGATCTGTCTGTGAATTTCATGTCAATTCCATGGCTAACTCTGTATGATCAGAGTGAGTGAGATGGCTCAGGGTATCAAATGACGTCACTGCTGTCCCTCGGAACGGGAGGTTCTAGGTTCGAGTCTTGACGGTGGCAGGATTTTCGACATGTCATCTAGATCGAGTCCAATTGCTGTCTGGAGGAGATTCCTACCGTCCGGCTGCTCTGATCGGTATTTTTCCGTGGTTTCTCCGATCGACACTAGGCGAATGCCGGAGCAGTACCCTTACAAAAGGGGCACGTGATCTTTCCTACCCCGTCCTTGTTCTTTCTTCACCCCCTTACATACACACACTTACACTAGCATGCACTACACTACCACACATGACGGGAGAGCGATAGTGAGCTTAGAACTTGTCGCTGCTGGGGCGGTGTCCCGATGGTGGGAGATACCGGGTTGGGAAAACTCCGTTAGCCGACGTTAGGTCGGCACCGGATCTCGCCATGCGGAAGGAAGACCACAGCTCCACCCGAGGAAGAACATACAACACATTTACGGGACTAATAACCATAGTAGTTGACGCGCCTGGAATCCCTATCAATCAACCAATCTGAATTATTATGATATTTGATTGATAATATTTATAGTGATAGTAGATTGATAAGGTTCAGTGAACATTTCTAAAACTTGAGTCAATATACTTCTAATGTGGTGGTGAATGTGGTGGTGACGATAAAGAACATGCTGGTGTTACATATATTTCACATGTTTTTCAATGCTTGTCACGGATCTACAACAGTACGTACTGCTGATATGCAGAAAAACAAATGTTTCTTCCGCCTTCTTGGAACAATGTGTTGAGTTAGCAATAAAAATTAACAATAAATTGAATTCCACTCTTAATATGACGTATATGTTTTGAGAAGAAAACCTTCGTGACTCTTAGTTAATGTAATTTTCATGTTTTCAAAATCTAACATCCGGTATGGATTCATAATTTAATGAATTATGAATCAAAAGTATAATATTATGTTACACTACAAATATCTCACTTTTTTCTTGGTGTATCTCTGTCAAAATTGATTTTCTTAGTGATGTACGCTATCATTTATTATGAACTGCCTAGATGTATGAATATTTACCGTAGGTGTATGAAGAATGTGCCAGTCGATCAAAAAGAATCAAAGAAAAGTTAATATTACTCTGAGATTGCACAAAAAAGATAAGTCTACGCCCTGTGTTACGTACAGATGTGTCATTTGATACTCGCCTCGGCTGCGCTGCCACTTCGACTCGCGTAAATAGAAACGGATGGATTTACTTCTATTCGATTCCTTCGCTTTTCAGTCTGCATCTTCACTAGGAGCCAGGGAGAATTGTACACAAGAAATCTAAAAGTCGGAACCCGCCGTTGAAATCCATACAGAGGTGTCTCAGAATAAGCATTACAAACTTCTAGAGCACGTAAAAGGGTTCCAGATGATCACATTCGCCGGCGAACAAGTGGTATGGAATCTCATAAAACGAAATTACACATATTCTTCTTTCAACATCGTGACTCTGTTTCTTCTTCGGCACTGGTGTTTACCATGTGCACGTTATGAAGCAATCGAAATTGTTCCGTGTACTTTCCAACCACCAGGGCACGATGACTTGCCTTCCAAGTGGAGACAAATGCCACACGCGATTTTTTTTAAATTTCGCTTTCAACTACTATGACATACAGCGACCATATATCAATGAATTTTTATCTTTGAGAGTAACAGTAGAGGAACTCGCAGTATACGGGCACACACAATCATGCATGCCCCGGGCGGGATTCGAGCTCGTGATCCTTAAGGCAGCTACGACCCTTCAACCTTAGCGAACTCGGCTATCAAAGCGGGTTCATGCACAATTTTCTTCTATGAGATACACAGTCATATGTCCGTTCGCCAATAGTGAGCCTCTTCGACCCCTTTATGCCGAAGAAATTTAAACTAAGTATTCTGAGACTCTCTATAGATCTTGAGGCAGAAAACTTACTTGTCCTTGATTTTCATTTTGTTTCGATCCATCATTTGGTATGTGCTTATTAATATTAATAATTCCTAATACTAATCTTGATTTTTTGTATACAGATATTATCTGGATGTTTACGTATCGTCGCAAATCGTCGCACTGTGCTGATAATTTTCGAAATTGACGTGAAAATCTTCCGAGTGGGTGATAGATTGTTTACCAATTTAAGTGATCGGCAGAAAATCCACGAGAAGGGAACATAGTATATAAACAAATATGCTGTACTTCTACGCCTGCAGTTATGTATATGTCTCATGCGTTATACAGCACCCGCCTTAGCTGCGCCGCTTCTTCCAGCAGAAATAGATGGATTCGCCTTTCGCCGTTGCGCCGGTTCCTTCATTGCTCTTAGCCCCCGTCTACACTCGAACACGAGCGAGTGTGGGCTAGAAAACCTAACAAAACAGTTAGTCTTCACATAACATAAAGACGTTCAACCAGAATAACAGAAGAACGTTCTCGGATGTTGCGAAATTGGAATTTATATTTTATTCTGATCATCATTGAGTTTTAAGATATTTTTAACAACACTGACTAAATGAGAAGCATACGAATGTTGCAAAATAGCGGTTGATAATATTTAAAATCAAAGTTGGGACTTACAAGTAACAACTCTTCACGTCAGTCAGAATATCTGGATGTAAGCTTTTCTATTGATCTGGACTTACACTCTAAACCATTCCTTGAGCTTACAGATAATTAAAAATAGAAAAGAGAAATAATGCGAATTATCCAAGTACAATATGCCACGAATGCATTAACTCAAATACAAATTCCACTTGGAGAGACTAGGAATTGAATCCCGTGTCTGAGAAATAGTAAGCAAGCGCTACTGCAGTTACCCTAAGAAAATTAACTTTAGAACACGTTTTTATACTTTTTTCAATCTCACTGATTCAAAGATTAATGGCGATTTTGTGCCATCCAATATTACAAGCAGGAATAGTTGCAACCGCCATCTAAGTGAATTATTTATCACAAATCGCAGTGAAATGAGATACGTGCTGATACATTCACATCAAAGTCCAACTTTAATACCATTGTAAATTACTTTTTTACGAAGAGACAGTTTAATCATTATAAATATATAAATATAAAGAATTAATAATAATAATAATAATAATAATAATAATAATAATAATAATAATAATAATAATAATAAAATCCAGTGAAAATTCGTTCTTCATATGAAATCAACTTACACTGATTTATTACATGTGATGTTTATTACTGCTTCTGCTTACATCATTATACAATGAACACGGTTTATTTAAACACTTGCGTGTTGATGCCCTGAGTCCCCTTTGCCGATGGCAGGATTTTCGACATTAACTAGATAGCATTGTGGAATTTATCCGCTGTTTGGAGGGTAATTCTAACCGCCGGTTGATCTAATCGGTAGCTTTCCGTAGTTTCTCTAATCAATACCAAGCAAATGTCAGACATACAGGCCACGCGCGATCTTTCCTTTCTTCTTCCATGTACCATCCCAAGCACTTTCTTACATGCACACTACGGCTCTTTTCGGGAGCTTAGAGCTCGCCTCGACTGGGGCGGAGCCCCGCGGGTGGGAGATAAGTGGATGGAAAAACACCGCAAGACGTGTTGCTAGTCTGCGTAACTTGTCATCCAACCGGGGAAGAACACCGCTACCAGCATAAAAACATGCGTTACACTTACGGGACTAATGACCATTGCAGTTGACGCGACCGAAAACTCGAAATAACCAATCTATCAACCAAACATTTCTGCGCAGCTACTCCTTTCCAACTATCGTGATCTCTGCAGCTCGTTCCCTTCAGCTCTTCCAAGTGCTCTCCGCAGCGAACGCGCGGCCCACGAACCTCCGTCGTCTTCCCCCTTCCTCCCCCTCCATTTCCCCTCCATCCCCCTCCACCCCCTCGCGCCTTCTTTACGCATTCACGAGAGCCGCGCGCCTCGTAAATCTACTTCCTATTAAAAGACGGATATAAAGGGGTGAGAGCGGCGCCAGGAGATTAACTCAACTTCTTCGAAGGAAGAGGAGGAGAAGGAGGAGGAGAAGAAGTAGGCAGAAGCACCGCGAACTTTTCGCCACAATCATATTGTAGTCTTCGGTGATTATGACATAATGGAATCAAAACCACCGCTCATCAAATTTAATTTAAATTTAATAGATGGGAAAATTTTATGAATAAACTTTGTGTAAACATTGCGCAGTCGGTGTGAGAATAGAAACTTGGAGAAAGTAGAAACGGCAAGAGAAGGACTTTTTACTTTCTGTTGTGTTATTCACATTGTGATGATTTATAGTTGCACAAAATTTACATTTCATGGAAAGTGCATACTTACTGCAGATATATACATGTTTAGAAGTTTTCCGTTTCAATGTCGATGACAGAGAGTAACGTTTGCACTTGTTCAGCGCAATACACTCATCTGTTTATACATATCGCATACTACATTTAATGCAATGTTTTCAAATAGAGATACATTTGCAATAACACTTCTCCAGAAACATAAAAAATAAGCTTGCAAACCAAGACATTTTTTCATTTAATTTCAGTATAAAGAGTTATAAATTAACCCTTTTAGTGAGAAAAACAATAGAAAATTAAATGTTTAAAATTGAACGATAACAAATGTTTGAAATATTTTTTGGCACAGTTCAATATAATGATTTAATCATCTGGATCGTCAGCAATTGTCACAGTATTGTTGTGCACAAAAAAAGCATGATAGTGGGCTAGATTCAATTTTCTGACGAAAGTAAATGACATGAAAGCAGATGAAATTGTGTCTGCAATTACTTCCTTCCCATCTTATTGTTCATAAATAGTAATAGAGTTAATGTCGCCTTGTAAATTAATAAATTCTTCGCATATGCAATGATGATATCATTCTGGAATATTTCTATATCTGGTCGCCGTTTATGTAACTCAAGAAGCTGGAAGACGAATACACTTGAAAAGTTATTGATTCAAGCATGTGAAAATTATACGGCAGTTTCATTTTACGACGTGGAGTCCGCTGATCGTATATTAGCGGGGAATCGAATGGGAATGACGTTTATGCGGAGGGAATGATTTATACTCTTAAGAGCCCTAGTGTAACGGGCAGGAATCGTATTACCGCAAGGTAGCTACAATTAACCTAATTTTCAAAGTCTATGAAGGGATTATAGTTAAATATAACATTTGGGTTGCATTCAAAAAGTATCGATGTAAAGTATTGATGATCTGCATCGTAACATAACTATTCAAATTTTGTTATTTTCCTGGTATTCACTACTATAGTAAAGTTTCTAAAAAGAAATTTGATGTATTCAGACTTACGTCTAACAACTGGCGGGAAATTACATTTTGCGATCTCCTCCCCTGGCATCGCTGAAAATTTAATTCCATCAGTCTAAACCATCTTGTTGCAAAATCTCCGTTATTGGACGTACGATATGAAACAGGAAGTCGAGGCGAATTTACCTCCGCGCACAACATTAACTTCATAATCTCCGCCTTCCAAAGCAGAATGACTGAGGGGGGGGGGGCAACGGCCGGCCGAAATTCCCTCAAAACTGCAGCCACTTTGATTTTCCGCAGCATCCGCCCCGCCGTCGGATGAAGAGACAATGAATAAATCACGAGCTCTCCATACTCATTTCGCGCGCGACGCCAGCGCCTCTGGCGGCGAGCTTCGCAGCTAGTCGGGCGGCCGCCCGGTGGCGCCAGGCGGCGGCGCCGGGCCGAGAGGGGCTGACCGCAGGCAAAACGACCATTAAAAAGCCATAAGCCTGCGTTTCGAGGCGCATGTGCAGGAGTCGGGGCGGGCTGGCTTTGCGAGGAGATGGGAGCAAGTCAGAAAGAGGGAGGTAAGGGGCGAGGTGGGCAAGGCGCAGGGATGGCCAGGAAGGAATAATAAGGGTTCAGACAAGGTCTTGGAGGTAACGGAAGGGAAAGAGTAGGAGGGCTCGAGGAGGAAGACGAGAGGGTGATCTTGTGTGGGTGGAAAGTATAGAAGAATCATTTTGAGAGGTACGGTAGGATGCAAGATTGAATGTGGCAAATAAACGTGGTAGTGGGAGTGGTGTGGTAAGTTTCGTACAATACAGCGAGGTGCGAGAAAATAAAAAAGATGTGTACAAAAATTACGATACTCAAAAAATGCGGAGAAAACAGAGAGACAGACAGACAGACAGAGAGATGAGAGAAGGTTTCTGAGATGAAGCTGTTGAAAGTGAAGGTGATTACTACAAAAGTAAGAATGCAATCGAAAATGCAAAATAATAAGCGGTGATGAAGACAATATGAAATGAGGAAATTGAAATGAGAAAATTTAAAATGTGAGGGACCTGGATAGATAATAAAACTGACATATATTAAACGCTCAGGCCATTTCGGAGAAGGAAGAAACATTAGGTGCAATTAGTGCAACTGGGGATCATAAGGCAGCGTTCACCCCTGCTGCATCGAGAGCACATGGTATCTTTCCACGCCCGGAGGAACCAGCAGGTGTGAAGGTAAGAGCATTCCACTCAGGGAGGGGAGTGGACATGAACTATGCTTATACGGCAGCTCATTAGAAAATCCAGTTTTGAGTTGATGACAGCTTCGAAAACTCGAATATCTGCACTTCCGTTGGACTGAGCGTAAAACTACTAAAAGTCGTTTCGTTGGTATCAGTGCGATGATATGCTTGGAGAAATGTTATGCGAGAGATAACAAACTCAAGAGAGCCGGTCAGGATGGTTGAGATCGTTAAGGCAGAAAAGCCGGAGCGGTCTCGGACCGAAGGATCGCGGGTTCGACACCCGATTTGTATTCATCCTTTCTCCTCCTATCATCACCATATCGTGTCATCTTCATAGTTACAATACCGTTAAATGCAATAGTGGTAGCTAATGACTTAAATGATGATTCGACCTTAAAAAAGAAGAAAAAATAAAAGCACATATCTCGGAAGGTTTTGGATATGGAGCCAAAATATTATCATTAATAGGATAGCAATAGAAATACGTAAAAAGAGAAATAGTCAGAATGGAAGTTCGGCAACGGCGTACGTCGGTTCAACCTTTTCATTTCTCATATCTTTGCGAGGTATCCCACCGAACGTTCTCATAGAGCTCCTGCCCCCCAAAGCCGCCTTCTGAGAGCCAAGAGCAACAAACCCACATTCTAGGAATTGCAAACGTGATGAGCTTTGATATAGAGCACTGGAGGAATATGTTCCAGAGGGTGCTGAAAGAAATGTGAAAGAAAAGCAGCTGCCTTTGAGTAAGGGCTGCTCCACACGCTGTAATCGGCTACGCCAAACATGTGCATAGCCATTGCTTCGTCTGTATCAGGGGACTTGGCAAATCCAAACGCTCAACCGGAATGCTTTGTTACATCGCAGGCAGACGGCATCAGCAACAATGTCTTTCGCGACTGTAGCACGCAACCGACATCAAGATGTGTAGACCATAAAACAGAGCCATCAAAAAGAAAAGTTACACGAGCGTGTTACGTTGCTCATGGAGACGAATTTCACTTTGAGCTCGTTCGAATAAAACGCATGGGCTTGGATGTCGTTTCGTCGGTTCCGAGTGGAAGGAAATTTTTAACGTGATAAAAACGGTCGTTCGAATATGTTTAATTGCACAATCGAGGTATCACGTTTTAGCCATTCTTTTCAATATGACTGTTTTGGGGGTATTTGTTGTTTTTCATTTCGATCATAATAGTCAAGAATCTGATTCACTCACAAATTTTGGGGATTTCCTCTACTCTGTTTACTAAACTGAAACCAATTCACCACTGTTGACGTGTTTTGGCGAGTCTAGAATCGAATCCGGCCAATACTCTCTAACCTTTCAATTCTTGAAATAACAACGCGAGCGACAGAAACCTGAAAAGTTGGCAGGCAAGGAGGTAAATGTACACGTAGGCTTCCGCGGCTCGAGTCCATTACTTCTAGGCTGTCCGGGTGACGCCGCGTCGTTGTCAGATAGGCCGACGTTTCGCCTGTCATGTCGCAGGCTTCTTCAGGGTAGTGACACAGTAAAACTGTTTTACACCGTCCGATCTCTAGGACGGCGGGTGCGAGGCCCGGGTTGGCCCAGACCGCGAGCCAATCAGAGGGACCTCTCCGCCAATCACGGCGCACTTGCGTTATCCGACCCCTAAGCGGAAAAAGATATAACACCGGAGGCGGAGCTTTACTGTGTCACTACCCTGAAGAAGCCTGCGACATGACAGGCGAAACGTCGGCCTATCTGCCAACGACGCGGCGTCACCCGGACAGCCTAGAAGTAAAGGCAAGAAGGTAGTCAGTTTTGAAAAATGCGGAATTAAAAGAGCTCTTAATTCAATTAAATTTTAACAACTAACGGGTAAAAATAATTTCCAAGAAAAAGCGGAGAAAAATTTCGCGCGAACACTCTGACGTACCAGTAATCAGCAGACACAGCAAGCTCTTGCGATTTTTTTGTATTGCAGTCGGTAATGAGCCCTATCAACAACGCTAAATATTTCTTGCTCAAAACCTGGCTGCAGAGTTAAAGTTGTGTTCTTATTATTAATTACAATACGAAATCCGTTAATTTATTTCACATTATTGTGTTTTTCTTTACTTCCATGTTTTTGACTTTTCAATGTAAGGAATAAGTAATAAAGATGAATAAGCCGGCCTGAATATCCTATGTCATTAAGCCTGAAGGGTCGTGGGTTCGAATCCTACCCGGGGCATGGATGTTGGTTCTTATATGAGAATACGAGTTCTGCTACCGTTAACGTTTCTTCCAAAGTTACAAAACCAAGTTACAAAAGATGAATAAATCAAAATTGATTTTTGAATCCCAGTCAAGTTGTAGATACCAAAGAGTACAGCCTATATATGAACAAGAAATACTCAGCCCTCGATTAGGGGTTGCTACCAACTAGTCACAGACTGATTGATTAATGTTTCCGGGTACGTCAAGTGATGCGGCCATTAGTCCTCTTAAATTAATGCTTTATTTCTCGGAAGTAGGCGGTGTTCCTCCCCTACTTGATGCACCCCCCAGTTTGGACAAGCTCCAAACACCCGGCGAATATCCTGAAATTGTGGAAGTGGAGTGCAAGTAGTATGTGTAAAAATGTGTTATGTGAGAGGATACGTCAAAAGGAGAAGGAGAAAGAAAAAACGCGCGCTGCCCGTGATCCGTGACGCATTCGCCTGATATTGATAGGAGAAATCACGAAAAACTACCAATCACAGCAGCCGGCCGCCCGAATTCTGTCCGTCAGCGGACGAATGCGACCGAGCAGTGTAACTAGTATCGACAGTCCGCCGCCGAAGAGACTCAGACCCAAGGAGAATCGTGTAACTGAGTAGTGTCTGCTCAGTGAGATCATTTTCTCATCCGGCCGCTCAACCGATGTCTTTGTTGGCGTTTTTTCTCCAAAACACGTGACCATTGTGCTCCACGAACACGCATGTATGAACTCATCATAAAGCAGGGGCGTATTCGGGAGAAAACAAAGGCCTTGGCGGCTATGACCTACCCCACAAAAGGTCTGGAGAAAAACGCTTGTTAACTTTTGTATTTGTAAAATTGATTTAAATATTTGTTTAAATTATGCATTTATTTAAAATTAATATCGTATAATATCATATATACACTACAAAAAATACAATATAATAATATATTTGTTTATTATTTTAAAACTTTCTACTCCCCCCTCCCAAATAATCGTGTGGATCTGCCCCTGCCATGAAGGACTATCTTCACGCCGAGTTTGGTTTAATTCTGCAGCTCCCGACACAGAATGCGCCCTTGTGAGAAGGAACGAGTAGCCTGCAGAACGCTCTTGTAGGGGCGGAGCGGGATTCGCAAGGAACCGTTGGAGCAAAGAGCAAAAGGCTCACCCATCCGACAAAAAGGAAGCTCTGGAGTTACACAGACGGCAGAGGAGAAGGGATTTCTCCAAGAAAGGCAGGAAGATGGACGACTTAGAAAGCAAGGAACGTGCACGTCGGAAATGAAAAAACTGGAGGAGACAATGTCTAAGCAAAAGAAATGATAAAGGAGAGACCGCCACCTCAAAGAACATTTTTATGAAAAGCTCGAACGTAAAAGAAGTACATCAAATGGATGCCAAAGATTTAAAACCTTCGAGTGTATTGAAGTAAAATACATTAAATCAGTTTTATTACATTTTAGGTAAAGCAATAGCCTATTTTCTTGGAAGATCATATATTTATACGTTCGGTCAACAGGAAAAGTGGCAAGGGGCAAAGACAGCAGTGAGCGAGAGTGCGTCAGTAAGAGTCGAGGATAGGGGACTAAGGGAGGAACGAGGGGCGGAACGAGGGAAGGGGCGAGGATAGGGCGAGGACAGGCGGGGACGGCGGGTGCGAACGAGTAGGCGTGGGAGGGGGCGAGGGAGGGGGCGTGCAAAGTTGAGGAAGGCTGAATAGGGAGAGGGGTGGTATAAGGGGCAGGGCGATGTGGCCAGGGAGGATGAGGGTAGGGTGGAGACGGAGTCGAGGTTGAGGCTGGTTGCCGGAATGGGGCGGAGCTCAGGGCTTGGGAGGGTGAGGCGTCACGGAAGACGAGCCAGTGGGCGGGGCCCGGGTCCGGGTCTGGGCCTGGGCCAGGCCTGGGCTTGCTTGAGCAGAAGCGGCTTCTGCCGGGAAGGCATCCTCCGTCTACCGGCGCGCGTTAGCCCCGGCCTCCGCCGCCCGATTCAATCACAGAGCCGACATGTATACACAAGGCCCCATTAAGGCCGCCGCCCCGGGCACACACCCTTAATCCCGCTCCGGAGGCGCGGCCGCGCGCGGAGGCGCGGAGGGCGGGGGCGGCGCGAGGGGAGCGGCGACGGAGGGATATGGGAGGATCGAACGTGAATGAGGACGGCGCGACAAGAGAATGAGCAGAGAGAACTGGAGCTGCGTGATGCGGGGAAATGGAGAATTGGAGATCGCAGGTGGCACATATCAGTGGGAAGACAAGGTTGCGAGAGAGAGGCGAAGCAGAGAAAAGCGAAGATGGGACGGGAGAAGAAGAGTAAGATAAGGAGTGGCCGATATATGAGAAATTAATTTTTCAAGGAAGGGATAGACGTTTTGAGGAAGGAGGCAAATTGACGGAAAGTGGACCGGGGGAAGAAAAAGGTGGAATGTGAGAAGAACACGGAAAAGGCACAGAAAGGACTATTGCAAAAAGCTGCAAGGATATGAACGCGAATAAAGAGAATAAAGGAGAAGAGAGCGTAGCAGGATAATATGAAAAATCGAGAAAGGAGGGAGACAGAGAGGGATGGGGAGAAGAAGAGAACAGGAGCTCTAGGATAGAAGGTAGTCGAAAGACAAGGGCTTTATGGAGAATTGAGAGAGCGCAAGCCCATAGAGGAAGAAAGTGAACAAGCGAGAGAGAAGAATAAAGAGAGAGGGGAAGATATAAAGGGTGAGAGGAAGAGAGAGGAAGGAAGGGAGATAGAGGCAAGAAGAGAGGAAGGGAGAGGGTGAAGATGGAATGGAGGATCAGAGGAAGGGAGGAGAGAAAGAGGAAGTAAGAGGTAGAATAAGGGAGAGGAAGGCAGAGAAAGCGAGAGAGGAGGAAAAGAGGGAGAGAAGGTGAGAGAGATAGGGAGAGAGAAGGGCCAGAGAAGAGGTAGTGTTTTACATCAGCTTAAGCAAGTTCAGCGATGAAGATGAACTGGCAAGGGAGAGAAAATACGAGAAAAATTGAAATCGGAAGTAGGTCATTGCCAGAGAATTTAGCAATAGAAGTGAAGTGCTAGAGGAGTGGAACATGGTGATAAATAGTAGAGGGAAGCGTTTGAAGACGACCAATGCGAGAAGAAATTGTAGGGAAGCGGGAAGGACGAAGGAGAACAGAGAAGAGTGAAAAGAGAGTTGGCTGAATTCAACAGCATTGAAAGAGTAAGCGAGTACTTTGCAGAAGAAAATAGAGGCAAAGGGTGGTAGAATAAGCAACATGGGTAACGTGAGAGTCAGTTGGATATAAGGCTGAAGAAAGTAAAACGAGGGTGAGGCAAGGTGCTATCGGTGTGCAGTAAGTGCGAGGTTAGGAAATCGGTGTTTCTACAATGAGACTTTGAATGGAACAGCAAAAGCGCAGGAAAGGCTTCCTGTAGAGCGGCGAGATAGGGAAGACGAAGTAGAATCTAGGATGAATGAAGCAGAAGAATGGAAGCAGTATGACGACCGGAGATAATAGGAAAAAGTGAGTTATGGACAGCGCTGGCGTCAGTGAAATTCAGCGTGAACCTAAAGAGATCAGGTGACAGTGTGATCTTTAAATTGGCTCATGCTGGAAATACAACAAGAAAAAGCTTCATTAAGCAAATGAGATTTCTACTGCAACTCATATTCTGAAATATATTGAAAATAGAAAAATGAACATTTTTATTCCTCCTGTTACATATTTTCAAAAAAAGGGTCAACTATCAATCGTTTCTATTAAAATTTTGAAAATATCTTATCGTGAGATCTTTCTTAATGCTATTTATGAAGCAAATATTCATTATTCTAGGAAGATTTTTGGAATCTAGTCTCTTCTAACTTTATATTTTCTAGGATTTTATTTTTGTTTTGCATTTTCAATTACCATTTTCTACACTTAATCAGTAGTATCTTCTTCATTAGTTTATTTGATAATATATTTGCTTTTGATTTCTTTACCGCATACATTCATTAGTTAAATAATACAATAATAACAAATACAAATGACATTTAAAAATCCACATTAATAACCTTCAGGATTAATTAACTCTAAAAGTACATAAAGCTCTGAAGGTCATGATTATTTATGCAATTGTAGCCCTATTCAGCAATCTAATACTACTCTAATACACAAACGATCTTTTTTCAACTTGATCAGGCTGATCATAATGTACCTCGCTTCTTGTTCTCTTCCTATATATCTTTACAAATACTAAATGCAGTAATGTTCTTATTTTTGTGAGCCACGTTTTCATTCGCTTTTCTTCTCTCATATGCACTTCCATTTAATTACACATCAAAGCAATTTCAATGGCACTGTGTGTTCTGTTTGTACTCTGATCCCTTTTTAAGAGAAATATTCGAATGTAAATCTAAATAATGAAGTCGGTATTCACATAACAAAGACATACATAAACGTAGTAAATATGTCCACCAAAGAGAAAAAACGAGCGTTTCTATGAAATGGCAATCAGTTCTCAGCACATGAGAGGTTTTTTTATTTCATAAATGAGCACGCGGTAACCCCTGAAAACTCATATGCATGACCACAAAAGCATTATTAACTGCACAAAGCCAAAATTCTGATCTCTGAACGTTAACATATGCGAAACTTCAAAGAGAGCTTCTAGCCAGGCAAGGGTTAAACAGTGATGTATTGTTCCGTTTACTTTTTGTGGTTAACATTAAACGATGGGTGTCAGGGACGATAAATATCTTAGGGATTCTAGGCATAGCCAAACTAGAGCCCTCCCCAAATAATATATAGAGCATATAAAAACAAAGTCAATAGGAAAATAAAATTTGAGACTCTCAATGTACAAATTTAACAACAAAATAATTAAAATAATTAATAATAAGTTTAAAGAGAATTTAAAACTTTTTTAAAATTTATTTTATTTAAAGTCGCATCAACAACGATGTTATTAGCAACTGCAACTGTACATACTACACAATTTTGTATACTATGTTTTACGTCAAATTGTTTTCAAATGTACATTTTAATAACTTAACTAAACTCATAATTTTTGTGAATTAAAATAACAATTTAACATTTGACACCTATTTATTAAGAAATACACATTTTATTGTTGAATTGTTTATGATCTTATTTTTAAAAACACACATATATGTACGTATTTTAGCCATTTATTTCAATTTATAAAATGTCTGTTCTTATTGAGATTTTTTAAAAAAATATCTGGGTCCAGGAGTGTAAAATATTATTAGAAAGTAAAAATTATTATATTGCATTTCAATAATCTATAGTCGATATTCAAAGTCGATGCATAAAACCAAGTCTTTGAATAGAAACATTGAAAAATTCTCATCAATCTGAGCCAACCAATAAAGGTAAAATGTTACGAATTAAAATAAATTGATAGAAAAGGAAGTAAGTGCCAGTTTTTAAAATAGTCAGAAACACTGTACTATTAAAAATCGTAAAACAGACGTACCAGGCAATACGCACTTCACACAAATTAGTACGTGATCGGAATTTTTCATGTATGATAGTAGCGAAGCTGAGATTAAGACCCACGTTAAAAGATATAAAGGTTATTTCTTAATAAAGAATAATTTATATTAATGATATGATATTTGGCAACATGTTCTGTATAGGTACACTTCTAAGTATTTAACACCTTCAGCGAAATCACTAGAATTGAAGAAAGAAAAGAATTTATTAGAAACAATATATAAAATAATTTGTAAATAGAATGCTTCGGTAAACTAACATACAAGATAGATTTAGTAATTACAAGAATGTTATATTTACTTTTAATGAAAAATATCAATGCTTATATTTTATAAAATAATATTAGAAATTAACCTTTAAAAAATTCTCAGTCAATTTCCAGGGTACATTTCTTAATTCTTCGACGAAGTATTGCTTATTCAAACAATCATACCATAAAAAATAACAATTCAAACATTCACACAATTAACAAAAATACACCAGGTGATACAGTACTAATGGAATGTGTTAAAATCGGTTAGTAATTTTCCACTAAAAATATTTTATTAATCTTAATTTCTTAATAAAGTAATACTACTGGTTGATCTTCACTTGGATATTGTTAGAGAACAACTTTTCAATAAATTTCCAATATTTGATTTGCAAATATGAGATTGAAAGAGTATACAAGTGTACGGTAGGACCTAGAAATTCATTACCATCATTGAGAATTTTGCTCTTCAGTAACCTTCCCTTCTGTTTCTTAGCTGCATTCTCCAGTTCTCTATAACATTCTTATGCAATAGGGTGGCATACAATTCATATTCATCTCCTACATTGGCTCTTCTTGCTTTCTACAGACTGTTCTGTAGCTTTCTCGATACACATCCCTTTCTCTCATAACAGCCGTCTTGTTTCTTTGTCATATGCACAACATTTTTTTCATTTTTAAACGTCTCGTAACAGAGCTGCTCAAATGGAAGGATCGAGATCAGACTGGCCATTCTAACCCAATAGAATTGTGAGTGAGTTAGTTTTTTACTAGACAAGAGCCGATCGCGCTCGAGCGGCTCATCACTCTTCCTTTCCAGTACGGCTGGCTCAACAACTAGCGGGTCCCACCGCTATCCCGCAGGTAAGCGCTGGGCTAGGGCACATCACTAGAGCAGCCCTGTCTTACATCATCCTCACTTCTAACATTTTCGCTAGCATTTGTTGCATTGTATCCTTCTCCAAACCCTCATTTTAAATACCTCCAGCATTCGCTTATCCCTTATCCCCACTGGCGAAATATCGAAGAAAAACATTTTTTTTAATCAGAATGCTTTCCGGAAAGACAGTGAGCACCGAATGGCGTTTGAGGATCCGAGGGGCTGCAGGGGGGGGGGGAGCGATGTTTGCGAAAGGTCGACATCCCCGAGAGTCGGCCGTCCGGCGGAAGTGGAAGGGCGGCCGTGATTCGCCGCAAGAGCGCGTCTCCGCCGTCGCTTCCGGCAACCTGCCGCCCCTTTTGCCCCCGAGCCTCGGCGTGCTGCGCGGGGCGGACGCGGCCGAGGGCGAGGGCGAGGACGAACAGGAAGCGTTCCCCCAGCACTCTCACGCGCGCTCGCCCTCGCGGCCCCGGAAGCGGAGAAAACAGTCGGTGAAAGCCAAGGGCTCCCGAGTGGATAGGGGATGGCAGCCAACCGTTCTGAATCGACGTGGAACAAGTAGCGTTTTTTGTTTTGTTTTTTTGTTTTTTTCTTTTTGTTTTTTGTTTTGTTTTTTTGTTTTTGTTTTTTTTGTTGTTTTTTTTGTTTTTTTAAACAACTAGCATTCGGCGGTTCACTTATGAAAGTGATGGCTCTGAAATAAATGTAACTGTAATATATCGGGCTGTTCTCGACAGATATCTCGTGAGTATTATGGAGACAATACACCATTGACGGAAGCAACGTAGAAAATCGCTTATATTTTTATCCATATAAAAGACATCTTTCATGTAAGCTTAAAAATAAATTATTTTCTTTCTTTGTATTATGTGGTTTCATTTGCATGTTTTATGTATTTGATAATGTGAATCAATGATCTCAATATAAATGTGTGATTGAAATCAAGCCCAAAAGGAATGTAAACACATTCTCAGAATGTTATGAACGAATACACATCATTGTAGATATTTCTACTAATATAATAGCTCATTTTTTGGCTAGTAATTCATAATCTACATTTATTCTGTGCCGCCTCTATATACTTTTAACGATCAGCCTTTCGTTTTAGACTACTAGAAAACTCATTCATATCATTACTATAAAAAATTAACTTCTCATTTACTTTAGGGGAAAAAATGTACGCAAGGCTTATGAAATGCGGATTTCCAAACGACTTTGTCCGTGGTCATTACCGGGTATGGGCTATTGATTTTCTATCCATTGTGAGTAAAGCGATGAAGATCGTCGTACAGGCACTGTGCGTTCACTCTTTATTTACATTGCGGCTGTAGGTCGTCACCGAAAGGTACGTGTCATCACGAAGATCGTAACTTGATGGAACAGCGGTATTTTTTTCTCCAATAGGTCAAGGTGAGACCACAAAGAAAAACTCGTGACTTCACTCTGCGTGTAAACGAAAATGAAAGTTCAGCGGAATGGAGAATCGAGGTCAGAAAATGAATAAATGAAGTTGACCCCTCACCAACTCTTGAAATAATTATGTGAAGACTTCACAGTGTTTTTTCGACCTTTGCTCATATGATGCTTTCCCACAAAAATGTCCTAAAAGATCCAGACAAACAAGATATATCTTTTTTTCCGATCATCTACCATGGAAACGGGAAACTTTTAATTATACGATTCCTTTAATTTCATATTACTACACTAAACTTCTTCTATAGTTAATTTAATTTTCGTGTCTTCCAGATTTTATTCTAGCATTTGTATGAATATTTTTATATCTTTTATATGTGATCATATTTTCTTCCAGCTAATACATTCTTTCTCTCTCACTCTCTCTCTCTCTCTCTCACTCTCTCTCTCTCTCTCACTCTCTCTCTCCTCTCTCAATCTATCTATCTTTTCACTACCGTTATAATAATTATTATGCATCAAATTTTAACAGAAATCTCATCATCATAATTTTCATACTTCGGGAAAATAGATGAGAAGCCATTTTCACATATGTGGGAATCATCTCCTGCAGAATCGACTTTAGTCATCCAGCACCATAAATGTATGCACAGACATTGTAGACACACAAGCGGGATGGATGTAGCTATGAAAAATAGTGCACACTTAGCCAATATGAAACGTCTACAGAACAAAATATGTTACCATGATTCAATTTTAAAACGACTTATTGAAATCTTGGAAGATATATAGAGCAATTTATTTAAAGTTTAAATTGTAAATAGTGCAGGGAGTGAAACAATTAAAATATTCGAGAAAAACTAAACCAGGCTAACTTAGATAATCGACTATTTAAATATTAAACATCTAATAATTTCGAATTAATAGCGAGTGTGTCAGAACGCCAGTCATTTTAGTCTTAACTCGTAGTAAATAGTAATTGCATGTAGTCCACTAAATCAACAGAACTTAAACAGGACTGAACTCTAGAGCACCTAGAGTGATTAACACGAATAAATTGGAAATGTTGGTGCTGTATCAGGTTAAAATATTATTTCCAAAACGGATAAGCAAACGCAAAGAACAAAGAGAATCGAGCGGTGCATAGGAGCAGAGACTACGAGCAGCGTCGTAGTAGCACGGTACTTGCAGCGCGCAAAACACAGCCGTACAAGCAAATGGGCAGCGGCGGTTATGCACACACGCACACTTCCACCCAAACAATCTACATCCGCAATCCCACTCCACCACTGCGACCGTCTACTCCCTACAACGCCACCGCCGCTTCCTCTTCACCCTTCGACCCCGCGCCGTCTTCGCCTCCGCATTCCCACAGTCACTACCACAGTCATTCTCGCTGTCATTCCTCACTGCCTTCCGTCTCTGCCAGCCCTATCTGCCATCCCTCACTGTCATCACTCACTGCCATCACCCACTGCCATCACCCACTGCCATCACTCACTGCCATCACTCACTGCCATCACTCACCGCCATCACTCACCGCCATCACTCACCGCCATCACTCACCGCCATCACTCACTGCCATCACCCCACTGCCATCACTCACTGCCATCACCCACTACCATCACTCACTGCCATCCCTCACTGCCATCCCTCTCTCCCATCCCTTTCCCCATCCCTCTCTTCCATCCCTCTTTTCCATCCATCTCTGCCATCCCTCTCTGCCATCCCTCTCTGCCGTCCCCTCTCGGCTGTCCACTCTCTGCCATCTTTCTCTGCCATTTCCCTCTGCCACCCCACACCGCCAGCTGCTATTACTACTATCACCTCTGTCATCCTTTACTGCCACCCCAGTGCCTCACTGCCATTCCCACAGCTTCCGCCTCTACTGTGGCCACCGCTATTCCCATTGCCTTTGTCACTTCCGCTGCAACTAACACTAGCCCCGCCATTGCCCCTTCGGCAACCTCTGCACTGCCTTTGCCACCGCCATTGCTAATACCATCCCCCCCTCTGTAGCAGTTAATGTCACTGTTACCGTCACCAGCGGCGCCGTCCACCGCCGCCGTCCACCGCCGCCGCGTTTGCTCTGAGCAAGTAGCCGCGCCCACCGCTCCACAGTGCGCCTGTTGATTCCACGTGGGCGCACACACGCGTGCGGCCACTGAGGCTTGCGCTTGTAGACAGAACAAGCGCTCGACGCGATATGGAGCCAGATGCCGGATGGAAGGGGCGGTTCCGAGGGTGCCAACGAGAGAGAACGCTCCAACTGAGATTGGGAGGGGTCTGTTGACCTCCGCTGCTGAAGAGACGTAGAGGAGCAGGAGCGAGTTGATTGGTTTATTGGACTCAAGTGAACCATATCGTGTTCGAGGAATGCAGGTTGGCCATTGCGAATGGGTTGGTGGAATTTGACGGCGTGGTAGTGCGACGCCACGAGAAATCGGAGAGTGAGGGAAAGTAGAATATCATAAATTTGATTGGAGGTCCGGCAAAATGGGAGGACAGAGTGACAAACTGGGCAACAGATTAGACTGGTAGAAGAGTGGAGAATGTGGCGACGAAAGCAGTTGATATACTCATATCATATACTCATATCAACTATTGTTTCTTTACCCATACTGTTCAATTCCGTGAACCAATTTTGTTATTCATCAATTGTCGTGATTTCTACAATGGTGTTTATTTTAGGCTATATTTCAGAGGCAATGTATTTTTGAGGTTTTAATGACAAAATGAAATGCCGTGGTGTTAATGAACAATTGAAATGCACGTGGTCAAACGTCACTGGTTTTCACCCATTCGTGTTTTAAAGATATCGCGAAGATATTAAGCAGTGACAATTGTAAAAGAGGAGTCTGGGAGGTAATGTTGGGTGGTAGGATGAGATGATAGTGATGTCTTAGGGTACAGAACTGATGAAGTAATGGCATAGTGAACAAATGAGAATGGCCTTATAATGAGTTTGTGGGAAGCTGTTTTAAATCAAGTAGAGTGCCATTGGTCTGGGAACGCTGAGATGCAGTGAGAGGTTGGGGAGGCAACGGAGTGGTGAGGAAAAGGAGTGGCGCGGGAACGAGAGTGTGTTGAAGAAACGAGGGACGAGAAAATGGGGGGGCGGTGACACGAATTGGTGGCGAAAAAACGTTCAGTACGGGAAAGAGGTAGGCGAAGAAATGTGTTTGTGATAAAACTGTTACGGTGCGGAAATGTGATGGAGAGTCAGAGCTTTGGAGTCGTTCCGGAGTGGCGAGTTCAGTGGCATCGAGAGGAACCTGATGTTGAAGGGAACTACAATGACAGGCAGCACTGTGCATATGGGAAGGGTCGACGACGGGGACGTTGGCGAAGCGGGGGTGCGGCGTCTAGAGGGCGACGCGGGCAGAGCGGAGACCGAGGGCCCGGCGAGGGAGAGGGAGGGGGAGGGGGAGAGCGTGTCCTACACACGTCGAGTATGTTCCGCTCGGTCTCCCAACCCCCACCACTCATCTCCGCATTCAGCTGGCCCGTTTTCTCGCCCCGCGCCGCACCGCACTGCACAGCGCGGCCTCTGCGCTGGGGGGATTAGCACGGTAAATGGAGCGAGGCGACAGCGGAAGGTAAACCCGCCAAAACAATACCCACCTGCAGGAAAATGAATTTGATCTGTGAGGTAAAAATTGAGTTCTATTTTTTAAGTAAATAGTGCGTAAGTCCAGCATATAATTTGTTGAACATAACTGAGGATGACGATAAGCATTAAATTCATGTATGTTTTTGTCGCTTTATAAAAAAACTTTTTACGTAAATATAGATTTAGTTTTTATATTTAACGAGATTAAATTTTAAATACTTCTTTAAAAATTTGAAATGGAATGAAGTCAAATTCTGTATTGTGTGTTTTTCCATTCTGCCATGAGAAAGAACTTGTATATCTGACGCTAGTAAAACAATCCTTCCTTTTCTTAAGTAAAAACTCGCTCACTTATCCGGGAAAAAATTAATATTTCCACTATCAGTAACTGAGAAGGGTTATTTTAACTCAATTGCTCAGTTATTCAGTGTTGCAAGTGCCTGGAATCTATTGCGCCGGGTCTGTTTGACAGTATCCACCATGGGAACACTAAAGTGTGAACCTGCTTACTGAAATACTTTTAGTGTATTCTGATATAGATTTAAATGATGTTTTAGATTATTTTATGCGTTTCTGTTCATTACAAAACTATTGTTCCTAAAAAACGTAAAGTTATGGTGCGAATGCTAAAATGGAATATAATCCACATATAATAATAAAAGTCTCCAAAAAATTTCACTTACCTCTTTTAAGAGTAGTGTCTATTTTAGACTTACCGACAAATATGAAACAAGAATTACCGACAGTCATAACTTATTTAATAAGAAATCGAAGAGCCAAAAATAAAGAAGATCATGCATGTTCAATTATATACAGAAGGAAATTACGGTGAAAGTACGGAAAGACCTTTACAAGTTAATAATATAATAATAATAATAATAATAATAATAATAATAATAATAATAATAATAATAATAATAATAATAATAATAAAATAATAATAATAATAATAATAATAATAATATTAATATTAATAATAATAATGTCTTTATTAATGGCGAGGCTCATAGGGCCTGCTCTTTCGCCTAACCACTAAAGGTCATTCGTATTCCCTTTGTAATAAATATAATTGATATAATTGAAGATTCTTATTTTGTTTTAAAAATGAGTTATTCACAAATATGGCATAAAAGAAAATATTATGGATGAAAATTTGTTTCCCTCTATAGTGCATTATATTAAAACATGCATGTAACTGAAGACTGAAAGTATGTTAAAGACGTAAATTAAGAAATAAGACAACTATGTTCTGGAAGGAGTTCAGCATGCGAGCAGTTATATATTTCTGCGCGAGAGTCGAAATGTTAACGCTTGCATCTCTTGAAACTTTTTATATCTAACACTCAATTTCATTCTGAAAACTCCATTGCATGATCATATTAAACATTCGTAGACCATGTTTCTTTCTCCAAACTGAAAAGATTCTCGCAACAATATTTCCTCGTTTGGAAGCGCCCTCTCCTTTCTACACAGAATGATTCAGAATAAACGTTATAATTGAAATGTCTAGGCCATACGAATGGAATAATTACTTTTTTCCAGTGAATTATGGAGGGGAATCTCATACAACATGAACATTTGAACCTGATTGGTAGACAAGTAAACGAGTACTGGGGTTGGGTAGGTGAGTCAATATCACTTTGCGTCAGAACATGTAGTTCTTGAACATCAATATACTGTGAATTGCCCACAAACTAGTGCAAACGTTACATGTGTAACTTCCTTATAGTGCAAATGTTACATGTATAACTTCCTGAATTTTTTTGCACGTTCATCGGCAAAATGTTATCATCTTCGACCCCCGTATAATCTAGACGTTTGTAACATTTATTCTCAAACACATTGTTTATTTCTACGTACCTAGTTCTAATTTAGTCGCTAGCATTATTTCTAATGGCATCTTAAGATATAGGCAGAAATTAATTATAATTATTTGAGACTATCTAATTTCGACTGAAATGATCATAAGATGACAATTTAACAGTTGTCATTGTGCTATCAGTCGTAACGTGTCACTCAATTGCTCAGAAATGTTCTATCTAATCTTTCACTCTGAAAAACTTCATTTCATGGGATTATCAGAGAAAGAACAAGAAATTTCCTTCTTACGAGATAAATAAGAACTTGCAAATAAATCGTGTCGAATATTCATAAGTCAAGAAAAATAGAACCTCTAAGATACATTTCGTCGAGCACAATGGGAGATACACGAAGCCTGTTTATGTTTTCTATTAACTGTACAAATATATAATATAAATAAGAAATAAATAAATATTATATATATCATTTACTCGACTGAGCTCGCATAGGAGGAAGGAGAGAAATTTGGCGATCTTGTTGGATAACTTGATGTTCCTGGATCAACTCCACATTCGCGATCTTTCATCTTCTTTTCTACTTTTTTATTGATTTCTTCTTCTTCGTTTTCTTCTCCTTCTCAATCATTTTCATACCAGATTATGTGGTTCAGTGCATCAACTGATGTCACTACCGTGCCTATGTCCGGTGTGTCCTGGGGTTCGAACCCCGAAGGCGGCAGAAAACCCCGCAAGCTAACATGTGGGTCGGCACCAGATTGTATTCTGCAACGGGGGAATAACACCGCCACCTTCCGAGGAAAAACATGCAAACGGTAGCAAATGCCTCTTGCTAGGGACCCAAGCAACCCGAAAAAGCAAGCCGTAATGAATGCGGGCAGTACTTTACTGATTGTGATTCAAATGAATGAATGGAAGCTAGTGATTGTGGTGCATGTCCAAAACTGTATGACACGGAAATAGGACCTTAGAAGTTAACGCGCTCGAAATCACTAATAATTCAATCAATCATCCTCTTAACTGGTGGTTGGGTAAGATGAAACGACTAACGTTCTAATAGTGGGGGATTTGTGTTTACTCTTTTCCTAAAACCCCGTTTGCGGGGTGGTCCTTCACGACACCCTTGGCGCACAGAACTTTCGTCCCGCGCGGTGCCCAGCCAGGAGCTCGCGTGAACGCGGCTCTCCACTTTCTCCGCGCCCTGTGGCAGCGAGCGAGCGAGCGAGCGAGCGCGCGCGAGTCGATATCTCGCATCAGCTGCAGCACGCAAAAAAACGTTGCAATCGAGATGGCGCTGTCACGCACGCCGCGTGACAGCGGATCCCATCTGAAGCCGGGCGCCGCCCAATTTTGGAAAATTGGGAAACATCAAATAAGTCTTCGCCCGTGGGAGCTTGTGGGTCGGTGTGCTTGTGATGGGCAGCACCCCGCGTGTTGTTTTATAGGCGCCGTTCTGAAAAATATCCGTGCTCTCGCGCTCATTTCCTGTTTTCATTTGCCCGAAATACAAAACTAAACTGTTTATTTAAAGGTAAAAAAAATTGTAAAGGAAGGAACAAATTATTGATGACAGAAATCAGTTCGCTACCTACTCGCACGATTTCACAGTTTGGTATTGGTGTGCATTATTTTTATGCGCCGTTCTAATTTACGCATAAGGAGTTTTGTCAATAACATACCGAGATAAAATTTTGAAAGTAATTTCACGGAAATCTGTTGAGTAATTTATGTGTTATACTTGATACGCCACTGTATATTTCCTATTATTCGCAATAAGTCATTCACTCAACAATAAATTTTCTCACTAATCTATTAATTTGTACGCATTTGTACGAGTAAGTAGCAATTCAACTTCCACAACCCATAATGTTTGCAGAACATTATTTTGTTTTGATGAATAGAGTAAAAAGGCGTACAGTAAATTTGCAATGTTTTCATTCAACGTATAACGCCAAATCGTTAAATTTAAACTCTAGAAAAAATAATGTATAACGCACACACACAATACTTACAAATGATGGAACTGTTGTGTTTTACAAAACATTAATATCACTATGAAGATATGTGCTTTTAAAGGTTGGTATTGTTAATAAATACAAGTAATAAAGTCACCAATTGATCTGAACAGTTATTACGCCGAGATACGTATGTAAATGAAGTTACATTCCTGTTTCTAAGAGTTTTCTTGTTACCACAATTTCCTGAACAATGTCAAGTTAGTTCTTAACTACTAGTTCTTATAAAATAAAGTTTTATTCTTATTAATTTTAAAGTTATATCAATAAAAAGGTCTTACACAAATCGCTGCGTTCTTTCGTCGCAGCAATACGTTTTATATGAACACGACCACATTAGTAAAGGTTATGTAATCCATTCCTTTCTTACTAGCCTCTCTTTTAAAATGTGATATTGTGCAGAAATCTATAAACATAATTATGAAACAGTGTGTGTAATGATGTGTTGTAATAGTTTGCAAAAATCGCATTTTACTTCAGCTTCTAGTGCCCCTGGCTATTGTGTGAAACTGATTTATCGTTTACTGAAAATGTAATCACTTGAAAGTCCTAATTATCTCACGTTCTTATATTCTCAGAATTTTGTCAATGTTATTCACAGAATCCGTTTTAACTAATAAGTTTGCAGCTGAAGACTTTCCATTCTATGACTTTGTTCCTCAAAAGTGCTTTGCGCGCACACGTGAGTGGGTAGAATGAGCCATAAATTACAAAACAGCAGCAGAAAAATTAAAGCTTAAAGCCCTCGCTTGATTTATAGTTACAAGAAAATTAAAATTGTACACTGAATTAAAATAGCATTTCTCCCGTTTAATATAAAGGAAATGCAATTCATCTTGTCGCGAATAAAAATTATTTTACAATACATCGACAATTAATGTATAATGATATGCAATAGATATACAATTATTGTCTGAAGGTTATCCACAGCTCCATCGCAGCGTAACATCACAAAAGGAAGGAGACTAATGAGGGTGCAACCAGCAGCTCCCTCCTGGTCACCGCAACATCCACACCCGTTTCCGCGCGCACCGCAACAGTCTGCACAGCGCTTTATCAAATTACGTCTCCGTGGAAGGCCGCGCTCCGCCCGTATTCCGTCTTTGCAACACCCCACCCCGGACTTCGGGTCCAGCCATTCCGCTTCCATCCTACCCCGTCCTGTCCCTCCCACGGCAACATCTATCCCCAGTCTTTGACCGCCCCCCCCCGCTTCGCCGCACTCAGCTCCGTCCTTCCCTGCTCCTCTCCGTCCCTCTTGCTCCACCGCCCCTGAGCATGCCCCGCCACGTCCCATCCCTCCACTCCCACCACCTCACCTTCCCACTTCACCCCTCCCCTCTTCAGCCCTTCTCACTTCACCCCTCTCCACTTCACGCCTCTCCACTTCATCTCCCTCCACTTTACCCTCCCCCTTCACTCCTCCCCTCTTCACCTCACTGCACACCTCTTCACTTCACCCATCCCTACTTCACCCATCCCCACTCACCCATCTCCACTTCATCCATCTCCACTTTACGCATTCCACTTCACTCATCCCCACTTCAACCCTCCCCACTTCGCCCCTCTCCGCTACCCACCTCCCCACTTCAGCCCTCACTGGTCGACGCCACCTTCCGCTCCACGGCCCCCAACCAACCCAGCTCGGTTCCACGTCCCGCCGCGCCCTCCGTTTCCCACCCCTCCTCCTCTCCCCACATTTGCCGCTCCGCGTTGCCCGAACAACCCAGCGCTCCGCCGCGCCCCGCCCACGCCGTTCCCACGAGCGCCGAAACAGACGCGGCGACTAATCCCCGCGACCGCGGCAATATCTTGGCGACGCAATTCGCGTCGAAGGAGGCCGCGCCCATTGTCTGCGCGCGGCCGCCGAACAAATAAAGCGCGCTGTTTATGGAAGGGCTCAAATGGTTAAGAACTCCAGGCATTCAACCAGCCGCGACAGCGGCGCCGCCACGGCGCGACGGGGGCTGCAAGAACGCCCCCCTTCTCTCTCCGCCCAAAAGGGAAACATTTCGCTCGGAGGGTTTCGGCTGCAGCAATGAGATCGTGGGACGCACGAGGAGCAAGGAGGTTTCGAATGACGGGATGTTAGAGGAGGGTAAGAGGGACGGGGTCGAGGAAGAGGGGGAGGGAGAGGGAAAGGGGAAGGATGAGGAAGACGAGAATGAAGAGGAACAGTATACGCAAGAGGAGGATAAGGAGAAGATGAGATAGAGATGGCGATGGAAGTAAAGTGATGACGAAGAGGTGGCAGAATTAAAAAACAGATATTGTAAATGTTCTCATAATGTATAAATTCTGTTTAATAAAACATTAAAAATCTCATACTGGTATACGTGATGGTGGTGATAGTAGTAGTATTTCAGGTATTAGCAATAGTAAGTAAAATATAGTGATATAATGTAATAGAATATGGCTGGTAGTGGTGGTGTTAAATGAGGATACGGGGTTAGTGGAGTGAAGCAAAGGAATATAAGCTTGGATTTTCGGACGCGAGAGTGTAAAAGAGAGCGTGCGTGCGTGGGTGATGTGTTCTGGTGCTAAACATAAGAGTGAAGGCGGGGTAGGCGATGCTTGTCGAGTCATGCGAATGTTGCGGCTATAGAAGCCATGGGAACGATAGACAAGCGACGGCTAGGTCGTCTGTAAAGATGACGGCAACATAGACGGAGAAGGCACTGGCGATTGGGAAGGGGAAAGTTGCAGGGAGAGGGGGGAAACTTCGATGGCTGCGGTGCGAGGAGAGTCGAGCTAATCGATATATCTCGGAATAGGAGATGCTTTTGGATCGGTGTGGGGCCGGAGAGTTGAGAAAGGCAAACTTGCCGAGCGGCAAGTTCGATGGCTTCGGGTATAGCAAGGGGAGAGAGCCGATGCTGGCTGCAGAGGTGAATAGCGAGGTGAGGAGAGTCTCAATAAAACAGCGTGGACATAGCGTCTGAATTCGAGAATTGGAAAAGGATAGAAGGAGAATCAAAGCAATTTATGTACAAAATGAGAGCATGAGGGAAGAATGTGACCTTCAGACTTTTCATAGTTTAAAAAAAAAAAAAAAATTAACGATCGTTTTAGATGAAAGTGTTGAAAAAATAATTAGCAAAAATAACAAAAGTTTTAACTGAAAATAAAGTTTAAATGTTGGATACAATGATTTAACTAACAACGAAGTTGTATTTTTGTACTAAACAGAAAAAATTAAAAGCGCATTATAATCCGATAAAAGTTATGATATCCGTATTAGTGTAATGAAATTGTCAGGAAAATGAACTTTTAAAGATAAATAGTTAGTGAAACATCGAATAATGAAGGAAACAGCACAGGTGTTTGGCATTATAACAAGAAACAAAAATTACATAGATAAGTAAATTTTATAAAATTCATTATGCATATTACAATCGTCGAGTTTGTATCACCCTTCTCAACAGGAAAAAGTTCACAATTTTGTCTTAAACTGTTAGTTACATTCTTTGTAGAGTATAACGTTCGGTGCTCATTTTTGGGGGCTTTTTATATTTTTGGTGTGTTTCCAAAGATGATAATACTGAGGTCTCTAGCTGAGGAGATCAGATTCTAAAAGATGGATATCCAAACTGAAATTATTTCACACAAATAGTACTAATTTATAACAAATTTTCAGATAGAAAACTGTAGATAACATCATCCAAGAAGCCTATAAATGAATTAATTCATTAACCGAAGACCCAGCTGTAGCGAAATTTCACTTTAATTTAGTGGTGACTGGTAATTCAAAAATCTGCATCTGGCGTTTTTTCAAAGGCAGTGATATAGTGCTTTTTTCCTATGGCGCCTACAAAAGTGCGTCCGTTGATCGAGATTGGAGTGCCTGGGAGGGCTTAGAACGAGAGCAGCGGCTAACTCTAAGCCATGCGAAAGTAAGAGCCGGAAGAGGTGTGGCGACGAGTGGGCACGGGAGGAGTTGGGCCAGGGGCAGGGCAAAAGCAGGGTCGGAACCAGGAAGCAAGAGCGAGGGCGAAGATGGGGCGGTGAAGATGATGACGAAGGTGACGAGGACGGCGACAAGGACAGTGAGGAGGGCGGCGCTGAGGGCGGTGTTACGAGTGGTGACGAGAACAGTGACGAGGGCGCTGTCAAGGGCGGTGATGAGGGCGGCCGTTGGAGCGGGCGAGGGCAGGGACGATTGTTGATTGATTGATTGTTTTAGTGATTACGGGCACGTCAACTACCAGGGACATTATTCCCGTAAGTGTATTGCGTGTTTTTTTCTCGCTAGAGAGCCGTGATATTTCCCCCGCTTGATGATAAGATCCGCTGCCAAACGATCGTCCGCTAGCGGGGTTTTCCTTAACCACGTACCTTCAAACAAACGGGACACAGCTCCAGCCGGGACAAGCTCTAAGCTCCCGACCGGTCTCCTGACATGTGTGGTAGTGCAGTGCATGTTAGTGCAAGTATGTGCGTGTAACGGGTGAGGATAAGACAAGGAAGAGGACGGTGAGATCACGGGCGGTTCGTGGCCTGTTTGTTAGTGTACCGCTCCGGCATTCGCGTGGTAATCGGAGAAACCACGGAAAACTACCGATCAGAGCAGCCGGCCGCTAGAATTCTCCTCCAGACAGCGACTGAATTCGACCTAGCTAAGAAGCTAGTGTCGAAAATGCTGCCACCGACGGGACTCGAACCTAGGACCTCCGGGTCAGAGGGACGAGGGAAAGGGTGAGAGGTGCAGGGAGGACGCTCGGAAGGCGCGAATATTAGCGTGCGAGGGGTGCGAGTGAGCATAGAGAGGGAATGCGCCTTGAGGCGGGAACGGTAGCGCTGGGGCGGGGGTGGGGCGGGCGAAAGCACGAGGACGGAGGCAGGCGCGCAGGGGCGGTCGAAGGGGACAGCTCTTTCCCCCAGCGATCTCCGCGGCACGGGGCGGCGTTCAGGGCGGCGGCGGAGGCGGGGGCGGCGACGGGGGCGGCGCTGACTCGCCGGAATCCGCGGAGAAGTTCGTTCCGCCGCCGTAACTCAGCCGCCGGCCGCGCTACACGCCGCCAGACAGCGCCAGCGCCCCTCGGCGCCACCGCTGCCTCCGCCGCCTCCCACGCGCCCCCCCCCCCGCTCCAACAGGGAGCGACCAACGGCCCCTAAGGACCACAGATTTCCTCTTTAGCGCAGGTTTCAGGCGTAAAAACGAAGATGTAAAAGGGGCCTTTACGATTATCGGCGTAACTGTGTTGTGCATAACGTTATTAACATAATTGACATTTTGCTCAGAATTAACCAAATAAAATGTGATTGTAAGGAATATCTAGATAAACTTCTAATTACTTTTTACATCATGCAATTAATTGAGTGAATCTAAATGTAGAAATAAATTCCTTTTAAAGATTGACTATTTCTGATAGCCACTTGAATTTTAGAATTCATGTTTATTCTCAATCCGCTTTTACTTGCGTATATCTCGAATGAATGAAATGATATCTCTAATAGTTCATGGGATAAATAATTTACAATGTATGTACGGAATGGAATGTAAATAAAATAGCAATTATGTACCGGTGAATGTCGCCAAACATTCAGAAAAAATCACAATGGTTTCGAGTTATTTGAGGATAAATAGTTATAACTTATAACGTGATATGATTGAATATTTAATGAGTTTTCATACATAAAATTGACCAAATTAATTTTCTTCCATTGCCTTTTAGTATTTGTTGACGTGAAGCAATATGTAAACTGAACCAAATTGTAAAAAATTTATGAAAATATTGTCATACGAAAAAATTCATAATATGTTTCTTGTTCAGCTGTCTATTAACATTTTCGAATTCGATTGAAATCCTATTAAAATGATAAACAGTTTGCAACATTTCATGGCATAATACAGAGTAAATTCTCATCTTTTCTGACAAACAATGGACACAGCAATATAACTGGTATCGCGAATTGTATAAACGTTTTTTTCGTTCTGGAGGTTGATCATTCGTACCTACATTTTCATCATCGTTGCATTCAACTGTGTTCTATCCGTCAGTGTATCTCCTATTCTTGCAGTTCACATACCATTCCCATTGATCGTAAGACACAATACAAAAGTGAATAACTCTTTTTTTCGTTTTTTTAATCTCCCTATTGCATTATTCTTTGCAGTATTGTAAATTAAGGACTAGAGACCTTCACTATCGATAGTGCATTATTTTGTTCTCTTTAGCTTATCACAATTGTTTCCCACTTTGGTATTATGGGTTACTGTAATTCTTTGTTTCATTAATTTAACGATATTTTACGATTAAAAGTATGTAGCTCTTTCATTCATTTTTAACATACATTTTATTCTTCCTTAGTATTATACGTCTCCACCAATGTTCTGCCAATATTTCCAAAATGTTTTAGGAAACCCATGTGCTAAACCTTTCCCACCACTTCCTCTCCTGTCCGTGAAACATACTCCCACGTGCTGCTTCTCTCACCCTCCACAAAGTCTTTCTATGATTCCTGCAACAGAGAGCTGTGTGGGCGCGCGCCACATCGCTTTGTTCTAGTCGGGGCAATTAAAAAGTTATTGGTTGTTAAAGCCGCACGCCGCGTGCGCGAGCCTGATAAGTTTTTGTAACGACTGAGCGCTCTCATCCCTCGCCCTGAAACGGTCGATTATGAAACGAAAGGTCGAGGTTCTTGACCTTTCCCAAACCGCAATCCATACATGGCTGGTCGTCGCTGCAACAAAAACATATTAGCACGCTAGCCAAAACGACATGCGCTGGGAGGTTTATTTAGTTTCTGAGCTGCGTAGGGGACTTGATTGGGACTTACAGTGCCCATTCATAATTATTCCATTATTTGAGAGGTATTATTTTCAAAAATAGCAAAACAGCAATACAAATGATGTAAAATTAATATATCGACGCAATATGTAGACTTTCCAATTGACAATTATTAACCCGGTATGAATGAAATTCACAAGTAGTTTATCAAAGAACAGTTGACGTGAAATATTATATGATTACGATGATATGATATACTTGCAATTTTCATGTTCATTTATGTTTATAAAGTAATGCTATGCACACACATTTCGAGCTATTCATGAAATTTTCGTAAATATGTAATTATTTTAGCCAACCTAAGGTTTCTGAAGATATCTTAACTCAGTAAGTAAACAAACCCTTCAGCAAGGATATATGAAGTGTAGACATACTACGTGGTTCAATTATCACTACCAATTTAGAACGGAACGAAGAGAAAGACAAATCGAAACTAGAGCAAGCTTACAAAGCGACATCTAAATCCAAAACAGCTTCTTTATTCCAATGCAATGCAAGCTTTAAAGATGATTAATGTTTTTCTTTCTGAGAATAAAACGGAAGAAGGCTCAGGCACGCGTTTCTGTCGGAAAGCCCAGAAGAGGAGAAGACTGTCACAACGTTTACGTCCCGTGAAGTATTGCATCCATGCGACAGAAGCTCTCCAGAAGGAACACCCCGCCCAAGCTAAACATCGTCAGACCCGAACTGAATACATTCATTTAAATACCACATTCCTATAAAAACACATTAAACACAGAACTGCCTTAATAACTCATGCCCCTGCCCGAGAAGAAGTCCTTTTTATTCTTCGTAAATAGCGTAATGTAAATTAGGGGAAATGTACTCGGTAGATAAAACGTCGTAATAAACGGCTGTTTGCGTGGCGTGTATGTTTTGCAGAGCACGGATGAAGATTTTCTGCCTCCTGTTTCGTGGCGTTCTTTCACGGAAGTGCCTAGCAGAGAGAAAAAAAACTGTTTCTTTTTTTTTACATCCGAGCGATGCGAAGTGTGGGTGGACACAAGTGTGACCTCTTCACTCGGCGACTGGGCGAGCGACGAGCGGCGCCAGACGTAGCGGGCGAGGGCGGGCGAGGGCGGGCGAGGGCGGGCGAGGGCGGGCGAGGGCGGGCGAGGGCGGGCGAGTGCGAGCGGGCGACGTCGGGAGGGCGAGGGTGAGAGGGTGAGGGCGAGAGAGCGAGGGCGGGCGGCCGGGGGCGGGCGGCCAAGGGTGGGCGCGCGAGGAAGGGAGAGCGAGAGAGAAGGGCGGGTAAGCGGAGACGGCAGGACGAGGCCGGGCGATGGCGATGGCGGGCGGGCGAGGGTGAGAGCAAACGGGTGGGGGCGGACGGGAGGGGGCGGATGGGTGACGGCGGACGAGTGAGGTCGGATGGGTGAGGGCGAGGAAGGGAGAGCGAGAGAGAAGGGCGAGTGGGCGAGGACGGCAGGTCGAGGCCGGGTGAGGCCGGGCAGGCCGGGCGAGGACGGTGGCGGGGGGTCGAGGGTGAGGGCAGACGGGAGGGGGCGGATGGGTGAAGGCGGACGGGAGAGGGCGGATGGGTGAGAGCGAGGGAGAGGGCTGGTGAGCGGACGGGCAAGAGATGACGGGTGAGAGAGGGCGGGCGAGGGAGGGAGAGGGCAAGGATTAAGGTGACGAGAGGCCGGCGGGCAGGCGAGTGCGAGGGCTGGCATGGACTGGCGACGGCAGTCCAGGGTGAGCGGGAGGACAAGGGTGGTCAAGGGCTGACGAGGGCGGACGAGGACGGACGAGGACGAGGGCGGGGATGAGGACGTGGGCAGACGTGGGCGGACGAGGGCGGACGAGGGCGGGCGAGGGCGGCGCTTTGCTGACCGGGCGATATATTCCAATTGTCAACAGTGCAAGCGTCGCTAAAGAGGTTTTACGCTCATCCTCTTGTACGGACGGCGCCGGCGTGGCTCCGCCCCCGCCCCCGCCGCTCGCGAGCTTAATGTAGCGTGCGCCCATTGGGGGCGGCCGTACACTCGTCGGGATTAGCTGGTCAGCGACGATGCCGCCACCGCCGCCGCCGCCCACGCATCCCTCCTCGCAGCAGCCGCCGCGAACTCGCCGACGCAACCATGCATGCCGGCCTTTCGCTGCTCTCCCCGCCTCCCGCGGCGCCATCGCCCTTTCCGTTACTGCACTTTTTGTGGCTCACTTTCCTGTCTCGTCTGCTATGTTCTCGCTCGTTTGTGCTTTACAGATTCTTTCTTCGCCTTCCTCACACATGCCTGATCGTTTTCTTTTGCCAATTTGTAAGCTTTTACTACCATTTCCGTCATGTAAGAATCGTTCCAACTTCATGACGCCTTATTGCTGCTGCTTCCGTCCCCCGCAGCGTCATCGACGTTTTCAAGTGCGTTATTATTTGACTTTGTGTGACCCTTTTTTCGTTCTTCTCTCTCTGGGTTTTGTTGATTCGTTACTACTTACTTGTTTTTACTTTTTTGCCAATGTTCATCCATTCACACATTCTTGTTAATTTTGCGCTTCATAATTTGCAAGTTCTGTCCCCCATTATCGTCACGTTTTGTTCCAACTTCCTGTTTTGAAACTCTGATTCTGATTTCTCTCACGTTTTATATGCTTCATGTCAGCTGCCTCACCTTTCAATTATTTATACACACTTTCTGATTTTCTATTGGCTATTTTAAAGTGTTAACTATAATATTCCTTATTTATTTTGTTCCGTCTCTTGTTGTTTTTCTTATTTTTAATGCATACGCAAGCATTCTTCACTTTTAGTTTTCTCTTTTTTATTCTTTCTAGATATATCTGATTTCTCTGCACGTTTTACTGTTACAATTGTTTCTTGTGCCATTTCTATTATTTATTATGTTATTTGCTTCTTGAGTCTTATTCTTCTCTCTGCTGCCCAGCAGATTTCATCAACCATCTCTCATGTCTAAGTCAACCTCGTACCATCACATGTTTCACCACCGCATCGTATTCCTTTACCATCCTCATTTCTTATGACATAAGCCAAGTCATCGCTTTCTTTCTTATTTCTTTATTGTTCACACGACTATAAACATCCATATAATTTTCTTTAATTTACCAAATCAAAATTGAATAATAATGAAATTGATACTTAATTATATACTTAGTATGTTACTTATTGATACTTAAAAATACTTAGTATTATATACTTAGTATTTTTTCGGGACTAGTATGTAAATGCCGATATAATGAATTGATCACATAAGTATCTTCTGAAATGTATCTATTTCCTACTAATGTACTTGTTCATAGTAACGTTTTTGTTTCGCGTCCAGTTAATGGATTTAAATTTGAAAAAGTAGATTACTGTAGATAGTTCTCACAATATATTTTATTAAGCTTAGTAAAAACTACCGAATGAAGAAGTTTTATTTATTCTTCGCATTCTTTCAAGCTTTAATTAAGATATTAAGTTTTTTGTGGAAGACGACTTCGTTGTATTGCTGATATATTTATATTAATAAAGAGCCAATTACTGTTTTTACGTCACACACGCTTGCTTGTTTTATAGGTTCATTTTTAGGCACCTTTTCCCGAAAGGTTTTCACAATGTATTTTTTTTTAATTTACTTCAATCAAGGACTTATAACGAAATCACAGGATTTAGAACATGATATCTAATACTTTCCACAAACTTAGCAACAAACATAAACAAAATTTAAAACCTAGAAATATTATGATAAGACACGTTGATAAGTATTTTTTGCCACAGTTAATTACAATAACTAGTATTTTTTGCTACAATTAATATCAAACTTCCCTACAAATAGATTGGCTAGAGATTTAAAGAGAATATTTTCCATAGAAAGTTGTTTAATATGCCCCGCCAAGTTTTTTCCACTTGGAACGAAGAGTTGTTTTTGGTCGCTTGAACAGCCTTGACCTCAGCTCTTCCTCACTCAACCACTCAGGCCCAGCAGGCACAGCTCAGCAGGAGGCGGCCCAGCAGCCTGCTCAGCGCGATCGACGGCAGTCGGAAACCAGCGGGGAGAGCAGGGGCGGGGGCAGCGGGGGTGGGGGTTAAGCCCAGCGGCGGGGTGGAGCGGGGGACCCCCGCGGGGAAAACCCCGACGCGGGACCGCAAGACAAATGAACAGCGGCGGAGCGTCTTCATAACGAACGGTCGCTGAAAACGAGGTGATTTATTCCGGACGACCGCTGCACCTTGTAATTGGAATGTAGGTGTTGTAATTAAGTTCCTCCGGGAAGACAAACAGAACTAACTAGGTGACGGCGGCTCCGCGCCGGCTTGGGCCCCGCGATGTCTTCATGCTGTCGACAGCTTTATGTTCGACGCTTCTCTCCCTTGAGCGATTCCGCTCCGCAGCACACCTCTCTCTCTTGCGCACGCGAAGGCGGTCTCTCTCTCTCTCCCTCTCTCTCTCTCCCTCTCTCTCTCCCTCTCTCTCTCTCTCTCAATCTATTCATCCGCACGAGGTTTAAATGAATGAGCGCTTTCGGAATTCGTAGGGAAAGCAATTGAAGTTTCACGAAAATTTCATGTAATATTAAGGTTGGCATATACGCTCCACTATTAGAAATGCAGAAATTGGATGTATATCTCACATTACTCCATTGGTATTATCAAAACAAAGGAAATTTATTTTGCTTATGTGTCTGGATTCAACGTATTGTATTATAATCATTAGAGTCAAACCTTAATTGCAGATTACTGGTAACAGAAATCAGTAGCACGAATCATATGACATAGAATTTCACAAAAACTAGAAATCATCTTTACAATTTCTAATAAACTGCATATAACTGAACTGTGCGACTGCATATGCGTAAACATTATTTTTACAACTCTTCATCCAACGAGTGGTCTTCAGAGATATAAACCCCGGTCACCCCCACTATCGAATTTCTGATGAATGGCTCATTAATCTGCACTCGTGTTTCGCACGAAACTACGGACCGCGTCGGTATTTCGAGCAGCGCGGTCGGCAGCCGCAGCAGGTTCGTGCGCATTACTGGGTTAGTAATGTAGGCACCCATCGATCGCACAAAAAAATACCACGAAGAGGGAGTTTGGGACCGATTAAATCACTGCTATGTTTACGACCACTGCGATCCGCTTGTTATGTTGAAAAATATCGAAATGCAGCTCCCGGAAATAGCCACCGGGAGAATGTAGCTACAGAAAAAAATCGCTGGTCTCTATTCCTAGTTAAACGTTCGTTCGGAAAATAGGTAACGTGTCAACTTTTCAGTTGTAATTCAAATTCATATTCCCGTAATTTTTTGCCATTCACACTCCTTCCCCAGAAAACGCGCTTCCATGTAGAGATTTTAATAATAATCGTGCTTGGTCGTAAAGAACTCTTTTCTCTGGTAAAAGTCCGACAACCAGGGTAACTCTAATTTTTTTCTCGGTGATCGGCAGTTGAGAGGAGTGGGCGGCCGGGGGAGGGGGGAGAAGTATGGTGACGGCAGCGCATGCGACGTTATGTTTGGAAACACGCCAGCCTAACCTAGCTTAACCCCGCGCTCGCGGCCCTGGGCGACCCCGCCGGGGCCACACGCGAGCTCACGTGCGCAAGTACGCCCCGCGCACCCCCACCCTTGTACCTCTCCCCTCCACTCCCCTCCCACCCCACCCCTCCCCTCCCCTCCGTGGCCGCTTTCGCTTCCTGCATTGCTGCCCGGGCTCTCTCTCACTGGTATGCTCTTGCTTTCTTCACAATTTTCCCGCCCTTCCTATGTTTCATTTTTAGGCTTTTATTTGATCTTTTATTTATCTTGATTAAAAAAGGGTTTAATTATTACTTTAACAGTTAAAAACTGTGACGTACTGTGGGGATATGGGCAATCTGTGCACGTTTTTTACCCCTATCTCATGGACATATTAAGTGGAATTATAAATGCAGATAGTAAGGAACGTTTTTCCCAAGAATTTATATAAAAATAATTGCTCCCATGTAATAAAAATATATGCTAAGCCACATCAGATGTTGGATTTCATACCTTATCATGCTCTTCGTGACGGAGTCAACTTAATGCTGTGAGAACATAAACAACGATTATTCCAATAACTACTCGTATATTTCCCTACTGAACTCAAGAAAAAGTGCAGAGGTAATGAAGCTACATCTATGTCCACATGCAAAACAAGAGACCATCTTAGCATTTGCATAAAGAACCAAAGAAACTGGACCAAAAACCTGATCGAGATGTGAGTCATTGACTTAGAAGTTGAGGTAAAATACTAGTTACGCGTCGTTTAGACTTAGGCAGTCCAGATAGTAACTAATACATTAAATCATTGTTAAAATCGATATTATCCTTTTCGATGTACAGTATAGACTTCAATTTTATAGTAACAGTTGTGCCCAGAAAATAGTTTACTTGGCACAGATTACAGATTTTATTACACATATTATTATAGATTTTAATTGCTTAATGTCATCTGTCAATGTTGTAAAAATGTACTTGAATTATATGTGAATTTTGAGTAGTGAGTGGTGAGAGGTGAAGCAATAGTAGAATCTCTAGCGTAATAAAATGGAGCTTACAAGGATCACATAGGTAGAATTATTTCATTATTCGTACAATTATTTTCTGTAAACTAAGTCTGAAAACTCTATGGATGACCTTAATCCTTACAGACTTACTTACGTTTTTTACCTGATTTACCTTAAATTTTTAATTGCTGTTGACTTCGTTCGTTGCTCCATGGGTTTTCTCTCACTGCTTTCCCTTGTTTTCTTCTGAATTATTTTCCCTTTCTGTCTTTTCTTTTTCTTCATTTCTTTACCTCTTTTATTTTTACCTTAATTTCTCTCTAATTAATTTTTTGCTCTTTGCTGACTCTGTGGCTCCCTGGGCTTTCTGTCACTGGCTTTCTATTGTTTTCTACATTTGTTCCCTTTTTACCATTATTTTTTTTTTTTTATTCTTAATATAGTCTTGATTTTTCTTTAATTTTTTCATCACCATTCGCTCCCTGCATTGTTCCATCTTCTTCCTTTTGCTGACATTATCTTATTGTTTTAGTATTTTTTCCTTTTTGCGTTTTACTTTTTCCTTATTTATTTTATTTTAATTTCTCTCAATATTTTCATTACGGTTCTCTTCCTCTATTGCACTCTTGACTCTCTTGTTGGTTTTCTCTTGTCTCTCTATTTTTTCCTTTTCCCCATTTATTTTTTGTATTTACTTTATCTTGATCTATCATTCATCTCCTCTTACCAACTATCGTTACCTACGTACCATCTCCTCTCATGTTCATTACCTATTTTCTTGTCAAGGCAATTATAAAGTAGGAGGAGAAAGGCAATTTGATCGCTGTGTATATTGTATGTTAGCTTATCTTTTTGTAACTAATCAACAGATTTTGCAGATTCATTTTTCGTGAAAGAACATTTGTCATTCAATCCAAAACTTGCAACCATATTTGAAGATAAAAAAATAAAAGGAAATCAACGCATAAAATCCGTCTTATAGAAAACTATCAAAGAAGACTACCTCTTTAGTATTTCTTGGAACATACCTAAAAGCTTAATAATTTTTACTTTCTCCCGTACTATGCACTTAGATAGCAGAGAGAAAGAAAATGAAATTGAATCGACTTCGAAACATTAACTAAAATAAAATAAAATTAGTCAATAACCCAACTTACATTTTAATTTCACTACACAATCATCCAATCCGTAATGCAAATCTATCTTAGTTAATCTAAAATTAATAAATCCCCAAAACCACCTGGCGCCAGACTTCTTTACTAAAATATAGTGTCTCGAAAATTATTTGAAGTGGAACATTTTGGGGTAAAACACCTTTACTTTAACACTTACAAGTGATCACATTTTTAAAATATATCTTTTAAACGTATCGATAATACTTCGAATCTATGATTACATTAAATAATCATAGCTGATTATATTAAATAATCATTCACTAGTGATTGCTCTTTAGGGGGAGGCTAACTAACGGGGATGATGCCGGGCACCGTTTACCTCCCGCCCGCCTGCGCGTCCTCCCTGCTTCGCTCGGCTGGCGCCCCGTGGCGCCGGCAGCGCCGCCCTCCGCGCCACCGAGAACTGCCGTCGCGCCGCCGGAGGCCATCGCCCTCCCCGGGAGTATTTTTGTTTCGGCGCTTTCGCGGTCGCCTCAAGCCACCCCCCACCCCCTCCTCACCCCTCACCTCCCCTGCCTGTCGATGTCGCGCCCCTTCAGCCTCCTCGAGTCGTTCAGATCGAGCGGAGTGCGGCTTGCGGGCTACTTCTTGACCCCGTTGCGCGAGTTGATGGCCTATTCTGCGCGGAGGAAAGGGAAAACGGATGAATCGAAATACTGTCTGCGCAAGTTTTATGAAGCGCCGTTTTCCATACGCTACACTCTTTATCACCACACACGTTGACTTTTATGAGTATAAGTTGGCAATGGCCGTCGTTGGAAATGATAAAAAGATATGGCTGTGGTTTGATAAAAAGTAATTTTTGCTCTCGTACAATAGAGACTGCTTACATTGCCAAATTTGTTGAACGTACTGAAACAATTGTTGCGGAAAAATTACCCCCACACACACACACACCTCTCTTGTATCTTGTAAAATGAGTTGTCAAAAACTGTGAGCAGATAAATATTCATTACATCTAAAGACGATGTAGTTTAGGACAGAGTTGTGATTAATTAGCAAAGAATTACTAATTAGTACTATAAAATGGCACAAAATTTATCGTATTAGTTAGTTTCTTAATATTTTTAGTATGAGCTAGCTCTTCGGTTTTGAACCAGCTTCTCCCCTTGCAACCTACCGGCACCTAAAAGATATTTGTTCATGTTCTCTCAATTCTCTTCCGAAAACTATAGTACAATTCAAACATGACTTTAAAACTATTATAGAAGAGTACTACTTGAACATGTATGCAAATATTTATTGAAAATGCTTAGCTCTTTTTTAGAAAATGTCATTGGAGATTTCTGAAAATGCGTAAATATCAGCTCATTTTCAAGGAAAACTTTTGAGTTTTCGAGAAAAGTCGTAAAAAATCCTTTAGCTCACTTGTACTCAGAAATACAAAAATGTGTGGAAAACGCGTAATGTAAATATAAACAACATGAATGAATAAAAAATTACATTTGTGTATTTAAAAAAAATCAAAATAATGTATCTAAATCGAGAAAACGTACTAGGTTAAACTCCAAGGTTTCGGGCCCGAAAATAACATCAAAATGGTATCTCAAGAGCTCCATTCTCAGAGGAATCAACATAATATGAGATACTTTCTCTAAAGATAATCTCCAGATAGATCTCACCAACATCTGAACAGAGAGCTTTCATTCATATCGCAGAATGTGAAATCTGATATGGTTGTCGAGCGGAAATACCAGTCAGCAGACTGTGAATATCCCGACAAATTTCCACGAAGTCATTTAGTCCCGGCCCCCTTGTTCTTTTAATATGAACATAATCCTGCGAGAAGGGATTCTAAAACTTCTTCCGAAAGGGAGAAGGGGAAATGGTAGAGACGAATTAATAAGGAATTCGTTTGAATGGTAATCGCCCTCAAAATTAACGTGCCGCTAAGAACTCGAAGACCGTCTCGCGCCATCTTGAACGCAAGTTTCCCCAAAACGGAAGTAATTGAGGAAAACATACGTCTAACGCCTAATTACTAAAGTTTCGCTCGCTATGTTACGAGCTTGAGTACATTGTTGGCGCAAAGTTACGTTCATTATCGCAATGATCTGCATGCCTCGCTTGTTACTTGGCGAGCTATCTGACAACTGAGAAAGATGATACTGTTCTCCATAATGGCCCAACTTCATACACCGTCGGAAATGTCGTTAGCGGTGGGGTCGGCTCGTAGTCCCACGTTCCATTCCCACATTCCCGGTTGGCCCTTGGAACGATTCACGAAAAACGCAGGCAGGACGGGGGACAGAACGCCTCGAAAGGGGTTGGTTGTTGTGGGTCAACAAAAGCGGTGTCTTCTTGTGCACGTACTAAAGATGCGAGTTTCAGATAAGAATACCTGGCTGTGCGTCTTTTTTTAGCGTAATTGTGATTGGAAAGAGCCTACTTCGACGTAATTGCCTTGCCTTCACTTTCATTAGAATTTGAGTACTTACAGGATGTTGATCTCGAGTTGTGGTAATATCGCCTGATAAATGCTAAATGTCTGCAAGACAAAAGAACGACAGCGATTTGGAGTACCATTCAATCTCAGTTAAGTATAATCCGTAATAATTTGTTACAAAGAAATCGGCCATTTTACTTTAAAAATTGCAAATAATGGGTATAGAATGAAGTGATACCAATCTGTAATAACATACGTCTACACAAACAATAAATATCAGAACTTTAGTGTTTTTATTTCAAACTAGAATAAAATGTTTTTTGGATGCATTATAATGTTGCGGTAGTTAAAAATGCTTCATATAGGAATTACTTAAAATATTTTCACATTCAGAATCATAGTTTTTAGCATGTCTCATTGAATTCCCCATTCTCGTGAGAAAACCGAAATACCAGTTACCAAAACTTAACAAAGAAAGTAAGATAATTATTCCACTTATGCACATACATCAAATACGCTTTATTAACATTTTTCAGAATGTCATTTCTATAATGTTCATTAACACGTAAATAAAGTTATTAAAATATTTCATCATAAAATCCAATCATAGCAATTATGAAATGTGTATGTAAGGTCAATACACGGATGTTGTGAAAGCAAAGATTAAAATGCTTTCATCGCAATTAAATTCTCGTATCATGAACTAAAAAGAAAGCATCACAAAATTTAATCTTCTAATAGGAACGCCATTCAAACAGCTTACGAGAGAAAATTGAATTCCGTTCCTGCTTGGATAGACAACTATTCCGGCGAGTGACGTCATGCACGCCGCATGTCGACTTCCCGATGCCTGGCTTCAGCCATAGCGGACTGGGAATGTAATTCAGCTTTTCATCAAAACCGGTTCCGAAAAAATTTGTGTACGAAAAACGCAATGAAACCCGGATTAATTTAGAATATTAATATTAATGTGACTAGAATTTCAATTAACACAAATTTTGAAATAATTATAAAATATATAGACAATGTGTAGTAAATTCCGAGAGATTTTTTCTCCAATTAAATTCCCTAAAATTTATTCCCTTGGACTTTGAATAATGTCTACATGTATTTATCATCTTCTGCAGTGCACACTCATATACCGTTGAAAATGTAGCGATTTGCATCTCAGCAATAAGTATAATTACACTTCTTTTGCAATACTAATGACTGGGATAGGATTTGGGGCTGTCATTCCGAACTAAGGTTTTTACATGGCACAAATCTGCGACAGGGAGCAATATCGTTTATGCTGCAACTATCAGACCCTAGACTAAAGACTAACTAGAGTGTTTTGAGGTCTCGATTTGAACCCCACTGTCGGTACACACTTTGAACCCCTTAATAGCGCATATATTCCTCCTGCAGGAACCTGAAGTCATAATGCAATCTACATCAAGTACTACTCACTCAAGAACACCCGACAACATCAATAACACTAAATACTTGGGTTCGAATCCCTCCGGTTAGACCTAAATTTCAGCGAGGAAAAAGATTTGCACTGAAACCATTCTGCGTATAACGGACACGCTCGTGGGCGTGAAAATGTTCTCTCAGGAGAGATATTAGCTTTAGAGAGGTGACGCCGGCTTGCGATACTAGCTATCTTTCCTCACTAGAGCCGGGACATATTATATACTCCCGACAGGTGTGGTAGTGTAGTTCTTGAAAGAGTAAGTGTGTGTCGGCAAGGAGAAAACTCAGGACAAGAAAGAGAAAGGTATCACAAATCTAAAGTATTTGCTCCGGCATAGAAAACTGTCGGCTTTGAAGAGATGTCCGCCCATAAAAGGTGTTCTTTCAAATATTTCACTAAGCTACTAATCTCTCCATGTCAGAAAGAACCTCCTCGCCAATTTTACTTTATGCTAGAGACTCTGGGAGATCACGTCCACCCCAGAGGTACTACCTACAGAGACTTTCAAACCTGGGAGCTTCAAAATAACTCCTTTTCCCATTGCAGCAATTTGCACTAACCATGAGGGTATCGCCACGAAACCAGATAACTGGACGGGAGTTTATACCCTTCCAGGTATTTTATATGACTGACCTAAGTCCCAAACCTACCATAGTTGGCGGTCGCACTATCTTGCTACCTCTTTGACATCAGCAACGTGGATTCCGCTGAGAAAATCTGTAAACCGGTTGAATTATTCTAATCAGAGCTAGAATCGTGGTCTAAGCCCTCTGTCGGGGCGACACAAGACTTATAGCGAACGTCAGTGCATACGCCTTTTCGATCATAATTAAGATATGAGCGGCTGAGTTTAACTCAGAGTCGTGATTGCCGCTGTCTCGGCAGCGACTCTGTCCTGAAAGACCTAGGGTTCGAGATCGGATTTTCAACATCATCGAATTCAGTCGTCGCTGTCTATGGAAAAATTCTAGCGGCCAGCTGCTCTGATTGGGAGTTTTCCGTTGTTTTTTCTCTATGAACATCGGGCGAATGTCGAAACTGTACCCTAACAAACGGGCCGCGGACCGCACGCGATATTTCCTTTCTCTTCCTTTGTCTTCCCCCTTTAGCTACACACACGTACATGCACTGCACTACCACACTGGTCGGGATACCAGGTGGATGTTTACAGTTAGTCCCGGCTGGGGCGACACGTCACTGGGAAAGATAGCTGGAGGAGATACTGCTTGCTAAAGTAAGTCAGCGAGAGATCACCCTAGCGGGTAAGGAATGCAGTTACCTCCAGGCATGAAAACATTAACTAAACTAACGCGATCAACGAGCAGAGCAGTTAACGTGCCCACAAACATCAACCAATCGATCTTGAGATATGAGCGTGCACGTATAGGTGAGCGTGTGGAAATGCTAAAATGTTGGATGAGGGGGGATGGTTCAAGGAGTGGGTCTGGAATCGGGAGAATCCCAGAGAAACGTGCCGTAAATCTGTTTTCCTCACCACATAGTCTACACGAATTGATCGCGATTTGTATCCCCGTAACCAGACGTACAATGTGAATGATTTTGACAATATAAGTTACCCTGGAACAAGAGTCAATCATCTTTACTTCCCTTGGGAAGGAAGGCTTAATTTGTTCATCATTAAACCGCACTTGGCTCTGACCTGACTACAACTAGAGTACTTTGGTATAATACACCAACACTTCACGTTACACCATCGAACCCGCTTTGGTCTGCATTTAACTTATAATACTATTATAATACCCAGACGCGTTGTTTTATAATCAATGTTTCAATTACTTGAACTCCTTGAAATCGTGAGAAAATTTCCCTCATTTTTACAAGCAAAATCGAATTAAATACTGAAATTATTTTAAAATTTCATTCTCTAATAATAATTTTAGTTTTAAACGAAGAATTTTGGGCACTTCATGCCAAATTAAAGTTCTCTGCTGACGCAAAATAAATTTAGTGCCAAGTTGACTCGCTTCGGTGGCATATTTCCAAGTTCTGGAAGGAGCCCCGCTTTTCGGCCTATGCAAATTGTACAGATAACTTTTAATCTGGACAACAGAGTATTTTCAATGTATTAAATGCTGAAAATTGGCAAGAGAATTGGAAATATAACTGGACCTACCTCGCAAAAAGTAGGCTGGCGTGATACCGATTGCGCTATCGTAACAGATGCAAATATGCGCAAAGGAGAAGTGAGATATCTTTCTCTGATGACTTTGCTAATATGGCATCGTCCGTCGCAGCTACGCAGTTCAGAATTCTGATTTGTGTTATGGGTGAGTTGTAACTAGAATACAATATTTGATAAATGCGCTTCTACATATACTTTAAAACCGATACCATACTATTTTAAAGAGACCAATTCTTCAACTGGAAAACAAAGATCTCCACTAAAAATAATAGAATTTAAATTTTATTTAATTTTGTGCTTGTGCCACTTTTCTGAAATTTGACGGAACGCCCAGACAGCCGACCCAGCCTTTTCCTGGTCCGAGGCTCTTCCGGTGATCCGGGCAGTGATAATAACCATTTGCACTAGTAAGCCTCAACTGAGAATTGGGCCAATGTTTTTCTGAATGAGTAGAATGTGCTTGTATGTTCCAGGCACGTCCCTTTCAATTATTGAGGGAATGATTACTGGGACAATTGTTTATTTATCCGCGCACCCAACTCATCGCTCTGATCCGCCGACGGCCTACTTTGGAGCAAGGATCTCCTCACGCTAACTGGGTTGGCGCTTAATTGGTTGTGATTGCGATTGGTTGTGAGTGGATGACAACGGATGTTTATGAGGAAATGGGGGAGAGACGGTAGTGAGCAACAGAAAGCTACGAAGAGAGAGAACGAAACAGGAACAAAACAGTGCCATTATACATTTGGAGAAGGGATTCTACCAATACATTAATGCCGTTGTGTGTTTATCTGTGTGATGGTATGTGTGTAATTGTGTGTAACTAGTGTACACTAGATAAAGGAAAAATAATAGAGGTCAACTGAATTCGAAAGGTATATGCGAATCAATACAGAACGCAAGTTATGAATTCATTCATAACAACTTTTAAGTGATGCGCAAATTATCATGTCAGTTTTTTAATGAAGATTGGTCACAAAATGCAGAAATTGAATACTAGTGCATATTTCTATCTTAATCTTTAAGTCTCAAACTACATTAAGCAGAAAATTTACCTTGATCTTCTCACATATTAGACATTGAAATGTCCAGTGCTTCATATTATGCAAATAGTACACGAATTTAAAATTAAATAATATACTAATCAACATTTTTATGTCAAGTAGTAATTTAAGATTGTCATATGTCTCCTTAAGGTGAACGGAATGTGCGACTGGTACAGATGATAAAGTGTTACCTATCTGTAGCACCACACCTGTTAAACTTGATTTGCTTGAATCAATGAAAAGCCTCCATCCATCTGTTTTATAGTCTCCTCCTAACTTATTTGTGAGGTTTGAAATGTGAGTGATATATTAAGAAGTCTTTCTGATTAAAAACCGTACTAAGTCTTTCACCCTATGTCTGTAAACGGTAACATGTTATCCTGGAGATGTTTTCTTTCTGACGTGAAGCTAAAACTTCAGAAGCATCCTTTGAAATATTTAAATCTCTGACCAAATTGTAGAGTTCTGTTTGTGTTAAAAGTTTGGCGTTGTGTTCGGTGCTTGTCCAATCAGATTCTTGAGCTCACTCGCCTGGCGTTGAACGTGAATTAGAATTCAGTACTTCGAGGTTCAAAGGAGGTTATGGTGTAGGAACGTCAGAGCCATGTTGTACAGACCTTCTAGAAGGCTCCAAAACAGGATAAACCATTCCGTGACTACTTTGTATTGAATCCTTTTACTCTGCAAATAGTTTGGATGGTTTTTTGGCTCGCGCCACACTATAGGAACTCCAAAACTCAGTGACTTCCTCTTATGCTTTGACCAATTTCTTAACTCTGCACCACTGCACATTGCATACTTTATGAGGGACCCACGGCTTATCCCGATCCCCCAGTTTCATTCCAAAATAAGCTTTACAAACACTTCTAACAAATGAGCTTATATTCTGTCTCTGTTTTGCAATCATTAACGTCCACAAATATAACAAAATGTATTTTACACACTTTGCGGGGCTTTAGCGTAACAAATATTTAAACAAACGAACTAGTTCTTCGAAACACTCTGCTTGAGATGTATTCGAATATCTTAGTGAACACTGGGTAATCTAACTTTTAGACAGTTTCCACTATTATAAGCATGCAGATATGTATTCGTAGGTCTATAAATATAATACTTTAACGTACTGCTATCTGACCCTGTTCTGTTACAAAATGATGCAAAATAAACTGACATAATTAACTGACTATCACAAAAATAATATATATTTGCGTTTCTAACTCGTTGAAGATAATGTATAGATCAAAATTTTCAAAATATTCAAAATATTCAAAATTTTTTATCATATTTACTGAAATTATTAAAAATTGTTATGTGATAGAACAAAAGTAAGAGCATTACTGGTTTCAGTTGGCCAACTCACGTATAAAACAAGTGTAAAAATCAAATAAAGAAAATCCATGTTGACCTGTGTAATTATCAAAATACTCAATGAACGCAGAGTTGCTTCTGAAATATTTTATAAAAAGCATTGCCAATATAGAATCATATGTCAGCCATTGTTTGAACATATTTGAAAGGAGTGCTTCTCTATCCCTTTAATCCTCAGACACATTCAGGTGTTGTTCTATATTTCAATTTTGAGCGAGTCGACCTCAAATTGTGCTGCGGCAAGAAATTCCGAGAATTGACGGTATGAATCTGAAACGCCACCAGTCCCCTCAACATCAAGAGGCGAGTCGAGAGAGGAGCACTTCATCCCAGCAATTCCAAGCCTATAGTCACCAACCCTCAAGGGGCGACACGATGGTATTGTTACAAGTATAATTAATTCCAGAGCCGTTTCGTTAACAATAACCTTCCTAGAAGGGGGCTGCTTAATTGCTTACGGCGGCGTCAAGCTGCGGATTGGCGAGTCCGCGAGGGCCAACGGAGCAAAGTACGCAGGGTAGATGAGGGAGGTAGAGCGCGCTTTACATGAAGAGCAAGGAGGGTGAACGATAAAATAAACCATTAAAAACAGGGTGCACGTAAACCTGGCAACAGGATTGAGTAATCAAAGTCAAAATGTGTATTTTGCATTAGAGTTATAAATAAACGAAAATAAGCAAATTCGCTGAGAGAGGAAAGTGTACGATCAGAAGAAAAACTGAAATCAATGAAAAGTTGTGAGGACTGTTTTGCTTTCAGAAAATTTAGATCAAAAGAATAGTCTACAAATCAAATAATATGAAAAATGAGTAACTAAAACTCAATTAGGACAAACATCACAAAAAGTGGCGGAAAATTATAGATAACTAAAGGCAGGCCGGTATGTTTTAACTTATTGCAGAAGGCGGGACAATTATTCCGTATAGTTACATCTACATTTGCGAACAATGCCATTCGGCGCTATTCGATATTGCTCTCCAGCACAGCCCCTAATGTTCAAGCACATTGAGGAGAGTCGGGGGAGGAGGAAGGAGGTGGCGAAGGCATCAGCACAACAGCAGCGTCAGCAGCACTAGTCGCGAGGCTTGCGAATCAATCTCGTAATGGCAGCCACTTCCAGCGCCCTCCGGCAAGCGCGCAGTCGATGAAATGCCCAAGCGCTCCCCACTTCACGCACTTGCGAACAGCGCCCTTCACCCCGTTTTGAATTCCCCCTTCCCGACTCCAACTTTCATTACCCTACCCTACTCCCTAGATACCACACGTTCGCACCGCCACACGCTGCCTCTCCTCATGCTTGGCACTCCACACGCTCTCCCCGCCACACACTCGCTTCGCCACACGCTCGCCCCGCCACACGCTTGCCCCGCCACACGCTCGCACCGCCACACGCTCGCACCGCCACACGCTCGCACCGCCACACGCTCGCACCGCCACACGCTCGCACCGCCACACGCTCGCACCGCCACACGCTCGCACCGCCACACGCTCGCACCGCCACACGCTCGCACCGCCACACGCTCGCACCGCCACACGCTCGCACCGCCACACGCTCGCCATACGCTCGACCCGCTATTCTCTCGTCCCCGCCACGCGTGCCTCCGCCACACGCGCTCGCCCCGCCTCACGCGCTCGCCCAGACACATTTTCCCTGACACATGCTTGCCGTGTCAAACTTGTCGCGACAGAAGCACAGACCCCTGTTAGCTGCCATACGTCTACCATCCCTGACTTTACCATACGTTGTTCGACTGCCTGGTGCCGACAAGCGAGTTGACGCCAATTTTATGCTCCGCTTTGCTGTTAATTCCGCTTTGCTGCTCTCTCGTATTACGATGTGCACTGCTTCATACATCTATAGGTGTTTCTTCACTTTATCTTTCATATCAGGCCATGTTCATTTGTTTGTTTCTGATACGTATTCACAACTGCTAGTAAAATAGCATTTTAAACTAATTCGCCTCATGTACGAAAAATATTTTAAATAAACATTTTTTTAATATCTTTGACTTCAAAATTTGTTATTCTAAAAGAAACGATAACCCATCAATCACATAATCCACTAATTTTAAACACATTCAATATTGAACAAGCGTTTATTGTAACGCTATACGCAGGAGCTAAAATGCGACGTTGTTAGTTTTCCTCAAACTTCAAAACGAGTCATTATTCAACAAATACGACACGGACAGAGATCGAACGTTCTCGTATTTTTACTACTTCACTATCACGTTACTACTTTACCTTCAAGTATGTCTTCATGTGCTCGCAATTCACAACGTTCTCGTTTCACATCAGTCCACTCTGCCCTTCTGCTCCTCCGCACGTTTTCTCTCCTCGCCGCCAACGCGATTCCTCTCAGTCCAGCGGCGCGGCGCGGCGCGGCGCGTCTGGCGCCAATTTGCGTAAAATAATGAAGCGACCGCTGGCAACTCGCGGCAGCCTCTCCCGAGGAACTCCGATTCAATTATCGCGATCTGCTTCGAACCAGACGCGCCGCACGCACCCTTGAGGACTCCAAAACCAATAGCAGCGAGGCGCAGCGCACGCCTGCTGCCCACTCTCCTCCCTTTACCCGCACGCCCGGCGCCGCGCGTTGGCGGGAGCGGAGCGCGCTCTCATCTCGGCTTCACATCCGTTCTCCTCCTCGTACTCCACTTCGCACCGCCTCCTCACCACTTGCGCCCCGCGTGTTCACCACTTCCGCGCCACTGCCTCACCACTTACGCACCGCCTCCTCACCACTTTTGCACCGGCTGCTCGCCATTTCCGACCCGCCTGCTCACCCCTTCCGCGACACATCCTCACCACTTACGCACCGCCTCCCACCACTTACGAACCGTCTCCTCACCACTTCCACCCCGCCTCTTCACCACTTGCACCGCGCCTCCTACCACTTCCGCACAGCCTCTCACTACTTCCACACTGTCTCCTCAACACTTCCGCGCCACCTCCTCACCACCGAGGCCACCATCTCACTATTTACCCACCGCATCTCACCACTTCCGCATCACCTCTTCTCCACTTCCTCGCCACATCCTCACCACTTCGTCTCTTCCTCGCCTTTCGTCACTTCCACACCGCCTCCTCAACACTTCCGCAACACCTCTTCACCGCTTTCGCAACATTTCTCACCAGTACCATACCGCCTTCTCACCACTTCCGCCCCACCTCTCACCACTTGGACCCCGACTCCTCACCACTTCTGGCACACCTCACCTCTTCCACCCCGTAAACTCACTAGTTTCGCCTCACTTCTCATCACTTCTGCAATGTCTCTTCACTGCTTCCATTCCATAACTTGCCTTCTGCCTCCTCACCACTTCCGCCTCACCTCCTCGCTTTCTATCCCCAGCCCATAAAGCTTACTACTTACCACACTTCATTATTTATCTAACATCATAATTTACCACAACTTGTCACCAGTTACTTCGCCTTCTCACCATCCTTACTCATCACCAACCTCACCTTCTCACAGTCCCAATTCTTGGTTCATTACACTTCTTGGCCATTACGCATGTTTTGCAATGAAACAATCTGGTTGAATGAACAGGAGAGAATACTAACATTCTCGGAAATCGCAATTTAAAAATGTAATAAAACATGTGCTTGGAATACTTCCCATCATAATGCAAAATCCTTGGTAAATTAATTCATTGTTTTACTGAGCACGTGAAATCCAAGGGTCATTAGTCGGTAAGGGTAGGGGTAGTTCATGGTAAGGGTAGTTCATGAACGGAATCGGCAGTGATCTTTCCCTTGGTGGATGGCGAGATCCGGCGTCGACATACCGTCGGTTAGCGGGGTTTTCCTCAACCAGGTAACTCCCACCAGCGGGGCACAGCCCAGCCGGGACAAGTTCTAAGCTTCCGATCGGTCTCCCGGCATGTGTAGTAGTGCAGTGAATGTTGGTGTAAGTGTGGGTGTAAAGGAAGAGAATAGAACAAGGAAGAGGTAGGAAAGATCGCGCGCGGTCCGTGGTCCGTTTGGTAGGCAACTGCTCCGGCATTCGCCTGGTGTTAATCGGAGAAACCATGAAAAACTACCGCTCAGAGTAGCTGTCTGCTAGAGTTGTACACCACACAGCGATTGAGTTGTTGACAAACTAGTGTCGAAAATCCTGCCACCGTCGGGACTCAAACCTAGGACCTCCCGGTCAGAGGGAGCACAGTGACATCATTTGATTCCCTGAGACATCGTAAAATTCTTGATGTAACGAAAGTCGTCAAGTCAACTTTCACACTTCCGCGGCCGCATACCTCCTTCCACGGCGCAGGTCTTCACTCTTTCACCCTTTTTCTGTCTGACACGCCCCCCCCCCCCCGCTGTCGCCCCACCCAGCCCGATCGCCGCGCCTTGCCAACCGCCATCGTCGACTGTTTTCGCCTGAGCGGCATGCCGCCTGTGAGAGCCGCATTTATTAATTCAGTTGACAGAACAAACAGTATTCAAATGGGCTGAATTCATATCACATAGTGCAGCACTTGCAAGAACGCGGCATCCAATTTATTTAATGGCGAGCTCCGGCTGGCGATAATCCCCTGCTGGTGGAAGAAGTGTCTGCATTGTCAGAGCACACAACATCTCAAACTCAGAAAGGAAAACTAAATTATTTTGAAGAGAGAAACCGTTCTTCCAAAAAATCGTTAACTAGAGAAAAACAGTGTTTCGGATACTATCTTTTATGGTACAAAAATTCCTGAAATATGGAACTAATCTAAATACAATTTTCGTAATTTACAAATATATGTTTAAGAAAAATAAAAAAGGGAAATTTGAAACTAGGCGTTCTAATTCCAGTTAGCTTTTATTGTTGTTTTAATTTTATATGATATTTATAGAAATGAATAAATCTTGTTTCTTGTAATAAATCTTGTTTGTTTGTAGAAACTTAATTCATTATTCTTCGGTTTAGGAATGGTTTTACATTGCGGTAAGCTAGTTTAAATGTATACGCGTTATAATCCTTAAAAAAAAGATTTCCATAACTTTAATGCTCACAATTTTATACACAAGTTGATACATTAAATATATGTGGGCGTCACTTTTCTATGCGTAGGTCCTCTGCCTGCAAGCATGATCCTTCACTAATGTGGTCTCCGATAATGAAATGAAGAATGTGTTGTTGATGAAAACCATTAAAGAATAGTCATGATACTGCCAATATCAAACTTATGAGATTACTTGTAGTAAAGACAAATAATCGCAAAAACTTGTATTAAGCCCTCAATCTACGTTTACTATTGTGTACTGTAAACTGTTGATCATAGTTCAAACCGATTTATTTTATTTTTTATTAATATAATTCCTCACTTTTTCATACTTTAGTTGACAGTAAAGAGGAACTGCAAGAAATATGGAGTTAAGGCAGATTAATTTATTTACCTCGATTATCTACAATAAACAAAGTCTAAAGGTCAAAATTAAATCCAGAAACTAGTTGACGAAGTCGCACTATTTCAGTCTTCTCTGCTACGAACTGAGTGATGTCCCAAGAGCCTCAGTCGTCGAGACGCGACCGCAAAATTCCAATCGGAACGACCCAAATCAATCCACACGCCACCACATGCACTCTATCTGTTCGATATTAGTCCTAGTCCGACAGGGGGAAAAACGAATCCTGAATAAAAGCTGCACGACACAATCATGAAAGAGTCCATCCCAGAAATGTCCATGAGGCAGTAAGCGAATACATTCTGAAAGTACCGGTCCGAAGCAAGCGCAAAATAAGTATGGACACAGCTGGTTCAATATTCATCGTCGGGCAAAAAAACAAAAACAATGTTCTGAATGCTTCGGCACGACGGCGGGGCATCAAACCGGTATAATGTTTGCCTTCATCGATGTAAAATTGGAAAGACAAAAACAACAAAATGCTAAGTGAAGCGGTAGGCGGGAAGGGGAGTTGGGGGGGAGGGGAGTGGAAGGGCGGGGCGGGGCGGGGCGGGGGAGGTCCGAAAGAATTACGGGGGCGTGTGCCGGGAAGCGACAAGCGACGCCGGAGCGGCGGCCGGAGCGCTTCGGAAAGCCATTAGCGCCCTTATCGCCCGTCGGGCGCGCACCGCCGCCCCGCCCCCGCCCCCACCCCCACCCCCGCCGGCGATAGGCTCCATCATCGCGAGGACTCCGAGTTAATAAAGAAAATAACGAATGGCTTGTCGCGTGCGCGCCATTTTCGACGTAAAACACTTTCATGGACTGGCGCTGCAGTTTGCTCCATTTGAAACCGGACTGGCAAACGTGCAGAAGTTACGTATTACTGGTGAGGGTTTAGTTATTTTTGTTTAGAAATGAATATATAATGAACGCAATACGAACCAAGATTCAGATAGGTTGTGGGAGCGGTCTGTGTGTATGCGTGCGTGCGTACCTGTGCTTAAGTGTGTGTATGTGGAGAGAGAGAGAGAGAGAGAGAGAGAGAGAAATATTGTGGTGGGCAGTAAGTCCGAGGGATTGAGATGGAAAGATAAATAAGAAGGTAGAATGAGAGAAAATTAAAAGAGCAATAGAGAGAAAAAGTTAATGTGATGATTTTATAACAGCAAAGAGAAAGATATACGTCCAATAGAAGACAATAGATAAGAGTGAATGAAGATTCGGGAGAGGGAAGAATAGAGAGAGGACAAACGAAGAAAGCGTAAGTTATTTAAATAAATACGTAAATGAATAAACACGAAGAATTTGACTGCGTATTTTTGCGCACGAGTGCTACTGCGCAAGCGCCAGAGTGTGTGCTTTTGCGAGTTGCATTTGTGTTTGCGGTGAGGACAAACCTACGTGCGCTCTTATTAAATGACGCGAATATTTGATTCAGCATTTTCCAGTAAATTGCGAATCCAAAAAAATTCTCTTGTTAGATGTCAATCGATGTTTCACGATAAATTCGACTTCACTAAAATGGTTCATTAGTAAATCGTCACATCCCTGCTTTCTGATATCAAGTCTACAAGATAAATTGTCATTCGACAATCACGAAGTATTGGCTAGTAAAAAAATCAGATAGTGTATTGAATATATTCCAAGGCATTACAATCAAGAATTATTTTTGATAGAGTTAAATAAAATGTTAAGTTGCAAATGTAAAGTTTTCATTGTGATATTTTGTGAAGAACAAGCATTTTCTAGCTGTTGGAATTGATTCAATAAAAAATAGATACATTGACATAAGCTGTTGTATGATCCTCTGAAGTAAAAACAAGCACCCGAAAAGTCACGATTTCCTTGTAAATGCATATTCTTTCACTTTACACAGATGTCTGGACATTTGACCTACTTCTTTTAGGTTCACATTTATTTCCAGAGCTCTTTCAGAATTATCTTTCCTTCTGCCGATGTAACCCTCCACCAAAACAGTCAGCGTGCGAATCCCAAGCAGTGGCTCTGCCGTCGTGCTCACATACCCTTCCCTGGGCAATAAAAGATATTCGCGCCAGCGAATCCCGCCACTCGCTACAGCCCTGGCGCAGCGAGGGGGGCGAAGGCGGGGTGGGGGCGGGAGGACTACGAGGAGGAAGGGGTGATGAGGCGAGGAAGACAGAATACGGAATGAGGAGCGTCGGGAGAGAGGGAGAGGAATGGCAGAGGCGGTGAGAGTGACGGCGACAAGGTGAGAGACGGGGGGAGAGTCGTCGAGGGTGGGGAAAGGAACAAGATAGGGGCGTGGGTGTCTGTGGCCGAGGAGCGAGACTGGCGCTAGAACCGAGTCCGATCGCGGGGGAGCGGACTGCAACGGAGGCGGGATAGTGAGTTGGGAGTTGGGCAGGGGCGGGGTAGGGAGTTGGCAGGGGTGGCTAACGGGGGTGGAAGGGGAGGGTCCCTTCGCGGGGGCAGATCTTGCGAAGAGGAAGTAGTGGTGACGGGGGTTGGACGGGGGTGGGAGCGGAGGGTCAGGTCGCGGGGGAGGGGACTGCGACGGAAGCGGGGTGTTGACAGGGGTTGGGCAGGGTGGATGACGGGGGTGGAAGCGGAGGGTTCGTTCACGGGGGCGGAGCGGCGGCACGAGCAGCGACGGGGGTGGGGGCTTGCGACGGGGAAGAAGTAGGGGCGGCGGCGGGGCTTGCAACGGCGAAGGAGTGGTGTGGTGACGGATGTAGGGCAGGGGTGGATGACGGGGGTGGAAGTGGTGGGATCGGTCACGGGGGTGGGAGCGGCGGCTTTAGCGACGGCGGGGGGCGGGGGCGGGCTTGCGACGGGGAAGGAGTAGTGACGGGGGCTGGACGGAGGTGGGAGCGGAGGGTGGAAGCGAGGGCGGACCGGAAAGACGGATCCTCGGAGCGCACTGTTCCGGAGCACGCGCGCGATTTCGCACTGTCGCCCCGCGCGCGGCGCGCATGCAAATGCGGCCCGCGCCGCGCCGCGCCGCGCCGCGCCGCGCCGCCCGTCGCCCTATTTCTCCGCCTAACGCGGGCCGTCGCGCGCCAGCGGCGCAGCGCCAGCCGGCGAGCGCGGAGGCGCGGGCGGACGCGGCCAAAGAGGAGCGCTGGAGGAGACGGAGTCTGTGGTGGTGAGAGTGGTGAATGTAGTGATCGTGCTGTGGGTGATTACATAAGGGAATATTCGACAAACTAGAGGCTGGAAGTACAGGAGAGGGTATTTAGTGACGGTGAGAATGGTGAGGGAGGTCGCTGACGGTTGCAGTGCATAAGGTGGTGAGGGAGGCCATGGAGCAGTTAAAGTAATAGATGCTGTGGAGGCAACAGTGGTGAGAGGTTGGATACTTATGGGGTTGTGTTAACAGATGAAGGTACTTGCGGAAAGAGGAAAAAATAATGAAATGCGAACAATCAAATGTGAAAAGGTCAGAATTGACAGTCAAGCTTTGAAGGGGAGAGATGGTAAGAAAAGATACAAGGAGACCGAGAAAAAATGTGGCGACGAACACTAGTACAGTGAGATACGTAAATATTAAGAGTCCCGAAAGACCACAATAGCTACCGCAATTCAAGGCGAAATGTGAAGATGGCAAAGTTGTGAGGTTGAAGTAGATGGTATAGGTGGTCGGGAATTTATAGAATGGCGAATATGGTGACTCTTTGTGGAAGTGATCGAGTTGGAAGGGTTGGCGAGAGTGATGAAGAGCGCAGAACAGCAGTCGCAACCAGGGCTAAGAGAGGAACGATTGGCCGAATAGGGAGGAGACTAGCGTTAAAAAGCAGTGGGGTAAAGGCATTGAACGGTGCTGCGAGGAAGCGGCAGGGTTGAAGGATAAGGAGACAAAACACTGAAGAGCCGACGGGATGAGGAGAGGAGGCGGTGGGTGTGATGAGTTTGCGGAGTCGTAGAGGCTATGAAGTGAGGTCGCAAAATGGTGATGGGGTGGAAGGGTGATAAGGCAGAGAATTGAGATGAAAGAGGTGAAGGGAGGTGAAATGAGGTGAAGGGAAGTGAATGGAGGTGAAGATAGGCAAAAAAGACGAAGAAAGATAAAGAGAGGTGAGGAGAAGTTAAGGGAGGTAATGAGAGGTGCGGAGAGGTAATGTGAGTTGAAGAGATGTGAATGTGAGGAGAGGTAAATAGAAGTGAAGAGAGGTATTGAGAGGAGTGGAGAGGTAATGAGAGGTGATAGTGAGGAGATGTAATGAGAGGTAAGAGGAGAGGTGAGAAGTGTTGAGATGGGGTGAGAGCAGGAGGGTTGAACATGCGGTGGGGTGGGCACGCGGGGCAGCGACACGAGTAGGCGGGGCCGAGGGAGCGCTGCGAGTCGGAGGAGTTTGTTCGGGGCTTTAGCGGGTGAGTGGTGGAGTCGAGAGGGGCGGGGCGCGGCGAGTAATGCGCGCCTGGACAAGATGCATAAGCTACCTTCTTACCGGTGGGCGCGGGCGATAAACACGGGCCCAAGGGTGCGCGCGACGTGCCGCGAATCGCAGGCGGTCGCCACCCGCTGCGCCCCAACAGCGATATCGCCCCCGCCCCCCCACCCCCCTCGTCGCTCTGCGCAGCCTCTCTGCGCACCTCGCCCACGCCGTCGTCGCCGTTCCTACCCGCAACAGCGTCACTGGTGGATGTTTGCTCTACCATTTCAACTCTTCAGACTCTTTTCAAATGTTGTTCAGTATCGTAATAAAAATAATAAAGTAAATGTATTTATTGTTTTCATATTGTATCCAAAAATACTTTCAAATTTCTTTTGATGCGAACTTTAAAATATTGGTAATATATTTTCAAAGAATCATGGAGTGACTTTTCCTTTCAAATGAATTTTTTTTCAATACATTATTTTCTCTTCATTAATTTTGCATATTTTCACGATATAGTTTGTCCATTTTACTTCCCATAAAAACTAAAAGTGAAGTTAAGCTTTAAAATAACTTATTCGTTTGAGCTTACCTTTTTAGTCTCTGGTGTTAGGAACTCCATTTTTTCTGAGAGTTCGCACACACTACTGTGTCAGATGGTGAGGCGTCCAATAGCGCTATCCCTTCTGCCTCTGAATGTCACCATCATCGTAATTTTTTTTGAAATTGGCGATTGTCTGGAAGGTGCTCTGTGATACCTCATTAGCGTTTAGTATGTATATCATACGCGTACCTAAATATTCGCCCCTATCATTATTACAAAAATGTTTAGTGCAGAACTTCTTGTCCCTTCGGCAGTGTTTCACACACTATTAGTTTCCAAAGAGAAAAAGTTTTAAACTAAGTAAATTGTCTCCGTACATAATAAACATGTCTGTATACTTTCAATATAAATTAAATAATTTATCCAAACACATACAAATAAATGAAAGCATACTCTCGATAGTGTTAATAAGAATCTTCACTTATGTTATTTTAGTCAGTTATATAGGTGAGTGTTGCATCCGTCAAACGCAACAAATATTTATAAATGGAATATCTAAAGAAAGAGAATTTCACGAGACGCGAAGAATTGCACTTCGACTTTAAAAATAGTAAGGATTTGTTTTAAAAATTGCATCTTAATATTCATGTCAAATGTAACCCGCAACATTCGTTAGCATTGTTAAAATCTAGATAGTCAAATAACTAAATAAACAAAGCGTTCTATGGGCTGACAACAAGAAATTTTGAGTTAGAGGCCTCACGTTTCTCACACAATCTACAGGTTGAGATCGTCTTGGACATTCTATTCCACTTTTGTTGGCCCGGCGCTTCTCGATGTTCAGAAAAGTGTTGAATATGCAATTGTATGTGAAACTCAACTAATTACTTGATATTATATGCGCTTCAATAACACATGTACACCTCTGTTCCCTGTTCGGTAATGAAGTTGAATAATGATGATTGTATATTTGGTGTCTATGTGTGTTACTATTATCATATATACAAGTTCATTTTCTGGCCAATGTTCATTTGAGACAGACCAATATTTTCCAATAGAACCTATATTGTTTTCATAAATGTAACATAATCCTGTAGAATTTGAATTAATTTAATATCTTATATTAAGTATTTTTATTATGTTCTTATTTTGTTCTTGCATAATTATAGTTAACAGTTTAACATATGCAATCTGTAATTTTTCACGTGTTAAGAATTTTTGCTCATTGTTGTTACTATCACCTTGTGTTTTAGACTGATGGTGGAGGAAAATGTCCTTGAAACTGTTCTAAGGCCAGAGTATTAGTACAAATTCTACATCATCATGTTTCATTTATTAAAACAATATAACTCTTATATAAAAGATTTATCTGTTCTGAATACATTGTCCAGATAATGAAATTGTATTACAAGGAGTATTGGTTGGAGTAACAACCTTACAAGGAGTAAGGTTGTATTTTCCCGATGCTATATATTTGCATGGACAACTTTACGAAGCATATTCAGGAGTAAAAATATTTTCTAAAGAAAAATCTAACTCTCAAGAAAGAGAGTATATTTACATCAAATGTTTTTAAAAAGCTGTTGTGAATTTTTCCATGAACATTTGTCTATAATACTGAATAAACCTTTATTGAAAATTTGTTTCAAACGTCAATTGCATTTTTTTTTATTTTTATTTGATATACTGTAAGTACATTGGAAATTACATTTATACAGCTTTAGACAAATAAACATGTTTCGATTACAATTTTCCCTCTTGATATGGAAATAGAAGAATAGAGAAGAGGGAATTCATATGCTCGCACGGGTATTCTAGTATTATATTTCACTTATGCAGTCCGGACACAAATAATATTCTCCAGTGTCTTTTCTTGCGACGCAAAGTCCTTTTGTAGTTCCCAACAATGTTTTTTTTTACCTTTCATATGTTCGAGATATTTTTAATTAATAAAAAGTACGTAACATACCTGTTTATCACTTACGTAGTTGCTCAATTCATTTTTTAACATGTCTCCTTCATTTATAGTATACACTTCTTGCGAATTATACACATGTGATGAAAAGACCGTGCTCTCTTTATAATCGCTCTCGAGTCCCTACACGAACATAAATCTCAAAAGTTGTTTTTGAGATGTTTGAAAGATTCCTTCTCCGGTCGTTTACAACATCTGACATTCCTTTCCCTTCCAGCGTGGGCTTAAACCTTCCTTCGCCCATTCACACCCTTCCCGAAGTTCCCCTCCCTTGTATTCAGCCCCCAACATCAGCATTCTCCACCAAGCCGATCGTTTCCGCGCCCCTGCTATTAACTTCCAAACCAACACTTCCCTTCCCAGAACCCCGATAATGCCTATAAGAACGCACCCCACAGACATGCCGTGGGTTTCTTCATTGAATGCTTATCGAGAAGAAAGAAATTGAACGATCAGTTACAATTGCCAGCATTTCACAGAATACAAACTCATAGCATTAGTCATGATCTTACTTTGAATTTTTGAAGTAAATATTTCTTTTGTATTAATTTTTGGAGTATAGTATATTTCGTTTTAGTGTTGGCAATAACAGAGGTACAGCCAATAACAGAGGCAGAAACAGAGGTGTGACGAAAAACAGATGTGTTGTTTCATGTCAAATACACATACTGTACAAATCACACCTGCGATTCCTTAAGTGATATCATTATTAATTTTCTTGGAATAATGCAAGTAAAGTTGATTTTAAGACGATACATTCTGTATCATGAAAAGCGACACTCACTGAACATGGTCCATTCAATCGCAGGGGTTGATAGGCAACGCGCGGAACACGTTCGTATAGCGGAATGCATCTCTCCCCTTCACGGTAATGACCTTAAAAGTTTCTGGCTGTAGTATTAGTAACTGAATGTGACGTCGCCGCCTCTGTTAACTGTTTTAAAAATATTTGCATGTGTTGAAAATTTATTTCATACGTAGCTTTGTTAAAATATGTTCTTACAGTATCTGGTGTTGGACCTACCAATGAAGCGATGTAGCTGATAATATTAATCTCCTTCAAAAATTCTTAACATCCTAGTATGTAACCTCCATACAGAATGGAACTAGTAATATTGCAATTTCAAAATTATAATCACCGCAAAAAAATACTTGAAGGTAGTATCGGTGATGCGAATAGCTAGAGTTAAGAACAGCTATATTTTTTTACAATTTTTGCTAATATACATAATAATAAGCAAAGATCACCTATAAGCTGTTCTTCTGTGTTATTCTCTAATTCTTATATAAGATCATTCTCAATTGCTTCCAAAAATTTTGTCGCAAAAACGTATACAACTACATTTCATCCTTCCCCGGATTTTCTTAACACTTCCTTCACCCTAATTTTTAAGAGATTAAAACTCCACAAACCAAGTCTAATTTGTGCCCACTTTTACTTCTGCAATAAATCGTTTTGTATACGAATCTATATAAACATTAAAATGCGACTGTTTTGTATGTTTATGTGAATAAGATATTTGTTACGTTTAATAAGAATACATTGTGGGTCACATTTATTTGGAAATAGGTGTTTGTGCGTGTATGAACGTAAAAGTGAGAAGTCTAACGTAAGAACATTCACTCATTCTCTAACATTACTCACAGTTTGGTTTTCTCCGTATGCACTTAAAATTCTGCAAATTTAGTAAGTTCCAATTCAATACTGTTCGTAGGACTTTGCAAATTTATTATTTTAAATGTGGTATTAGGCCTGTGGACAAAAATTAAAATGAAATATCCCGAACGATTCATTAGTTAAAATTAACTCCATTTGTTCACTTAAAGATGTCAACATTAATGTTGCCAATGTCGTGAAAGAAAATTATGGCGTATTGATGGAAAAATACCTTTACTGGAGTTCAATCAACGCCACCTATATAGATCTCTTTAGGTGGCTTTGGTTAATTCCCGGTACGATCACGAAGATAGCAGCGCCTAAACACGCAAAAACACATATTAGGAAATTCCTTCAAATCTTCTGGCCGGATCCGAAAACACATTATCAGTTCCTCACCAGGAAATTGAGACGCATCAAATGACACCTAATGTGTGTAGATTGGTGCACGGGAAGTGGTCTAGCTGTGAGTGACGAGCCCGCACATCCACACATTCATCCACTCGGAATTGCTCAAATACTGTATAAGGGATTGTTTGTGGTGTTTAACATTCCTTTTCCTCTTTATTTCAATATATTCTGTCATTTCGTTTAATTTTTTTAATTTTTTATGTTAGTATAAACTTTATAAATTAATATGCGAATGGATCTTATTAAATGAACATTTTATTTATTTTGTATTCCCTATTTTTATTTCTAATATTTCTAAACTATTTTGTATTAAATATGAAATTACGTTTAAGTTGTTGAAAGAGATTTAAGAAATAAATTAAGATGTTGGTAAAGCAAATATCAATTATTTCAACGATATTTCATTAGTAAGTTATTGACATGAACTCTCAAACATAACACCTAATGCAATTTCTAAATCTGGCTTGTTAATTGTTTTAGAAAATATGTTATTTCACTAGGAGACGACCTTTAATATTATGACCGTCAATCGTGGGTATCGAAACCACATATTAACGTTCTACTTCGGACTCACGGACATAGATTCGCCTCATACTCAGCAAACATACGAGTTAAATGAAATTAACAGACAAAGGATGAGAAATCGTGGGACGTCTTTCAAAATTGAAAGAGAACATTTAAATGACTTGTTAGAATGAATGAAAGGATATAGTATTTAATCGTTCATGAGGATGAAGAAGAAGCAGATCAAGGAGAAGCAGAAAGGAACCTTACTTGGAATATCAACACGCAATTCATGCACCATTAACTGCAAGCAGTCTAAAATATCTGCTGGCCATTCTTCATTTTACTTCGTATGCATTCCAGAACTTGGACCGTCTCAGCGAAACCCGTAGCTGCTCTCACGGCAGATACATCCCGTCCTCAACAGCTCCTCGCGGGCCGTCCCTCTTCCCATCGGCTTCTCGAGTCCGATAGCGCGCTCCGCGGCGGCGGCGGCGGCGTTCGTATTTACGCAGCGCAAACGACACGGGCGCGACGCCGGGGTAGGCGCGGGGGGTCAGAGGGGGGCGGAGTGAGGGCGCGGGGCTCCTTTCACTCGTGACAGATGCGCCCCATTAACCCCCGCGGGGCGTCCGCGCCCCCTCCGCCCGCGCCCATTTGCTGCGGGGCCCTGCGTCACGTGGAACAAGCTCCATCAGTCGTCGCCTCGACGCTGTGCTGCCAGACCTCGCCCCGCCCCCGCACCTCGCGCCCCGCACACCGCACACCCCGCTCCGCGCCCCGCCCCGCCCCCCGCCCCGCCCCGCCCCAACTATCCCCACCCTTCCCCGCCCCGCCCCTCCCCGCACTCTCACGTCCAGTTCCGCTCCCGCTCCTCTCCTCCCCCCCTCCCCTCCCCCCCCGCCCCTCCCCCCCCACGCCCCTCCCCTCCCCACACCACCCGCCTCGCCCCACCTCGCGTCCTGACACGCCTGCAGCGCTCCCCTACCCGGTGTTTGCCTCTTGTTAGGCGCCGCCTCTGGCGACGACGACGGCGGCGATCGGCTGTTGGTTCCTCCGGCTGCAGGTTCTTCTGGGGCATGGTTGGATGATCGCAAGGTGATACCGGTTTGCCAAAAAATCGGGCTATCGAATACACAGTTTATTATTCCTCATTTATTCCGTTTTTTTATTGATTGATTAGTGATTCCGGGTGTATCAACTACTAAAGTCATTAGTCCCGTAAGTGTAGTGCTATCAAGCTAATGTCGAAATCCTGCCACTGTCGGAACTCGAACTTAGGACCTCCCAGTCCGAGGCACTGCAGTGACATCAGTTCATGCCCTGAGCCAACTCACACGTGGTTTCGGTTAGCCGAATTTCGAATTGTCAAAGAAAGAGTTCATTTATTATTCCTCATTTACTCCGTCGAGTCATTAAATATCCATGTGCTAATTAATTTAAGGCGCATGAAATTTTATTTTAATTAAAACAATTGAATTAAGATTATGTTATATAGTATGAAGCATGGTACTTTACAGAGACATTGATGGAGTTTAGATTTGGAACTTTCTTCGAGATTTTCTATTTCCATTCTTCTCTGCTAATTTGGCTACTCCGTCACTACGGACCACGACACATACCAATTCCTTTAAACACCTGTGAAGAATGATTCTGCTTTATTCAATTGGAGATAATCATTTGCTGAGTTTTTACTCATATACTGTCCTGAGATCTAAATCACGCGTGAGTCAGTGTGCTTTAAAACAATTTAATATACGAAGCTGTTTTTCTTGCTGCAAGAGGAATATTAGAACTGGTTCAGATTTTAACTACCGAGCGTCGTAATTTTCTGCCGGGTGCCTTAAGGAAGTAGCTGACGTTGCCTCCATTTCCATTCCTATCATATACCGCCCCCTACTCGCCCCCCCCCCCCCCGTTATTACAAGTGATTCTGTGGGATTGCCAGTTGTTTGGCGTCCAGAATTATACAAAAAGTTCAGAGCCTTCTCAGTTCAAGACATTGCCACTGTAATGTATTATGCTTCACACTACTATTACTATTACTACTACTACTACTACTATTACTATTACTACTTCTACTATTACTACTACTATTACTATCATTGTTTCAATTTTTATCAGAATGATTAATATTTTCATTAAAGTTATGATAATGTATTTGGCGTTCTGGGTAGACTGTCCGATTTTGCAGGCTACCTGATGGCACCCCTTGTGCCTGAGCCTAGTTTAATTACCATGCTTGGAGGTTAAGAGAAACATGAGGCAAACATGACATATTCCCTTGACCGTAACTACCAAACTCCCGCCTGTTTGAGCTTTTCTTCGTCATACTGCTACAGAAACTGAGACAATTTTAAAAGGAAAGCTAAAACTCGACCTGGACCGAGATCTCACCATGGAGAGAGAATTCGCTGCCCATGAGCCATCTTAAAGACTATTATTATTATTATTATTATTATTATTATTATTATTATTATTATTATTATTATTATAGCTCGCTGCGACTTCAAAATTAAAAGTAAAATATTGTTGTAGTATAAAAACTCTTTCAGTTTTACTAAATTATTAGTAAATTAATACACCATCACAGTAACTAATTTACTGCAAGAGTGAGGAAAGGAGAGTGTATGCTTTCTGCCATTTCTAATATAGATCACAGAATAGCTAACAGACTATGATCAATAGTATCCATACGTAGAGTACATAGCAGTTTGCTAACAGGATGAAATTTGGAGGGCACACCCCGTTAATGTCAAGCAACGAAGGCTTTTGGCTGTTGAATGTAGGTTTAGCGTGTTACCGAATTTCCTCCAGATTTATTGATACCATGAGTTTGTGTGCATCTCCCGCATCTCCTAGGCATCCGTTCGTACGCTGCTCTGAGAACTTCCGGTTTGTTCTGTAAACAGAAGAGCTGCAAGCCTGGCAGGACCCTTCGCTCGCCTGGGAGAGTTGACTTATACAGCTGAGTGTCCAGAGTTGACTTTCGCACAGTTGTGTAATGTGCTCGTAATATACGGTTTTGCGATGACGGAGCTTGTTCATTTCCACTGCAAACTAAAGATCAGACAATAGAAAGCTTGTTCAAATGATACTAAAATCATACAAATGTATACTGGTTTCATTCTTCGGGTTTTGGGTATCAAATATTATAACCTTCGTCGAATAATCATATCAACGATCATTCTCTGTATTCTTAATATACTTCCGTAATAATTTAAATTATTAAAAAAAACAAAAACATTTATCGCATCCGTCTAGGGCACCCACAGTTAGGAAATAAACCAAAAGTTATATATGATTGTATTCACAACCCCTGAAAACATGTATGTTGAACAGGTAGACAATAAATAAATAAAAACATTCTTTGGGTTTTGGGTAGGTAATCAATTCAACAATAGCATTATATTACTTCTATTTTGTAACTATATGAGACTTTAGTATCATAAACTGATTACCAACATCGAAGAAAAAATAGAAATATATCAAATCATGACAGCGGTTATTAACATTATTTGTTAAAACCGGTTGTCTACACCCTACATATATCTATTTTAGAATTTAATAGCATTTATGTATTACCAATACAAACTTTCAATTTGCAGCGTATAATAATACGAAAATCGCCCTATAAATTTAACAAAATCATTTACTAGTATTGTTCAATAATGAATTAAATTTATTAATGTCATATATAATAAACAGCGACGTGTAGATAACCTACTTAAACTAAATAGGTTGAAAAAACCTATAACTTATTCAATTCCCTAACATTTAACTTAGCCCAGAAATGACCAAATATCCTTAAAACACGCGATGTGCACATATGTAATTCTAAAATACGCCATCTAACATGTCGTAAACCGCGGGTAAGAGAAGTCTCAAGTTCATAAAACGTAGCAGCGGTATCCGCCTCCATTTCATTTGGAGGCGCAATTGCGGCCGGGCGCGATGTACAGCGGCTGAAACAGCACTCGGAGCCACCATTCCGCGAAAGTTGCATCACCTGACAATTAGGGCAAGTGGCGGCAGCTGCGGCAAGTGCCGTGCTCGCGCGGAGTAAGCGTGGGGGCAGCGAGGTCGTGCGGGAGACGGGGTGGTAGGCGGGGGAGGGGGAGCCGCCGGGAGAGGGAAGAGAGGGGGAGCGCGTGAACAGAGAGGGCTTGTCAGGGGAGAGTGCCGTGGAGACGGCGCGCTGTGTAGCGTGGGCGGATGGTGGCGTGGCGCGGACCGGCATGGGACAGAGACGGTGTGGTACGGAGACGGCGTGGCGTAGACATGACATGATTTGGCCGCGGTGTGCCTCGGACAGGGCATGGCGCGGGCGAGGCGTGGCACGGAAACGGCGTGGGGCGTAGATGGTGTGGCTCGAACACGGTGTAGCGCGGACAATATGTGGTGCTGAGACGGCGTGGCGCGGAGATGGTGTGTCTCGATGGTAGTGCTGGGCGCACACGGCGTGGTGCGGACAAGGGTGTGGTGGGGAGCGGAGCGGACAGGGGGCGGAACGGAAACGGTGCGGGATGGACAAGGCGTTGCGTAGAGAAGACACGGCGCAGATAAGCCGGGACACGGCATGACGGCGTGGCATGAAGACGGTGCTACAATGGCTATTTGGTGCGATGGCAGGGAGAAGCTGTGCGATGGGAATGAAGATACGGGACCAGGCTGACGTGGCACAATTGCGGGTTAGGGCTGAGGTTAAAGGGGCACCCTGGAAGGGTCTAAGAAGTGACTGAGACAAGGATGAGAGCAAGTCCTTGTTGCAGGCAACAGAGGGAAATAAAGTTCTGGAAATATCCATGAGCTAACATTGCATTGTGGGATCACTGCGGAACAAAAATTATTTAAAAACGTGGGAACAGCTTAATAAAATGACGAAGAGCAAAAATTAATGAAATTAAAAGTATAAACATTCAAAAAAAGTGATTCTATCTCAAAAGGGAATCTGGAATTATAATCTCAATAAACAACATAAATATATTAGACATTGATAAAAAAGGTGTTAGATTGGAAACTAATCAAATTCAATATTACGTCTGACATTTGCTTAATTTTATGTTCATTCTCGCATCATAAAATATATTTATGTCTTAGCTTAATTCCGCAAAATGCCACAACATAATGTGAAACCTGATAGCGTTGGCGGCTGACTGAGCGCTTCACCTAACTATGGCATGTGTGTTCTAATATCGTCTAAATAGTACATATTCTCTTTGTGATTGTAGAATGGAAGTCAAATACAAACCATCACTTTGCTCCCTACTGTCCACTACATAATTCATCAATTGATAATTGCCCTGGAAAGCAAACTACTGGGAGCTTGTTCCTTGATTACTCGTGCCCACTCATATACATGCCAATATGAGATTTGTGAAACTATCATGGTGAATAAGTGTCAAACTGAACTTCATCTGAACTTCAAAACTCGTGCGAATATATAACATTTTTATTGAAGAAAAGAAAGATGAAAATAAAGAAGTAGTAATTTTTGTGACATTACTGGAGCCAAAAAATTTGTTATTAATATTAACAAAAGATGGTTTAAATAATAATTTTTGTTGGAACATTAAAATTGACCTCATTGTTAAACAAACACACTGACAGAAATAATGATTTTTGAAAGCATGTTTTATTATTTTACAGTTTCTTTTCGTTCCTATAACTTTTTGCATAAATGGTTTCACAACCCTTCAATTGTGCAAATAAGTTCACATGAAGTGTGAGTTTATAATATCCTAATGAAGGACAGAGCATGAAATGTATAGTAACAATTATTATTATTATTATTATTATTATTATTATTATTATTATTATTTGTAAATATTCATAAAAATATTTGAAATGTTCACAATTGTTTTCATCGTCATATAGATTATCACTGTAAAACCCAATATTTCAATTGTAACAAATAGGACTTTTATGTTTTTAACTGTACATTGAATTATTTATGGTAAAATATTACATAAGAATAGGTTTTATGTAATTATGTTATTATGCTAAGTAAAATTATAGTATTTCAACATTATGAATTTAAAGAAGAAAATACTGTTCAATTCTGAAATAATGGTCACCTGATGTTAAGTCAGTTTGACATATCAGGACCCACAACAAATTTGATGGAAAATAAACTATTATTTTCAACTATTCTATTCTTCTTCTTCTTCTTCTTCTTCTTCTTCTTCTTATTATTATTATTATTATTATTATTATTATTATAATTATTATTATTACAATTATTTCAAAATCTCCGTACAATAAATTATGAAAGTAAGTTGTATATTATTTATTTATTTATTTAATAGGTAATTATTACAAACAAATTAGCTTACTTGATCCTATGTGGCTAGGCCGAAGGCCTTTAAGCCATTACAATACCTATATCCTTTCGCGTTCTAATCTTTCGAATTCTGGTATTCACCCCAAATTGTATATTATATCGACCTAGGTCCAAAAGTGATGTACGAAAAGGCGACTTCTTTAAATCCGCAACATTTCGCGCATATCGTTCCGCCCCGTCGCGGGTATCACGGCTCCCAAGCGCCACGGCGCTGCCCTCGCTGCCCGTCGCCCCGGGGGCGGTTGACGAAAGGAGCGGGGGCGCGAGCGGGCGGACGGGGCGACACACTACACAGCGCACGCAGCGCACGCCCGACCGGCACGCGCGCCCGCAGCCGACTTCTTGATTACGTCAACTAACTCGCTTAGCGCAGCTCGGGAAGTTTGCGCTGCCGCTGGATCGTTAGGAAGCCCCACCCCCCACCCCCGCCCCCGCCCCCGCCCCCGCCCGCCGACGGGGCTAACTCCCGCGGCGGCCACCGATACTGGATTAGCCCCCGGCCGAAGAGTGGAATCCGGGAGATACGTGGAGAAACGAACTGTATCGAGAACCGGATCTCCTCTCTTACACAATGGACAGTTAATAATTTAGCAACCTCAGACCATCTTTACACTTCTTTCTCTTCTTAGATTTTCACCCTTCTGAGTCTTAATTATAGAAGTATGGTTAATTATGTTATTTTTGAAAAGGAATTTTTGCCTTTGGCTATTTTGGTATTTCACTGCTCTCTACCTGTACAATCCTTTCATATTTTGCTGCAAGTTCACATTGGATTCGTTCTCTTCTTTATTATTCGCGTGTCTTCCTCCCCGTCCTTGATGGCATTAGAAACGTCGAAAAAACACAGTGTTATTTCATCATCACCAGTCGCAGAATCTAAGTCAGTGGGTAGGCGAGCCGCGAACGGGTGGAGACCCGCGACCCGTCTCTACATAAAAGTAATGGAAATAACAATACTAATAATCATAATAATAATAATAAATTTGTTTCTCTTTTAATGTAACTTTATTGATTTTGGAACGAAGAAAAGTTTATTTAATTGACTAGTTTATTTCATTATTGTTTTGTCCAATTTGTGTATACGTTTATCTCGAACATAAAAATATGAACATTATTTTCATTAGTTTACCATTTTTATTACCTTTCTTTGCACATAATTTCAATACAGAATGTCATGATTAACAATAAAAAATAATGATGTCCCTTTATTATAATTGTTCCTGATTATTTGATTTCTCCGAATACTCGTTGTTCAATGCTTATTTCACACAACTTGTTTTCTTTATAATTTATTGTTATTGAACTATTACTGTTAAAATTATTCGTGTATTAACACATTGCTTAAAATCACATTTTAGGTATTATGTTATTAAATTCAAAACAATTCTAAACTCCTACAATTGGATAATTAAATTCAGAAGTGTTATATATAAAAATCAGGAAAATCAATATCGTCTTGACGATTGAAAAAATGAAATACTTTGCTACCCTGCAGAGCCCTGAAATTAAGAAAGAGCTTGTCAAGTAAAACTATAAATATAATAAAATATAATGACAAAATATAATAATAAAACCATAAAATATCGGAGACTCATCCATTTCCATCTTAAATGATTCTCACTTTTGGGCTATAACGCCCAAAAAAATATAAACCGTCAATATAACAAAATTGAAAAAATATTAAATATAAATATTCCGTACGGTTGCTCATGCACGTCAGAAAGCAATGCAAGTATATATTAACATGTTTTGTGCTGAATCTATTATTTCGCAGAAAAGGTTTCTAAAGCAATTCAGGTGAACAGATACTCTCGCTCGTTAAAATTGACTTCCAGATTTACACAAGCCGATTAGTTTGGTCTAAAAGTGATTGTGCCCTACATTTTGGCCCGTTCGTTGCAGAAAAAAAGGAGTACTCCACCTACAGTCCTACAAGCCAGTTAATTTACGTGTTGCAATAAAACATCTAAATAAAGAGGAACCAATTTACTTTCTGGATTAATGACCAGCAACGTCTGTAGCAGTGCAGTGAAATGCAATTGCGTGCACAAACGTGTTGTGGGTTTCATTTAAACGGAAAAGAGCGATTTCCCAACTCAGCTCACCGCAGGTTGGCAGTAGGGGCTTCTAGGAATCCTTTGAAGTTCGTGTTGTGGTAACTGCTTCACTTTGTTGACAGGTTGGCTGTTAGAAATACCGAAAAATCCAACTGAACCTGAGAGAATTGATTCCAAGAGAACTTATAGAGTGAACTTTGTGTGAAGTTGATTTATTTCCCCACATTACTTTTCATTTACTTGACTCAATTTTGTTTTCTCAGAATACATTGATTGAAAGAGCTTTTCTGTCGATTAGACACTTTCGGGAATTCTGTTGAAATTTCTTTAAGTAACCTTCAGAAGTTATAATATCACGTGGTTTCTATTGATTGATGTCGTAAGGTTCGTGTCAAGGTTTCCGTCTGGGTCATGTCAAAAAGAATATTTTTTCAGCTTTACATTTCTCCCTGGTCTAGCCAAACAACGGGCTTGTCAATCTGCACACACAAATATGAATATTCCGACGTTCTTGAATTTTATGAGACTTATTTCCCATTCGGTTGTCATGAATCTCAATATTTATTCAACACGAGTGTCGTAAAGCATTCTTCACCAGCGCAGGGTACGGAATTCTCTTCGAACAGTTGTTCCCAGAAGCCTGCGCGTGTCATGGTGTGTGGGCGAGGAGCAATTCCTGAGAACCTTCCTACGAAGAACACGTCATTCCCAACAATTGGTTCTGAGAAATTCGGAACAGGATGCGATATGTAAAGCAATAAGTAAAGCTATTGAAACGAGCTTCTACGGAATTTGTTTCGACTCCTAGCATAGAAAAGTATGAGGTCAATCTGTCGATGAATTTACCACACGCTAGATATTCCAATGAGCAATATACGTGCTCATGACAGCACTAAATCACCAGAGAGAATCAGGGTAATATGAAACATAGAAATTTGTTTCTGCGTGACCTTTGGTTCACATTATCAAAATTATGATGTCTTGTTAAAATTATAATTATTTGTCTCATTCTATGATCTGCAAACCATTACAACTGGTCTAATTCTGTTAAATGATGAAGTGTATGAGTATTTCATAAATTACCACACCCGGCCTCTCTATTTGAAAGTATTAATCCTTGGAAACATTTATTGGACAACTAACGAGTGTTGCGTTAAGACTGTTCAAATAAAATTGGTATCAATGAATATCAAAAATAGATGAGTATTATTTGTATCCTGCAATAAAGATACTGAAATGCGAAGGGCAAAAAGATCGCGCATTTTAACATTACGAAAACATTGCAGTAGAATGAATAATTTTGCTAGAGTAAAATTTGAAGAGCAATTCTCTTGGGTATTTTCAATAAGGTGATGCCAAAAAATGAAGTCAATTATTGAGTTATTAGTCTTTGCAACTTCCCCTCTATTTTACTTCTTAAAATAACGTGTTCAAATACAGTGATCATCCAGTTTCTTTTTATTTAATTAGGTTTATCTGAATACAATTTGGAAATACAATCAAAAATAGTTATTTTAAATTGATCAGTAACACTGAAGCAAAACTTGAATCAATTACTAAGAAAGAATTAATATTGTTTTGGAGAACAACACTGACAAGGAAGTGAGCGTAGCTAGATAGTGACAAAATGGAATCTTGTTTGCTTCCACAGTACATCCGGCATGTCATTTCGTTCATAACATCTTTCCTTCTGAACCGTTTTTGAGAGTTATAAATCGAATACGCTAATTTTACTTTATTTTTTAGCCCAGTCCAACTTCAAATAATGGATTGAGTGTGGCAATAACTCAAACTCTTGAGCGGAAGGGTTAGCTTCTCATTAGGTATTATGCAGTTTGATAACTAAATAAGTTTAAGTGCAGTTTGGGGATGAAAGAAATCCCTAATTATTATTATATTTTTTACTACATATTCACAGTCAGAGTGAAAATATTCATATTATTTTATCCGACTCGAGGCACGTATTGCATTATTTGGTTTAATACCCGTTAAAGTCATCTACACTAACCCGTTGTTTAACAAGTTGTGTAAAAGTAATTTTGTGCTTTTTAACATGGCAAACCACATACATGGTAATGTCAAAGTTGGAACTACAAAGTATTAATAAAGTAGATTTTCCGCTTAAGTACTTGACCCCATATACAGGTAAATGCTTTCAAGACACATTTTTAAATATATTTTTATTAGATTTCGGTTTTCTATGTCTACATCGTTCTTATAGCACTCTCGTTAGTGAAGGTAATGCGAAGAACCGGAAATACGTAATACACAATATTGTAAAAATGATTAAAACATCAAATATTACTTATTTTTGCGGCGTATTTTCTCCGGAAATAATGTTGATTTATGAATTTTTATCTACCTTTTATAAATGATAATGGTGAAATTGAAATTGTATTGTAAAATTAATAGTAATCAAAATATATATTCGGCGTATATTTTCAGTCAAAATGCGTAATTATTTCCGCAATATTTACTTACTCAAATGTTAAACAAAGATATTTTCCAAAATATATACTAGACGAAAAGAAAATATATCTTCATTTTTTAAGTTGTATGGAGCGTGCAATGTCAAATAATTCAAGCACAGCTACATTGTTTTCTCTCTCAGAAACAGCAAAATGCAAATAACACGTAACCTTGGGAAGCAAAAAGCAAAAATGGCTTCTATTCACTTGCTGAGCAAAGTAAACAGTGTGTTAACCTCTCCTCACTTCATTCACTGACCAACGCGAAGTAAATGTTGGAGGAACGAAAGATAATGAAACGTAGTTGAGGGAAAAATATTACTCCTCTGGAGGAGAGATATGAATAAGACTGCGTTTTTTGAAGCAAGATGAAATGTTTCTTATTATCCAAAGCCACTGAACAAATAGAATTGTTTAATATCAGGTATTTACCAGCGTGAATATTCTCTTGATACAAATGTTTGTTTCAAGAGAATAGAATTGGCAGGCCTGTAAATAATTTATTATTAAATGTATATGCCGGGAGAATGAAAGAAATAGAATCTATACAATCTAACTTCGAAATGTTAATACAATTTTATGTATAATAGTGTTCAACAAACATGAAGGACGAGCCTACTTATATATATATATATATATATATATATATATATATATATATATATTGTGACGTACCTGGTGATGCCGGTACTTTCACTGCAAGAAATTACTAAAGGAGGGTATCTTTTTCGTGAAAGGGTCCCTACGAGAAGTCGGCATAACATTAGGAAATTTAATTAGTAAATGAAGTACAATCATGAACAGTATTTATTCACAAACCAAATTTGTTAATTACATAATTTAACAACAATTATACACTTTGCCTTGGTACCAAGATCAGGTGTAATACAAGTTTTATCATACCTTTGGGGCCCCAACCAATACCTTCGATGCTTGGATCACGGTTCGCGTCGGTAGGGGTCGCCGACCTTCGCAGCAGCTGGGCGTAGTCGGCGGCTGATGGTGTGGCGGTCGCCTCGGCTGGTGGTTTCTTGAATTCTTCCTGATTCAGCTCCTGGTACCTCGGTGTCGCACCTCTCTCTAGTTATCTTCCGTCGCTTGATTTAATTTCTTAACACGCGGCCTCTGCACGTGCTGGCCTCAGTTTCACACCACACAGTTCCGGTATTGTTCATACCACGACAACTAATACAAGCGCGATTGATTGTTCTCTTGGCGCGGATCTCTCATCCTAATAACATTCCCGATCCCAACCTCACGTGTCTATTGTTTTGCATTGGCTACTATTCTATAATACACACCGCATGCTCCCTTTGTCCATGCAAAAGCGGCGAGCTCCTCACCACACGTCCGTATCTACCGGCCACTTCTCCGCGACTGTCCTAACGGCTGAAATCTTCGCCGCTGCCCTGCTCAGTTCGTAACCGTCGTTCTCACGCTGCGTTCGTGGCAGCGGCAACGGCGGCGGTAGCGACCGTTGCTAGCTCCCACCGCTGTTCGCCGCGCTTGTCGTACGTACCACGCAGTCCAAAATATATACTAATTACTTACGCTAATGTTCTAATTAGTGTAAGGAAACACATTATGTGTTTCAATATATATATATGTGTGTGTGTGTGTGTGTGTGTGTTTGTGTGTGTACAAGGCAGCAGTGCAGTAGCGGTCTCGGGCCAAAAGATCGCAGGTTCGAGTCCCGCCTTGGGCACGATTGTGGGGTGTGTGGCTCTGAACGTTCATGTGTATCTATTTCATCATTCACCATCAACATAATTTTTTCTTAACCCAGGTATTTAAAAATGGAATCAGAATTAAATGCTGATTGCCCCAATAGAAAAATAACGTGCACCTACCCCGATTAATCAAGTCTGAACCCCTGTGGAATATCGCGAGCCCCCATAATGGCCGATTCGGAAACAATCAAAATAATAATAATAAAATTATTTTCTCATGTGTGGCAAAATTTTACAATAGAGACTATTTTAAAACATAAGCTAAATTGTTGATCCATAATTTTCTGTCTGTAGTATCCTGTGTGTAGTATTCTGGCGCAACAACTCAATTTTTTTTTATATTATCAGTCTGCATATTTTACTACTACTGTGATTGTAGCTTATAAGCTACTCTGACAGTTGTTTCGCCACGTGCTGTGGTACGTCACGTGACCTGCTCTGAAGCAATCAGCTTGTGAGGTTTTGTTTACATTTTTCACTGCCAGCGTTCCACGTTGCCTTTCATGTTACACTCACGAAGTCGCGGAGGCGATAAGGTTCGACAGTGGCGAAAATTATAAGCATTTAATTCAGACGTGTCGTCACCTCTCAGTAAAAGTTACTTTTTTTAGATTTAGTTTGTCTGTCATGGAGGTGGTGCCATGAGCATAGAAATGTGTGGCAACAGCGCATCAAACTGTCAGAGTCGTTTATACGCTGCCGGTACGGTAGTTACATTAGTACTATTGATACAAATAAATTTCCAAAAAGGCAGGACTCTTTAAGGTCATTACTTACGTTCACATAATGAAAGTAATTTTCCATCCAAACTCACTACGTTAATTAACATAAAATGTTTATTGACCAAAACATTTTAATTTTCTACGGAAATAGAAATCCTTGCTTCACTAGTCTGAATTTGATTGTTGATACAATTTAAGAATTCAACAGCAATTGGCAATGCAGCACTCATTTCACGTATTTGACAGTATTAATTAAAACATGTTAATGAATTGGATTTGTGATGACTTACAATTTGTAGACATTTTATTTAATCGTGCACACTTATGGTTACATGGCTGTAAACAAAGAGAATAATTTTACTCGAGGTTACCCGATTTACTCGACAGTAGTCAAAATACAAGGTATTATGAATATGAGCTAAATATTTTAACTCGTAAATAAAATCCAATTCTACTCTTTTGAATCTTCAATAAATAAAATGAATATGTAATAGATCTGCATATAAATTTCGTCCCAAAGTATCGTGAAATATATATAGGACGTTTTATGGGGCTGCAAAACCTGTAGCCCCGTAAAAACTACCTATATATAAAGGGATATTTATAAGAATGGACCATTTTGACAGCTAGTGCTGGCAACATAAATGAAGATGTTGTGGTTGCTGTGACCTTCAACCCATTTCAATTTCCTTCCTCGATTCGTTCATTTGCACTTGGCTAACATGTAAACGGCTTCGACGCTTCCTATTGTGATGTTCTCGTCCGACGAAAATATAGTTCACCATAAGAAACAATTGAAATTAGGAAGTGCAATGCTACTCTGCTCTTCTGTAAAAATTCCTTTGTTTTATAAACATTACATTGAATTTACTTTTTGTGTGGTAAGTATTATGTTTATTTGAAAATCGAGTTTAAAGTCGGACGCGCTTCCTGCTCCTGTGCGGTAAAGTGAGCAGTGATCGAGAACGTACCGTGGATTGCATTTTATCAATTTTTCACGTAATTACACGGTTGAGAACCATGAGAAACCATGATGTCGTAAACAGAGCTATGTACAAACATTAACATTTTATGAAGATGCGTGACTGAACGGTTGTCGCGACGGAGGGATACTTCTCAGAATTACATGTGATGTTCACTTGTTTAGTGAACTGTCATTTGGCTCATTCTTAGGCTGATTCTTCTATACAATTTTCTCAGGGCTCCATTATGGAGGCTCTCCGAATCCTACAGGGTAAACTTTGTATCGCAATGACCATGAAACCCATTACTACGCGAACATACTTATGTTTCGCTTTCTATTGTCAGGTTTCATCTCGTGAATCTTCGCTTATAAATGAAAACGAATAACTTCTCAATACACAGGGGATACATTCATTAATTTTTCAAATGAATGTATGAGAAACAATAAATACTTCATGATAAACGAAAAAAGTTTATTATTCATAAATTTGAATAAGACCCATTCTTTTGCATTTTTTGTTACAAATTGTGTATATATAAATATTTTACAAAAACGATCATCAGAGAGGTAAATATGAATAATACTTCCATTATTATAATCACCGTTATTTCGGTTTAGTATTTCATGCTCGAATGAAGACATTCTGTGCACTCGACCATCCAATACGACAGAAAACGAATTGCGGGGACAGATGGCTGTGAATGAGAAAATCAGTACATTTGACGATGATGGCGTATATAAAATGGTTTTACAGACTCAAAAGGGGCATCCAGGGATGGTATTTCCAGGAACATTTTTGAGTACAAAATTAATGTTAATGAAAACATAAGAGAAAACTAGAAACTGGCCTTAATCGAGAACTTTAAGGTAACTTCAATTTAACGTCTCCCCGTCGCACATCACACACCCTTTTTAACTGATTCTGGCGTAAATAATTAAATAAAAGACTTATTAAATTATAGAAACTCTACAAGATTATACGGTGCCTACTCTAATTTTAAATTTGTAATACATTTCCTTTTCATCGTCTCTGCCCTTCTGTCAGCCTTATCCATCAATGTTCACTACGATCACCGTTCCTGAAAATGCTGAAATTTACATTCCAAGTCAGAAGTGTAGTGGAAACAGACATTCGAAACACACATCCTACTTCAAACTGCACTGAACTGTACAATCTCACTCTGCGCACAAATGACGCGTTGCCACTTCTCTTCCATGGTGCCGCCAGAACTAGTTACGTACATCACCGTCAGATTGCGATTGATGTGGATATTTCAAAAAAATATATTATTAACATTTATATAGTATTTACAAACATATAAATTATACGTGCAGTTGTGGGGAAATCCCAGCTTTAAAGCAACACCTCATTTGCTAAGATAGAGTGAGTAGTTCTTCAGGGAAAAGAATGTTTACATAACACGTTTTAGAAATAATATATAAGATAACCCTCAAATAGAACTTTTCATTTGTTGTTATCAATCGGTTAATGTTATCATATTTTCTGTGCACCGCAGTGATAAAAATAATCAGTGCCCACCACATATTAATAATTACAAAAATTTCTAACAAGCATCCAATTTCATGTACAAAAAGAAATATAGTTCAACAGGCACATCAATATAAGTAATGTGAACTATTTTCGGGTCAACGCATCTTAATATGTGTACCGTTTGCTTCTCGTAATATGTCCACTGAATAAAAATGTCATATTTCCAAAACAACACAGAACCGTGCTTCGGGGGGGGGGGTCCGCATCTTCTTCGGGAGCGCTGCGGCCTCGCCAATGCGTAGCGTCCCTTCGCGATTGTGTATTCCAATGAAGTTACATAAATCGTGGCGGGAGATAGAGCGTAACGGCCATGCATATATTAAAAGCATTGTAAATTACGACGAAACAACCATTTTATCGCCACGTAGCCTTTTTCTCCGCTCGTCCTATAGGCCTTTGGGTACGCCGTTCGTTATGGTTCCGCGTGCTTTCTCCTTGCCATAAGCCGTATCCGCCGCGGATAGCGCCGCCGCCGACCCGGTCCGGCCCGGGGACCGCCGAGTTCATTTCCATTTTACGATCCGCTTTCTGCTCGGTTCCCGATTCCGTCGCCGCAAACGGTGACATTTACGTGCGTTTGTTCTTTGCCTGAGTAAGGGCGTGCGGCGTTGTCAATTGTTTACACTTCCTTCGCGTGATTCCGGTGAAATGGCGAGAAAAATACGATCTCGTCAGAGCAACAACGCAGTCACGTGCTCGAAATGCAACGCGAAGCGATGTTCCCTTTCTCCCCCCATCCTCTCGTAACGGAACGTGCAAACCGATCCACGGCTCCTCACGAATGGGATAGAACACGGAAGAGCTATAAAAATTCCAGTCGAACGCGACTATCAACCGATGCAGTTATTCTCTCGAATTCAGCTGTGCATTGCGAAGTCCCACTGAAAACACGAAACACCGCAATTATGCAAGGGATCTGCCCTCCTGACGCTGGGAGTAAATCTATGTTTGTAATAACGGGTTCACAGTTGTCGGAATGCATGTTTATTGTATCAGATGAAAAGCAGATGGAGTGACCAATAAATATGCATCGATTTTCATTTTGCGGCGCAAAACAATATCGAAAACCAGGCGTGTTTTGATGCTCGTTATGTGATTTTGGCAAAGTGCCTTTGCCCAACCGTTCTAGCAGACTTACGCCATTTCGTTCCTAGTTTTACAGGGTCACGCAATTTGTTTTCCTGGGGGATTAGGGGAGATTTTTTATTTCTTTGAGCAAAGAGGGGAAAGAATATATACGACTTGGCATCAGTAAGCGAGTATCAGGGGGGAGCCGTTTCTAGATATCGACCGTGCATTTTGCTTTTAAACTGCTTCAGCATGCGTAGCTCCATGTGGAAGAAATTTCAAGTTTCTGAGGAGAGAGTGTAAGAGATAAATTTCGTCAAAAGATTTTGAAGTAAACTCTCATTTAAAATTATGAAAAGGTATAAATAAACATAATTTAATTCAGGTGCTAATTTTAATTCGCTTCCGGATGGTCATTATGAATAGGAATGAACAGACTCAAAAGGGGCATCCAGGGATGGTAGTCCATTTTGTGTGTATAGTTTAAACTGTTGGTTTTAATTTAAGGAGTAGAATAGTCATCATAATGTACTTTTTATTTCCAAAAATTATCTCCGTGTTTGTTTTATGAACTAAGAATAAACGACGAATTTTTCAATGAGTATTGTTCCCTGAATTTCTGATCTTCGTGTTTGTAACGGTGTCCTCTGTCTCTGCTGCAGATAAGGCGCCGTCGGAAGCGACGTTTCGCGGCGCCGAGTTCCTGTCGTACGACCTCAACCGCACGGGCGGGGAGCCCATCGTCAGCAACCAGGACTCCATCTCCCTCGCCTTCAAGACGCGCCAAGCGTCCGGCCTGCTATTCTACACAGGTAAGTCGCGTCTGCAATAAGTTCCATTTCACTGCACATGATAAAATAATTATATTTTTCTCCGTGTACATACACGCATACGTATACAATACAGTAAAAATTATGGTGTATGTTATTTTATTCATAACTAGTTGACCCGGCAATGTTTCGCTATTGCAATTTATTATACTCCACATGCTACTGGTCACGATACGCTCTGCAAAAATTTCAATAGACGAAAGACTTTCTCTCCGCCTTTCTCTCCGTGTCTCTCCATCTCTTTTCTCCGTCTCTCTCCCCGTCTGTCTCTCTATCTCTCTCACTTTCTCTGACTGTTTCTGTTTCTCTCTCCGCGTCTCTGTCTTCCTCGGCCTCTACCAGTATCTCTCTCTCTCCCGGGAGAAATTTCAAAATCGCAGAGGCATAATACGCAATGAAGACGTCTTAATAATAATCAGTGTGCAACGGGTTGCGTAGAAAGCGTTGTTGTGTAAAGATCAGGGCCCTTGAGTCTGCATAAAATATACGCGCGTCAATGTGCGCAGGCATATGCACATTCCGTCTTACTATACCTATATGCTATCCGGAAATGCAAGCTGTAAGTTGCCAAAGTTTTATCGCAATCGGATGTAGCACATTAAGTATAAACAAACAAACATTGTTATTTATATGTAAGATGTTAAGTCATCATCAAAAGGTGTGCATCATTGTTTTTAAACCTTTAAATAATTTTAAATCAAAACAATATATTGTGGTTGAGTTGCTACCAATTGTTTTACATATTTGTTTTTATTATGAGAAACAAACAGATGACAGCTTTCATACATTTTCGATGCAATTGTGTTTATAATGTTACAACCAACAAAGTATATTCTAATCCACAATGTGAAAATGAATGTTTTAAAGTGTACTAACAATAGTGAAAATTAAAATGCGCTTTTATTTAATCTCACAAAACAAAATTTAAGAATTGAGTCATATTTTAAATATGAAAATGATTCACCATTCTAAACAAATGCACCTCCTTACTTTAAAACTAGTGATTCTACAAAAGTCCATTTTTATCAAACTTTTGCAATTTTCAAAAATTAAGAGAGTGGACCAAAAAATACGTCTGCCATTCTTTCGCGTTCTTTGCCCTATCCGATGATAAAAAGTATAGAAAAGATTTGGATGTATTTTTAAGAAAAAAGTTTAAATTGCTCTAATTCAAGCAAAAATGTACACCTACTCGTTTTTCAAAAATTGTTTTTAATCTTAATTAAATATCTATTTTTTAACAGATTTCATTGACGGAAAAGGCATATCGTCAATATTGTAGTTTTGTAATAAATGTTATGTTAATTTTTTGCACTTTTCGAAAAAATAGAATTTGCCAAAAACGGGACAATCGCAATTTTTTTAAATTTTCTTTGCTATATCTAGGGGGTATTTAAAATATATTTTTTTGAAAAAAAATAGATTAAACTTGTTTACAAATTGTGTACTTTTAACGTAGAAATACGTAAAACTACAGATGTTTAAAAAATAGTACTTAATTTTATTTTAAATGTCTCTGGCTTTGAAGAACAGTTTTTATTTAGAAATACTTCTCTATCTTAAGTTTTATTAAGATATACTTATCTCTCGTTTGATTAAGTAAATATGCTCATTAATTCCATAAAAAATCGTTTATTATCACTGTATTTATGTCTTGCGTGCAATTAAAACTTAATCGTGCAATTAAAAGTTCTCATCAGCCAATCAGAACTCAGGAACTGATCGAAATCTTTTAATTATGTATCTATAGTACAGGCACTTCAACACGGCTATGAGACAAACAAAAATGTACATCACATATTACGTAAATAGGAAAAAAACAATGAACGAATGAACAAATATAAACGATTAATTATTACTAATTCTTAGACAATCTTGTTAATATTTGTAATACAATAAGTTAAATTAGAAACTATTACCCTACTCATACTTGGCATCAATCATCTAACCCAGAAGTCGCTTTATATTGCACAGACATGTTAATTCACCTATTTGAACGTGATATTCTGGAGAGAGCAGCTGTTTTGGAAAAACTCCTTATTTGTTTTGGAAAATCTAGTTAACTGTTTATAATTTAAAACATCGTTATTCTCTTCTACAAGCCACTTCTTTAACATAAACAAGTATGGCCATAAGCATTTTGGATTGACACTAGCTGCCTAATGGAATAACATAAAAATATTAAGAATGAATGAATATTTTACGTGTAAAACATTTGGCCTGAGAATATTACAAATATAAAAAATGTAATCGTCAGTTGTATTTAGTCCCTCTGGATAGTACACAAACATAAAGTCAGAGTCACAACTGAATTGTCTTTCTTCTTTCCAACATTAACACGTCTCATTCACAACATTCTCTAATACATGCTCTTACTTTTCATACGAAATAATGTTTTCATGGCTTTGTCAGCTTATTCTAATATTTCAAGCGGAATACGATAAATATTTTCAAGACCGTGATCGTATATATACACTGAAAGGTTTACTAAAATAGTTCTTGTTGAGAACCAATATGACGTCATCAAACCCATACCTCTCATGGTAAAGACATGATTGAATTTCTCAAAATTCAAATTATTCTCTAAAGGAAACGAAAAAATATTGTATGAAACACATGGATAAAGGGGTATAATTGCACTCATGGAAAATAAAACTCTCTCCTATCGTCCCTCCCTTTCTTGAACATACCATTAATGCAATTATACCCATCTTTGTATACTCTTTTCATTAATTACTATAATTCTAGGAAGATGCCGAACAATTTTTAAACTTTTGCTATTTTCGAAAATCCAAAGACGTCAAAGGAAATAGACCTGCACCATGTTTTAAACGTCATTTGCTGTATGTTTTATGTAAAGTATCCACAAAAAATAAAATATACTTTTCAAACTCTTAGGTCCATGAGATCGGTCAGGTCGATCGCGGAGTACATTACATATAGTTGTACACTACACTACGAAGTTGTACACTACATATAGAAACAAGTTATATAAACGTTTTTGAGCCATGAGTTTTTCTGTCAAAGTATCTCCGATTTCTGCCTCAGCATTTCATTACTTTCTATTAACTTCGAAAGTAGGTTGTATGGCGAGGAAGTAAAAATGTGACCGTACGTTTCATTTCTGTAATGATTTCGCACGCCAAATAATTGAAAATGAAACTAGGCAAATTCACATTTTTACAACACTTCACTTATTCTATAGTTTACAAAATATTTAAGACAATCACTAACAATTTACTCCTTTACCTCAACATTTATTAAATTATTGGAGTACTTTATAAAGTAGGGGGAAAAAGTACATCGATCTGAAAGTGTGAACATTGTCATAAAATCCTCCAGTAATAATAATTTACATTTTCTTCTACAGGATCAGATTATAATAAGTTTCATTGTGTAATTATTAATTTCATGGTATGAGTGTTTAATGAATGAGCTATATTCAATTGCTATCTGTTCTCGATCACAAATAATTAAATTTCATTCTTTGTATTAGTAACTATCGGTTAGATAAGAGCAAATTAAGGATGTTTAAAATGATACTGATAAAGAAACTTGAATTTATCATTAAGATAGAGGCCGGAAACAACAATTGACTGAGTTCCTCTGCCATCAAATATTAAAAAGACATGTGGAGTGGAGGAAAAATAATGTGTACGTTTCGATTAGGTAAGAAAAGTCTAAAATGTTACCTCACTAATAGAGGGTCAGTGACAGAGATGAAGACACGCCTTCTATGGAACACTGTCGTGACTGCGTGTTCCCCGGGTCTTTCATTTTTTCGCATCCTGTGACCCCGATTTCGTCTCTGAACATCGGCACGAACCACTGTCATTTAGATATGATGGATCGGCAGCGATAGCTTTTAGATCTCCGAATAAGATACAAGGGCGCTAGCTCGGAGAAAGGTACTTGCTAGCAAAGGAAGCACGCGCTACCCATTCAATGTGTTCTTATGAAAGCAGCAGTACATTTTTTATTGCATTTTCATAAATCACTTCCAACTTGACATATTAGAGGAAGGTGATGAATGTTGATGGACAACATAAATTGCAACAACAAAAAGGAATTTACCGTGTTTTTCCTTGCACTCATTTTATCGAAAGACTTATAGCAGGTTACTTTGTTGGAAGCGATTTGTCACGAAATTTCTATTTCAATTATTCATGTTTCTTTTCGTGAATATTGATTTCACTAAGAAAAGCACAGAATATTTTTGTGCAATCTAAGACGTGCATTACGTATAATTTAATAACCAAGGTACTAATAACTTCGACTTTAAATGAGATATTTAATCATATTATATAGTTTATAATTTTTAAATCTAACGCAATCTACATTCAATAAAACTACTTCACACAAGAAAATATATAATCAAACACGATATTCTCAAATTACCAATTCTCTAATAGTGAATAAAGCGTAATATTTGATACATGAAAAATGCAAAAAAAATTATTAGAACACAACATGAAATATTAAAATATATCTTAATTACCCAAAATGTACGAAATGGTGATCAGTGTTTAGACCCCATTAGGGGTGATGGGCATTGGTCAATGCTTTTGTATTTCTGCAGATATTACCACCTCCGGAATAGTAAGTTTTCTACATACTATGTTACTATAGAATTAGAAGAAACTAATTGTATGTTTATCTGCGTAATTAACAAAAATAACGGGAAAATGCATGTATGACAATTGTTGTTAGTCTAATGTCTTTTATAGTTCTAACGACGGTGTATTGAACAATCGAAATTTTGTTCACAAGAAAATGGAAATAATTTAAATTATATAAACTCATTCATATCATGAATGAAATTAAAGATATCAAGAACATAATATCGTTAATTTATGTTGTATCTAAAGTACTTTCACTTCAACTGATAATGAAGAGTATCTTTTTAAAGAAATTTTATCTCTTTAAAACAAATGGTGACGAAAATTGAAAAAAAGAAAACCTAAAGGTAAATGAAATCCAAAACCACATGTAAAAGAAATAAGCTGTAAATAATGGGACCAAATCAACTACACATAACATTTCAAAACCGCATACCTTCTTTAAAAGATTTTTCAACCTCTCCAGCCAGAGATCCCTCAGAGACTATATTCTCCAAAGAACCCCGTTCATCTCTCGGCTTGGCGCGAAGCCCGCGGTTGTATCTCCTCCAGCCAGCAAACTTTTGTGAGCATTGCATTGGTTTATTTACTCCTTGGAGGCGGCGCTTTATTAAAAAATTCTCGGCGGCCGGGTCGCGTTGCAGCGCGGCGCCGCACCGCGCCGCCACCGCCGCTCGCTCCAAAACGTCGCCTTCCCGATAGATAGCGTTTCATTGCATTCCGCGAATTTCAGCGCTGGAATTCGCACGTAATAAGGTCGTGCGCCTCTACAGCCGGCGCCGCACCGCGACGAACAGGGTGGCGGAGGTGAAGTAGGTGTGGGAGGTCGGCGAGAACTCCAGGTGGTCGCGCGAAGTCACGAATGGGAAGAGGTGAAAAAACAATAAAGCAGACGAGTCGTGTTTGTGGAATTGAGTTGATCAGTAGAGCATGCAGGTAGACGAGAGCGGAGTTGGACAAATGTGAATAACATTTTGAAGGGATGTCGGGTAATGAAATCCAATGAATACGTGCTGTTCTAGAGAATGGCGAAGTAAGGAAAAGAACTAATGAATAAATATTTAATGTATGAAGTTATATACGATCAAAAAGAGGCACATGATCGTATAGTTGGTCACACACAGCTCGGATCAAAATATTCTCCCTGAGTTCCGCTGGGAGATGTTTGACCATCCTGTAATTCTGATCTCCCGCAATTTTCATCTTTACTTACACCTCAAGGAATTCCTGTCCGGATATTATTGTGCGTATCACAATGTCAGTCAAACACTGGTACCTACCTCAGGCGGTAGTCTTCAACGACACACGAATTCAAATGTTGATTCTGTGGTATGAAATATGTCTCAGTTTCGCTGGTTATTATTTAGAAAAAAAGTACAAAATGTGTTGTATACGCTACAATACAGTTTTACTATAAAACTGGATCTTCTTTTTGTTGACGAGCAAGGGAAACGAACATTCTGGATACGACACGCATATCACAGGCATTTTCCTGAAACCGTACCCCTGAAAACAAATTCGAAATGAACAAAGTCGAGGTTTTGGAAGTTTCTAATTGATATTTTGAGGGTACTTTTCATGAACACTAAAAAACATTTTCAACATTTTTTAAAGAATGTCTCCAAATTTTAATAAAGTTAATTTCATTAACCTTTGTTCTCGGTTAGCATTAGGGACATTTAACAAAATTGTGCACATCTTGAAATAATATCATGCACTATTTTTCTAAAATCTGAGTATTTTTGTGTAATATTGTGCGAAATATAGGCAATTGTAAAATGTGTTTAACAACTTTTTTCTCTTAAAGGCACATAATTTGTTCTTTTAATTTTCATCTTAGATGCATCAAGAGACAGTAAAACATTTGGTGCTAGACTTATTTTCGATAAACTCTCCATATTTTCGAAATTTCCAAAAACGTAACATTTAAAAACTACAAAATTGAACATTTTGAGTTTTGATTCATTTTGAGTTTTCGTGGCTGAGTTTTTTTTTCCAGTAGACGAAGTCTGTTATAAAAAACATCACCTTTTTAAAAAACTTCATGTACAATTTCTCTGAAAAATTAGAGAAGATTTAGCGTAAGTTGTGTCTAAACTTTAAGAAATGTCTAAAAACGAACTTTTTCTGAAAAGCCGCTCCAAATTTTTTCCTCCGATAAAAGGCAGCTTAAATAACTGGTATGGGTTTCATTTTCATTGTACTCTTTGAATGTTCGAAAATTGGAAATTTAGAAATAAAGCGAGAAAGTATGTACTGTAACAGCACCACTAGTTTTGTTTTGAACAAATGTTAAACTAAATATTATCTAAGGAAAATTTAGTAAATAAATTGATTATTTCATTGGGCAAATGGTTTAGTAAAATATAAAAAGCAATGAATGCATTACTTTACCCTGGCCCAAAATAACAAATACGAACATACATTTACTATGAATATATATTTTAAAAGTATTACAACATATCTTATGGGAAGGAGAATAATCAAAGTTAAGAGAATTTTCAGATCCATAAACTGATGATTCGTACAATTCACATATCTGATCCGAGTCATTTCTTGAGCGGTTCATTATTTCGCAATGCGGCAGTTGCGTCAGCGCCCCCCACTGAGGGCGCGGGAGGAGGGCGCCAGCGAAAGGAAGGGCGCGGAGCGGAGCTGGCAACGTCGACACCGCGGGCGCCAGGAACGGCGTCGGCGCGATGCCTCAGGGCCCGCGTCGCCTCCGCATTGTCTTCCTGGCGCGCCCTTATCTCGTCTGCGGCGCCGACACCGCAGCCCTCGCTGCCGTCGCTCCCGACGCTGCTTCCGCCTCCGCCTCCACTCCTTGTACCACAGCCCCGCTGCTCACTCCACTGCCGCCACTACTGTCCTCGTCACCATCACCGCCATCCGTAACTGACCCAATCCGCTACCGCCACCGCCATTTCACCCCGCCGTTACTCTAATCGTTGTGCCACTAATCATCAGTCATCTATCCCTCCACGTCATCTACACCTGACCATCACTCATCTACACCTCACCGAACCATCAGTCGTTTCCTCCGGGTTGCAGCTGCCCCCACCGTTGCTGCATCCACCGCCGTCAGTACCATCTTCACACAAGTCAGTGCCACATGCACCGAAGCCACCGTCGCCACACGATTGCCACCACAATCACCTCCGCCCCCTCCCCTCCCACTACCGCCATCTTCATCGTCATCTTTATCGTCATCTCTCACCCCTCCTCCGCCATTTTTGCCATCGTCATCATCTCCATTGTCGTCGCTGTCTCTTTTCGCCGCCGTCACTACCACAACTACCGTCATTTTTACTGCTACTGATAATGACAATACTGCCATTGACGCACCGTCAGCACACAGCGCCCATCGCAGCGCTGGCTCGCCCTTCTGCCTCCGGAGTCATGTTTCAACCGCCACCGCCGCATCAGTCGACATCGCTCACGGCGCCTGACCGACATCACAACTACTACCGCCTCTGCCGCAATACAGACTTGACTGACCTCTGTTACTCTCGTAACAACGTTCCAAGTCATTGTTTGGCTTTGAACACGAAGTAATTCTTCTTGAATGTACTCATAAGTCATTAAAACTAGAGTAATTATCCCTAAACGAAGTCATTTTTGCCTTAATGTAGTCTCCTTTTATTCCTATTGCCCAGGGACACGGCGGAATTGGTATCCGGGGTCTCCAGATGGCCACCCATCTAGAGTGTCTCGAGCACCTTAATCCCCATGACATCACAGAGTCTGGTTAAGCAGTATATGTGTTCATTGTGTAACTCAAATTGTAGATACATGGCCGAATATGTCGGCCTAACCATGTATACGTCGCAACAGGTTAGTACACGGTCGCTAGCCTCTATGCCAGTCTAATCTAATACTTGACAAATTCGCTTTTGAAAAACTGAGTCTGAAAAACTGGTTAAGCAGTTGGACTACCGTTGAATGCGGTTCGTCTCGTCCAACACCCTCACCACCTCCCACGATACACAGTGTGACACACCGCTAGCGTGCCACCACTTCTGGCGCTGCTGCCTTCATCGCCCCCGCGCAGCCTTCTCATTCCCTTCGTACCTCCCGCAGAGTGTTCTGTTTCCTTGCGTGCCTGCTGTTTCTCTTACGTGTTTGTGAGGGTTTTTTTAGTTGGTTTTGTTATTTTTTTTTAGTGAAACTCTTTTACATCCTGCTCTTTTCACGAGTGTCTCTGCGTTACATTTGCGTCGGTGTGCCTTTTCATCGCACCTCCTGCCTGGTAACACAAACCTTTTTCTTCACATTATGAAAAAGTATATGATTGACCCTTGCAACTTGCCGGGCATTTCCATGAAAAAAGACAAAACGCAGTAAACATGATGGCTGAAATTCAATTCCTCGGAAGTCATTTTTATAATATATTAATATAGATATATCTTTGTGTTTGGCTAATAAATACTATTTTCTGCTGCTTTTCTATTACTTCTTTTCTTTTTTTCTGATTTATCTTAACAAACGTTTATTCTTGTTACTCTATCACATCTCTGTTTTTTTTTTAGTTCCCTCTCCTGCTCTTATTTTCCCTCTCTTTTCAAACTGTTGAATTTATTTCGTCAGACTGAAGTTCCACTTCACTGCGCGTCCTGTGATTCTGTTGGAGACCTTTGGACATTTCCTTTTCAACTTGCCTCGGCGACCGCCTTCGTTGCCCAGCCATCGTCAAAACCGGCCACTCGTGCTTCCGCGGTAATGAGGCTGCCTCATTTAGATTTTCGTTAATTCTCTTTCCGTCTCTCGTCGCTTGCACACTCGTCTCTCACGTCCACTTCACCACCAAAAACACATTTCATTAACCTACATCTGATTTTCCAACTTTCGCCCTTTCCATCCGTTTCCTTGCCCTGACCCTTAGAGGTCGACAAAGCAAAATTGGTTCACGCTGCAACTGTCGCCCAGACTCGTCTTCCAACTCTCTTTTCTCTTATTTCTTGCTCTCAAGAACTATTGACAAACACGATTAAAATCATTTTTAAATTTTGTTTTAGGCTTTTGTTTATGATACCCACGAAAAGGTTGGAGATAAACCGAAATTCTTAATTTTTGTTCTGATTATTTTTAAATGCTAAAAATTCTTATTATTTTTTATGAAAAGAAGAATGCATAGGTAAATCGTAAATAACAAATACTCCCATTATTTCCATTCAACTAATCGGAACTTTCTTGAAATGCAGGGTAACACACTTAAAATTCTCAAACCTATAACTCTCTAAAAAATGTTTCCCTATAAAAATTCAAATATATCTGAACAAGAGGAAAAATAATTGATTTATTACACGTGTATAAAAATATTGTCGCTATTATTGATTGCAATGTAGAATTAAAGATGTTTGATATTATTTGCAATAAAAGGAACAAAGACTATAATTATAGCAGGACACCCCTTGGTACAATTAAACTATTGAATACGACATACATCCATTCTCATTTGCATAAACACATTATTAACAGAGGCAAAAGAGCTTAAATGAGGTAATGTTAATAAAAGTTTCTTTTTATAGTATATTTTTTAAAGAATTTTAAAAGTATATTTTTTATCCCTATTATGGCATCAAAATCCCTTCGTGAATAAAAATAAACATAGATACCTTTTCCTGAATTCGGACATCTATTCAACTTTCACTGGGTCACGAGCGACCGTCGTCAACAATTTTCATGTTTTTGGCCGCCCTCGCGCCACCGTCACCACCCTTGCCCTCTTTTTCCTCGCGCCAGCGCTCTCTATCTACGGCCGTGGCCGAAGGGCGCGGAGATTAAAAGACGCCTTATCAGAGCCGGGCGCGTCGCGTCGCATCGCGTAGGGACGGGGTGGGAGAGGGGAGGGGGGCGAGGCAAGCGCGCCAAGCGAGCGACCCACGCAAAGCGCTGCGAGGTGACGAGCGCGCGCTCCCGCGGGAAATACACGCGGGGGCCGCTAATTCTGAAGATCTCCCCGCGGGAAGACAAGCGGCGCCGCCAGGAGGGGGAGAGGGGAGAAGGCTGAGAGCGGCCGGAAGGGCGAGGGCGGTGGGAAGGAGTGATGGAAGGGGCGGGAGAGGTGGGAGTGACGGAAGTGATGCGAGCGCTAGAAAGGGAGTTGTGAGGGTGGTTCGAGGGTTGGAAAGGGAGTAATTGAGGGAGCAGGAGAGATGGGAGTGGCGGGTGTGATAGGAAGGACGAAAAAGGTGGGACGATTGGGAGTAGTGGTAGTGTCGGGAGTGGTGCGAGGGGCTGGAAAGGGAGTGGCGGGAGTATGGGAGGGGCGGGGAAGGTCGAAATAGCGGGAGTTTTGGGTGTGTTGGGAGTGACTGGGGTGATGGGAGTGATGTGAGAGGCGGGAAATGTAGGAGTGGTGGGAGAGGCAGAAGTGGTAAGAGTGTCGGGAAAGGTGAGAAGTGGTTGTGTGTTAGGGACACTTGGATGTGGGAATGCGTGGGGTGGGATTGGGCAGGTAGGGGTATAAGTAGTTAATGGTATGAGTACAAGGGTGAGAAGTAGGGTCCTTTGGGGTGGGAAGGAGTTCGTTACGACCCGAGGGTGAAATGGAGTGGGGCAGGTTAGGACAGTCAAGGAGGGTGTGAGAGTTGGAGAAAGGCGCTTCTGAAGGACACGGCGCGGAGTGTCATGAAGCAGCGGGGTGCGAAGTGGCTTGGTGTGACGTGTCGTGTAGTTTGTGGGGACGTGACGTCCACTTTTTACGCTTTTCCGATTATTCGTAGTACGTAATGAATTTCTCAAGTAATCCAAGTATATTTTTGTGTTCTAGTTTTGGTAAAGTTTAAATTTCTCTTTAATAAAGGATGAAAAGATATCTTTGTTATCACTGCATTTATCGTAATTTTTCACAAACCATCACTGGAGATATTTCTTTCTTTAATTTAATTATTTTCTTCGTGTGTTCGACAGAGATTATTGAAATATTAACTCACTTTGCACAACATCATTCCACGAATTATAGTTTTTCACAAAAAGAAAATTAAAGCGTTATTTTGAGTTGCATTGGGCGAAATTGAGTCGTCTAGTTATATTAATTGATGAAGGAAAATTATGGATGAACTGCTAAACACGATAATAAATAATTTATTTTGGGATAGAGAAACTATTGACACGAAATGAAAGGTTATCCTCGTAACGTGGTATGTGAATGAAAATTCACCTTTAACACACATCACACCTTTCACCTTCACATCACGAGACGGGAGTTATGCAAGAGCAGAAACGTCGATAGCCACGCTACGCATATCGCGTTGCGTTTGCCATCGGAGGCGGGGCAATGTATGGGAATGGCGCCGGGGGCAGTGATGGACACGGCAGCAGTCACAGGCATTTCAAAGGGACCAGGGTATCGTTCATTGAAGCAAACCGTAAGATGTGACGAAAACCGTGACGACTGACGCTAACCATAGCACCTGACGGTAACAGTAACGATTGTCGGTAAGTGTAACGAATGACGGTAATAGTATCTACAGACAATGGCATATCGACTGACCGTAACCATTACACCTGACGGTAACAATAACGATTGTCGGTTATCGTAACAACTGACGATAACCACAACGACTGACGTAACCGTCACGGATGGCGGTAACAGTCACAGATGACGGTAAGCGTCACGTCTGACGGTAACTGTAAATCGCCACGAGGGATGATAACCGACGGTGACAGTAACCAACAGTAACGATATCTATAACGAAAGCTGTAATTGTAACAGCGGCGGTAACTGACGTTGACAGAAGCAATCATCCAACGTCAAAAACGGTACGATCGGCAAAGGAAAGTTGACGTTGGAGCGATCTAGCGAAGCGGAATGCTTGTTTGAATGATTGTTTATTGATTCCGGGCGCGTCAACTACCAGGGCCAGCCCCGTAAGTTTAATGCATGTTTTTCTCGGGAGGTGGCTGTGATTTTCCCCCCGATGTATGGCGAGATCCAGCGCTGAACTACCGTCGGCTAGCGGGGTTTTCCTCAACCAGGTATCCCCCACCAGCGAGGCACCGTCCTAGCCAATACAAGCTCTTACCTCCTGACGGGTCTCAAGACATGAGTGGTAGTGTAGTGCATGCTAGTGTAAGTGTGTGAGTGTAACGGGTGAGGGTAGGAAAAGGAAGAGGAATATGAGATCGCGCGCGGTCCATGGCCTGTTTTTAGGGTACTGCTCCGGCATTCGCCAGATGTTGATCGGAGACACCACGGAAAACTACCGATCAGAGCAGCCGGCCGCTAGAATTCTCCTCCAGACAGCGACTGAATTCGACCTAGCCGACAAGCTAGCGTCGAAATCCCTGCCCCGTCGTGGGTGGAAGCCTAGGACCTGCCAGTCAGAGGAACTGCAGTGACGTCAGTTGACGCCCTGAGCCGCCTCTTCGGGCGCGAAGCGTGACGAGACATGGACGGGGCCGAGGGCGAGCTCCGGATCACCTGGCCGGGAGCGGGCGCGGGCTCGCGATGTCGGATCATCTGTGCGCGGGCCTCAATAATGGACGCGGGAACGCCCGCCCGACATCCGCGTCAATTCCCTGTCCCTCGGGCGGAGCGCAACGACCGGTCTCCCCCTCACTCATGAACATTACACGGGCGAGCTTACCCGCGCCGACACGCGCAAGTTGGAGGTAAAACAAGCCGATGATTGAGGTATAACCGTTCACTTTCGCCCTAATGCCGCACACGCCGCACAATTTTCCGCGCGCAAATCAAACGGGACGGCACGCCGGCGGCGGCCGGAGACTGCCCTATAAAGTTTTCCAACTTCTCCCATATTTCCTTGCAAATCCAATCAGGCGCGACGGGCCGGCGACGCGTGGTCGGGGCGGCCGCGGCGGCCGCGGCGCGTTGCCAAGTGGCCCGGGCATTTGGCACGGGCGCCGATCCCGTGGCCCGGTGGAGGGGCGGAGGGGGGCGTTCCTTTGGCACTACCTGCGCCGCAGAGGTACGCGCCTTTTGATCGGTCCGCGTCGTCGCCGGAGAGGAGGTGCTTCGACGCCCTCTGAATGTCGTTCGGGTGCGGATCCCTTTCGCCGACGCCCGGTGATGATCGTCCTGGCGCGTTGATGTCGTCTTCAATGTTCGTCGGTCGTCGTTTGATAGATTGTGCATGATCCCGTTCAGCTTCGAGAATTTTAAAAGGAACGAATGTTAATACCAATACCTGGCAGGTCCTGTACCTGACAAAATTTTAATAAGTAAAGTGGTTCTCGCTGATATGAATTTATTACTTCCTCTTTGAGTCGATTCGTGATATTTGTCTTTGTCTCTAAGTTTTACGCTATTATTGAATATGTAAAATATTCAATCGCTTTCTGTCATCCTTTTTGATATTTCTGAATCAAATTTATAAATCTCATCTATTCTAAAATTATTAAATGGATTAATAACCCACAACAGGTTAAATTGTACCTCATTATGACAAAATAATACGAATGGAACATTGGAAAATAAATATGTTTATCTACTGTATCTTAACTTATGATGGAATTTCAGAAAACTATGTATTTTTCAAATTTATGATAATCACTTTGTGAAAAAAACTGTGAGATTGGTGAAGCAATCACTAGCGGCTGTATGTTGTGTGGAACGAACATTCTGTTGAAACAAATGTTTGTCTGAGGAAAATTCAACAAAAATTTGAAACTTAATACTGTAAATAGATCTGATGTAACCGATCATTTTAAAATTGAGAGATCTTTTCCGAATATATACGCAACTTTTGCTTTTTATATTTGTATTTTATTTATTTTATTTCATTAACTTATTATATCAAAGAAATTATGCAGATTAAATTTGAAAATTGTTCGTAATTGCTGTTTCTTAAATATATAATTAATCAGAAAATCTAAGATGTGGTATAAAAAAATTAAATATCTTACAGAATCCTTACTTTGCGTCCTACTTTGTACGCACTTAGTTCTTCAATTTTTATTTAATTATACTATTTATGAATTGAAAAAGGAACATTACTTCACTAGATACTCTTTGTTTGTCCCTTCATGAACATTCTTTATGTGTTGTTTCAAAATGAATTAACTTGTTCAGTATAAATTCTATGACAATGTTTTTGTGCTTCAGTACGCATATCTGTTCTTATTTTCTCTGAATAAACATGTATTACATTCAATATACCTGTGCATAACATGACACGTGTGATGATTATGATTACATTTTGCCAATATCGCATTTCATTAAGGAATTTTCCAATAGTACGCAAGAATTTCGACATTGTAGTACATCTGCTATTGCTGATAATCATTTTGTCTATTGTTCGCATTGTGAAGCTTCTATATTTTTCAAATTTTATCTCAATGATTGAATTTATAACTCAGAATCCAATTGTATATTGAGTGTACGATTATCATTTTCATAATTAATAATATTATACTAGGTAAAATGGAAAATGAATTTGAATGAGTAATATTTAGTTCAATCGTAAAGTTAAAAAATATCGAGCCATCTCAAAGATTTCTAATAAAACTCGAAAAGGAAATTCTAATGAAATCCAAATTAGAAAATGAATAGATTTGGGAATAATTCCACTTCATTTACGAGCAACGTATCAAAATGTTTTATTCACTTATTTAATTCATTGCACATTCATGATTTTATCGCAAATTCAAATACTTTTTAATTATTTTTATTATTATTCGATTGAAGTTGTTTTTACAATAGCAAGGAAGTTTCAATCGAATGCTAATTATCTATTCATCAAATTTCCCCCCTGAATTACCCTCAAAACTGAATTATCTCTCTTGATACTATTACTCATGCAACTTTTTTTGGACGGTGGATTGAATAAATGCGGGTAGTGTGGGGGCATTAGTTAGAAAATTGGCCACTAGATTTTGATCTTAGAGTTTGATTTGAAATGAAGTAATGCCAATCTCTGGAAAATCAGACATGCCTTCGCAACGTTTTCAGTAATTGGCGTTCTAACTTTCTCGCGAGTTTGAGGTATCTTCTATGATAGTTCTTTACATGCTTCGGTCAGTTCTTTAGATTTTTTGGAGAAAATAATGGATTGAAGTTCTCTTCTTTAAAAGAAAATTGTTTCTATTTCGCGCCAGTGACGATGTGTAATGTTGTCATTAGTGCTCGCTGCGAGCTTTTGCCTTCAACTGTTTATTGTTTTAGAGAGGAGGAAGCAAGGTCATCGTTCAAGAAAAAATGCGCGAGTAATAGCACGCCGTCGAAACATAACTTAAACCAAGTTCACCGTCTCTCGACTTGACCAGCCCCTTCCCATCCCCACGTGTCCCCATCCATCCTCAGATCCGAGTTGTTGCTGTTGTCTCCCGACCACCGTTCGCCACGCCCCCTAATCCACACTAGCCGACCTCGCCCACCAACTATCCCCCCATCCCCCCTCCACAAGCACTCACTCACACAAACACAAACATACACGCGCGCGCACACGCAAACACACAAACAAAGTCGACGAGCCGTTATTTAGGCCGGTTGTTTCCCTATCGTTAATTGAATATTTGGCGAAATGCTGTTTTCGCGCGATTTTACTTTCAAATTTGCTTCCTCGCGCGCTGCCTCGTGGCTTTGTCGCGTGGCGCGTTTTTCAATCCCCACCCTTCGCCCGTCGGAGGTTTTCATGAAAATTCACTCCCATAAATCTACGACCGCCGCGCGTCGGCGTGAGCTGCTGCGTCTCCATTGCAACTCTTTCCGCCGCATTCGCACGCCTGCACGCGTGCGCCCGTATTTGTTTAGAGTGCGAAAATATCAGAGTTTCACGATCCCACGTCGACCTTTGCTTTTATGTAGCATAGTTTGAACGAACAGACGATGTTTGTAGTTTAATTCAAACTAAATTATCTTGGCTCGTACCTAATACGGCTCTATCCATAAAAGGAAAAGTTTTGTACGCTGCACATACTTATTAGTTTTTCACAGTTATTGACAATCTATTATTTTGATTAACACCTGTGTGTAACACCATATGTTTCTCTCTTCTCTCCTTCATGAATTTATTTTACAGGATTGTATTTGGATTAGATAACTAGACAAAGAAGCAAATAGCTTTCAAAATGTTTGCCTAAGTGAAATTATTATTAAAACATCAAAAGAAAACAATTGCATTAACTGAAATGAATGAATTGAATTGCATGAAATGAATGAATTGAATTGAATTAAAGGAAACAATTGAATTAATGAATTTCTTAAAAATATTTAACTTTCTGATATATATGTTTAAATGTCTGTTAAATTAATCACAGCAAGATTCAGCGATTTCAATGCTAGGCGGAAACGATAGCGTCCGTTTCAGAAGAGTACATGAATCACCTAATCATTTATTCAAGTATTGGTAGTATTCACATACAATGCCACGTTAACAAACTCAGAGTACAACGGAATTGAATCTTCATGTCCAAATCTGCTCACATGTCATTCCATTCAATCAAAGCAAAACCAGATATTTGAATTTTAGATGAATTTGAACGAACTCTGAAACAGAAAAAAAAGTAGCTCCATCCCGCCTCAACTCTCTCTCTTGCCCTGTGCCAATCTCGCCCGTAGTGTCTCTGTCGCACTGCCGCAGGCGCGCTCCCTTCGGACGAACATTTAAACAACAACATAGTTGGACGCGCTGTTAAATCCGTTCTCGAGGAAAAGCTTTTTTAATTCTCTGGCGGCTGTGACGGCCGGGACGCCCACAGCAGTTGACGACTAGGGTCAGCAACCGTCCCTCAGAGACCTCCCGCCCCAGCCCCCGGCCACCACCTTGCCCCACCCCGCTTCGCTTTCACCGCGCAAAGTCCTACACCCCCACTCCTCTCTGTCCCCGCCTCTACACTCGCCCCCGCTCCCGTCCCACCCCCGCCGGTTTACTTCAGTCCGTAATCAGAGGGCGGAAAACTAAAAGGATAGAAGTCAAATAATATAAAAGTCGCCTGGGAAAAGAGTCCACGCTGCAGGGAGAGATGGCAGCGAGCAGGGGGACGGGTAAAGAAGGAACGGAATAAAAATACGCCTTTCACAAAGCATACACCCCGACGTGTGATGTGTCCCGACAGACCAGAAGGAATTTATCACTCGGAAAAGAACTAACTGGGAGAAAGCAATGGACGAGAGGATCTGAAGGAGAGTAATGGGTTTGAGAAATGGAGCGGAAAACGAAGATACGGAAGAATTAAAAGAAACCCTCGAGACGACGCCAAATGGCGCGATGTGACGCGCGGGCCAACGGATGGTCACCGTGACGCCGGAGGTTCTCGTTTCGGGAGAAAACGGTGGGCCCTTCTATGTGAAAATTCAATACACCTTTTGAAACATTAGATACAGATGACTATTCAAAGTTCAGCGATTTCTCAGTTATTTTGTGTAAAAGTTAAAAATATTCAGTATTTCAATCCAGATAACATTTATGTAATTTTTAAATTGTTATATTACTCTCATTTTATTTGAACATTCTAATTTTTGAAATTTATTTTTATTAAAAACATTTCAGATAATGCTTTTGTTAAAAAATATGTTTTCAGAGAAAACCATCGTAATTAGATTTTTAAATTAAAGGCTCCGAAAGGACTGGATATATATATATATATATATATATATATATATATATATATAGAATATTACATGTTTAATAACATACGATTTCCCTACACCAGAAGATTTTGATCAGGAATAATTTCACTGCAGTTCTTCTGAGTTCGGACAAATCTAGTGAGACGTGTACGAAATATTTCCATAGAAAAATATTTCATTATATTTTATTATAGGCTTCAATTATTTTTAAGTCATCATCAAGATGTTCTTAATAATTTCTTTTGCCCGATTCTTACCTTACAACTTCTAGATCTTCCCCACTCAATAATCTACACAACGAGATAGAAATAGAGATTCCCATGATAAGAGCAGGAATGTCGCGTTTCTAGTCCTTTTCCATCCCTGTAACGATAGAATAGCCAGCCAGGCAGTAAAATATGAAAACATTTGCGTTCGTTTTCTTACATCAACATTGGCCATCATGCTTCCATTTTTGCGACAAACCCATACAATTTCTTTTAAAACCACTCTCTTAATCTACACGAGAAAGCTTTTTGGCCAACGCACATTGATTAATCGGAAAATAAATTGCTACGTTGACCAGCTTCCGCAGATTGTTTGGTTTTTAAAACGTATTTTTATTTTAGCTGTGTAACGCCAACCCCGTGAATTCATGGCTCGGAAACAGAAAAATAATTACAGTAAACTCCACGCAAAAGTAGTGGCAATGTTTACTGCTGTTAATAACGGTTAGAACTAGTCGATTACAGTGTTCGCTGCCTAACGACCTGATTTACCAAAACTTGCAAACTTGTTAATAGGGGTTTAATTATTCCATTTTGATGCTAAGGGGTAAAGGTTGGGAATGAAGAGAAGGGTTTGCTCCAAGATAGTTCATGCTACAAGATTATGGGAACATTCTAGATATCCAATGTAGGTATTTTAATGACGATTAGAAATCTAAAATTGGCAAGGAAGTAGAAGTAAAACAAGAATTATTTGTTTGCATATGTAGTATACTAAATATAAGTGAGTACTTTTAATTTTGTGAAAGGAATTTCGAAGAAAATTAAAAATAGAACCTTAGTACATAGACTAATAATAATCGAATGTCCTGTTATTAAATTTAAGTGGGCCAGTAAATTTTTATTTTCGTTATTTATGTCTAAGTGTAATCCACAAACCAATATATGCCTAGTCTAAATGTAATTTGAAGAAATATAAAAAATGCAGGCAAAGGGTCAAACTATGTAAAACATACTGCAAGCGTAAATATTCTTAGCTCTTAATTATACGAGTACAGTTTTTCTATAGATTATTAATATTCAAATACAATATACCAATACAATACTATGTACATAGTACTATAGTACTATGTACTATAAAACATATATTTTTAACATATATTAACTCCAGCATTACCACAAGGAGGCTCAGAAGGTCACTGGTGATTATTGTTGTTGTAAGTTGCAATCAGTAAGAAGCTGAAAATAATTGATATTGTTTTATGATAATAATAAGATTTTTGCTCAAAATATGATGCAATGTTTACAAACGTTGTTTGAATTTTGAATTATTTTAGCTCTTTTTCTGCAGAATAGCAAAAGTCAGGTATAAACAACACTCGAATACATAGTTTTTTTTAAAATAATTGTCAATTTCAATTGTTGCCAATGAATTAAACTGTAGTACGCAATTTCATTAATAATACGTCGGCTTTAATTTCACATAAAAATGTAATGCGTTTTGTCATTATTATTAAATACAAATATTGTTACAACAAGTAAATAAACGAAGTAGGAAAGCGAGGTACCGGGATAACGGGAGTCGTTGCGCTGGCCGTGCATCAATGTGCAAGCCCCTGTTGTAAACCGAAGGGGCAACCCATCCGATCGGCCCTGACTCTTCATGAGTAGCTTCAGGCGCCAAAGATGAAGCAGTGAGGTCCAGCATTCTTTGGCATTGCCGGGGTTAAAACAAACACATTTTACAAGGAATTTTTGGAAATTTAATGAAATAATGAGACAATGTTAGCCAAAAAATTGCAGGTAACTGGCATGCCTGGCCTTTCCTCGTCTATATATCAGCAAAAAGTGGTATTCTAATGATTTCCACTTTCATTTATTTTCTTGCCGCTACGCAAGAAGAGCTAATAACTGATTTTCCTTCTCAATTAACTCGTTCAGATTAAGTTCCAATAGTTAAATTCATCTAATTCAAAATTGATTTAATAGGAAAAAGTACTGCATAGTGTATAATACATTTGTGCCAGTAACCACACTTTGAGGTCATAAGGTATTTCGAATGCTGTCGCTGTGGCTTTGGGGCTTGTTTGGCTCGCTTACTTCTAATATTCGTCTACTGCCAACTTTCCCCTGTTCCCTGACGACCGATCAGAAACTTCGTACACGGTCATGCAATGCCAGTTCCACTTCATTCACCCCACCGTGCGTAATGTCTAGGCCATGGGGGCTTTCGAACGGGCCGAGAGCCAGGGTGTAGCGCGATGTCCGCGTATTATCGCGTACAGCGGCAGGAAGGCCGGCCATGTCTCGTGGTGCATTCACGCGGGGCGCCAGCGGACGAGGGGGCGGGAGGGTGAAGGGTTGAGGGGGCGGAGCCGTCATCAGCGGCTAATTGGAGCGGTTGGCAGACGCGTGCACCCCTGCGGCCCGCATCCGGCCAGCCTCCGCCCCGCCCCGCCCGCTCCGCCTCCGTGGGCCTGCCCGCCCACGCGTAACCCTGCTCTCGCCCAATTAGTCGCCTTCTCTCCCCCGACCCCGTTCGGCCCGCTCCGAATTGTCGCAGACGAAACTCGATACTCCTGCCCTCTGCCGGCCGATGGTGGTGTTCGGAAAGCTGCGATGTAAATGAATCCGGTTGAGGCTCGTTCGGGGCGGACGGCCATGTTCCGAGAGTGACCTTCCCTGAGGGCGAACTTTTACAAAGCCCATTTTGTTTTGCAGGTATTATCTGCTATCATTTTTTGGCGAAAGAACAACTATTATAATTTTTAGACATGTTTTTCTTCAGTGGTCTTGTAAAGTACAAATAGATGTTGAAAGGGGGGAAACAGTCACAACAATGCAACATCAATATTTTCACAATTAAGACAGATAATAGTGTTTCATAAAGCTGTCATCAGAGCAATGAAAACATTCAGTGAGCTAATAAATACATTATTCACTAGTTTTCAAAGTAAAAAAATAAAATAAAACATTATTGCAAAGTATTTTATTGATGTGTGTATAAAATAACCCAGCAGTAAAAACATCAAGCCAGTTTCACACTCGCAACACATCGTAAACTCTTGTTTGAGGAAATTACCGCTGGAAATTAAAAGTTATTATCAGTTTCTTATATTATTATAAACATGATTCCATAGGTACTTTCCCACTATCAGTAATAGACACTATTAGAGGTATGTAAGTCTGGACGTACGTAGGTGGTATACTGTTGTAGATTGATAGTAAAATAATAGCACGTGCTTCCTCGCATTATTTGCAATGACTCTGCAATATTATACTATTATATGAACCATCAAAGTGTTTTAAATCAGAAAACATTTTTTCCGCGACGAGACATTAGCTGATAAGCATTGAATTCATTTGCCGTGCGCTTTACCACTACACTAGGCAGTCGCTCTGGGGTACCGACTTGTTAAATTCTAAGTGTCTCTCCCATTACTTCCAATACACAATTCTCGAAAATTAAGAGTTAAATGAAAATTGGACCTCCGCCTTTCTTTTAATCGTCCCTCGTTTTACCTGTGGAAGAAGATTGTTAGAAAATGATAAATTGCATTAACTTGAATCATAAATTACGCAAAAACGACTCGTTTCTTTTCAAAAAATGATACAAAGCGTTTTTAAAGAGCTGATTTTCTTTAAGGAAAAAATCTCTATCTTTAATTTTGTAGTTTTGAAATGTAAATTTTTTTCATATTTTGAAAATAGAGAGTTTCTTGGAAATGGGACTAGCACCCCTTTTTTTACCGTTTTTTGATACATATGAGGAGAAAATTTAAATAATAATTGAGAGCTGTTTTTTAAAAAAATTGTTTAAATATTTCCCATATTTCACGCACATTTTCGTGAAAACTATTCATATTTTTGAAAAATTGTTCAGGACCTTATTTGACCATCTTTCTTAAAAGAACATATTTCATTAAGAAAAAATCGCGATCTTCAGTGCTGTAGTTTGGGACGACAACGAAAAACAAATTGAACTTTTTTCGAAGCAATTTTCGAAAAATCAGGGATTTCGACGAAAATGAGATCTGCATCATAGAAGCGTTCTTCATGCTATCCAAAGACAGATTTTAAACAAATAATTGGAGCAATTTCTTATAAAATGATTAAACTGTTCTTGAGAATTCATGTGGAGTAAACTTCTAAAAATTACAATATCAGTTTCATATTCATATGACCTTGAGTTCCGTCAAACAGATTGAGAAATATCAATTTTGGAGAAAATTGCCTGAACGGTTTGGGAGGTAGCGTTCACTACAGATAGATGTTTACCCGTCAATCGAATTTGGGATATCAAGGACACATAAATCGTGGAATATGACTACACAACGTTAACAGCAATCGGTCATAAGTTTTTCTGTTGAAAATATGCCATTTTTCGGCACACGAATTCAATACTTTTTCTTCTTACGAAGTAGGCGTGAGAAAGTACAAATTGTATAAAATTTTGTCCAAACAAACATAAATTACAATTGATATTGCTAATAAATGTTATCTCAAAATATATTCCCTAATAAGTATAAATTATGCATCATTCTTTACGGTTTACAATAGTAGTTATGCAATGTGTAATGTGAGTGCAGTTCATTGCAAGGTGTGATGTAAGAATCACCATTTTTAATTTCATTTGATTTTTAACCGCTAAATATATTTAATAAATCGGGTATGAATCTCTGAAAATAGGACTCAAACGTTTTTTGATGGTAAATTTATAATTCTATTGAAGGAACATTCATTGTATAAATGTTATCCATAACTAAATGTGTATTTTGCAAAGGCAATGTTTACGGATGCTTTCTATCCAAACACAGAGCAAATATACATGACCCTGAATGTTCGCAACGTTCATGTTCTGTGTCTCTCGACGAATAATAATTAGATTCACACATATTTGTATGAATTGAGTTGAACGGTGAGGAAATACAGCACCAATTAATTTTCGTTTACCAAGAATTTCATGGTCAGTGATTCATTGGTTCAACGTTATTATAACAGTTATTGCATTTTTGCATTCGCCATTGCCAATTTACAGATATCTCATCTCATATTGGAGAAATTGCTGCTGGGCGTAATTAAGCTTATTCATCCATAAAATAAAAATCGTTCGGTCGAAAATAATTTCATAAATGCGTAACTTCGTTTTAATGGCGTTTAGATCAACATCTTTTTCAAAACTTTGATTCCTAAATCGAAGTTGATTAATATTGTCTGTACGTGTAATGCAGGTGTAATCATGAAATAAAATTAAACATTTATTTCTATCAAATATTATTATGAACAATTTTATCATATATTTTTAGCATTCAAAGTAAAAAAATATTAATGAAAAGGAGACACTATAAAGCAACACAAAATTCCGTGCGCAATGTCAATTCATAAAACTAATGTACCTTTGCGAAAAAGCTAGTCTTTCCTCTTCCCAGATACATCCATAAGAATGAAAGTATGTTAGCGAAATGTGTTTTAATGTAATTTGGGATTCTGCAATTCACCTAATTCGAGATGCTTCACGCCCTACCAATACTAACCAGATTTCTACTCAAAATTGTAATAGAGGATCCCCAAATATGCTATTTTGTAGATTACAGTCATGAATATAACTGAAAGATTTTGGTATAAAAAATCACGTTTTGAAAAGATTGAACGAACGCAGTTATGCACATTGATTGCATTTGCATCCATGTAATTTTGACACAATTTTGATCATATTTTAAAATGTGTAAAGTGATAGGGCAATCATCACCACTTTCATAAAAGTATTCAACTTTTAAAATTGTATTTATTAACAATGGTTGGGACAGATAGCTACAGTATCTCAACTACAGAAGTAATATAGAGATTCAATCCTTCTCGCGTCGAATCCATGCCTTCAAACAACAGTGCCTATTTTTCAAGTTAATGAAAATTAACCAGAATTAAAAGCGACTTATAAATTCAGAATTTAGATTATAATATTTGTTAAGATCTTTGAGAGTGATGAAAAGTTTTTTCTGACTTTATGATTTATATAAAAAGTTCCTAAACAGATTATTTACTTACATTTTCAGATTAGCAGTTGACTCCTTGTTTTTACAAACGTATGTCAATTCAAGTCTCTTCACATTTGAAATTCAATTATTTGAAAGTCAGAGGTCACAAGGTATACTAAAAAAATTTCCATCTGTAGTTATTTCATAGAGAATAAAGAACACGATTTTGGTACCTCATCCATTCCGATCGAAGTGAACCACGAACCTGCACTGACATTTACCTACTTCTATGAAAAAAAGGTTGCGCCAACCGTATCGCAATCGGATACTTTGCAGAGAAGCACATAAATTCTGCACGGTCTGCAGAACCTGAAAATGGAATAAAGTGGTATGTTTACTCGGGGAAAGTTTTTTTTATAATAGACTAGCGAGCTTGTGCACGGAAACATTCTTCGCAAGACGAATAGATCCATACGTCGCCCCGACCTACATATCCGTTTATCACATCACCCCACGAACACTAGCGTGGCGTCCTCATTTCGTCTTAAAACGGCTTCATCCCGCGTAGGAGCTCGCAAATTGAGGTGTTCGAAGTCGAAAATCGAAAGACAGATGACGGTCCGAGAGTCGTTACAGCGCATTACGAGTAGATAGCTGCAGAAGGCCCGTTATTTATGTCTCGTTTCTTCCTTTTATTAAATCCGATACACGCCCCACCCCCTCCCGCCCTCTCTCAGTCCTCTCTCTCACTCCCCTATTCCCCAGTCCCTCGGCCCCCTCCCCCGTGGCCGGTTTGCATGCGCAGCCTATTTCGGGGCGCGTTTTGACAAGAGAAGGCGATTTACAGAGCAGGCCTCCCGCGCGCGGCCGTCGGCGCACAAATCAAAAGGTGTCGCGTTTTGCGGGCGATGCCGCCGCTCCCACCACGCCACGCCACGCCACGCCCCCTGCAGCTCGGGACGGATTGGAGAGGGGGCGGGGGACGGGTGAAAGAAAGGTGGAGCGGAATGGGACAAAGAGTGGAAACATGCGACGAAATGAGTTGCAATGCATGGGAGGGTAGTTGGGAGAATACGCGGGACGACACAAACGAGTAGAGAGATCAATGGACAAGATGTGTTAGACGTATGTGTGGAAATGTACGGAAATGAGTTAACAGTACGGATTAGACAGAGGAGGAAGGTGGATGAGCATGAAGGAAGGAGGGCGATGATAAGAGAGAAAAAGATACCGATGCTCTCGCTTCACCGCACCTCATCATGCCTGGATGTTATTGGATTGTACGTGAGGATATGTATAGAGAGTATGGAGGAAATATCGAGTGTTTCAGAGGATTAAGTGTGATGAAATGGGTTGCCAAAGAGCGTGATTGATTAGGGTTTGATTAGATGAGGAAGATAATGTGTAAATGTGGTACAAAAATGAGCAAAAGGACGTATCAGTACATGGCGAGAGATAGAGTGGCATGATGGAGTTGAGAAAAGATGAAGAAACGTAAATACTTTTTTTTTAGTGAAAATTTTCTGCATTTATTGATCAATTTAAATTTACTTCAACTCGAAGAATTATTACTAACCTATAAAATTACTTATCCTCTTACAATACAAAGGAAAAAAGACGGTTTAATATAAGTTTAAGGGTCCATCGATACAAAACTTCCTAATTGTGCTACTGGTGAGGAGCCTCAAGTCCTACATCAAATAAATATAAGACAGAAACAATAGAAGTTACTGATTATGATTAAGGCGGATATCAGACGCACATGAAATCTTCAACACATGTTACTCTTCAACACCCGCAACCATCACGTATACCTCTCGGAAACGAAATGTCGAGACCTTTATAATAATGTTTTCGTGACCTGGACATGAGTAATTTTTCATGTGTCGTAACCAACACAGTCAGAGATTTTGACGTATTATTTGGATGGTGCCTTCTCTTCGGTGTTTGACTCGGAATGTTTTGGATGGTGCCTTCTCTTTGAAACATGGATTGTCAGCAACATTCGAATTGGGGTTCCAAAATGACTATTTTCACATTTAGAATAATAATTTTCGAAATCCGGAAACTTCGCATAAGCCCACCTAGTCATATTTATTCGATTACTATACGCGCAAGTTTTCTTGGCATTCTGCAGCGAGGGGTGCGGTTAGAGGAGGACCCTGGCTACGTCACGGATTAAAAGGACGTACCAACCAAAGCGTGCCGCGAGAAATGCTACGATTGTTTTGAAAGTGCGAGGTGATTGTTACCAGCATTATAAATTAGTACGTGCCGTTCCGAGTCGAACCTAAGTATCTTAACGTGCCGTTCTATTCAGCGCTGGGTGAGGACTAGGGAGCTCGTGTATCAAGAAAACTTGCGCGAGTAATACTACGACCGATTGATGTGCCTCACGGCATCCACTGATGTCACTGCAAGGCCTCTGGCAGCGAAGACCTAGGAATCGAGTCCCGTCGGTGGCAGACTATGCGAAATTAGCTACATACCTACAATCTCACCATACATCGGGGGGATTAAGTCAGTTCCGTGACTTCAAGTGATAAAAACATGCACCACACTTACAGGATTAATGACCATAGCAGTTGACATGCCCGGGAACACGAAATAAACAATTGCGAGCTGCGGACGATGCCGCTGTTTCCCAACTCGCCACGCCCCTAGTCTCGTCAAGGGGATGGCCTGGAGCGATGAACTAGATGGGTGAAGGAAAGATGAGGAGGAGTGGAAATGATAATGAAGGGTGAAACAAAATGAATGAATGGAGATCGTGTTGGCAATAGTGGCGATCGAGAGAAAAATGTAGATAGAATTTGGGCGGGTGTAAGCGGAAAGTGTGTTAGAAGTAGAGAAAGGTTTTTAAAAATGTTAAATATTTAATTTGGAATACCTGTTATTACTTATACTGTTAATATATTTTAATGAATTCAAAAATTCCATTTCCAACCAAAACGTTTATAGTAATCAGGAAATACTTTTTCAATCGTTGTTAGGTGTCTTGAAGTAAATCGCAAACTAATTCCAGTAAAACTTTCCCAATACGGAATCTCAAGGGTCCAGTATTTTTCCGTGTTAGACAAGATTCCTCACTATGCAATGTAAAACTGTAGAATTAACGTTTGTCAGGACTGCGATTTATGTTCACATTACACTATTCCCTCATTATACACGTTCCTCGTTCACTAAGTTTTACTGTATTTACTGTCTGGTAAGGTTAGAAAGTGAATTAATATCCACCTTAAAAACAAAACCTGTCAGAAAGTTATGGAATATTTTTCATGTGAACTAAGATTAAATATACGAAATACCAATTTCAGGAGACATCTGAACTAGTTTCAGTACTTTTTCTTTAAGAAGGCTGGAATGTATTAGCTGTTTCAGAAATCAAAGATAGAGGTATCAAGTCAGTTCTACTTAATAAGTAATATATTGCTAAATAAGATTAAGTGGTTAGCAAAACTTTATTGCGCATCGACAAATTGTTGAAAAAAATATCATCCTAAAATTAGAGACCATATAGCTCAGACTCCCAATAATACAAATCACTTCGAAGAAGGAGTTCCCCAAGGTCTACAATGAGGCATGAGAGTGGAAGAGGCTGAGAGAAGGCGAAAGTTGGGTGAGGAGGATGGAGAGCTTTCTAGAGAGAAAGGTGATAGCGGGGAAGAGAGGAACAGTGGAGAGCCAAGCGGGAGATGACGGGAGTGAAGAGCGGATAGAGAAGAGGGAGAGGAAGAGTGGGCCGCTTCTGCAAATCGCGCCCTCCCCGCCGGGAGCGTATTTCTATTCCAGGGCCGCAGGATGTAAATGTGGGCGTGGGCGTGGGCGCGGGGCGCGTGCTGGCGCATGGGTGCGCAGCCACCGCCGACGGCTGCTGCGTGCCGCCGCACTCGCCGCCCTCCATCGCGTGCGCAACGGGAGCCCCCGAGCCGGCAGCGGGGGATGAGGACGAGCAGCCGAAGATATACGAGACGAGGAGGTGGTGGTAGATGGTGAATGTGAGGAAAAGGATTGTGGAGGTGATGAGGAGGATGAAGATGGTGGGAGAGAGAATGACGGGAGTCATGGCTGAAGGCTTGGGGCGAGATGGAGTCTGCGACTGATATTTACAACGGCGGAGGAAGAGTGAGTAGTATCAGTTGAGGTTACGGCGGTGTTGTTGGTGGTGATGGGGTTGTAGTATTAGTTATGGTCGCGGTGATGGTGGTGGTGGTGGTAGTGGAGGTTGGTGAGTCGGATATTGTGTGATAATATTGGTAGTGGTGGACGTCAGAAAGTAATTAAATATGTGGACAGCGGAGGCTGAGGAGTGCTGCCAATAGTCATGTCACTGATACAGAGGTGGTGATGGAATGAGGGTGATTGTGGTAATGAAGGTAAAAGTGGAAGAGTATTTGTGGCTGTGGCTTCGTTTGTGAATTCGATGGTAATACTTAAATAGCAAATACTGCTGCCGCGAATGATATTCACTGGCGGTTAAACTGGAGGTAATAGTGTGAAGATATTGAATGGGTTTTCGTGAGGTTGTGATGGTGATTGCAGTTTTGGCAGCAACGAATATGGGGATGGCGGTGGGAACGGTTGGTGGCGAATGCTGCGGGTGGTAGAAGGCAAGGTGCACGGGTGGTGGCTGGTCGCTTTTTCCGGCGCGCCTTCGTAAACAGCTGCCTCCAGTAAATCCAGGCGGCGCCGCACAAACATCGTCGACGGCTTTTTGCCGCACCGCCATACGAATATTCAGGCGGAGGGGCTAGCTATGGCGCGCTCGCTCCCCGCGCTACATGGTGACAGCAGTACACTGCTGTCGGAAAGGGTTTCGTCGCGAATTTGCTGATGGCTATTGCTGCTACTAACGTCGTGATCCAGCCGCCGAAGTGGAACCTTCTAATATGTCAATAATAATAATAATAATAATAATAATAATAATAATAATAATAATTTATTTCCAAAAGAATTACATTGACAGTGTACAAAAACCATCACCGTAAAAAAACAATAAGAAAGAATACCAATTTTGTTCGACTGCTTTACATACAATATACATCTTGTTTAACTTTTCAGTAAAAATTTTGGTCGTATCAGATTTAAATTTTAAATTTAAATATATTTATTACATTTATTTTATCTTATTCAGTGCCCATCAAACCCTCTCTAAGTACTTTATGTACTTGTCAGAGAGAGGTGTGTTACATTGTAGGGTTTTTTCTTTTTTTTCTTTTTAGTATTACCGTTGTTGATTATAGTTCACCCATCATCAGTACTGTTTGCCAGTTACTGTATGATGCGTGAATTGTTTTTATTGGAATTTAGATTTTTCCAAGGAAACTCAACAGGCAGAAAGAAATCAAAATCATCAAATTATCTCAAATAACAAATAAATTGTAAATAAATAAAAAGAGATGTCAGTTGGCAACAGGCTAATATGAAAACTAAGTTATACTTAATTACCATTTTAAAAATTTGTAGTGACAAATCAACAAGCAAAGCGAAATAAAATTATTATATAAATTAACGAATCAAGAAACAAATAAAACTTGTATGCCAAATGGCAGCTGACTTAAACTTGAGTTAAATTGTCTAATTATAAATAATTAGAAATTAAATAATAGGACTCAAACACAAAAATTAGTTCATACCGTGAACCATTAACGATAACGTATACGTAGAAACGAACGTAACGATAACATATAAAAACTGTGTTTTAACGTGTTGAATCATTTACAACATATCATATTCTACTTCGTTCCTCGCACTAAAAATCCCACAATTATTGAAGAAACGGTCGTTTAATTTCTGTACACATCGAGGGTCCCCGTGGGCTCCACTAGATCCAATGAGTGCGAAGTATGTGTTTTCCCGTCCGCGGAGGATCCTCTTTGGACCTCGCATTTCTGTAATGGTCCCCGAGCGAGCGTCGCTACCGCCGCCGAGCGACGGCCGCAGGGCGACGCGGCGCGGCGTGGAGCGGCGTGGCGCGGCGAATTCGGCGGCTGCGGCTGCGGCGACGCAGCGCTCGCCGCGCCGGCGCGTGGATCGATGCGAGCCCGTCCGCACCGCGCCGCGCCGCTGCCCAATCGCCCAAGTGGCTTCTCCCGCGTAAAAACAGCGCGCGATTGCGAAGTCGCTGACGCTCCCGCTGCTGCAGTTTCTCGGACCACCGCGCACTTCGGCCACCTGATTGCTGACGGTTCTGGATGGACCTTTATCGCTCCTTCTCCCGCTCCGGCTCGCGCTGTCTTCCACTTCCACTCCTCCTGCTTGCTCACACTCCGACTTCCGATCACACACCGGTTCCTGCTCCTCCCCTCACTCCTTCAGCTCCTACTTCTTATCTTGCTCGCACTCCTCTAGCTTCCACTCCGCCTCCGGCTCCCACTTCGGCTCCCACTCCGGCTCCCACTCCGGCTTTCACTCCCACTCTCACTCAAGCTCCCACTCCCACTCTGGCCTTCACTTCCACTCTCACTCCGGCTCCCACTCCCACTCCGGCTCCCACTACCACTCAGACTCCCACTCCTACTCAGGCTCCCATTCCCATTCAGGCTCCCACTCACACACAGGCTCCCACGCCACTAAGGCTCCCACTCCCACTCAGGCTCCCACTCCTACTCACGCTCCCACTCAGGCTCCCACTCAGGCTCCCACTCAGGCTTCCACTCAGGCTTCCACTCCCACTCAGGCGCCCACTCAGGCTCCCACTCTTGCTCCCGTACCGACTCTCACTCACGCTCCCGCTCCCACTCGCACACCCATATTTCTCGTAGCTCCTCAACCCCTCTTCGCCGGGATCGCATCACTCACTCGCGCCCCAGCTTGCCGCAACTTGTTCATTCTCCTACTTCTCAACGTCATGTTTAAAACGATTCCAGCTTCCCACCGATTCTCATTTTACATGACCTCGCATTTGATGCCGATACACCAGTGGCAGAAGGTCTGCACAATGAGGCTTCTTTAGTATCTTATTTTTTATTCCGTGAAGTCTAGCTTTTGATCGCCTTGGTTTTTTCCCATCTATTTTGTTTTCCTATTACACTTAGTTTATATTCAATACAACTTTAAATTAACAAAGAACCAGAATGTACTTCTTCATTATTGTAATCTTCTGTTATTATACAGCAAATGGCTGGAATTCCAGAGATTGTACTAAAATTGTACATCTTAGCTAACTTTGGCAAAAATCAGCATACTTCTAAATTAGATCCCTATTTAAAAGACGATAATAAGAAAAGCCCTTGGGAGAATATTCACTGTGAAGATTACTGCTTCACCAAAGAACAGCTCTCAGTGTAACAATTGTCACCCCTGGTACCCTCTGAAACCCTCTTTAAATACGCGACGGAAAGTGTGAGCACTTTAGCGACACTGAAATTATCATCGAAAAGTCAGTACTGGCTTTGTGAAAATCTACTATCAATACGCTCTATATTGTGGAAAAATAGTACTATAATTCTCCCTTATGTCCGAAAGAAACGTTCCAATCATTCCCACCATCCACTGTACGCCAATATGCTCAGTTCCCTCATATACGCTCCAGTTGTGTCCGCCTAAGGCCGTAAGCAGATGGCCGCAATGTGACTGGGAGAGGTAGCTCTGGACATCAACTGATGTCACTGACTCCGACCGAGAGGCCCTAGGTTCAAGTCCCGACGGTAGCAGGATATTCGACATTCACTTGTCAGCGATTGTTTCTCCCAACAGGACCAGCCGAACGCAGAAGCAGTACCCTAACAAATAAGCCACGGATCGTCCACGATCTTTCCTTTTTCTTTCTTTTCCTATCATCACCCCTTACTTACACACACACACTAACATTCATTACAATACCACTCATGCCGGGAGACCGGTCAAGAGCTTGTCCCGTCTGCGGCGGAGCGCCGCTGGTGGGAGATACCTGGTTGGGGAAAATCCTGATAGCCGACAGTAGGTCGGCGCCAGATCTCGGTATCCAGCGGGGAAAATCACCGCCACGTCTCGAGGGGGAAACATACCCTACACTTACGTGATTACGTGTCGTTGACGCACTCGGCATCACTAACAATCAATCAATCGCTCAGTGTGTTTTAGCGTAAACAGACACCTCCCGCTGATTCCTCTTATGTGTAGAAGGTAAAAGCACATAGGCAGTGTCGCAGCGCTGCTCACACAGCCACGCCACATTGCTTTCCGTCACGTATTTCTACTTTTTGTTGTTACTTACTCTCGCCAACCTTACAACTCGCATTGTCGCCGTACTCTTATAGACCTTTTCATTCAGTTATTTCGACGTCCATTCCATTCCCGCTGCTTCTCGTCCATGTAGCTATCCCAGGGGCCGGCGTCGGAACTCCCAAGCGATGGAAATGACCGCTTGCGTGATAACGGCCGGCGCGCCGCGGCGCCCGCCCACGTGCGGCCGCTGCAATATGTTGCGTGCGCGCTCAAACGCACGCAGCGTGATAGTGTTTTTTTTTGTCCTATGATTACGCTGTATTCGTTGTTTATTTTCTCATCGAGAGTGAAAACATTTCTGTGATTAATTGTTCTTTGTGATAAACGAGAGAAAGAATACATAGAACGACCAGTTGGGTATTTGAATTTTAGTAATACAATCGCTGTAGTTCAAAATGTTTCTCGAAAATATCTGTTTGAGATATCTCATTTGTTTCTTCCATCAGGAAATAAATAACATAGGCATACATTTTTCCATTTATAAGACGAAAGGAAGGGATCACCGTTTTTCAATATTTTATAATACAAAAATATTTAACTAGTATCAACATTTCTATTCTAATTTTAAAAATCGATTCAGAATGTATGTTTCAGAAAGCGTTTTCAGAGAATTTCACCCTTCATCGAACATTCACTTGTCAAAATTACCTTCCATCTCTAACTTCACAGAAAATCAGTATAAAACCCGGTTTTCTATTGATTGGTGATACTTGTCTAACAAAATAAGATTTACAGACGTTTACAATGGTTTACCATCATAATTGTATATATATATATATATATATATATATATATATATATATATATATATATATGCTTATTTTACTTTCATCTTAGTCTCTCGGTCTCTTGTATTTTTGTTGTAAAATCTTCCAGAACTTGGAGATTAATACATAAAGAAGTGACAGAATAGTCAAAACACGCGTAAAAGATAAACCCATATTATTATCACCAATCAATTATATTTTGACTAAGATCGGATCCCAAGCCACGGCCGCCATATATTTCAAATCCACATTTTTCAAAGCTCAGTTTTGGTAAAACTTTTGGTGCCTAGGTCTATTCCAGTTCTCGTGCCCCACATCGGCAAAATTCACGCCCTTGCTGCTTCTTGACTCTCTGCTAAGCTTATTAGCGGATTGTTGAGACAGAATCTAACGCTGGAGACGGGTCCCTGGAGCGGCTTGGCGCAAACTGCCGCCTGGCGGAGTTCGAATTCTCTTCTAAAATCGTGCTTATCTGCTATGAACCTGTGGTTAACTCGGAAGGAGAGGCCGGTGTAAAGCAAACGGTGTTTGGTCCACAATGAACTTGATAAAGCATATGCAGCTAACAGTTTTATTAATAAAAACCAGATTTTCATGCATTAAAAACGCTCCCTAATACGTGCAGTAAAAATATCAAAACGTGCAAAAACATGCACTAAAAATATTAAGAAATTCTAAACGGTGTTGTGATGCCTAAAATCTCTAGTTAATGCACTTACCACCTTATTTTTATATTTTGAATGAGTTATTTAAGATGAATGAAATATTATAATTTTAATGTTATTATAATTAAAGTGCGACTCGCGCATGCTGTCTCGTGTTGATAAGTTCAGCGAAGATTGCCTAAATGGACATATGATCCAATTGGGAATAAAGATCCCCAACATAACGTTTGCTGAGAGACCGCAACCAAGGGTTGCGGACCTATTCCTGCTGCAATAACTCAGAAAATTTAATTAGACAATAGACATCATGGAAGAATAGACATTCAGTTCATGGGGCAACGAAATGCAGAGCAGATACATTTTAAATGGCATTCGGGTTTCACAGTCTACGCAAATGCACTGCTGAGTTATGTCATAAAAACTTTTTCCTTAAATAAAACATTTAAAAAATATAAATTCAAATAAGATGGTAATATTAAAATTATAATTTATGTAATAAAACTACGAATACTGCAAATTCGTTCAGTAAAAATCCCCAAATGTGCAATTACCTAAAACTTGCAATATCGTGCAGTGAATCCCCAATCATGCAATTTCGTGCAAAAAAAAACACGGACTTTAATAACGTTCTTTTCATGATTCAAATTTTTGTGAAGGTTTCATGCAATTTCAAATTAGCAAAAAACATCCAGTAACACGGGAATCCGGTTTTTTATTTATGGATACCTACAAATTGCCCATAACCAACGATTTGCACTTTGCAACGCTCTAGTATTATAATTGAGCAGCAAAAGTTGCAAACAATTGACACCAGGTATCTCCAACAACTCCTGCGCAATCAGGAGACTCTTGCCCTTAACGGGATGTATAGTGAATAATAATAACAATAATAATAATAATAATAATAATAATAATAATAATCTCCAACAATAGCCCTGAGCCCAAGGATAATGAGTGTGTCCTGCATTTATTAGGGCGTTATTGGGTTAACACTTTCTTGGTCTAGGTCTAACGAAATCCTCACACCCAGGATATTCCCACCAATCTCTCTCCTCGACAGTCCTGTCTGCTAGGTTTATTAGTGGTTTGTTGAGCAAGAATCAAACGTGCAATGCGAGTCCCCTGGTGAACTTGGCGCAAACCTCCGCATGCCGAAGTTGCAGTCGTCTTTTAAAATCGTGGTTATTATTTGTTATGAGTCTGCGGTACTGTCGGTAGAAGCCGATGAAAAGGGAACGGTGATTGATCCACACCGAAGTTGACGGAGCATCACCAGCTCTACTCCGATTTTCACCAAGTGACACTTCAAGGTCACGCAGTGGAAGGAGAGGGGAACGTTGTCATCCAATCGGGAGCTCGAATACCGAAACTTTAAGTTGTAACGAAGCTCCTGATTGGATGTCAGTGCCCCCTCTCCATCCAACTTGAAGTGACCTTGAAGTGCCGTTCTGTTTAAATCGAGCCTCGCGATTTAGCTACTTCGAGAAAAAGTGCTCATATAAACAGCAGTACGCGCTGTAGAGCACCTTAGTAGTAAGCGATAAAAGGTTCCCACGGTTACCCACGGATATAAACGTGCTCTATCACACAAAATTAATTCGGGCATCACTTTCTAGGTCTAGATCTATCCAAGGTCACGATGCCCCCCCACCAAGAATATCCCTGTCATTCTCTCTCTTTGACAGCCCTCTTCGCTAAGCTTATTAGCGGATTGTTGAGTCAGAATCTAATACGCGGGGCGGATCCCTCGGGTGGCGTGGCGCCTACCGCGGCCTGGCGGCACGCGCGAGAAATACGCCCAGGGGCGGAATAAGCCTTCCGCTCGCAGTGTGCGGAGGCGCCAAGTTTCTTCTGAGGAAGTCTCGTGTTAAGAAGTCGCCTCGCGCCGCTCTCCCACGCGGCGAAACCCTGCGGAGCGCCGACTTTCCAAATTAATTTGCATTTTATGGCGCACGCTTCCGCAGAGCCCATAAAACCTCCCATTGACCGCGGCGGGGCCGAGGACGGGGCGTTGCCGCATTGGAAAACCACACTCCCGTCCCCGCAGTCTCGGCGGCCATCTTTTGCCTCTTGGGCAGTTCATGTATTTTGACCTTCGCCCCGACACCCTCCCCCTTCATGTGGTTGCGTATTATTTTCCTGTTCGTTCTTACTGTACCCTATAACGGATTCCAAACTTTTGATTCCCATTCACCGTCATTCGCGATTATTAGCTCATTGCCCGTTTTGTTCAATCTTCGGCCTCATATTTGTTTGGGGCTTTTTTCCTGCCCTCTCAATTTGATCCTTATTCTTGACTCTCCATCCTCTGTTTCCAATCGCTCTAACCCGTTTCATATTTTACTATTTTTCTCGCCTTTGACGTTCCGTCCCGTGATTCAAAATTTTCTTGAATTTTCCAAGACCATTATTTTTTTTATTATTTGTGAAGGTACTTCCCAAATCCCGCATTTCCAATCGTCAATTCCTATAATTTCATTACCACCCATCGCTTCCTCATCCTCACCCCTGCTTTCATTTTTCCACCGCTCTTCCCCGTACACATCTACATCAATTTCTCACTTCACACCTCATGTTCGCATCCCCTATTAGGTAGTACCATACCCTAGCTTTGCGGCTTACCTGCGGGTTGAATAAAAATGCTATCTTCGATAAGTGTGTAGAAACTTTTCAAAAATTATTTTATTTCTTAGTTAGGTTTTTTCAACATATTGATATAAAATGTGTTGGAAACTATTCTTCAATTAGACTAATTGCTGTTTTAGGTTAATTGAAGAGGCCGAAGACCGTACTACGACATCAACTTAGACACGCGTAACGACGCGACTGGACAATTGAAACAAGTATTAAATGCACGACCGCAAGTGTACTCTGGAAACAATCCGGTTCCTTTACTGTGCTCTAGAACAGGGGTGTGCAAGCGTACGGCATACTTGATGTGCCCTAACCAACCATTTATTCTCTCCCTATGTGGCCAGCGACTTATTAAAACAAACGGAGTGGAGGAGAGGCGTTCGGGAGCCTAGATCGGATTGAGCCTAGTGAAGAAGGATCCTTGCAGCGGGCCACCCCAGGCCATCTGTCCCCAAATCCCCCAGACCTGGAAGTCCCAATTCATGCATCTGAGCAGCCCTGCTCTGAACGCCGAGCGCACGTACGCTAGTAACACGGTACCTCCTAACCCGCTTCCGTTCCAGCTGCCCCCGCCTTCCATGGCGCCTGGTCACGTGCTCGATCCCGCGCCCAGAGAGCCCGTGCCGGCTTTGGCGCCACGCGCGGCGTGCGTCACGCCGCACAACGGGCGGCGCGGCGCACAACGGCCGCGGAGATGACGCAGAACATGTCGGGCGGCGCAAACAAAAAGGGGCCCCCTTCGCGCTTTCAACGCGCGCCGCCCGGTCCGAGCGACACGAACACAATTATTGGACAGCTCGACACGGCCAAGTGGCTGCGGGGCGCGAGGGAGTTTCTTGGAAAGGTGGACACCCTGACACAGCGAACATGTGTACGCCGCCAATGGCAGGGAAACCAACGCGCGCGCGTTCCACGCGATTTAATCTGTTCGAGAGGAATTTTGCGGTGGCGGGGTTTCTTGTGAATCGGATTTTTTCAGCGTTTGCACGCTAATTGATGGGATGGGAATAGATTCGTTCTATTGTATGACCAGCAGTAATTAGATGTTTTGTAGTTTCGCGATAATTTTGGTAGTTTGATTCGAAATCTGTGATTTATAACTGCATCGAACTAATGAGAATATAATGGCGAATAGCAATTATTCGTTTTTGTAGGTTGTTTTGATTAGCTTTTTCTTTGATTTCATTAATACGTAGTATGACGCAATGCCTCTTTTTTTTCTTTAGTTATTTTATCGGTCACATTGTCATGGATGATTTGTGCTTAACAGTTTGCCGTAGTTTGAATCGAATAGGCTTATGGCATGAAAATATATTTGATATTAATTTTACAGATATAATCATATTCACAAAATCGTCAAGAAATCTAAAATAACAATTATACAATTTTAATAATATTGAAATGTATATTCATATGCTAAGTTAAAGTCACCCCTTCCTTCCTTAGTCACTCCACAAGAAGTTTCTGTGACCACTTTGAATCCTTTACTGAAGCAATTTTTTTTTTAAATTCCACATAAGCAATTTTGATATTTTAATTTTTATCTAAAACTGAATTCAATATGTTGCCTGCCGTCTTTTATAAATAAATCTCAGTAAATGACTCATTAGTCCACTCTTAAAACGGTGCAAAAAGGATAATAAAAAGTACCAAATATCAGCTGCAAGCCTTTCATACGCCGTTATTTTATTAGACATTTTGAAATAATATTATTTAATGTTCAAAAGCTGTATTAAAAACTGCGTAAACTATTTTCCCTTTCACCCCCGCCGCCCTTCCAGCGCGCGAGGTCAACAAACCGAGCGGCGGCGGCGGCGGCGCCAAGTGCCCTTATGAATCGCGCAGCGGCCGCGCGCAGACGGAAACAAGGGCTCAATCGGGCGGGGGCGCCGCGCCGCGCCGCGCAGCGCCGTGCGCTTGACCTACGCGCTAAAGGCCTCCGCGCCGCGCCGTTCCGCACGCTCCGGGGCGCGCGCTCACTTTCACCGCCACGCCCACGCCCACGCCCACGCCCGCGCCCACGCCCTCGCCTTTGCCCTCACCCGCGCCCACGCCTTCGCTCGCGTCCTCTCCCTCGCCCTCGCCCTCGCCCTCGCCCGCGCCCCCGCCCCCGCCCCCGCCCTCGCCCTCGCCATCGCCATCGCCCTCGCCCTCGCCCTCGCCCTCGCCCTCGCCCTCGCCCTCGCCCTCGCCCTCGCCCTCGCCCGCGCCCGCGCCCGCGCCCGCGCCCGCGCCCCCGCCCTCGGCTTAGCCTCGCCCATGCGCGCGCGTTGGTGGCGTTTGATGAGCTTGTGATTGAATTCAGCCCAATGGAAAGGCCGTGGAGTCTTTAAATCGGTAAAAAAATAAATCGGGCTAAATTTAATTGAATCTAAGTTGAATTGCACCACGTTCCATTGAACTGAAATAAATTAATCCATTCTCAACTGATCCAAAGTATACGGAACAGAATCAATTGTCATTGCTACTGAACAACTAGGCTTCTCAGTAATTATGTAAATTAGAACGTACTAATCTCAAATCGATTGCTTTACACACTCACATACTGTTTTTTTAATGATCCTAAATAGACTGAACTGAGTGACGTGAAAGTGCTCTGAATATCAAACCTTTTTTTCTCGTAAGAAGCTAAGATAGGGGACTATTTAACTACTATTTTTTTACTTCATTCATTCATAATGGGATGAGAACATTTTTGAAATTTTCAACAAACTAGAATTAAATTGTGTGGTAAATTTGTCGTGCGTGACCTCTGTCTAGGTTTCTTTCTCTATCATCTAGTCAGAGAAATTGTTCTTTTGTTCTTCCCTTCTCAGTGAAAATGTTCTTTTCAGTCTCCAAAATCGCCACTACGCTCGGTCTGATGAAAACTTGCCAATTGCAATTAAACTGCTCTTCATCGATCTCAATTCATCTGCTTTTTGATAACAAATAAGTCTAAATTAACCTGTGGAAAGAAAAAGAAAATAAACACATTTTAGCTATGATGATATTTACAAATAGATGCAGGGAAATATACCTGAATTTTTGCAACAAAATATATGCGATTATCAGAATTAATTTCACAGTAACTTCTTGAGTAGTGATTCTAGTTTTATTTAAAAATTGAAATAATCTAAATACAATAATGATATAATCCAAATACTTCATTATCTGTAATTACCAATAAAATCGTATACGAAATAAACAATTTACTCTGTATGGACAAAAAATGAGAATATTAACACTTACAAATTTCACAACTGAAAAATATGGCGTTTAAAAGGTATTAATAAATACAAAAATATTTCAATTGGGTTTAAAAATTATTTTAATACAGAAAACAATTTAGCTTATATTTGTTTTTGCCTACATAACGTAATGAATATATTTGCGTTCTACTCGCCTGAATTTATTTCTCCTTTGTTTTGTAAAGGCACAGTTATTATTTGTCATTATTATTAATTATTATTATTGAAACGTTAAAATTTCTTAATTTTTGCCCAATTGAATTTCAAAAATTCTATCTTCTGTAGACAAAAAATATTAGGTTAATTACTTGTTTATTGCATTATTTAAAGAAAAATATGTAATAAATACGCGTTTCGGTATGTATTATATTCTCTTTAGGAGTTGCGTCGCTGCCATGCACATCTCGGTGATTTTAGTCAGCCTCTGACTGCCGCCCACAACCTCGTCGCCTCACACCATCGCCGCAACCCACGCTCTTGTTTAATGCACAGCATCCACCCCACTGTCTCCGTTTGCTCCCACTAAACCTCTGTCGAGTCTTCATGGGTCACGACACACGTAAAGTTCACAGACCACACGAGTCGATGCGTTGTTTACTGTTCGTTGCCTGGCAGGCATTGCTCGATACGCTACCCTAGCAGGCGACTGCCCAGAGAGTGACAATTCACACATCTTGCAAAATGAATCCCTGAATTCTTGGAGTTTGTAAATCATTTATGATATCCCATAACCGAGAAAATATGCCCATTTTTTTGTCTGTCTTAAAAGAGCTTAAGAATTAAAGAACATGTACTCCTGAAATTCTTTAAAAATGCTTTTCAAAAGCCTGTTTTTATTTCTATAAAAACTTTTTTCTGTAAAATGTAAGAGTGTATTTGAGAAAGAGCAATCCATTACTTCAAATGAGAAAGAGAAATCTCTGCAGGCGAGCGAAAACGCTTTTAATCTATTCATCGAGGTTCTTAACTAATTAAAAGGTACGTTCAAAAGTATTTTCTGCTTCCAGTACTGCTTTTACCTGCTCAACAAATACACGCTATTTGATTTCAAGCATATGAAAGTCACATAGTTGTTGTCAAGTTCTTACATTTTGAAGTACCTAACAATAAAATCCATTACTGTTAATTATTGTCAGTATCAATAACAGAAAGATTGGATACAGTACGTGTAAAATCAATGCATCTAAAACAATCGACTTTTCAAAAATCCTTCAAAAATAGCATTTCATTCAAAAAACCTATACATATTTATTTGTCTGAAGGCAGTAACAAAAATATTCCATATAAATTATTTTTTTAATATAGTTTTCATAAATACTACAATAACATATAATATAAGTACAACAGTTCCACAAACCAAGAATATAAAAAGAAAAAATCTTCGGTCTCAAGAACGTACCAGGTGAATAGCATATAATGGGCACCGTCTCCTTTAGGCGGAATAATACCACGAAATATTTGCAATTTCAGTCAAATTCGAAACTTTACTTGTTTTTAGATTTTTCTCAAGTTACTGGGTATCTAACTAAACTGTAGACCTACCTCTTATATGGCCGTGGGCAGGACAGTTTTTTTAATGTTTGGGGTCAATTGAAATTGGCACTATAGGTAGAAGATATTAGGCTAACGTCCACATTATACTTTTTAGGCTGACTTTCGTATGTTTATTGTTATAAAATATACTATTCTTTTCCATTTACCTATTTTTTAAATTTCTAAATCATATTGTCATTTGGAATTGAATCTTAGAAACTAGTTATTCAAAAATATCATCAAAAGCATAAAATATCGCTTTAGAGGAAAATGATTTTTTTCTTGCCAAAACGCACTATGCAAGAAGTTTTTAAAAAATCTACGTCGAGAAGTGAATTCTATATTTCTTGGTGTTGAGGTTCTAATTTATTCCCCATCTCGCAAGTTCATTTTCTTTCAAATCCGATTTGTGGAAACACAACTTGGGCATTCAGAACTGATTATTTTCCTCGATATACCTGGATGGGTCATTGTTCACCGCATAAGGCTGTTCAGTCGCCACACAGTGGACTTTCTTTCTCAACTCTGTCAGAGAAGGCTTATTTGCTCTCGGGTATTAAAACTGCCAAAGAACTAATTAAAACGCCTACAGAGCCCTTTCATGTATTTTCTAATTACGTTGCTGCGTTGTAGCGCCGTTGCTTTTTATACTCTTTCAAGAAAACCTTTTCACCCAATTAAAGAGGTTCTTGCCATCGATTTGCATCGTTTACAGATGCTCGGGAGAAAAAATCATCAAAGTCACAGTGAATAGACATGTAAATTGGTTTGTCGTAGTACAACAGTGGTGGAAACACAAGATTTTCTAAGAAAACAAAGGTAATCAATTTTTCTACTTCATAGTTGATTTGTCACTGTTTAAGACATGAAAATAAATAGAATATCTAGTCATTAAGATGGACATAATTTGATTAGTTTATTTCTAATGCGAACAAAGTGTTATGTTACATTCTGTCAATATTTCACAATGAAAACGAAAATTGAAAAGTGAAACAACTAGTAGTCAAAAGTTGATCGATTCCGAGATACAACATAAACTTGAACCTATTTGAATTGAAATGAGCGTATTATATGGCATTTGAAACATTTCATATTCTCTTGATGCGTAGCGAGTCCTTATAGGTTCTACATTATCCTGCCAATTTCTCAAAAAGAAAATTTTTTACATCTATTATGAACAAAGAAGTACTTTAAATACAAAATAATTTACTCAGTAACCCATCAACGTACCCTTGATTGTAAATAAAATATTAAAGAGCACCTGGTGTGCCAATATGTATGTGAAACGGTATTACTGGAAGTCTGGATAAACTAGGAAAGATAACTGAAGATTGAAGACTGACTCTATTAGTCACTGGGTGTTCAGGAACGTCGATGAGTTGACCATTTCAGTGTGCGCCGAACAAAAGTCTATTACATTTATTCATTTTAAAGTGTTTTCTAGATTGTATCCAGATTCTATTGATTTTTTTATTTGCAATTTTAATGCCATGTACTTTTCGTAAAAAAATTAGGGCCAATATCGACATACCAGGTCTTGCATGTTGGATTGCACCAAGAACCGACAAGCAAGGACAGCGCAGTGACAATTATCGTGCTGTCAGTGGCTCACAGTCAGTTGAGGTCTTTTACCCTGCACCTTGTGTTGACACATTGACCGCCAAATTAACTCAAATTTGTCGTCACGATTCGAACAGCTCAGTTTCACTGCTCTTTGAAGGCATTGAAGAAGAAAAGATCATACATTTCAAACTTCTCGCTAATTTTTCTCACAAAAGCCACGCAAATTTCTTCACAGTTGATCAAATACTCATTTCTTTTGTACAAAGTTCTTTGACATCGATGATCAACTACTTTCTATTAGTTCGGAGAGTCACCCATAGATCGTGTCACCTCCTGGGCGTCCGCGACGAAAGATTTACTCTTTGTCAGATTTCTCGGAATCCAACTTTTTGCATGTCAGACGCGACGAGCTCGCATTGTCATGGAAATCAGAGGAGCCGCGAGCAGTTTCGTGGCGATCTTGCACGGAGGTAACCATCACAATCTCTGCAAACTTATTGATTCTTTCGGAAAATAATAATATTTGTCAATTATGTGTCGTTTCTTTTCCAGAACTCTCTCGTCTGATGAGATCAGTTGAAGGCGATGTTCGCTGTAGTTTTTGCTAATGCTCTCCCAATTCCTCTAAGCAATATTTGCCGCCTCAACACCTTGCATAAGGCAAAACCTCCATCTTGTTGCAGGACACGGGTCCGACTATCTCAACCTGGCGCTCAAGGACGGCGGCGTGACGCTGTCTATGAGCCTCGGCAATGGCCGCATGGAGATGCAGATCAAGCCCAACCGGGTGCGCTTCGACGACAACCAGTGGCACAAGGTCACCGTCCACCGGAAAGTGCAGGAGGTGAGTGCGCCCCTTCATTCGAGTGTGAAACCAGCACTTCCGTGCACCAGTCCTGCTCGAGTGGCCGGCTTGCTTGGCACGCCTGGGCCAGCTCACTTGCTGACTGGTGTGGCTCGCTGCTTGTCGAGTTTGCCAGTCGAGTGTGGGGAGAGGAGAGGAGGGTAGGAGAGAAGTGGAGAAGAGAGAATTAGGGAAGAGAAAAGAGGCAGGGCAGAGGAGAGGAGAGATGATGAGGGCGGGAAGAGGGGATAGAGATGCCGGAGAGAGCGAGTGGAAAAAAAGTCAGAGGACGGGGAGTAGGGGTGGAGAAGGCGGGAAGAAGAGGGAGGAGATGGTGAGTGGGATGGGTGGTGAAGGCGGCTGAGAGGGAAGTGGAAAATACTGGTTGAGTGGGTTGTAGTAAAGAGAGGACGAGTGGCAAAACGAGAAGATAAAGAAGAGAAAAGCGAGGGGCGAAGTAGAGAAGAGAGACAAGAGCTAGGAGAGAGAAGGGAAGAGAAGGTGAGCGCGGCAAGAGGGGATACAGATGGTGGAGAGAGCGGGGGAAGATGAAGGGAAGTAGGGGTGGAGAAGGGTGGAGAAGGCGAAAAGGGGAGGGAAGGGAAGTGAAGGCCGGTGAGAGGGGAGTTGGAAAGGGTGGTTGAGAGAGAGGTCGAATGGCGAAGCGAGAAGATAAAGAAGAGAAAAAGGAGGGGAGATGAGTGGAGAGGAGAGGAAACGAGTTGCTCGGGCGATCGACACAAGTTTAGTGAAAGGTGAATGGGAGGTAAGCAACTACAGTGGACCAACTCAAGCAATCAGGTCCCAATTCTAGCATTTGAACAGCGCTGCTTGTCATCTTACTCCCTCAAAATCTGGAGAGCCCTTCCAGCTAAGTTCGGAAAGCACAAGTATATAGGATAATATATTATCCAAATACAAATAAGCAGCAAGGTTGCAATATTCTTTTCAATGATCAGTACATTTTTATTGTATTAAGATTTTACATCAATGAAGAGTTAAATCTTAATATGCCATACTACTGTACACTACGCATAATGAATGATGAACACACTGAACATTATAAAACAGGTAAATTACTTATTTAAGACAATGATTCAGTGTCAAAATGATAACAATGCGAACAATTTAATATCTATGCATGCAAAGAGACAATGATCATGACTAAAAAAGTAATGTGATTAAATGTGTACAAAAATTATTAATGACAAACTTTTCATTAGTACCTATGGGTATTTTGTAGAGAAAAATATTTTTTACATTTATCCGCGGGAAATACGGATTATTTTAAGTAACTGGCTGTCAGAAGTAGTTTATAAGAACTACTTCACATAATATGCGTTTGGGCATCACTCAGTAATCCACTAATATCTTGGCGAGTTGTATTAGATGGTAAAAACAAATTTTGGACTAAAAAGTAATACGCTTTAAAAAACGACTTTCTAAAAAAACATTTTTCAACGAATAATCATGACCCACAAAGTACTCCATTTTATTCAAATTCATTCAATTTTCTGTAGATAAGTAGTCTAAAATTGTCTCAATGTTTGAATTCTCTTTCACTTAGAATAAACAAAGCATTGTAATGTTGCAAGAAAATGTGCCGATTTTCAACGATAAAACATGTTGGGTGTGTCCTTGCCATTCTCAACCACAATCTCAAATATGTAGTGGTGAGAATCCACGTTTTGATGGTCTCTTAATACCAAAAATGTATCGTTCTTTGTTCAAAACTTCTTCGCCTGACCATGGATGACACTGGCACCTAACCTGACTATTGTTATTCCCATATCAAGCTCCTCGAATTTGAACGTATATTTTAATTCTTGGAGATACTTTACATCAGGCATGTCAAGGTCGCAAGCGGGGTAACTCGCTAGAGTTTGCGGGCACTGCACTCAGAGCAACTGCGTGAGGTTTAAAATTAAGGGATATATATTAAATAAAATTGCTTGTAAGTGGTGATACATCACTGGATTACTGGGCCATGAAAGTATTTTAGAGAATCCAGTTGACAGTTATTGCCCCAAATTTAACTACGTATATTCGTTTCCATTTCCTTCACTAAAGCAACAAAATGATCCATTAAAATGTAATAATACTTCAGTGATATTTCAAATTGACAATAAGAATAATATTAAAAATTTTAAATAGAAAGCACTTTAATTTTGTAATCGTGTATACTTAAGAGTTCACTATTGTAAAGTAACTTTTTTAATTGAGGTTAGGACATTTAACAGATAACGATCATATTGTTAAAAGAGCCGTCCGTCCGTTAGTGAGAATTGTTAACATAGATATTTTTGAAATGTATTTCTCATTATTTCTACAAGCAACAAATAACTGAACGAATTAATAAAAAATAATACCAAAAATGATAAAATAAAAATCCAATATTCAAGCATATTCCTGACCCTTAGCAAAAATGTTTATACAAGATAGAAATTAAAAACAAAATAAACATGAAATGATAAACATTAAAGATTATAATCATAATACTAATCACGTTTGTTTGATAGAAAAATCTACAAATGCCTTTCCGTGTGGAGCTGCGCGGCTACAACTTAGGGGTTGTACATTCCTTTCTGGATTTGAGGGGAAATGAGAGCGGAATCAGGGGAATTTCTCCATGCTTGCAGGAGCAGCGGGTTTCCTTGGCAGCCAAGTTGCTTGACATGCCTGCCGTTTACATGAAGCCCCAGGGACAAAGTTTTCTCAATTTTTTCTCGGCTAGAGCAGTACTTTTCCACTACAATTTCACGGCTAACCCTATTTGCAAAAATGCTAAACAAAATATTTATTATTTCATTACAATATTTCTTTTTAATACTATACTTATCAAGTATAATGTACTGTTTACATAAGGATAGACTTTTCATAATGAAATCTGTTCTTCAAAATTAGGTACTTAAATAATCTGTTGTCGTTTTTTCCTTTTTGTAACCTTTGACTATAGTGCCTTCAGTTAAAGGCACGAAAGAGCGTCATTTGAAAATTGGCCTGCATACCAGTTGAAAATAAGCAACAAAACACTTAGAATCAATATTTCTTTAAAATATTTTCAAATTCTCTCGTGTTAGACTATTACCATTACCTTTAAAATCTTCACTCGAAAAACGTTTTTGGTATTTAATGAACCAAAATTCGTATACACAAATGATCTGGGAATAAATCCCAATTTTATTGCCTTCGAATGTCTCAGCACCCCAAGAAAATAACTCTCTCGTAAACCCAAATTTATATGTACACATCTAAATTACCTGCACAAAAATCCCCAAATCTCCCTTACACGAAACTCCACCCCCCAACACGAACACTCAAATCTCTTTCACGAATGCTTCTAAATTTTTCTCTCTAAAATTACCCATTACTCTTTCGAAAGTGTCTCTAAATCACGTAAGAACGCCACTAAATTTCCCTTCTACAAAGACCTGTAAATTTTCAGCTTACGTGTTCCCAACATTTCCTCCTCATGCGTGACCTCAAATCTTTCTTTGCACCTGGTCCTATACTATTTCCGTTTCGCCGCGGTGTCTTGGATTCACTGCCCTTACAAAGAATTAGACTTATTATCTACTCGTATTTTCTCTAAAACGTGATAGTGCACGAGACGTTCAAGCAATTAAAGTTACATATTCGCAACGCAGTGTGTTTAAGTTTTATGCTGTGGATAAACAATTTTCGCAAAAGGTTTGATATCCACAATCGATTTTTCGAAGTACATGTGTATGCTGTGAAGATTATGTAGGGTGTTAGGATATTCTAAGAATGTTTAGATATTATTTTTTGTGTTTTATTATTGAACACAAGATTGTTAAATACAAAAACAGTTTTTTCTCAGAGTTTCTGTCAACAGAATAATGTAAATTGAATGTTAAGGATCAAAGAGTTCTACCGCTCATGAAAATACAATATGAATTAGCTCTTAAATTACGTTTGAAAAATTCAAAAGACAATTCCATAACATTCAAAAATCTCAAATAATTTCACGTTCTTCATCTGTGAAAATGTTAAAATTCACGTTCTACATGTATTTTTAAATGAAAGGAAGGAAATATAATTACTTAGTTATACGCGCTATAGTATGATTTTCCACGATTGCCAAATTACTAGATATAATATTAATTATCTCATTAGATTTATTTTAATTGAAAACTAATAATATATTTACTATTGACATTACGTTTCTCATTTTTTAACTTATTTATGAAACCTTTCAGAAATTTTGAGAGCATTGTATTCTGCGACGTGTTTTAAAACAACTTTTCAAAATAGTACTGCAGTACGTAGTTTAATTTAGATACATTTTTAAAGTATAATAATAATTGTAAGTGCTTTTCTACAGGAAATATTTTTTTGAAATGTCCTGACATATCAACTGCGATATTGCTGCGATACTGCTCATATTTTTACGCGCCATTTGTGCACAAATATGTAAAATTACTCGACGTCACTAGCAATGTAGAATTGGAGTGCTTCATTAATGTTCACGAAACTTCCCATATGGTAACTGTCTCCGGGTCAAATGAATCATAGAGAAGCGAAACAGAAAACTAAAGTGAGAAAACGTAACACACTTCCTAAACACAGATGCTCCATTACAAATGTTTTTTTCTAAAATCCCGAGGAGTAATAGGAAGTAATACGTTCAGTACAAACTAGCAAAGTAAACGTGTACCTTGCGATGGAGTCAGTTCGCTTAGCAATTTCTGTGGCACTCGCATGAACATTAATGTTTTATTGGTGTTCTACATTTCCTGTAAAATCTGCTATTTCAACGGTTTTGTACTTTGAACAAATTGTACTTTTGCAATCAAATTAGGTTCACAAATCTTTACGATCTTAAGCGTCATTAACACACACGTAAACACGTAACGAGGCTCATTATGACGCGTTAGTACAATGGACAGTTTTGTCATGCACGTTTTACGCCCAACAACTCAATCGAGAACGCTGAGGCCATTTTAATGTATTTCAATCTATTTTTGTTGTGTGCATTTCGATGGTTTATAGAGGTGTTACTCCGTGATCCAGCAACTGTAAACAAATCTGGGATCGGGGAATCTGGCGAAAAACAACCATTAAAATGAGATGAGTGCGGTCTCTGGGAGGGGGCGGCACCGTGAGGCCATGCTAATTAAAACCACGATAAAATGTCAAACTCGATTTTAATGAATGCGGTCAGTTCTGATCCCCCTACGCCCGGCTTATAAATATTTTCATAAACACATCGCCAGGAAAGTTTTGACTAATCGATTTGAGAGTGGTTTCCCCGATTTTTTTGTAAAAGAAAATTACATTCATTTACATTATATTCATGAATGTTGGAATATTATTTCTACAAGAACACATACATGAATATTTTATCTAGATATGGGAAAGGTCTTTCGTACATTGTGCTACTATTCAAGAAAGAAGCCACAAAACCAAATTTTCAATTCGGCATTAACATTAATACGGAATAGTCAAAGTAATGATTGATATGCTATTTTCAGGTTTCTTTTCAATAAAAAATCTCGCTTCTTTTCAATAATAAAATAAAAAAGACGTAGGCAAAGAGTATTAAGTGAACACAAGAAGCTGACACAACTCTTTTACTTCAGGCTTTACAGACGAATAGGGAATGTTGTATTTTAATAGTAGAAAGAACATTGATGTCAATATCCAATATACACCTCCGCAAAACAACAATATTCATATTTTTTAAAGTTCCTCATGGTTCCATTCCTACGAAATGGTAGTCAGATCGTTAAGTTCCTTGTATAAAATCTCTGGAAAGTAGCAGAAAGTTTGTAAAGCAATAAGAACACGAATCTCGTTTTCGCCAAGATAAAATAGAAGTGGAAAGGCAGAAACACTCTTCAGAAGCGTTCTCTTTCTCTTTCCTCATTTTACTGTTTTAAATAGTACCTCGTTTTCGGCAGTCATTAGTAGAAACAAACAATTAAAACAGATTTATTTCAAAGTCGTCTGTGAAAAAAACGGAAATTCTCTTTTATTTCGGTAAGTGATCCGATTTTTAATTTTATGTTTTAATTATTCCTATTCAAACATACCCCTAACGAAAATGAACCTATTTATATTTTCCTCGTGGGTGTTTTAAAATTGGAGTGCCTTTAGCGTTTTCAGGAAATTAATCAACGAACTTTTGATCTCATTAACGAATACTACGTACGGCTAGATGCATGCTTACCGGTAACGCAAAAATACTCGTTGATTATTTGTTGAATAATAAAGCGAAATTTACCACAATAAATGTAATTTTATTTTATTATTGCATGTATAATGCCATATTATGAATAAAATCTATAATAAATAGCATTTACTCAATTTTTTTCAGACTTAAGAATTCCTAAGAGGCTCCTCCTCAATATTGTTCTCATCTCTCTCAACTGCTGCAGTCGGAGAACACATCACATACTTAAAGTAATCTTTTAGAAATGTTGCACTCCATTTTCGATTCCTTTTGATTTAAAAAAAACGGCATCGGTCATTTGTAGAAGACTTAGTGCACATATATTTTACAAAATTAATAATGTAATGTTAACCAATCACAAACATTTTAAAATTAATTCCTTATATACGACCGATCCATAAATGAAAATGTAGTGTTCTTTATGAATTATTAATTTATACGCAGATATTGAAAACCAAAATACTTCCTTATTTTGACTTATAATTTTCAATTATCAATTGAACACATTAATATTTTAAACATATCTATATAAGATAATTTTGCACAGTAACTGTTATGTATAATATAGTATTACTAATAGCCTATTAAATTATCGACCTACTACTTCATTGTAAGATTAAACACGTTAGATGTTCAAATCTACGTTTACGTTTTCGATGGATTGTGTCGGGTGTTCACAGAGTTGACACTAGACCAGACAAGTGAATGAGAGTCAATGACAAGTGAATGAGCGGCTGCCGGTAGGCAACCCGCTGTGAAATATGCAACCCGCAATACGGTCAAGTATCGTGAGCGCCTAATGGATGCGAATAAATGTACACGTTCCAAACCACCCCATTAACGTTTTTGGCCTTCTCGGGTGAAGAAATATGAAATATTTTGCGTATGTATTTCCATTTCTCGATTTAAATGCATAGAGTATTCACATTAGATAAAGTATCTCATGACTGCTCACCGTTGCCTGCAAGGTTTGAACTTTCACTTTAAACGAAATTGTCCACGAATGCGATTAAATGAAGTTTAAAAAATAAATAAATAATTGTTTAACAACCCTCGATCTCATCATGTATGAGATAATGTAGTTTATATTTATAATAAATGTCATTCAGAATAATAATATAAATAACACTTGTAGCAATATTATTGTAAATAAGTACAATACAAAGATTACAAATACAAAAGATGTTGAGGAAAGATTCTGAAAGAATATCAGTGCCTCCTCACAACTTGACTCATTCCTCACATCCTCGCCTAACTTGATCCCAGAGAGCGAGTCGGATCTCCTCGACGCGTGCGCTACCCCTGGCCAGCTCCGACGGCGCCCAATCCACCGCGGCTCCGGCGGCGCACGTGGAGGCGCTCTCACGGCGTCAATCGGCCTTTGGGGGCGGGGCGGGGGCGAGAAAGGGGGCGGGGTGGCGGCGGGAACTGGGCGGCAGCCGGGGCTGCCGTTCCGCAGGCGGGCCATGAGGGACCCAAGCAGGTCCCCGGAGTGGAGCCTACCCCTGTATTCCCACGCGCCGCGCCACGCCGTGAAGCCACATCGTGCTCACCGCCCCCGCGGTGTCTACCGCTGGCCACACTGCGGCCCGTTTGATCGAAAGAGGAAGGTATTTATTACGGGATGGCTGAAAATAATATCAACTTTGCAATAATTGTTATCCTCTCTTCTCCTCAATATTTTCCCCTCTCCTTTCTCAATATTTTTCTCCCTTACCAATTCCACTATATTTTTTTCGTCTCTACTAAGTCCTCAATATATTTTTCCTTTACCTTCTCATCATTATTTTCTCCTCTACCTGCTCCTCAGTATTTTTTCTTCTCTATCTCCTTCTCAACATTTTTCCCAACTTCCTCCTGCTCAATATTTTCGTCTTCTATCTCCTCATTATTTTGTGCTCTACCTCCTCAATATTTTTCCTCTACTTCCTCCTCCAACTTCTTCCCCTCCTCTTCTTCCTTTTTCTTCACTTTAGACTTGATTTCATGGTTTAAGTTATTCAGACCACTTGCCATCTTAGCGGGATTTTTTCTGGATCCCTTCTGCCACGCAATAATGTTTTAGGTAAATGATTCTCGTTCATTCTTGCGATATGTTATGGCCACATGGAATTATTTTCTTGTATCTTCTCTAAACCTGCAAATGTGTTAATTTCACATCTAAGACCTTCATTCTAAAGTTGGTTTCTATAACCCAAAAGGAAAGCCTGTATTTTTCGTCTATACTACAACCTATCACCAGTCACTATAACCTTAGAGAGAATTCGAGTGCTTTCGAAATTGCTGAATTCGAATCCAACCGTATATTGTAATTCGATTAAGAGCATAGGTACGAAGGGTTGTGGGTTCGAACCCCGCAGTGGCAATGGTCTCTTGTATTTTGTGTAAAGTGTGTGGAGTCCATCAAGTCATGCAGACTCCGTATTCTAGAAACAATCATTTACAGTTATAACTATAGCAAGCACGTTATATTTTATTGGGAGACAAAGAGTGCATGGCTTCGACAGGAACAATAATAAATCTTCAAAATACAAAAATGCGTATCTAGTCTGAATACCACAACTTTTCAATGCATTAAATTTGAACTAATGTTGATGTAAGTTATTGAGGTTGTCGAATTAAACAATTGTTTTAATATCATGAAACACAAACAGGAATAACCAGTTACGGAAGAAAAAAACGCTTGAAAAAATGATCAAAAATAACATGAAGTTATTAAATTATTTACCCTTTTAATTGATTCTGGATTACGCTTGTTCAGTTGTCACGACATTGCTGCCACCTCTAATATCATCGATGGCGCTACCACTCCTACCAATACCGCATAGGATAATGAAAGTCTGTCTTCTGCCATACCATGCTATGCCTGCGCTCTGGTGTTGATTCAGCGAATGCATATACTTGAATAAAAACTAATCGAATGCGTTACAATATAACATGATCAGTGCGTGTCTGGTGTTCTGCGCGAGCGCTTGCTAACTGATTACAATCAGTTTCCTTTGTGAGATAAATTATATGTTGTTTACAGATGTTTATCACTGATCAGCTATCTGCTTCTGTACTACTCCAAGTACTACCAAGCAGACACTTTACCTCATTTTAATTAGTTTTTCGCGTTATGGAAAATATCAAATTTAAATACTTCTATATACTATTGGCCTCTTCATATGATTAATATGATAACTCTCCTTCAAAAACAGTACACTGGATGGAATATGATTTTTTCCATTTTTCTACCTTATGCGTATAACGTCTAAAAGATTCTTAAAATTTATCTTCTATTATAACGTCATTGCTAATACTGCAATGTTTATCCGCTAAAACTTTTGTTTCCTCTTAAATTAAATTTTAGGTTTCTTATCCTTCGTGGAATCCTTTATTTTCTTCATCTACTCACATTTATCTTTTATTGCTTACAAAATTTTTCTCAATTCTGCCATCAAAGGTGCCTTTGAAGTTGCCCCCATTCACCCTTGATTTTGCTTCAGCTTTTGATCTCTTTCTGAATTCTCGTTGCCATGGAACTCATTCAAATTCCTAAACCGTTTTGAAGGCTTCGCAATACCTTCGAAATCTACGTCTTTAAATTTGCCTCCTCGAAATCTTTCGAGCATTTACCATTTACACATTCCTATTTTTTTCTTCATTTTCTTCGAGTGATTCCCGTGAAATAGTTTCGCCATCAAAGTGAGCTTCCTCTTACTAACCTTCTGACAGTCCATTTAACAATCCTCAAGCCTCCTCCCGATTGCCATATTTTCTACCGTCTCTTTCGTTTTTTACCAACTTCCGCTTCCCACTTTTCTAAGAACGCAAACAGCGTCGTTCACCTTTCTTTATTCATCTTTTCTGGCCATGACCAACTAGAAGATCATGCGCCAGTCATCTGCTTTTATTGCCGCCCCACTTGCGCTGCTTGCACGCTCTGCGACCTGCTCTACTAACGTGCATCTCTGCCTCCAAGAGTTCTTCCCATCTCGTTGGAATCTTCTAAGAGGCTTCCTACGCATTCCAGGCTGTCGATCTCATTGCTCCTGCCGCTCTCACTGCCTCTGGCCTCTCCGTCGTCGTCGCCACCGCCCCTTCCCTCTGCGCCACTTCCACAATGCCCCTCCGAAGCCACCGCCGCTCCCGCTCTCGCTCTGCTCCGGCCTCTGTCCCGTCCTAACACCATTTTCTGCTAGCCCCACCCGATCCTGCTTCTTCATCCTAACCCGCCTCCGCCCCCTTCTACTCCACTCGTCAGCCACTGATTATTCCTTCTGCCCCTGCCCCTCTCCCACCAACGCTCCTGTTCCCGCCTCTTATTTCCCCTGTGTCTTCGCCCTCTGTCATACCCACTTTTGTCCTCACCTCCGCCCCGTGTCCCGCTCGCTCCAACACTTCTGCTTTTGCCCTCACTTCCGTCCCCGCTTCCGTCCCTGGCTCGCTCCTCTCAACGTCCCATTTCTCAACTCTTGTTTCCTCAATGTCCTCACCTTATTGGTACCCTCGTCTTATCATCACACCAACCTCCACGCCACCTCTGCCCCAAGTCCAGCTCCCACCAAAGCCCCTTCTCTCGCCCCATCTTTCCTCGGCGTCTTCGCTGCGCTGTCCCCACCTCTTCTGTCCACGCCTCTGCTCCCAGCCCCCCCCCCCCTCGCACCCATATTTCTGTTCTCGCCTCTTCTTTCCTTAGTGTCGTCTCCCAGACACGCCCCCACCTCCGTCCCCATCGCAGCCCCTGCCCCTCTCCCCCCTATGCCCCAGCATTGAACCCTTGTTTCCCCCGCGTCTTCGCCTCGCTGCTACCCTCACCCCGCCTCCCCCTACTCTGCTCTCCCCAACACCTCCCGCTCTCGGCCCCTCCGTCCCCGGCGTCTTCGCCTCTCGCCTGTCCCCCACCCTCCCTCGCTGTGGAGGAGCGCGCGAGGCATCACCCGCACAAAGGCGCCGCCTGCGCCATTGTGCGGCGCCGCCGACCTCCGCCCCGACCCGACCCGGCGCCGCGCGGCGCGGCACGGCGCCGGCCCATCCAAGACGCGTTTATCTGGCGCGCGGCGCCCGGAGGGGGCGGGGCGGGGCGGGCGCTGAAGGCGAAGAACTCGGCGGAGATACCGAGAGAGGGGGGATAATGGGAGATACTTTAAGAGAAAAAAGAAATATGAGAGATATCTGGTAGATAAAAGAATAAGGAGGAATAAATCCGTATAACGGTGTACATGCACTTGAACTTACAAAGTTCAGAAAATGAGAGATTAAGTGACGTTCAGGGAATTCGAAAAGCGAGAGATACAGTGGGACTTCGTGTGATGAAGAGACGTGGACACAGACGGAGCATTAAGTGACTGAGATGTAGAGAAGATCGATGTGGAGAAGTGAGAATGAGTGAGATGTGGAGAACGCGGAGAATGGCTGAATTACAACCGACTGCATATTAGGCCCTAAATGCTCAAATTGCAACATTTTTCCGGGAACCTACTGGAGTTGCGAACGGGAAGCAAGTTAGCGTCCAACGTTGCTGGCAATGGGTTCTGCGTAGATTTCGGGTTAAGATACCTTTAATATTTGCCGCGATGGGTAATGCAAGTTGTAATTATTGAAATTGTATTAGTGTATTTATTTTAAAGATATTAGTTTCTGACACAAATCACAGTCAAAAATCTGGAGCATTAAGTGCAAAGCAACTTCACTTCATATCAGAATCGTAATTATATGAAGACGTAAAAACAATCCGCAAATTATACACCAGAAATGAAAATATCTCCGAAGATCTACTGTGGAGCATTGCCGTTCATTTCGCGGTCACCGACAATGTGTTTTAACTGTAAATAGAAGTTGCTTTGTTAACTATGTTTATAACCTTTTACTTATTGAATGTAAGCACTACTATTTTATTAATATATTTCTTCGTTTAAATTAAATATTACAATCTAAAGAAGTGTAACTTTCTTTGTGTACAAACTATATCGGAGAGCTCATTGCTTCAATGTTATTCGTATTGGTATCAGCTAAACATAAGCCACAATTTCGACTATATTAAACCGAAGAAAACCGGAACAAACTCGTTCCACTTTCTTCACATCGACCACGCCCCTTTGTAAACTGCAAAACACGGATGTTAAAAGAATGTCGTTCGTGATCGATCACGACGTACGCTCGACAGCGAAGACGGTGGTGAAAACGATGAAAAACCAACGCTCTGTGGACCGATCTGGGGGAAAACGGGCAAAAATATCAATAAAACACATTCATTACTACAGTTTCATGAATAATTAAAACCACATATGGATCTGAGACCACTACTTGGATGAGAACTTTTATTGGACGTTTCGGCGAATTTTTCGGTCAATTCCAGACGGTACCTTATTGCTGGGTTAATAAATGGCAGCACTACAGTTTCCTCTCCGACGTTGCAGGGAGGCTCTAGTACAAACGGTGACAGATTTTCGATACAAACTAAATAGCTAGATCAAGTTCAACCACTGTCTAGAGGAGAATTCTAGCGGTCGGCTGCTCCGATCGGTTGTTTTCCGTGGTTTCTCCCATCGAAACCAGCCGAACGCTAGAACAACACCTTAATCAACGATAGATCGCGAGCGATTATTTGCCCTCTCGCCTTCACTTATACTCACACACATGCATACCATACACGTCGAGAGATCAGTCAGGAGCTTAGAGCTTGTACCGGTTGGGGCGGTGCAGCAACGGTGTGGTACTTGAAGGGCCAACGGTACGCTGACATGTGGGTCGGGGTTTTCGAGATCACATACACTATACGTACGGGACTAATGACTTCAGAAGTCAAAGTGTCTGGAAACACGAAATAATCAATTAACGGATACACTGTTCTACACGAGCTTCTTTACATTAAATGAACTTTACATTAAAAGTTCATTTTTAGTTACGTAGTTGAAGGGAACTGAAAATACAACAATATACATATTGACTAAATTTTTTTTTTTAATTCTTAATAGTTAATGATTCATGATAAACTTATATGTGTATTTTTTATGTCTCCAGAAATGTAAATGTATAATGTTTCTTCTAACAGGTTTGTTTAACAATAAGTTATATACAGTCTCAATGTACAACTTTATATAAAATAAATATTTTCAACAAATAAGAAAGTAATAACTACGTGTTTGTAAGAATCTTAGTTAGAAAGTAATAAGGTTAGACCAGAAAAAAATTAATCTTCGAACATTCAGAATTTCTGGAGGTTGTGAACACCAAAATCGGTTGTATTTATGATTTTGTGGTTTCTTAAAAATTTCGGCTATTTGCAAACTCTCTACATAACAATAAACAAGAAAACCAAAAGACATTTAGGCATATTTAAAACAGGACATTTTTATTTTTCTTCTTATCTGGCAAACTGTGTAAATTCGACACTTTTGAAAAAAATAACTTTGTCCCCATTTTGCATATTTCAAGCCATCGTGCATCGTCGACAGAGCCACGATGGAATCCAGGAACGGCTATGCGGCGGCGGAGGCGGCGTGGCTGCGGGACGGGGGCGGGGGTGGGGCGGGGGCGGAGGCGACGTTGGGGGCATGCGAAGAATGTGCGTCGCCAGAAAAACAGGGTTGGCTGACGCGGCGGCGGCGGCGCGGTCCCCAGGCGCTGTCGTATCGCCGCTGCCGCCCCCGCACCGCAACGCCCCCTTCCGCCCCGCGCCGCCCCTAATTCCACTTCAGGGGCCGAGCGAATGGCAGGCCCGGGACGCGGGATCGCGCAGACGCGAAGCGACAGCTCGAGAACGCGGGGGGGGGGGAGAGCGCGGAGCATACGAACATGGGGGTGCGAGGATTCGGGAGCGAGACACTACACATTGGATGAGGGATGCGTAGACGAAAGAATGCGGAGCGGAGAGGAAGCGGGGATGAGGCACGATAGGGGCGAGAGGATGCGGGAGCGGGGGTGGCGGGACCGAGAGGAGGCCGGGGCGAGAGGAGACAGGGGCGAGAGGAAGGGAGGTGAGAGTTTCTAACGACAGCGGGGGGAGGGGCAGAAGGGGCGAGAGGCAGCGGGAGTGAGAGGAAGCATGGCTGAGAAGAAGTGTAGACGAGAGAAAACATCTACGAGAGGATGCATCAACGAGAAGTGGAAGTGTCGACCAGAGGATTTGAGAAAAAATGCATCTAGAAAATAATGAAATGAATAGAGAAAAATAATGTAATAAATAGCATTTTATAAAAATATAATTTTATCAACTCCTGCCACGTGAATATGGATAAAAATTATCAAATGAATAACATCATTTGTATAATAATTAGAATAGAGGTATCTGTTACATAAGCATATTTGATAGTAAATAAAGAAATAATGTGGCTTTTGGATTATTCTTCGTGCATTTGAAAATGTCGGATTTTGAATATCGATTATTTTTTTTAATTTTCCAAATGCAAGAATGTTATTCCTATCGTTCTCTTTAAGGCCCATTCAAATTAATGTATCGCAATATGATGCTAAGAGATAACTTCCAAGTTGTAAATTCGGAAAGGGGAAATTTAACACAAAGAACTTGAGGTTGAACTTCTCTAGAAGTTGTAGATGAATTTCCAATTACGAACCCCAGCATTTGATCGTATGTGCTGTAAGTACAAGACATGAAACTTGTTTATGAAACCAGTGGTTGAGCTAATGGAGGAATGGAGCTTGAGGAAATCGTACAACGAACCAAGTTTGTTTCCTGAATTCAAAATTAATCTCTTAATGTCCCGAACGATATACTGAGCGGAGTTTAGTATCACCGCAGTAATTGTCTTTCAAAAGCTATCAAGCAATTCTTCCTTTGACTTCAATAGTGAATTTTAATTATGCTAATAAATTCTTTAAGTACTTCAATGTCAAAATCTCATGTTCACTATGAAATAATTACAACGAAATGGAAGCATAAGAGTGTACAGTACGCTTTCCTTATTTGCACAGACGCAATTCCATCACTCTATCTAATTGTTGATATTCAAAGCCCAAAATCGAGAAACTTTTAAAATTTATAAGTTGAATTAACTCTAAATTGTTTTTAGCGTTTGAAATATTGTACTGCGATACTTCGTACACATATGTTGATATGTCAATATATACTTACATATAATAGTTAAATACTCATTACAAATACGTACTTTGTATACATATTTCGTATTTCATGATGCACAATGAAATTGAGGAAGAGTATTAATTCGTTCCACACACATGTTTTTCGTGTAGAAACTTGCGAAATCCCCCAGACGCTTTTCCTAGATTAAATGTTATAATTTGTTTCTAGTTGGTCTATGGAAATATGTCAACAGAATACATTTGTTAATAGATCGAGATGTACTTTATATATTGTAGCGATACAGATTTCGTCATACGTTTTGAAACGAAATTTAGCGGACTAAAAATTTAAACAAACAAACTCGGCCACCCTGAGTTCGATTGGGAAATGAACAGACAGCGTTGCACGTGCAACCTCGCTTATCGCGACACACGTTTGCGCCCCCGGCACATTAAGAAAGTCGTTACAAGTGTCAGTCGTCGAAAGATTCACTGCGAGACGCACGTGGCCGCCCTGACCAGCTGCAGAAATTTATAGAACGCTCTTGAAATCGACATCCCGGGAATCCCAGAGCGATAAATTCTTTCACGGACAACGCCTGTCTTGTGCAACCATGTTCTAGAAGGAATAGGAAAATTCTGGACGCTCACAGTGACGCAAAGAGTTGAAACTTACGTGGCTTCCCCGTCGCAATTGGCTGAAATAACATAATGCGCCATTTCTTTTGGCCAATAGCGACGCGACTATCATAGGAGCTTGAACACACGAAAAAATTGGGTGGGGGCAAAAGTTAACCTGATACAATTTCAACTTACAAAAATCAGAAGACGCAGGGCAGTCGGGGGAGAAACTTCTCTGGGGGGATATTCTTCGGTCAGAGGCAAGTGCGCCTCTGTCGGACTTAGAAAATTTCAGAAGAGCTTGGGCATCAGACGGGGCCAGAAGGGAATTAGACGCAGGGCAGTCGGGAGAGAAACTTCTCCTGGGGAGTAATTATTTCATCGGGGAGAGACCAGTGTGTCTCTGCAAGACTTAGAAAACTTCAGTGCGAGCCTGAGCTTTGGGGCTGATAACAATTGCGAGAGAATTTCTCTGGGGGTTATTATTCGTCGGTTAGAGGCAAGTGTTCCTCCAAAAGACTTATTAAAAGGGGCAAGACGCAGCGAGTAGACTGCAGCAGGGAGAGAAAATTCTCTGGGGGGTGTTATTCGTTGAAGAGAGGCGAACGTATCTGAAGGATTTCAAGACTTTCCAAAATTGTATTTGAGAAGGACACATAGTTATTTACTCCGTGCCTGAGGTCGGGAGAAAATCCCGACGATCTTCAAGTTCTACCAGAATCTACCAGACAGCGCGGTCAGACTCCGTTGAGCGCCGCAGACGCCGTCGCTCCACTGGTGACGTCACGAGAGGGCCGCTCAGCTGTTGGCGAGGGGTGGCACCGCCACCGCTGCGTTCCTGCCAAGGCCGCAACCGCCCCCCTGGTCTCCGCCGGGTCCGTCCCGGCTGCATAAAAGAACCGTTCCCAAGGCAGTATAAACCCAGGGCATTCACCCCTGTCAGACCTATGTAACGCAGTGCCGCGCTATGGCACACTGATTTGTAATTTTTTTTATTATTACCATTGTAATGTTAAGGATAATTCTTTCTAGTTTTTTAAGCTTTACTGTGATGTCTAACATCTAATTTTCTTTTCTTTCTAATTAATCTCTTCATTTCTTTTTTCTTTTAATTTTTCAATTTACAAGTGTAACTTCCCTGGGGCATTTTAAATTATTTTTGCCCAGGAATAAAAGTGAATTTTACCAGTGATCAAAGTGTTTGTCTCGTACTGCCTTTGTGTCTTGTCAACAATTCCTTCCATCACCGACTGAGCTACAACCGGCGCCGCTTACCGGGCGTTCTCTCCCGGGGGGTGTTACAATATTGTATATTTTTTCGAAGTTTCAACTGCTATGAAGTGCATTTCTGACGTTCTGTAAGCTAACAGAGAGTGACAAATACTCGATGGAGCGTTTCATCCGCTAAAATATTTCAAAATGTGCCATATAATGTATAAACGGGTAGAGAAACTGAATGAATCCGAGAAAATGCGTCGCGAATCATAATAGAACTACGTCACTACGTAGTGAACGGCATTTAAACTTTTGCATCCTCTTAGAAATTTAAAGTGCTGGGTACTAAGCGACAGGCTATTCATCTGTTTCCATAAGTAGTATTGGTGATTTTTCCATCAATCAGTTTTCAATTTCGAGTAAAGAAGCAATATTTCAACTATATGTTACGCACCGCCCCCGTTTTTCTCTTTACATCTTTTCACATCCCCATTTGTACTTTGGACATGGGCAAACGATCATAATCAATAATAGCACACTGATCTCAAGGTAGTTCCCCGATCGTACAAAATACAACAAAAGTGGAACAATAGGATTCCCGAATTCATCGTTCCACTCTGAGAAATACTATAAATGAACAAAATAATAAATGATCGGGTAATTAAAGAATAATATAACCAGTGTTACAACAAAGTAGCACAGTCTTTCTCAAACAAGTTAGTTTCCTATTCTCTTAACCTGGGGCTAGCTTTTCTCTTTTAACTTACCCTCTTCCCATCTGCAATATATCGCCACCTAAAAGATCTACCAGGGTCTCTGGCAGTAGCTACCGTTCCTCTGAGGACATTCCCAGTGAAGAGCCCTTCGTGCTCCCCGATCACCGCGTATACCTTTCTCGGTCCTGGACCTTTACATATTAGCCCATGTAATTCCTACTATGCCCTTTCTCGGTGCTTAAACCATTGTTCTGGATGAAGGAATTTATTCCTTCCACAACACACATATCCCACACACAGTTGCTTCTCAGGCAAAGATATTACAGAACTATTAGCGAATATGTAATACAAGAGGTCTTTGGAATGCTCATGGAGACAATTAAAAGCATTCAAGTTATACGCGGGGTTCTAACCCACAGCCTACATGTCTGTGTACTTAGGCCTGCATGCAACAATGCGTCTCATGAAGGCAATACTTGATAGTACTTGGATGGGGGAGTCGAGCAAAGTGGACTGGTTTGTGAAATAATGAAACTTCAACTCCTCCCAAACATTCCCACCATAGCCCGAATTAGATTAATTTCGAAGGACCACCCAGATTCCTGTAAAGAGAGAACAGGTTGTAACCACTCTTGCAGATCTGGGACTGCAAGGATAGAGGAGGAAGGAGAGTGCTTGTTACCATGAAAGATGTAGATTGAATCATGTAAACATATATTCTAAAAATAAAATACATAAAAATACATCTTAAGCTATACGGGGAGAAGGAACAAAGGGTTGCAACATACAAAATCACAATGTAAATACAATATTAGTGCGGTAGCACAGAACTTGCTCCTCTTGCATCTTGCTGAAGTTGGTGTGGCTGCGGGCGGCTAGCTAGGCCAGGCCCGACAGAGGCAGATGCAGTTCGGGGAATTGTGGGTGCCGTAAGTAGCACCAGAGAGAACACGAAATACCAGTTAGACATATAATGTCGGCAACACAACTTGTAGAATAGTTACACAGGCGCCACGTGGACGTGAATACAAAATTAGCTGAACACGTGGCAGTAGTACAGTTTGCAGAATAATTAAATCACAGGCGCCACACAGACGTGAATACAAAGTTAGCTAAACACGTGGCAGTAGTACAGTTTGCAGAATAGTTAAATCACAGGCGCCACACAGACGTAAATACAAAATTAGCTGAGCACGTGGCGAGCAACAGCTTGTAGAATAGTTAATCATGCAGCACATAACGTGAACACATGGCAAGCAGTAGTTTGTTGAATAGTTAATTATATGCAACACATGAATCGTGAGCATAAGGTGCAATTGAGCACGTAGCAAGTAGTAGAGGCGCAATAGTCACCAGTAGCGTGAGGCCCAGGTGATGACGCCAGGAGAGCGGCGCCGCCCGTTCGTACAGCTGCAAACTCGGACGAACACGGAGAGACTGCTGCAAGGAGAGCAGCATGGAGCATGCCTGCCCATGAGAAGCGACAGAGCAATACTAATTGTTCACGCCACTAGCAGAGCGGCGCGGAGCACGTCTGCTCGACATGGAGGCCAGACGAGAACTGAATGTTCACGCCGCTAGCAGAGCGGCGCGGAGACCCATCCGTTCAGCAAGGAGATCGGACGAGAACTGACTTGGCGGTTGGGCGACTCGTCGGTTGGCGAGGCGTCGGGGGTTTTCAGAGAATTCTTGCACATAACGGAAACTCTGGCAGTGGTGGGGGGCGCTGGCCTGGCGTGAGCGCGCGGGCAGCGCAGCCGTGCGGCGGCAACTGGTGTCACCAGCCGCATGCAAGAGCAGGCGAGTGCTAAGAGCTGGTGCACTCTGGCGACAGGAGGAGGAATTAATACGAGACATCGGCGCGGAGGGGCGGCGGGCAGGCCGGCTCGCAAGCAGCCGTTGGGAAAGATAGCGCGTCTTGCAAGAGATGTTGCGCCACATGGCGCAACTAGAGATTTCCAGTAAGCGCAGCTGCCAAGCGAGTCGGTTGCATCGATGTGGCGTGAGGGGAATTCCAAGAAGCAGAGCGTTGCCGCACGTGGCTTCTGTAAGCTTGTTTGGAAATACAAATTCTTGGAATTCCCCAGCAGGCGTGTAGTAGCCTGAAGATGTGCGTCTTTGCATAAAATGTAAAAATATAATTATGAAATAAATAGCTTGCACTGACAGTACTAATTGTAAACACGTTACAGGGTTGTAACAATATGATAAGTAAAATAAATTCTTTGGAAATTACCTGAATTAAACGAACGGTTGAAGGGAGCGGGAATACCTGAAATAAGTATATGCAACCCCAAACAATTTTTTTCCAAACACATCCTACAACACACAAAATCAGGTAGTTTATTTAGGTTTTGGACCACAAAATAAAAGCAGTAATGACTAACAGCTAAACTGGTTGTCAGTACTATTTTCAAATACGGTCTGTAGATCCAAACAACACTGTCTCCATCAAACATTAACAATTCTGAAACTCTCGCAGTTGTGTTCTCGGAAAACTGCCATTTCATTTGCACAACTAATTGCAGCTAGTAGCTGGGTTCTGAACCGCAAACCTAGGAGTTCTGGCGACTTCTCACTAATCCGCGGTCGTGCAAACTACATATTTACAAATGCAGTTTGTAGTAATGAGTAAGGTTCTTCGTCAAATACCACGAAACCAACGATACTTTAATACAAACCTTTTCACCAAACTGAGCTCGTTCCGTAACTGGGAAAACGCAATTCCACCGCTCGTCCCTCGCCTTCCGTCTCCACTTCGCCGCGAGTGTCCCCCTGCCATGAACCCATCGCTCGGCACGCAAGCGGAAAGTGTCTCGGCCCCCGACAGTCGCCAACGTCAAACACAGAAGCAGGCGCCTCCTCACCCCACGGGCCAGGACTCCGCGCTGCCTCGGCACGAATCGGCGGCGGCGGAGGTACGGCGGCGGTCCGACGACAATGTGGCGGCTACGGCGGCGGCGGCGGTGCGGCGGCTGTTGTGCGGCGGCGGCGGCGGTGGTGCGGCGGCGGTGGCGACGGTGGTGCGGCGGCGGTGGCGGCAGTGGTGGTGCGGCAGTGGCGGTGGCGGCAGTGGCGGTGGTGCGGCGGCGGTAGTGCGGCGGTGGTGGTGCGGTGGCGGCGGCGGCGGCGGTGCGGCGGCGGTGGTACGGCGGCATGGCGGCGGTGGTACGCCGGCATGGCGGCGGTGGTGCGGCGGCGGTAGTGCGGCGGTGGTGGTGCGATGGCGGCGGCGGCGATGGCGGCGGCGGTGGTGCGGCGGCGGTGGCGGCGGTGGTGCGGCGGCTGCGGTGGTGCGGCGGCGGCGGCAGCAGCGCCAGCAGCGGCAGCGCGCGCCTCAGAAATATGCGCCCTCGCGCAGCCCTCGGAGTTTTCAATTCAAATTAATGAATTCTAAATTGCGAAAGTTTTGATAAAGAGAGACAGATAATAACGGTATCGGAAAGGGGCGCGCAAAAGTTTGGATTGGATTTGCGCAGAATACGTTGCGGTGTCACCGAGCACGTAACATCCGTTCGGAGGAAGCACGTGAGAACGTGCGGTGTGAAGTTTACGTGCGTCCGCACTTGCGTTCGTCTGCGATTGTGCCCCGGCATTCGAGAGGAGTTTCAAGGAGCACGGACCGGCTTAGGTCGCTCAAGGAATCAAGTTATGTGAATGCAGTGCCTCTGACCTATGGTTCGAGTCCCAATGGTGGCAGGATTTCAGCAAATTTTTGGCAAATTCAGCCACTCTCTGGAGACGAATTCTAGCGGCCGGCTGCTCTGACCGGAAGTTTTCCGTGGTTTGTCCGATCAAGACGAGGCAATTACCGGAGCAGTACTCACACAAACGGGCCACGGGCCGCGCGCGATCTTTCCTTCCTCTTCCTTGACCCTTCCTTTCCTCCCCGCTTACTAAGACACATTTAAATTTACATGCACTACATTACCACACTTATCCGGAGACCAGTTGGGAGCTTAGTTTGTCCCGGCTGGAGCGGTGCCCTGCTTGAGTTATCTGATTGGCGAAAACCCCGCAAATCCCGCAACCCCACGTATAGACCGGAACCGGATTTCATCATCCAGCGGGAGATCTCGGCCACTTCCCGGGGAAAACTTGCACTATACTTATGGGACTAACGACCATTGTACTTGACGTGCGCGAAAACACGAATGAATCAATAAATGGGTCATGCAGTCTTTTCACAGAGCGAACAACCCCAACTTTTATTGCAACTGGTGACCTGCAGATATAAAAATGCTGCTGTATAATGTGTGTAAAGTGAGCTCTTGGAGCAGCAAAAAATGCCTGTTTCGAAACGGCACACATAAAAACTGAAGGTTTTTTTCTTTCTGTCGTATGATAGTGGGTCGCAAGCAGTGACTTACTGAGAACATAGACGTAAAATCAGATAAGAGATATTACTGATTACCGTGGTAAATATGACGTTGTTTCACAGACAGTAGAAACTATTTCATTGATTTTTTTTTTTTTCCTGTCTTCCTGGGTATCTAATAAAACCACTGATACTTCTCCCATAATGAAAAGTTGCTTATTTTTCTGTCAATTTATGCGTACTTGCGAGTCTATTAATATAGGTGGAACATTCAATATTTAAACAAATATTTTAGTGAAGAAAATGCTTAATATAAGCTTTGGTTGGCAATGGTGGGAAGAATGTTTTTAGATGTTTGAATAATATTTACCAAAACAGTCCTGTAAAGTCTTAGTTACAATCACGTTTCCATTCGAAGAAAAGTTTCTTAGTGATAGATTTTTTTTATTTTCTGACTGTGTAGTATTCATTTTTTCTTAATAAATTACATTCATATTTTAATTGTTGTGGTCAGACGGAAGAGCGGGCCTGATGGCCCGAGTCTCGCCACGTAAAATAAAGCATTAATTCAATAATTGAATTATTTATTTCACATTCAACACAGTCTGTTACATCAATTACTACGACGTTTTGGAAAATTTTATTTTCCATCTTGAGATGGAGATCATGGTAAAATACTCTTTTCCACTAAATAGTTTTACAATAATAAGATCTCTTTTTATACAATATACGTTCCAATATTAAACATCATAGTTCGAAGTACAAGATAAGAAGAAAGTTAATGATAATATGTTTAAAATAAATGGATGAAAGCTAAGAAATTAACCAGCAAATAATTATAGATTTCAAAATAGTTTGTATCTCCTTAAATGTATATGAAACATTGAGACCATGACTTTGTAAATTCTAAGCTATTCAAGCGGGAAGCGAGTGAAGAAAGATGTACAGGGCACTCTTCTCCCACCAACCCACCCAGGCCCCACTTCAACCTTCGTTCCTGCGCCTTCACAATTCAATCTTCGTTCCTGCGCCTTCCTTCACTCGCTGGTTGTACTTCAGAATAGACGTATTTCAATTTACTCATTTATATTCTCGCCTGAACGGCATAGTATATATTATGTCATGGCCTAAAAGTAAATTAAAGTTTTATGAAAGCCCACAAATTCCCAATTAAATTCATTTTGATTCATTGTAATAGTGCAATGAGGTTCACGGCAATTGAATTACAAAATTGTTATTGGACTGTTATTTGCCGGGAATATTTAACAATGCATCCGTTTACAGTTGTCATTAGCAATTATGATGGATGCATCAATGATCGTAACAAACATGGCAGAGTGGTGGGCAGGTCTGGTCAGATGAGACAGGTTGATTATGGTAATAAATAAGTGATAACGCAGGATACATCAGCTATACTTACATGTGGCACTTGCTGACAGGTACTAGTGTGACAAGTATGTTGATTGTTCACGATCGAGTTAGAAACCTTGGCATCAAAATGTAGATCTGCCAATATATCAATCATATTGATACGTAGCGAATATGCACTGATGTGAATTGAAGACATGACGCCTTTATTGCAATGATTCACATACTTATCAATCTGTTAACAGCTTCATTGCATGTGAAACATCCTGATTAATGATTAATATAGTTCATAGATGAACTTCAAATAGTGTATAGTTTGAAAACTAAATGGACAGGCAACGAAACATCATACTAATATGAGAAATAGTTAAACGATAAGATAAACACAAGAAAAATGCAACGGCAAAAGAAAAATAAATTTAATAATAAAATAATAAAATTTAAAAATAAATTTAGGTAGTCAGCCGGTCGACATCGTTAGAGCAGTAGTGCCGGAGCGGTTTCGGACCAGAAGACCGCGGATTCGAGTCCCGCCTCTGGCATGGGTGTTTTGGATATGTCTATGTGTGTATGTCGACCTTTCATTCTTCGCCATCATCTCATCGTCCATACCCCCAGGTCTAACGACCTTGGGGGATAAAAATCGGGATCCACCTAAATTCCTGACCCCCCCCCCCCCCGATAAAGGTACTTGCACCTGCTGAAGTAGGGTGCACGCGTGGTCCGAGTTAGAAGCGAAGAAAAACACAGTATAGCCATTATCGGACGTAATAAAGCAATGAAAGATTGCATTAAAAATAGAATCAGTGAACCAGAATAACATTGTTTCAACAAGTTTTGTTTTCAGAAAATTGTTGCTTGCATAAAGGCATACGTTATACAGTATCCTATTCCTACCTTTTCATCGCTATAGTAGCAAATGCCCAGTGATTTCCATTCCGAGATTAAAAAGTAAAGTTGGAATTCAGTATTCAATAACAAACTGCATTTCATGTCAATGATGGAATGTAATTTTGTACCATTTAATTTAAAAGTTTGCTCCTGTGCTTTCACTAAAAGAGTGATGCGGACGAATGTATTACGTTCATTGCAGTACCTATATTCCTATTCAAACCATGATTTTGCATTACAGGAAACGCATTCAGATTCCGGGACTCGAAAACCGCTATGTTGTGAATACAGTGCGAAAGCTCACCGGGCAGTATGTGCATAATATACGAGTACATCGTAGTAACTCACGACCTTCCAACATAAAACTGACGAGCGTATATTGTCATAATGTGAATTTGCTTTTGCAGTAAGGAATAACAATATAAACTGCGCTGAAAAAGCTGTCGAATTTCAATGACGTCTACGAAGTAATAGAGTTTTCAATAATCACCTCTACAGTGGTAATTTCACTGATTCTGTTAAATAATAATAAAAAAATCTTCCAGTAACACGATACTCTCATATTAAAAAATACAAGATGTTTAATAAATATATAATATATTGTATACGTTTTCATTTAGAAGCTAAACATTTAAAATCATTTAATTAATAATCACAAACGATTACCTATAGATTCTATTCTAAAGTAGTCTTAGAAGCTAAAAAAATATTTACGAGTTAAGAACGAAAAGTTTGACATTATTGTGTACAAATATTATATATTACTATGAGTTTCCAAACCTGCCTAACTATACGCACACAACACGCATATTTTCTTTCCTCTTCTCTCTCAGCCTGCACGCTAAAATGCGAAAGTTAAATACTCGCTCCAAGTCCTCCTTCCAAGAATTCCAAGTTCCTCTACACAGCTGCGGAGTTGCTTTCAGCAACGTTTCACGCGATGACGATTTCTTGGAACCGTTCCAACCACAGGAGGTAACTCAGAAGCGAACAGGTAGAGGAAGGGTGTGTTTCTGGCTGCCGACGTGGCAAACAGAAAGACTGTAATGAATTTCACACGTGCCGGGTTCAAGGCTGTAACCTTTGGGAAAGAAGACTAGGGTGTACTGGCGCAAAGAGAAAAGTTATAAACGAGAAGCGTTACCAAGAAATCATTCTCAAGAAATATTATGACACGGAATTGAAAAAAAATCAATAACTTATAGTATGAAAGCTCAGCATCGTGAATTGGTAAACTGTCAGTTAAAAGTTCAATGCAAAGGGAAAATCCTCCTTAAGGATAGAGTTTTGATAAATAGATGTTTCTTGTAGAGAATAATTAATGAAAGCATGATAACCTCGGATCATTTATGTGTTTAATTGTTGGAATAATTAGTTAAACTAAATTGGAAGAGATTGGCTTAGACACAAAAGATATTCTACACATTTTTAGAGGTATCATATTAAAACATTTCTGTAAATAATTCTAATTTCTAGGTGTCGTTTTGTATTTGAGTAAATGAGTTAAACAGTGCTATCCTTATGGTACGAGTTTATAATTAGATTTTCATAATTTATAATTTTCGACATAGCAAATTCGTAAATGTTTTCAGTTCCGTCAATTCAGTTTCAATTTAATTGCTAAAGACGTTAAAGACAGAGATCAGAATGACCGCATATAAAGTTAATTGTCGCCGGCCTGGATAGCCGACGTCATTAAGGGTAACGAGCCATTGCTGTCTCACGCCTGAAAGGTCGTGGGTTCTAATCCCGCCAGGAGCATGGATGTTTGTGTGTCCGTATGACCGTTACCTTTACCCCCAATGTTACTTACAGTGGTTGCTATTATGCCATTGAGAATTGAAAAGCGACTTTTTTGTCGGCTACACTTTCACTTTTTTTTTCATTTTTTCTGAATAACTTGCGTACTAGTAATGGCCCGTTTCGCAAGAGTGCTCTCGAGAGCGAGGCGAGCGCGACCTTGCGATGACGGAGTGGCGGTCCGCCCCGCCGTGTGGAATGGAGCACCACGTCGCAGCGGCGCCGCGCGGCGCGTACAACGCCGGTGCAGCCGCCCGGCCAGTGCGTTTCAACAATTCAATTAGCACGAAAGCCCCCGAGCCCCCACTCGGCGTCACACCGCGCGGCGCCGCCCCTTCCCTTTGAACGCCGCTTCAATCCGCCCCTCTCCCCCCCACTCCGGCACACACCGTCCCGCCTCGCTTCCATTTGCCCTCTCTGTTCTGCCGTTTAGCCTTGACGCACTGCAACTCGTCCCGTCTCGGGTCGCCACGTCCCGTTCAGACCCATTTCCACGCGTCACGTCTCGACTCATGCGGACCCGACCCGACCCGGCACTACCCGACCCGACCCGGCCAAACCAGGCCCGACCCGGCCCGTCGTGACCCGGCTCCACCCGGACAGGCCCGGCCCTAACCGGACTGACCCGGCCCGGCCCGACCCACCCGAACCGGCTCGAACGGCCCGAACCAGCTCGGCTCGACTGGACCCTACCCGACCCGACACAACACGACACGACACGACCCGACACGACCCGACACGACCCGACACGACCCGACACGACCCGACACGACCCGACACGACCCGACACGACCCGACACGACCCGACGCGACCCGACACGACCCGACACGACCCGACACGACCCGACACGACCCGACCGGACCCAGCTTATAACGTTTCAACCAGCCTCCTCTCGTCCCCTTACATTTCATCCCGACCTGGCATACTGTCTCCATTCTCCTCCTTCCATCCCGACGCTCTAATCCGTTTCGTCTCGTCCAGACCTAATGAGGCTGGTTAGGTTTCAACCCGTCACGAATGGGCGTCAAGGTGAGACAACGAGACTTCTTGGGTCTCGTCTTGACTCCCACATCCTGTCATGACATACCGCACCCCATCCCTACTCAGCCCGAGCTGGCCCCTTCCCTTTACACCGATCCCGACCATCCACATTCTGTCTTGAACCAACACGTCAGATCCCGACTCGCTGGGTTCCGATGCGCCACGACCCGTCACGGTATTCACGATCCCCTGGTGACTATTTTAAACTTTCTCACGTTATTCTGCTTTGCCTGACCAATATTATATTCTTGACCTGTCCTGAGTTCACTCTCTCCGTCCCCTATGTACCAGGATCCGTCCGCTGTCCTATTAAATGGAACTAAATGACGTGATGTTTGTCAGTCCCCAGGACTTCCCTAGTCTTGTATCACGTGAGGAATAGCTCATCTAGGGCTCCATCGTGTTCTGCCTGGTTTTGGTCAGCCTTGTTCGATACCACGCTCAGCGGTCCAATTCGATCTTCAGTCACTACTCACGATAGTTGCATCTGGGACAGCCACCCACTTACTCTGCCACGTCTCTTCAGAGCGCGCTCTTCCTTTGTTAATGCACCGCTCTTCAACACCAACCGTCCATATCCTCCGAGTTCTAATCTTAACCCGTTACATTCCTCCCACGTGTCAGGGCGTGTTTTCCTTATTTCCTTCGCATTTTCTTTCTAAGAGCGCCGTTCGCTTCTTCTCTGCTCCCCCTGCACCTCTGTGCTTCATCACTGCCCTCCAGGCATCTCTCCGCCGGACTTCAAAGCTCTGACCCCCAACAACTAATTGCATTTCGCCTCTCCCGCTCCCGTCCTTTGTGTCCGGTGCCGTATGATGCGCATGTCCATGCTTTTCAGGCACGGATTGAAGCGGAAATAGCTTTGAAGTCATGACCCCAATAAGGATTTTAATTTAAGGTCAAGCTCATTGAATCAGGTCATTCAAATGCATATTGATGAAATTCCAATATTTGTAAAGACAACTATTACTTAGGTTATTTTGCCCTGTACGTTAACACAACCACTGTAGATGCCAAATTTGAAAGAATATGCTTTTTATTTATTTACGTCAAAAACAGTTACAAACTGTGTGTGACGTGCTATGGGGAGAAGTTAATTTGAAGTTACAATTATGTCCAGAAGCAAAACAAGGGGTCATCTCATCATTCGCTCGAGGATCAGGGAAACTGGACGAAAACCTGATCGAGATGGGGGTCACTGACCCAGAAGCTGAAGTACAATACTTGTTACAGGTTCTTTACAATTATACAATACAAATGGTATAAAATACATTAAATGTCATTGTTAAAATTAATATTACTTTCGGTATAGTCTCTAATGACTATATGCTCTTTATAGTCTCTAATTGAATAGAAACAATTGTGCAGCAGAAAAAATTTTACTTGGGATGAGGAAAGATTTTGGATGGGGAGTCGAGCAAAGTGGACTGGTTTGAAATAATCAAGTTTCGACTCTTCCCAAACATTCCTGCCATAGCCCAGGTTAATTAGATTAATTAGATTGATTTCGAAGGACCACCCAGATTTCTGTAAAGAAAGAACAGGTTGTAACCACTCTTGCAGATCTGGGACCGCAAGGATGGAGGAGGAAGGAGAGTGCTTGTTACCATGAAAGAGTTGTAGTCTAAAACACGTAAACATATATTCTAAAGACAAAAAAATACATAAAGATATATCTTAAACTATGCGGGAAGAAGGTACAGGGGGTTACAGCACAAATCACAATATGAATATACAAGTTTCTTGAATCTTGCTCAAGTTGATGTGGCTGCGGGCGGCTCAGCTAGGCCATGCCCAACAGAGGCGGATGAAGTCCAGGGAATTGCCGGTGCCGTGAGTAGCACCACAGAGAACACGAAGAAAACCAGTGAGACACGTAGTGCCGGCAGCACAACTTATAAAACAGTTGATCACAGGTATCACAGACGTGAATACAAAGTTAGCAGTACACGTGGCAGTAATGGTTTGCAGAATAGTTGAATCACAGGCGCCACAGACGTGAATACAAGGTTAGCAGTACACGTGGCAGTAATAGTTTGCAGAATAGTTGAATCACAGGTACCACGTAATAGTTTGTAAACAGTTAATTATGCAGCTCATGAACATGAACACATGGCAGGCAGTACAGGTTCATAAATTGCAGAACAGTTAATTGTACACGCCACATAAACGTGAATACGTGACAAGCAGTGGAGGCGCAATAGTCACCAGTACGTGAGTTGAGCGTAGACGGCAAGAATGGCCGCCAAGTTGAGGCAGCGGCATGCATAGCATGGGGCCCAGGTGATGGCGCCAGGAGAACGGCGTCGCCCATCCGTGCAGCTGCAGACTTGGACGAGCATGGAGAGATTGCTGCGAGGGGAGCAGCATGCAGTATGTCTGCCCATGAGAAGCGACAGAGCAATGCAGAGTGTGCACACCGCAAGGAGGGCGGCACAAGACTCATCCGCTCAGCAGGAGGTCGGACGAGTGCAGTAGGCACGCCGCGGAGCGGCGCGGAGCAGGTCTGTTCAGCAAGGAGACGAGACGAAGACTGATTTGGCGGCTCGACGACTCGGCGAACGGCGAGGCGTCGGTTGGATTTCCAGATAATTCCAGCACAACGGAAAACTCTGGCAGCGGTGGGGGAAGCCTAGGCGTGACGTGAGCGCGCGGGCAGCGCAGCCGCGCGGCGGGAACTGGTGTCACCAGCCGCTTGCGCCAGCAGGGGAATGCTGTAAGGTGGTGCGCTCTGATGGCTAGAAGGAGAAGTTAATACAAGGCATTGGCGGGGGGAAGCGGCAGGCAGGCCGGCTCCCGAGGCAGCCGTTAGCATGTAACGACTTGCAAGAGTATTGCGCCATGACGCAAGCAGAGATTTCCAGGAGGCACAGCTGCACGGTTTCTGCCGTGCGGTGGTGGGGGTTTCCAGCGAAGCGAGTCGGTTGCATGATGTGGCGTGAGAGGAATTCCGAGTAGCGAGGCACTGCCACACGTGCTATTCTGCAGGCTTACAGGAAGCATGATTGCGAGAAATTGCACCATTGTTTTAGAACTTCAAAGAGTTGCATCATTGTGTAAGAGCTTCAAAAGATGTACGTCTTTATAAATGTATAAAAAAAAATATAATTATAAGAATAAAATATAGCTTGCCCTGACATACACCCCCACAGAACGATTAGGTCGTTCGACAAAAAAGATGTTAGGGCAAGCTAGGTAGTTAGGCATAAGATGGGAGTGGTAGGGTGTATGGAGATATGTGGTAAGGATAGTGAATGTAGCCGTTGGTAAGGAAGGTATAATAAACCTTAAACAAGTGAGCACCTCGAAGAGGTGGCAGGTGCGATGGCACACGATGTAGTAAGTAATCTGACATATTGCATAATAATAAGTAATCTCGAATGAGCTTGGACGCCTCGTAAAGGTGGTAAAAAGGATGTTGACAACTAAAATGGCAACGGGTGCCTTGCGAGGTGGCAAGCGCGGAAGTGCAGTAAATAGCAAAGCTAAACACAGTTAAGCAAACTCGAATGAGATTGAGCACCTCGGAGAGGTGGCAAGTGATGCAACAGAATTCTTGACATAGCAAGACTAATGAGGTTTCTCAAAGGAGATGGTGCACCTCGGAGAGGTGATGGGTGCAATAATGCACAAATCCTAACATAATGCAGAATCCTAACTACTAACCTTAACATAATCCTAATTACTAACATATTTCAATGATACAATGAATTTTGGAAACAAATAGCTCTAAATAACTAGCACTAAACAGGAATGTTGCCATAGCAAAGGCTAATGAGGCATATCTCGGATGAGATTTGACAGAATGCACCTCGAAGAGGTTGCAAATGTAAAAATGCAGAATGTTGCCATAGCGAAGCTAATAAGGCATTATCTCGGATGAGATGTTGTACCTCGGAGAGGCTGCAAAGGCAGAAATGCAAAATGCAGTAATGCAAGAATCTTAATGACTAACATATCTACAATATAATGAATTAATTTTACAGCTAACAAAAATGATAAACAAAATGACTCTAAATAACTAACACTAAATAACTATGAATTACCTATGTTTAAGTTACGACACAGCGAATCTTACAGCTAACAAAACAACAAACAACTAACTACAAACAACGAATAGAAAATGACTGTGAAAGACGTGTACTAATCATGAATGGGTAGAGGACACAAGCGATGGATGTGCCTCACAAAGGAGCCTGCCTTGGTTTGAACTTGTACAGTTCGAGTGCGACCATCACGGCCGGGAAAGGTTTGGGTGATTACCCCTAACCTCCACTCAAGAGGAGGGAGATTGTCATCCATTAACAAAACGGGAGTGCCCGATTTGATATTGGGAGAGACAGCTGTCCATTTGGAGCGTTGTTGAAGGGATAACAGATACTCCTTCGTCCAGCGCGTCCAAATGTTGGCAAGTGCATTTTGAGTTTGATTCCAATGACAGCGTACAGATTGCTGCTGTAGTGCATTGGGATCGGGCAAGGCTGTAAGAGGTCTGCCAATTAAGAAATGAGCAGGCGTGAGATAATTGAACTCAGCTGCGTCATCCGTAGGACGTATGAGAGGTCTGGAATTTAAGATCGCCTCAACATGCGTGACAGTAGTTAACAGTTCTTCATAAGAAAGCACGGCTTCGCCTATTTCACGTAGCAAGTGACGTTTTAGGATTTTGATGCCGGCTTCCCAGATGCCGCCAACGTGAGGGGACCTGGGTGGAATGAATGTCCAGTCAATGGAGGAATTAGAGCAAAAATCAATAATTTGTTTTTGAAAGGCTAAAGATTTGAAAAGGTTGTAAAGGGCATGCAGCCGTGAATTGGCTCCCACGAAGGTGGTAGCGTTATCCGAGAAAATCTTAGTTGGAATGCCACGACGTGATACAAATCGCTTAAGGGCCATTAAAAAGGCTTCTGTAGTTAAAGAGGAGACTATTTCGATGTGTACGGCTTTGGTGACCATGCACACGAAAAGTGCAAGATACACCTTGGTGCGGGATTTGCCGCGAATTCCGTGTCTAAGCCAAAAATGCCCTGTATAATCCACCCCCACAATGCCAAAGGTGGGAGATGGGGTCACACGTATAGCTGGGAGGTTTCCCATAAGCTGTTGTGCTGATGTAGGAGCATGGCGAAAACATGTGATACACTTACGTATCACAGATTTGATTGTCTTCCTAATGGAAAGTATCCAATAAGATTGTCGCAAATGGACGGTTAAAAACTGAACATTGGCATGGGCCAGTTTCAAGTGGGCGTCATTAATAAGTGCCCTAGTAAAGTGATGCTTAGAAGGTAAAATTAGAGGGTGGAGAGTGTCGAAAGACAGCTCGGCCTCTGAGATTCTGCCACCTACACGCAGGCAGCCATTGTTATCAACAAAAGGATTGAGCGAAACGAGGCCACTGCTAGAGGGACATGTGGCTCCGTCGTTGAGCGCCTTGAACACAGGGAGAAAGGCATGATGTTGTACGATTTTGATGCATGTTAATCTTGCATGATTAAGCTGGTGAGCAGAAAGAGACTTAGTGGGACTAGTGGAGTCCGAAGCTAGTTCTGACTTGGCGGATTTAAGACATGTGACAAAGCGAAGAACATATGCCATAACGCGAAGTGATTTTTGAAAAGAGCTGTAGTAAGAGCATACTCTTTCGTTCAGGTACGAGTCGCGAGGCTTGCAGACTAGCACAGGTGCGTTGCTGACAGTTACAGAAATGCTATTTGGCCATGAGGCTGACTCAAGAGTTAAGAATTGTGGACCGTGCCACCAAATGTCCGAATTTAACAAATCCTTGGGCTTGACGCCGCGTGAAAGTAAATCCGCAGGATTAAGAAGAGATTGAATGTAACGCCAAGTGAAGCCGTTTGCATTTTCCCTAATAAATTGTGCACGATTACGCGCAAACACATTGCCCTTGAGGGGTGGTGAGTTAATCCAGTCCAACACTATCCTGGAGTCAGTCCATAATAGGACAGCATTGGGAGAAAGTTCATGAGAAAGAATTTTAATAGTTTTAATCATAAGCTTGGTCAGAAGGACGGCAGCACAGAGCTCTAAGCGAGGAATAGTTAATGCGGTGTCACCCTTGCACTTCATATTAGAGGGCACTACCTTGGATTTGGCACAGAGTAAATTTACAGTATATGTACCGTGTTCATTCACAGAGCGTACATAAATGGCTGCTCCGTAGGCTATTAGACTGCTGTCGGAGAAGCCATGCAGTTCAATGGAGGAGTAATCAGATGGCAGAATGCATCGTGGAACATTAATCGTAGGTATGTCAATTAATGACGTAAAGACTTCTTGCCATTTAAGGGCAATGTCAGGTGGGAGTGATTGGTCCCAATTGAGGGAATATTCCCAGAGTCTTTGAAATAGCAGTTTGCAAACAATTATGCAAGGGGCCAGTAGGCCTAGTGGGTCGAATAAAGAACATATGACAGACAGCATAGTTCTTTTAGTAAATTTTGTGACATTAAAATTAATTTTGTCTGACAGCACTAGGGTGAACATGTCAGTCACAGTGTTCCAAGAAATACCTAAAGTGGATACTGCTTCGGGGGCTTTGGACTCGAAAATTTTGTGGCCTGACTTGGCCAGCAAGTGATCCGGAAGATCTGACAAAACAGACTTGTCATTCGAAGCCCATTTACGCAAAAGAAAACCACCCTTTGCCAACAAACTGTTTAATTCAGAGATAGTTTGCTTGGCAGCATGCAGGTTGGGAGATGAATGTAAGAAATCATCAACATAAAAATTGGATGTTAGCACATGTGAGCCGATAGGGAAGTCAGCGCCTTCGTCAGTGGCCAGCTGATGCAAAGTGCGAACAGCGAGAAAGGTGGCTGGTTTTAAACCATACGTCACCGTAGTTAAGACAAAATCCTGGATAGGTTGAGAGGGAGAGTCCCTCCATAAAACACGTTGTAGGTTCCAGTCAGATGGGTCTACATTAACTTGGCGAAACATCATTTTAAGGTCGGCAGCAATGCCAATTTTATGAATTCTAAATTTAAGTAAAATATCAAAGAGATCGTCTTGGATTTTGCTACCATTTAATAGCGCATCATTGAGGGAAATACCAGTAGTGGTTTTAGCTGAAGCGTCAAACACAACCCTAGTTTTAGTAGTAGAGCTGGAAGGTTTGAACACTGGATGATGAGGAATGTAATAACTGATAAGACTGTCACAGCTGGGTGCTGGTTGCATATGTCCTAATTGAATATATTCGTTAATAAACTCATGGTAGTCCTGCTTTAATTCGGGATCCCTTTCAAGCCTTTTTTCAATTGCCAGAAAGCGTTTAATCGCCTGAGGTTTGGAGTCGCCTAGTGAATTTAATTTGGAATTAACAGGGAGCTTGACCGAGTATCTGCCAGAGGCGTCCCTCGAGTGAGTAGCTACGAAGTGAGATTCTGCTATTTCCTCCTCATGTAAAATTGGATGGAGAGGCGAGACTTCCTCTACCTCCCAAAAGTGTTTGATCTGATCAGGTAACTCAAAGGGCGTCTGAATCAGATTGCAAGGGGCTTGTGAGGGCGCAGTGGAGCGTGGGGTACGACCAGCAACAATCCAACCTAATTTTGTGTGCTGTAGCACAGGATAGGCACCATCGGATCTGGTTAGCTTATCTGGCAGTAAAATGTCAAAGAAAACCTCCGCACCAAGCAAGAGATCGATGGGTTTAATATTATCAAAGTGAGGATCTGCATAGACTAGATTTGCGGGCAAATTCCAATTGTCGCAATTAAAACTATGTGAAAGAGTGCCAGGAATGCTATGCACAATTGAACAATTTATCTTACAAGACCAGCTATCAGGAACATTACAAGGTCTAATTGTTAAAGTAGCGCTGTGAGTGCTTGTTAAAGCTTCTGGACCAATACCAGAAATAGTCACAGGCATTTTCGTTGTAGGTAACTTAAGAGATTTTACCGTGCTCCAAGTAATTAAGTTAATACCACTTCCAGTGTCAAGAAGAGCAACAAAGGGCTTAGACCTGCCATTATTAGAAGAACAGCTTACTAAAGCTGTTGGAATGAGAGTTGAAGTGGCTGGCTTGGCAGCACTGGTCGCAACAGCTGATGCAGCTTGTTGATTAGCAGGAGGTTTATCACCAAAATGCAAAAGTTTGTGGTGATTCTTATTGCAAATATCACATTTTGTAGTACAGGAATGACCATGGGTCTTCGGGTGAAAACATCTAAAACATCTACCTTGCTTGACAATGAAGTCGTAACGAGCTTTAGGTGACAATTGTAAAAATGAAGGACAGTTCTTAATCAAATGTTCAGAATTGCATTTAGGACAAACTAGTGACTTGCCTTTTCCCGTGTTGTTGACATCGCCTGCCCTGGCGGTGTTAGACTTGTCATTAACGTGAGAATTTGAAGCGTATACATTAGGATTGTCAAAAACTCTTAAGCTTCGTTGATGTAGTTCTAGATATTGTAACAAAGAATCGAAAGTGGGGAGCTCACTGCTATTCAAGGACAGTTCCCATTGCTTGAGAATGTCAGTGGGAAGACTTTTGGAAATTAGTGCAACGAGCAACAAATCTGACAAATCAGTATCAACGTTGATGCCCTTAATTGCATTCACATGTAATCTAAAGTAGTCAATTAAATTTTGCAAGGAAGAAGCGGAGCCCTTTGCTAATGCAGGAGGATTTAAAATCGAATTCAAGTGAATGCTAACGATAGCCCTGGGAGAGTCATACCGTTGCTTCAGTAATTCCCATGCAACTGTAAAGTTGTCATCGGTAATGGGCAAGTTATGCAATAAATCTTTGGCTTGTCCCACAAGTGAGCCTGATAAGTAATAAAATTTATTAGCATTGGGCATGTCATCTTGACATATAAGGCCTTCGAAAATGTTTTTAAATGTGAGCCAATTAGCTTGATTACCATCAAAGGTGGGCAATTTAATCTCAGGTAATTTAATATTGCACTTAGAACTTCTAGAGGTACAGTTAGAATGGCTTGATCTGTTGGAAACAGAATCATTGTCAGCGAGAGCTGAATTATAATTAGATAGTGCCTCATCAGCTGCAGCGAGAACCTCATGATAACTATTGACAAGATCACGCAATTGAGAAGAAGTCTCGTCAGATGGATCAATATTGTCAGTCAGATTATCAAGTTTGTCAAAAATTCTAATGAGCAATTCCTTTCTGGAAGTTAATTGTCGGCAGGTGAGCGCGGTGAGTGGCTCATTCTCTGTGAGAAAATTTGAAAAGGAGGTGCAATCATCCTTCAACTTGGCCATTAAGTTAATAACCTTCTTAGGGAGAGTTTGTGATGCCATCTTGGGGTGCGCAATTGGCAATTGATGGGCACAGAATAGAAAGGAATGTTGAGGGATCAGAAGGGAGCCCTAACCTAATAGCAATTAACACTGAATTTTCCCCAAAAATACATAAACACTAAACAAAGCACACTGTATGTACATGTGACACATAAAAGGCAAGTAATAACACTGATGTGTATACATGAGACATTTAAAATTGCAATAAAAGGCACAAATGTGTGTGTATATGACACAATAAAAACACTTGAAATCAAGAAAGCACATAAAAATGTAAAAACACAAATGTATGCATGTGAAGTTAAAGTTGGCAATCAGTGATTGTAATCTTTACAAGCAAGCAAGCAAGTAAATCCCCTGAATAGACGCACATCTATGAAGTTATTACACTTACAAATTTGTTGAAAAAACAGCTGAGTGGTGCAGCATCAGTAGTGGAACAGCGTACAGCTTCGTTACATGATACAGGAGCAAACAGCCACGTTACACGATACAGGAACAGTAAGTACATGTAACATTTTAAATCAGGCATCAGTGTGTTGCATAAAACAAGCACATTGACAAAGCAAATACAATTAACACAAGTATGTTACACAAAAAAGTACATTGATATGCAATTAGCACAAATTTGTTACACAAAAAACAAGTACATTGATATGTAATTAGCACAAGTATGTATATATAGTAACAAGCACACTCGACAAAATATGATGGCTCAAAAAGGCACATGCAAAGTGAATGCTGATGTAAGTATCAGCTTTAATGCCTGGTAGACATTGACAATGGAAATACAAAAAGAATGTGCTGATGTGAATATCAGCTTGGTACCTGGAAGGCATTAAAAAAAGAAATTAGGCATATATAGGCATATGTAAATTTACTGGTAAAAATCCGAAGCTCGAAGGAACAAAATGGTCCGAAGAGCATATGCAGAATACATGAAATAACATATGAAAATATCCATAGGTTTACTGGTTCAAATCCCGGCTCGGAGGATCAAAATGGATGGGGAGTCGAGCAAAGTGGACTGGTTTGAAATAATCAAGTTTCGACTCTTCCCAAACATTCCTGCCATAGCCCAGGTTAATTAGATTAATTAGATTGATTTCGAAGGACCACCCAGATTTCTGTAAAGAAAGAACAGGTTGTAACCACTCTTGCAGATCTGGGACCGCAAGGATGGAGGAGGAAGGAGAGTGCTTGTTACCATGAAAGAGTTGTAGTCTAAAACACGTAAACATATATTCTAAAGACAAAAAAATACATAAAGATATATCTTAAACTATGCGGGAAGAAGGTACAGGGGGTTACAGCACAAATCACAATATGAATATACAAGTTTCTTGAATCTTGCTCAAGTTGATGTGGCTGCGGGCGGCTCAGCTAGGCCATGCCCAACAGAGGCGGATGAAGTCCAGGGAATTGCCGGTGCCGTGAGTAGCACCACAGAGAACACGAAGAAAACCAGTGAGACACGTAGTGCCGGCAGCACAACTTATAAAACAGTTGATCACAGGTATCACAGACGTGAATACAAAGTTAGCAGTACACGTGGCAGTAATGGTTTGCAGAATAGTTGAATCACAGGCGCCACAGACGTGAATACAAGGTTAGCAGTACACGTGGCAGTAATAGTTTGCAGAATAGTTGAATCACAGGTACCACGTAATAGTTTGTAAACAGTTAATTATGCAGCTCATGAACATGAACACATGGCAGGCAGTACAGGTTCATAAATTGCAGAACAGTTAATTGTACACGCCACATAAACGTGAATACGTGACAAGCAGTGGAGGCGCAATAGTCACCAGTACGTGAGTTGAGCGTAGACGGCAAGAATGGCCGCCAAGTTGAGGCAGCGGCATGCATAGCATGGGGCCCAGGTGATGGCGCCAGGAGAACGGCGTCGCCCATCCGTGCAGCTGCAGACTTGGACGAGCATGGAGAGATTGCTGCGAGGGGAGCAGCATGCAGTATGTCTGCCCATGAGAAGCGACAGAGCAATGCAGAGTGTGCACACCGCAAGGAGGGCGGCACAAGACTCATCCGCTCAGCAGGAGGTCGGACGAGTGCAGTAGGCACGCCGCGGAGCGGCGCGGAGCAGGTCTGTTCAGCAAGGAGACGAGACGAAGACTGATTTGGCGGCTCGACGACTCGGCGAACGGCGAGGCGTCGGTTGGATTTCCAGATAATTCCAGCACAACGGAAAACTCTGGCAGCGGTGGGGGAAGCCTAGGCGTGACGTGAGCGCGCGGGCAGCGCAGCCGCGCGGCGGGAACTGGTGTCACCAGCCGCTTGCGCCAGCAGGGGAATGCTGTAAGGTGGTGCGCTCTGATGGCTAGAAGGAGAAGTTAATACAAGGCATTGGCGGGGGGAAGCGGCAGGCAGGCCGGCTCCCGAGGCAGCCGTTAGCATGTAACGACTTGCAAGAGTATTGCGCCATGACGCAAGCAGAGATTTCCAGGAGGCACAGCTGCACGGTTTCTGCCGTGCGGTGGTGGGGGTTTCCAGCGAAGCGAGTCGGTTGCATGATGTGGCGTGAGAGGAATTCCGAGTAGCGAGGCACTGCCACACGTGCTATTCTGCAGGCTTACAGGAAGCATGATTGCGAGAAATTGCACCATTGTTTTAGAACTTCAAAGAGTTGCATCATTGTGTAAGAGCTTCAAAAGATGTACGTCTTTATAAATGTATAAAAAAAAATATAATTATAAGAATAAAATATAGCTTGCCCTGACAGATTTTTTTATCGAATTTAATCCTTTAATGTCATCTGGCAGGGTATTGTAATGTGATTTTTTTTGAGCTGTTGATACTGTCACCTGATGAATATGATTACTACGTCGAGTGTTGTAGTTATAGACAACGGCGTTTGCTGAAAATATATTCCCGCCCTTAAGTAAGTCATTTTTTACAAAAACCACTGATTCATACATGAAGAGGCAAGGTAATGGTAAAATATCTAGATGAATAAAGAGAGGCTTACAAGAATCACCTGTTGGGATTGACTTATTAATCTTATTATTTTTGCTAGATGTTGAATTTTAAAGATGTAAAGCTCTCTCCCAACCGCGCGAAGCTAAGTCCAGATAATAGTTTTGTCCATTCAAACACAATGATGATATGAATATTCTCGAACTGATAATGATTTTCGCTAAGTGAATTTTCCTGTAGCCAGTCCTAACGATGATTTCCGAGTTATCGAACATGTCTTTGCAATTAAAAAATGTACCTGGACAACACTATCTCTCTCATAAAGAGAAGAATACCAATACATTGGTCAGCTTTGTAGAATAAATAAAAACAAACTGATTAGAATTACTTATAATTATTTGTGAAAAATAATTATACCCTTACTGTTAGCTGAGTCAGCTAACAGTAAGCATATAAGCTGTTAGCTAAGTCAGCTGATAAAAAAGCAAAGGAGTAAATGAATAATATAAACAAGTCTCCCCATTTTTCGTACTTCCAATTATCAAGATATCCTAAATGCTTTACAAAGAAAGAACTTCGTACCAAGAACTGATACGTCTAGTATCGAACACTTGTCATGGAATTCTGTATTTAGCAAACAAATTAGACTTCGATTCCCAGCCCGCTCCTCACCGCCCTACGCATCCCACGAAATCCTCCGCTCCCGCCCCCTACGTGCTCTCCGCCGCGCGCCTGGATTTGCGAATTCGCTTAATTACGCGATTACACCGCGTTCCGCGTGCCACGCGTAAATGGAAAGTCATATCCGGCGCGGAATAGCCGAAACGCGCGGTTAGCACAAAGCATTATGCTCTAATTTAGCGGCCGCCGCGCGGTGCTCTTTTTTTGTTGTTGTTGCTGTTGTTGTAAGGCGAGACCGCTATTGATTCCAGTGGCCGTAAATTACTTGGCGCGTGGTCGCGGCGCCCGGTTAAAACCGCGAGATGAAACATGTTGCCGCCTTTCCTCCGGGGTGCCATCCACTTCCTCGTCGCCGTTCATGCGCGCCGCCGTGTAATGGTCGCTGGCCGGGGCGCCACCCGGCCTCGTCCACCCCCACCCCCCCACGCCCCCGCCCGGGCCCGAGCCAGGGCCACCCCACGCCGCGCAGTGGGCCGCCACACGCCACGAAACGCTGGTGAAAGAAGTAAAGCGGCCCGCCGCCCTCATTTGATTGCTATGTACAGGATTCCATGACAACTGACGGATACTAGGCGTATCAGTTCCTGGTGCGAAGTTCTTTCTTTGTAAAGCATTTTAGATACGTCGATAATTGGAAGTACGAAAAGTGGGAAGACTTGTTTATATTATTCATTTACTCCTTTGCTTATTTGTCAACAGTACAACAACTTATAATTCAGTATACTGCGAGTGCTGCTTGCCAGCCAGACTGGAGCCGAATGTAATTATGTCACCGCAGCCACCGCGACCTACTTAATTGTGGGAACGAATTGAATGATTTATTAGTTATTCCGAGCGCGTCAACTTCTATAGTCGTTAGTCCCGGAAGTGTGGTGCATATTTTTTTTCGCGGGAAGTAGCATCTTCCCTTGCTGGATGGTGAGATCCGTCTCCATCCGTCGGCTAACGGGGTTTCCCCCTACCGGGTATCTCCCACCAGCGGGGCACCGCCCTTACCGGACAAGCTCTAAGTTTCCGACCGTTCTCCCAAAATGTGTGATAGTGAACTACATGTAAGTGTGGGTGTGTGTATGTATGGGATGGGATGGGACAAGGAAGAGGAAGGAAAGATCGCGCGGTCCGAGGCCATTTGTTAGTGGGCTGCTTCGGCATTCGCCTGGTGGTGGTCAAAGAAACCACGGAAAACTGCCGATCAGAGCACCCGTCCGCTAGAATTCTCCTCCAGACAGCGACTGACCTAGCTATTTAGCTGGTGTAGAAAATTGTGCCATTGTCGGGCCTCCAACCTAGGACTTCCCGGTTAGAATCACTGCAATGACATCAGTTCATGGCCGGAGTCACCTCTCCTGGTGGCAAAGGAAGTAAAGCGGCCCGTGTACTGCGAGTGCTACTTGCGGGACTGAGTGAAGCTGGATGTAATTGAAGTGGTGGAAACAAAAAGTTCGATGTCACATTTTTCCGGTTTTGAGTTAGCGGCAAAGCTGCTCTTAAAATATAAACTCAACTTTCTAAGCCTAAACGTTCGTTGTCCGTGAACTCTGTGACATCTGTAAAGTGTCCTTCAACTATTAATGTTAAGAGAAAATGATCAATGTACGGAACTTTGAACCTTTTGGCTTGCTCTTCACAATCTGAAGCTCCTGGACATCAAACGTCTTTGTTTTCTCCGATTCAATAATGTCACCTCCGCCACCACTATCTGCTTATTTGTTAACCTGAAGAAATAGTAGGTAGCTGTGAACAGATATGAGATGAGACCAGGCACGACCAAAAGCTCGCACTGATTCGATTACTTTTATTTATGCATTGGGTTTTAAAGACCCTTCGGCTGCTGAGCTCATTAACGCTAATAAGTGATGACCCAATGAGTTAATAGCGATAATGACGAGGTAAATAATAGAGCAACCATGGAATGAGAGGCAGTTGGAACGAGAGATCTACGAGAAAATCCACCTAATGCAGCTCGCCAACCACAAGTTTCTCCGGGGATCGAACCGGCGCCGCAGCGGGGGGAAACGTGTGCCCCAACCATTAGGCCAGGTGCCTTTCCTGCGCTGATACCTCCTTAGAGAAAGGATCGCGACGTCGCTCTAGTGCCCTCAGAATTTAGGCGGCTCTGGGACGTCAGGAAGGTCTTCTACTTCATGACCGCCCCTGTCTTCCCCGCTACCGCATTTTCCTCCCGGTACACGTCATCGGCCTCTGAGCCCCTCTCCGCGCTGGCACCGCCATTCGTCTTCGAAGGGGCGACGTTGATCCCAGACCTCTGAGGCTTCTGGAGTCGATTTTTCGGAGCCCGGGTGGTAACTACTGGTGCATAACAAGATAAAAAGGCAGGAAATAGATAATAGCGTTTTCCCCACGTAGCTTCTATATTTTCTATCGGTACACTTTTGAAGATATGTAACTTGAGAATTCAAGACATGTGTTAGGAGAACATTATTTTTTTCATATACTGAACTAATTCTAATTAAGCAAAAACTTAAATTACCCTCGTACAATGGAATGGGAAAACAGGTTTTGTAATGACAATATTGTTTTTGACTTATCTGTCCGGGTGACGCCGCGTCGTTGGCTGAGATGCCGACGTTTCGCCTGTGATGACGTAGGCTTCCTCGGGGCAACGACACCGCGGTTCTGCGCGTTCGGTATTCAGTTATATACTGTCCGGTCTGGGCGAAATGCGGGCCTTGTATCATATCTATAGTACATAAATAGTATACAATATAATTACAAATATGTTTGTTCTTCTTCTTCACTTCATGGATTAGGCTACTGCCTGTTCCGTCCTCACAGTTTCTCTCCATCGTTTTCGTGGCCTTCCCACGTCTCTTCTTCCTCTCGGCGCGTATAACAAAGCTGCTTTGGGAAGTCTGCTATCACTCATCCTTTCCACATGTTCTACCCATCTTTGTCTATATTCTTGCATTCTAGAATTAATTGATGTCACTTTTCTTATTTCTTCATTTCTTATTCGGTCTTCTCTTGTGCATCTTTTTATTCTTCGCAGAAATTTAATTTCACTACTTTGTATTCTTGTCAGTGTTTTTTGTGTTAATTCCCAGCTTTCGCAGCCGTAATGTAGGAACTGCCATGGTATTGTAAAATTTAATTCTTGTTTCCGGTCTTGTCTTATTTTTTTAGTGTTGTGTATCGTTCCACATACTTTTTGATATTTCGTTAATTTATTGTCAATATCTTTATCTTTTTCATAACTTATTTTACACCCTAAATAATTAAAGGAGAGAACTTGCTCTATAATTTTGTTTTCAATCACAATTTTTGACCTTACTGTGTCCTTCCCCCTGAATGCCATCACTTTTGTTTTTTTTCTTTTGATATATTAATGTCTTAGCTTTTGCAAATTTATGAAGGTGGTGTACTACTGTTTGTTATTTCACAAAAATACACGATGCCCCCCCCCCAAAAAAATCGTCGGCTGAATCCGCTCCTTCTCCTCCTGCTGACATGTGTGGTAGCAAACTACATGTAAGTTAACTGTGTATGTTTATAAGGATGAAAATGAAACGTCTATGATTGGTCTGCCGTTTGTTACGCATTCGCCTGGAAGTGATTAGAGAAACGACGGAGACTGCCGATCAGAGCAGTCTGTTAGAATTCTCCTCCAGGCAGCGGCTGAATTAAACCTAATTATACGTAAGCTTCCGCGCCTCGAGTTCATGACTTCTTGGCTGTCCGGATGACGCCGCGTCGTTGGCTGAGAGGCCGGCGTTTCGCCGGTCATGTCGCAGGCTTCCTCAGGGTAGTAGCTACCCTGAGTAAAGTCACTACCCTGAGGAAGCCTGCGACATGACAGGCGAAACGTCGGCCTCTCAACCAACGACACGGCGGTACCCGGACAGTCAAGAAGTCTTAAACCTAATTATGCAACTAGTGTCGAAAACTCGCCTCCGTCAGGTCTCGAATCCGAGTGCCTCACTGTCAAAGACACTGCAATGGCAACAGCCGTTGCCCTGCACTATCGCAGCCAGTGTTCGACGATGCAGGTCTGTGGGTCGACCCACTGTGCAGCGCGGAATGGCCGCTACAAAAAAGGCCTCCGGCGTTGCAGCCGCTGTCACCCGCCGTTGCGCAAATATTTAACGCGCGCATAACGGGGTAGACCAGCCAAAACTGACCCTCTGAGTGCTCTAATATTTAACGCGTTGTCTATCACTGTCGCAGAAAATCAGAAACAATTTGTTGAGGTTCCACGTTCAAGAGTGCTAATAGATGTTGTCTTCATTATTGATAGACTTCGCGGAACTGGTTGGTAGTGTTATTAAAGCAGTTACATATAATGACCGGAAACAATAAAAGCATTTATTTGTAAACATACAGACAAAACTGAATTTCACTGGAAACTATTGGTGCTACATCAGCACATACTTCTCACATTATTTGTAACTTTCGCAAATTTGAGAACATACAGTGTTCAACAAAACTGTAACCTTCACCAGTTTTATAAGTGTACTTTTCTCTAATCCGAAAAAACAATTAAGGATTAAATTTTAAAAATTTGAGTCATTCTTAGGAATTTTTAATTGTCTATATTTTACATAGTCATTCGCCAAAACTCATATTATAGAAAACTTGTGCATGGTCTTATCAAAAAAATATTTCATTAAAAAAACAATATATATCTTTAACATTGTAGTTAGAGAAAGAAAACTCAAAACTTTTCCAATTTTCAAACATTCAAAGAAATTCAAACCGCATTGTAGGCACAAGAGCTGTTCATGGATAAAGTAACAGAAAGAAACACGAACGGATGGACGTTTTGGGCAATTTTTGGGAATCAAGAACCCACAAAACGTGGTATCTGGCTACACAACGTATTAGGGGAAGTAATTTATTAGAAATAAGGAAAATAGTTTTCCTCTTTTTCTATATTAAGATACCCACAATACAGATAACAATTCAGTTATTCTGTCAAACAATCGTCCCTTTCCACTGATTATATTACTTTCTCATTATTACGTAAGATTATAGTAAAGAGGAAGTAAAAGTAGCTGTTTCATTGTTCTTCTTAACTCTTTTTCAGATAGATTATTAATGTCAATATCATTTGTCAGTGTTTAATTACCCTTACGCAAACAGCGTAAATAGAAAAAGTAATATATGTGTGTTTCTTTTGTTGCAGATCTCTTCGGGAACCAGCTTCTGCAGAGTAAGTATTAAATTATACTCCTGAATCAAAAAAACAGGTTTCGTTCTTTCCAGTTATCATCTACCACATAATCATTAACATAAATACTCTAATTAGTGAAGTTTTACTCCATTAGTGAGATAACAATGGATGTGTATGAAAAGGGAAAAACTTTTTTGAATATTTTTTATTCATTTAACGGCAAAAGATCAGGGAAACTGTACCCGACGTTTTAGGTAGAGGAAGCTGCATTTAGTCTTCAGTAATTCAAGAACCATTTTGGGGCAACTCTTTTTAAAATATATTCGTTATCGCAAAAGATATCAAATTGTATGAAACTCTTACAATACATATGAAAACTAAATGGTAGGATTAATCTCTATAACAAAAATGAAAATTACATGAACAGTTTTCGAAGGAAAATAAACTTTAATTGTTTTGTTAAAAATATAAAGATACTGACTTCAATTTAATATATTTAATTCTTTATTAACTCAAAGCCCTCTGACATTCCACCAACATTATTACACTTACATTGTCCGCCCTCATAACTCGCATTAAAATTTGTGCATTTTGTCCAGCTATGGTCCATATACTTCTCGCCATTATGCCCGGCACAATTCGCAGATCTAGAATGTTTATGAAAGAATGCAGGACTATTATTTTGCCAACGTACATTTTTTAAAACTAATTTAAATGCTTCTATTGAACCTAGACCAGTTCTTGAAGTGTTTAACTAAGAGCCTCTCCTGAGTGTTCACACGAGAAACATATTTTTACTTTTTTAAAAAAGGTCTCCAAGAAGTAATAGCTAATAAGATTGAACATACACAGAAAAAGAAAAATGTTTCGATTATAAAAAATTCCCAAATAAAACGAATGTAAATAAATATGCGGTTTGAGAAAGACTGACATTAAATTCAAAATATGGATATTAAAAATATATTCGAGGTTAAAAAATAAAAACTTAAGATTACAATCCAAACAAATGTACAAAAATTGCTCGAAAACTGCTAATTAAAAATAGAATAACTCAACAAGGCAGTCAAAAAGTTTGTATAATGAGTATATACCCTAAAGGGGCGTAAGAAAAGGTAGGCAAAAATATGAAGAGGAAATACCGGAGACATACGAGGGTAGTGCCCCCAGCGGCTAATATTTTAAAGTCTTTTAAGAAAACGCTCGCCAAAGCAAATGAGTGCAAAAGGAACAAAGGGGGAAGAAAACGGAAGGAGCGAGCTGAAGAAGCCGAGGGGAAGAGGAAAGAAAATAAAGCACCGCGGGGTGGGGGTGGAGTGGTGGAGGGGATGGAGGGGGCGGGGCGAGCGCCGCGTGCGCGCGAGTGGCGGGGCCGCCGTGATGTAGCGGGCGCGTTTATCCTCCGGCGCCGTCGGGATTCCCAAGGAGTTTATTGTGGCGCCGGCGGCTCCGGCGTTTCATTCCGACCCCACCGCGCCCCTGGCGGCGCTTGCTACAACCTTCGCCTAGCCACCGCCCACTCCGTTGTTGCCGCCTCTGATCTTGCCACTCCCTCTCCGTTCTCACCACCCCCTCGTCGCCTTTGCCACCTCTCCGCCCTTCCCACCCCTCACCTCCTTTTCAAGCTCCTCTCCGCACTTGTCACCCCTTGCCAACTCCCCTCCCTTTCCAAACTCTCTTCAGCATTTCTATTCCCTCTCCGACTTTGCCACATCCTCTCCGTCTTTACCACTTCATCTCCGCCCTTCCCAATCCCTCTCCGCCCTTGCCAACACACCTTCGCCCTTGCACCTCCTCTCCACTCTTGACACCCCCTTATCTTCTTAGCAAGCTCCTCTCCGCCCTTGCGACTCCCTCTCAGCCCTTGTTAACTTCTCTCTTCACTGGCCTCCTCCCCTCCCTTGCCACCCGCTCTCCACCCTTTCCACCCCTCTTCGCCCTTGCTCCCCATCTCTCCACCCTTGCGTCTTCGCATCTGTCCTTGGTAACCTCTCCACCCTTGCCACACACTCCACTCTTGCTACCCACAACATATCACGCCCTGACCTGACCCTTCCAACATTTCCATACCCCGATCTCATAACCACCTACGTCGCCGTTCACCTTACGACTGCCCATCTTTTACATTCACAATTACCCTTTCTGCACCTACAAAGACCCTCCTGAGACATACTCTCGCTCAACTAATCCTTGCTCTCCCTTACGCCTTGCTCTCTTTCCCAAACTTAGCCAGTTTGTGCGCTAGACCCTAGCCAACATCTTACCCTCCCATGATTATCTTACACTTCCGTCTATTGATGTTACAGTTTTGCTACCATACCCGCTTCTGCATCTTGTGTTAAAGATATAAGCGATTCTTCTGCATACCTTTCCTTTACTTCCTTCACGCTGACCTCCACATGTGCATCGTTTAGAAAGCAAAATCGGACCACGATTATAATGTAATTAATGGCATAGGTACCTCAATTATTCATCTCCTCAGTGAGCACATCAATTCAAAAACTTACATTTAATGTTGATGTTAATTAACGTCCACTTTGTTGCATTATAAAGTTCCCTTACGTTCATTATTTAATATTTATAATGTTTCTAATTAAGGTTGGTGTAATAGTTGGTGTGTCTTTTCCTCAATAAATCATTGAAGAAGTTCCTCTTGCTGCTACGGAGCAGAAACTAACATAACTCTTATTCAGGACCTGCTGACTAAATTTTGATACGTTGTTCTCTCCCTGCACAAATAGTAAACTCACCAGATGTAACCTCCTCCGACCGGCAAGTTCCCCATGACGTTCTTGCGCAGGGGCGCCTCTTCCAGCTAGAAGGTTACTAGTGCTCCGGACTAGAACCCCAGCGTTTAAGCCGCTCCGGACGTGCGATAAATTGCCACTTGCCTCCGGGATGAAGCTGCTGCCACGTTGAGTTCGTCCCGAAAGAGAAACCTCCGCCACGAGGGAGAGAGAGAGAATTATCACTATGCGCCGAAGCGGGCAACTTTCCCTCGTCCCCTTATGGGTAAAAATGCGGATTAGTGCGGAATGAGAGGAGGTACGACCGTTATGTTCGAGAGTTGCAGCTGCAATATCAAACCTCTATTTTGCCCACGTTTGCGAGCACGGAGGTAATTTGGTCTCAAAGCCCATACGTTTTGTTACGACGTAACTAGGCATTGTACATCTTGAACGAACGGGTAATTGAGGGGGCAGATAATTATTATATTACTGAGATTTATCATTTAAAACTCTTTAATATCGTTAATAAGTATCTTTTTACTTTGTTATGTTCGAATGCTAATAATAATACCACATAAACATCTGCAAGTAGGTCTTTTTCGTCCGTAACTGACTCTCCCTATCAAGCTTTTCATTACGCTTAACACTTTCGTCATTCATGTACCGTTCCGAACCAGCATTCACATTTTCGACATTGTTTTTTATTCGTCCCTCTTCACCGCACATTGACCTCTCGTCTTCACCCCATGCCAACCCCTCCTCTTCACCCCACGCTGACCTCTCCTCCTCACCCCACGCCAACCCATCCTCTTTACCCCATGCCGACCCCTTCTCATCACCCCATGCCAACCCCTTTCATCACCCCATGCCGACCCCTCCTCTTCACCCCACGCCAACCCCTTCTCTTCACCCGACAGAGACCCCTCCTCCTCAACCCAAGCCGACCCCTCCTCTTCACCCCATGTCGACCCCTCCTCTTCACCCGACGCCGACACCACCTCTTCACACACGTCGGTCCTTCACCCAACTGAGCACCTAACTCCCGACTCACTCGATATTGCAGGCCCACCACCCTCACCGCCCCTTCTCACCCTACTCTGCGCTTTCTCTCTCCACGCCAGCCCCCTCTCCATCCGCCGCACCCTGCCCCCAACTCCTTTTCTCACCCCACGCCGCACTCCCTCACCCTGCGCCGCCGCCCCTCAACCCCGAGGGCCCCGCGAGATGGAAAACCCGCTGTTTATGAGGAGTCCTTTTTTTAACGAGAACGGCGAGCAATATTTTGGCAACTTCTTGCGACGAAGTCGGCGGCGACGGCAGCGCACTCACTCTAGCGTCGGCGTAATAAAGCAGCGGAGCACGAAATGGCTGCGCGGCGCGGCGCAGCGGCGCGGGCCGGCTGCGGAGCCGGCGCTGGCGACGCGGCGCAGTGGGCCGCGCGGCGGAACCCAGGGTTGCCAACTCCCACTCGGAACTGCTGGAATATCAACTCCCATTCAGAACCGCAAGAATATCATTCCCCACTCGCAACTGCTGGAATATCAACTCCTATTCGAAACCGCTAGAATATCAACTCATATTCGAAACCGCTAGAAATTAATCTCCCATTCGGAACTGCGGCTAGAAAACCAGGATCCACGGATAGGGGCGGTAGGGTCAGCTGCTCCAGATTTATGTAACGGTCTCCAACTTTCAAAACTTGTCAGAAATACGCAAAATGCGATAATGAAATATTTATTACATTTACAGGAAAAACTGTCACTGAATAAAGATAGAACGTAAGCGGAGTCTTTTTCACTGGGTACGCCTCTTTTTATCCCGCCAGTTCACGCGACATCTGAATAACGTTGGCCTGACTTTGTATTTTAGTTCCTGCAAGAAGGTGCAAGGGTTCAGTGCGCTACTCTAAACGACACAATAACTTCATGTGGGAGGTGAAAGGCCAAGGCTAATCCAATATTGCACAAACGTGAAGTGTGTATGAGAAAAATATATAAGTAGGGACCGGTGTGACTGAGTTAGTCGTTTTCAGATAATTCCCATATCTTATTTTTTTTATCATGGTGCCATCTGAAACCTTACAGTTAATGATAGGAAATGAGGGCTAAAGGTTATCTTTTACGCAATTTATTGAATAGTAAACTCTGATTCAGAAGTTCTAATGATTCAAATATATATATATATATATATATATATATATATATATATATATATATATATATATATATATTTGTTACGTTATCATTGAAACAAAATAGTTTCATAATTATTTTATTTCAATTTTCAAATAATAATGTACTTCGAAAGTAATAAATTACGTAATAGTCATTAAGTAATTAAATATCAAGTATCACAAACTGATATTCATATTCACTCTAATGTACTACTACTAATATCTGTTTTTCTCATTGTAATGTTCACTATTTATAAACACTATACTGCTCAGTCAGATGAATTGAACGTCAATGTTTTCCGATGTTTCTCAAGATCTCAAAATGAGAAATTTTTAATTTTAATGAGTAATTTATGAGTAAAATTTAAAAAGGTTTCTCAAAATGAGTAATTTCTAATAGAACTTCCTGAAACCACGTACGTATGGAATAAAAATTAGCATATTGGCATTTTCCAATTCGAAAGTGACTATGTCCAGAACTGAAGTCGTAGTAGGCCACTATAACCTAGTTTCCGTTAGTGCAGAATTCTCACATGGCATTTACATGATCTAAAATAGGTTCATAGTAAAAACATTTTCGTCATAAAAACACCTGGAAGTAATTCATTCATTGAAATGAACGAATTTTTCGGAGTAAAATATGTCATATTTGTTCCAGAAGTAAATATCTAGATAAAAAATTGTTGTGGTTCTGAAACGTATTAGCTCAAGCCATCATTGTTCTTACAAGTGGTTTAGGAACTTCTAATAGTTACGATCACGAGGTCGATGAATTTAATTTGAGAGTGGCCGTTATAACTCATTTATAATTAAGATTTTACTGACAAATTGAATTATAAAATAAGGAAAACAATAAACGAAACTACATCTGAAAGCGTAAATGCTCACGGTTATATTAAGGGGTTAGATTGAAGGGTTATATTACGGGCTTTCTCAGTTCACCAAAGAAGTATGCGGGAAGAACGAAGGGAGTCGCTAAGCCCACGGAGCATACAAGTACATGAGCGGCATGTGCGAAATACGAGGGAAGAAATACCGGGACATCGGGGGTCGTCTCGGGGGAGAAATAGAAATCTCGATGTTAGTGCAAGCAGCATCGGTTGCTTTAAACGCACACACTGACCGGGATACCGTCAATTATTCGTATTTCTTACTATAACTTTCACAAAGTTCTGATTATGAGTTTTTTTACATTCGCAAACAAAGCATCATCAACGTAAAAAAATTGACAAAAAAACATGTTTCCATAATAACATTGAAGTTTTTAAAGCATCCATACTAACGTCAATGTCGCAACCCTACTAGGTTTTCTTGAATACATTCAATTAAAACTGATATGGACACTGGCACTAGTTAGAACTGAACTGGAAGTAGTCAGTCCGGAGAGCTGAAACAGTGTTATAATGAAGAGGTTCGTCCGTCGTTCAAATTGTTAAATAAAATATATTCTTAGTGCATCGAGTGATATAACTGAACAAAACCAGTTTTAAGTATTGTAACTCTACAAAATCATCTCAATTATTTTACATTATAACAGCAGATTTTTCAACCAAGTATAAAAGTTGCATGCTCATAAAACTGTTCATAAAACAATTCTTACAAAATTTATGTTAAAAAATATCAAATAACGCCTCTAAAAGTCAAATTGTATTATTCATTCGCTTTACAATTCCCAAGCTCCCAATCCTTCATTTTATACGCATCAGACGTAAAATCATGGCTCCCACACAACCGAGTCCTAACTACGTACATGTTAATCAGGTGCTTATTGGCTTCCTCACTTTGAGGCACCTATCCAGGTTATCTTAGCCACAACGCCAAGAAGTGCCAGTGGCTATCTTTCTCTAAGTAGGGTAACAGGCGTACCCGACAGACCTGATGAGCCTTCTATTAACTGGTGATGATGAGTAAAATAATATTTTCATTGTTTTTCAAAAGCATTTCAGACACGACAAAACGTGACATTAAATGTGAACAGCACCACAATCACATGATGGAAACATCCATGCCTTGCAGAGAATTCAAACCTACACCTATCTATATGCGGATTACCGCCTAAGCGGATCAGGCATAGTTACGTAATATAAACTATTTATTTTAGTACATTTTTAGATAGTGATCTACATAATATTTCTTTAAAATTAGAGACGAATTTCTGAATTAGTTCAATATTTATTTAGAAATTCAATTTCTAAATGTGCGTTTTGAAAACTGAGGATTTCAATCGAAGATGGCCGGTTGTTTCACCAGTGGAGAAGGAAGGATTTTCTTTCACAATTTGAATTCCAATCCAGTTGTCGACGTGTAACTTCCACATACTACATGGAGGTGAATGTACAAAGATTTTAAAAATTTTCTTCTTAAGCAATTATTTTAATTCCATATTACTGAACCTGCTCTTTGATGTTTACGCCACCAGGGCGGCCGTTTTCGAATTTTGATCTTCCGCCTGAATGCCACCTCCCCACTGCGCGCTATGGGCTCGCGCGACCTGTGCGGCCGGCATCAGAAGAGGGAGAGGGGGAGGGAGGGAGGGGGACAAGGGAAGCAGAACACAATCGCGGTAGCGGCGTTTTAAGTTTACGGTCGAATTTATATCGCTTCCCCTCGCCGAGATCCTGGGGCGGAGATACGGGGCGGGGGGGGGGGGTTAAATTAATATTTTTAATCACGGAAACAAACCGCGTGGCGGGGCGCGGCGTGGGAGCAATTGCAGCAGCGCGAGCGGCGCGGCGCCGGAGCTGTTAAGGTGGACGCGGAAACGCTGCCACTTCCGCCGCCCAGCGCTGCACACGGCCTTGCGTCGGGAAATGCGAAGGCAATAAGCGGGACACGCGAGCCGGAGAGTTAATTTTTGGGCTGAGATCTCGGTGACCTAGATATGAGGTTTCTCAAGAAAGGTTTTAACCATACAATGAAAGAAATGGTAATAGCAGGAAAAACTCGTCCATGTCTTTCAAATTCTGGAAGGTGAGTGATGGAGTGATGGTGATGAGTGATGGAGTGATGGTGAGTGTGGAAGATGGTACACAATAGATAGGCTGAACGTACTGAACGCACATGGCAGATTTTTGTTAGTTAATAACTGTTAAAATTTATGTTAAGCTTTTTTTTAAAAGCCAAAGCATAGGTTTTGATCGCTGCTTTACTTTCATAAATAAGCCATTTAGATAGAAGTTATGTTTATAACTTTGAAGTTAAAAATGTATTTCTTAAACTTTATCCCTGAAAAAATGTCCCCAATTCTTGGCAATATTTCATGGATATAAAATAAGAAGTGATAAGCCGTCCTGGACGACCGAAGTGGCTAGAGCGTATACCGACTCAGCGCCTCGGTCTGAAGAGTCGCAGGTTCGAGTTCCGAGGTCATGGTTGTTTGCGCCTTGTCTTTCATGTATATCTGTGGTCACGTAAGGTCTAGTGAGTCTTCTGACCACAAACCGAGGAGCCAGTAAGTGTGTCTAATGTAAAAGTTAATATGTGTCCCATTGCGGCAGCCGTCGTCTGCGCCGAGGATGCTGAGAGTTCGAGTTCTGCGTAGGCATAATCGTATTTGTGATTTCCCTTGACCCATCATCATCCTGTCACCTCATAATTCACAATTCAACCTTGTCTTACGAGGGATACAGCGTAAAGCTGATCTCCATAATTAATAATAACAATTATTATTATTATTATTATTATTATTATTATTATTATTATTATTATAGGGCACGCTAGCCAGAGAGTTAATTTTTGGGTTGGGTGACCTAGATATTATATTTCTTAAGAAAGGTTTTAATTATATATCAAAGGCAATGCTAACGGCAGGATGAACTCGTCGGTGTCTTTCAAATTCTGAAAGATAAGTGATCTGGACGATGATTCACAAGAGGCTAGTACTGAACATTCATCGCAGAGTTTTCTTAGTTGTTAATTGTTAAAGAGATTTTTAAAAGCTAAATGAAAGGTTTTGATCACTGCTTTATTTTTATAAATAAGCCACTTACAATGAAATAATGTGTATAATTTTCAAGATAAAAATTTAGTTCTTAAAAAATATTCCCGAAAACATTTTCCCCAACCCTTAGCACCATTTAATGAATATAAAATAAAAAGCGATGGAAATGTCAAAATCTGTAGATCATAAAAACACTCTGAAAGATTCGACCTGGTTGTGTTAAGGTGGATGTGAAAATAAGGAGACGTTTTTGATGAGCTGCGCCAGAGACGACCACCCTTGCTCCAAAGCCCTGTGAATTAGTGAGCTAATAAGCTGGGCACGCTAAGGATGGTGATATTATTGGGTTGGAGAGCTGACTTATGCAAACACTTTGTTTTTCAAAGAATGTGTTAACGACGTTATAAAAACAATGTTTACGTCCGAACACACTGACTGATGTCTTTCTAATTCTGGAAAATAAGAGATATTGAGAGTAGAACAGAATTTTGCAGACGTAGAACAGACTATACAAAAGTAAAAAAAGGTTTCGTCTTATTATTTACATGTTAGGTACGTGTTCATCAAACAAAGCCTAGAGAAAAAATACGCACTGAATGAGAAGCAGAAATGCAACCGCGAAACGGCTGTTTTGTTTTCTATAAAATTTATTACATCATTATCTTCCATAAAATGGAAAACAACGTTCAAAATAAAGTGGGATGTTTTGACGAATGACTGAAAAAAATCAATTGACAAGATTAAGATCCTTAAATCGTGGGAATAATAAGGGATTGCAATGAAGTCTACCTTGGTTTTTAAAAAGGCGAAGCAAATACATTAGTTTCACAATATTAGAAAGGTATCTGCACTTTGAAAAAATCTTTACATCATCCCACCCACGCACGTTACCAAAAACCTTACATAATTCCATCTGCGGCGACGTGACAATGATTCTAAAACAATTCTCTTCAAACAATTGCACGACCTTAATGCCTTTCGACTAGCCCTAAATGTCATTTCTTTCGACAGCTTCGTTACTGGAAAGCCAGTTTGAGTGACAAGCGGATTGACAAACAATTTTCGGGAAAGTGTGTATCAGTAAGTTTCGGTTCGAATACGAAAGCGTTGGAAGCCGGAAAGCCGGGCAGGCGGAGAGGTCCTCGAGGCTGCCTGTCAGCAAGAACGAGTGCAGGGCAGTGTGTCCCGGCATTAAACGGGCTCTCCATCACGCGGCGGCGGTGGCGCTGGATCGCAGGGAGAGGACCCTGAGGACACGAGGACGGAGGACGGAGCACGCGGCAAATGCCTGCAATTCCTGCGCCGTGACGTCAAGCAGCGGCCGCCGCCGCCGCCGCCGCCGCTGCCAGGGGCGGTGCCATCGGCGACGCCTCCCGTCCTCCTCCCGTCCTCCTCCCGCCGTCGCCCACGCCCTCGCTGTCCTCGTCGTCCCTGGCATTTCGATCACACGACACCGCCCCCTCCTCCCCGCCCTGCTGCCGGTGTTCCTCGGCTGGCACACGGCGTTCACCAGAGGGGGCATATTTAAACATGACGTCTCCAACAACGCACAAACAATGTAGGTATTCGGAAAGTAAATGTGTGAAGTATTAGTCTTCATTAATTGCAAGCGGAGAATCTACGCAACTTCCCTGAGATGGTCTGGTCTTAACTTCAAAATATTCAACAAAAATACTATATATTACTCAGAAGTAGTTCTGTATCTTTATGTCTGAAATGTGTTTTTCACACTTCTTTGAAGAACGCGGCTCCACACATTTGGTATTCGCCGAATAGCGAGCGACCACTCGCCGAATCCCGAGTAGTCTGGTTGAGTCACTTTTTATTTGCCGAGCGACGAACATTCGGTGCTCACCCTATCCACCGCGTATCGGACTTCTGGACATGAAAGGAAGCGAACATTCACCGAGCACATCAGCAGCTCAGGATTGAGCGAGCAGTAGCTCAGCGAATGATTAATAAGTGAAGCTGTCTTTAGATAGTAATACTCAACTTTTACTTAAAATTACGGAAATGAAAACACTAGAAAATAATATAAATGTTTTACATACATTAATGTTCACACCGATCAATTGCATAGTAGTATCGAATTTATAAATAAAATACACTACATTGGCATTATTTGAATGCTCATTTCATTTGTATATTCCTCATTTCATAACTCTGCCTCACAGGTTTGTAATAAATTTTCTCGCCATCTTAAAAAATTAAAATTTGTAGTTTTCTTTGAAAATATGAAAATACAATAATGACGTTCAATTTTCAGAACTTATCTCGCAAAATTCCATTAAAATAAAAAAAAATTAGTCTAATGTAAAAAGTATGACATCGAATATTTTCAAAGTAATCTTACAAAATGTAAATGAAATCTAACTTTTGAACACTAATTTAAAACGGAATATTACCGGGGAATCACGCTTTGCCCTCGAACTATTCAATCATCCAGACTGCTCAATGCCGAATTAAGCAGAGTGCAGTGTATTTAGTTTGCTTGTGACAGGCGCGCGGGCGTGCTTGAGTAATCTCGCGGGAGTACAAGGCCATTGTCAGCCCCTCTCGCTGTCACTCACGCCCACTCCGTCGTCGCGCCCCCGCCCCTGCCCCCGACGCCGCCGCCGCCGCCGCCGCCATCTCCGCCGCCCAGACAGCGGCGCCACCGCCGCCGCGCCGCGCGGCGCCGCAAGGGAAGCAATTTCACGGCGCGGCGCCCAGGGCCCCCTGAAATACGACCGGCCGAGGCACTCGCCGCCGCCCCGCACTGCACCGCGCCGGCCGTCACCGCGTCGCCCACTCAAGCGGCGATCGCCTGCGACGCGTCCGGGACGTCAAGAATTTTTTGATAAGGAAAGCGTGTGGATGAAAGGGACGTGGGGATAATGTGCATATTTAATTGAGAAGAAATACTTATTATGTATTAGAACTTATAATACATATACTATATTTATTACACATAATATTTCAGGAAAGAAACTTATTATATACTTATAATTAGGGTGCGGATTTTAATGAAATTTCATTATTTTTGTTTTTGACCTTAGAACGATGCATTTAATATAGAAATTAATTTTATGTTATGAAAAAGGAAATGACACATTTTTGTAGGTTTTTTTTTTTTTTCATTTTTCGTCGATTTCGACTAATAAGTAATTTTCACCTTTTTTCGTCATCTTAAAAGCATTTTTTGCGGATTTCATCGACTTTAGTATCATTTTAATGGTACTTGCTTAAAAAAATATTTAAAAGATGCAACAAACCTTCTCGAAATATCAAAATTCCCGAGTAGCTTATTCAATTTCTTCAGTCAAAAATGGTCATGTCAGCAGTTGTATGTAATACACGTTTCCTGTGACGCCTTCAGCACCATTGTCGGTTCATCTGAACTGGTTTTGATCAAATTTGTAGAACAATTTTTAGGACATTTTGTAAATATTTTAAGAGCATTTTATTGATTTTTTTGGTGATGTTTTAGGTCATCGAAATCCGCCCCCTACTTATAATACTTCATACTTATATACACTTATACACTATGCTTCTGAAAAAAATACTCATTAATTGCTCAGGTAATTGATACGCAAGCAATCCAAGACCAGATAAAGCGTATTTGTATTTTGGCGTTAAATGTACTGGAAATGTTGCTTTGGCTAGACACGAGGATACTTGATAGAAGACGCGGAGGCTTATTGCATCAAAGAGAATAGAATTTGACTTGGAAACAAGCAAACGAAGCAAAGAAGTAGCAATTTAGCGCCTTTTTTAGGAGCTGACTTGGATCAGCTTCTTCATAGGTAGTGCAACTTCAAGAATCACCAGATATACAAAGAACTCCATATATGTTCATAGAGTAATATGTTTTGCAGTTCAGAATTATAGCGACAGGATCTGGCCAGCCTTCGCCTCTTTTTTCAGTGTGTTTTCCCAATCATATTTTTGTGACTATCAACATAGCGTTTTCCTTCAACCTTTTCTTCCGGTAATCTATGTAATGTAATCTATGTAATTTGACATTAGAGAGTTCGAGTTCTTTTACTGAAGAAAAGTTAGCTCCTTTTGAAATTTTGTTTTACATCAATATTACAAATTATGTTTATTTCGAATTTTGAAGGATCATTCAGATAATTTTAATTCACATTTATTTAGAACACAAAAAAGAAAACCAAGAGAAAAAGTGAATAATATTTTCCAAGCAGGCTGCTGTAAATAAAGGCGAAATAGAATGAAAAGAACTGAATAACTTTTTTTTAACTCTACTGATTGCTTACATTAACTTCCAGGTCAATTGTGTATACCAGTAACTAAGGCACGGAGAGCACAGAATAACTTTGGAAGAGTTTTGGAAAAAGAAAAGAATGTGTGTTGTCTGCTCATCAGCATTTATTATTAAAATCCAAGCATTCTACTATAATAAATCTTAAAACCCTTATGTTTTCTGGAACATTCTTTTCATTTAATTTCAATACTTTATAATAATGTATTTATAATAATTTCTTTTTCCTCATGAACATTAGACTAAAACTGCATAAGTCCCCATTAGTCAACTCCTTATGAACTGCTGTTGATTGTGTCGGTTCCTCCTGTCGATCATCCTCCTGAGTTATGAATCCGGCCTCACAAATCCCAAAATGATTTCTATCTTCGTAACCCCATCATGATTCTCGACATCCACATCACATTACTATCACGGAAACCCCCGTTATTCTGACCATAACAACAGCCTTTCATCCTTGACTTTTACATACCTTCATTTCGGTTTACTTCTATTTCAAAGAAACTTATTTTTTAGATATCCCTACATATGCATTTTTTCTCATCATGAAGTATAAAAAACTAGTGATTGTATGCATATCATATCCGACAGCAAAATTGTTGCAGTATCTCACTGAATATTTTGGCAGCAATCGTTCGTTTAAATTGAAATGGCTTTCAGGGCACCATTTCAGTATCTTTACACATATTTCATGTAATATATCCATTTCCATGATGAATCATCCAACCGTGGTCATTTCTGCTTACTCCAGCCATTTCTCTAGTAGGCCTCGCCCTACTGGTATTGCAAGATCTAAATTAAACGCACGTCATCCTTCCCGTCAACGGTGACATCGACTCCCCGCGCACCCGGCCACCCGCGTCTAGTCGGAGCATCCGAACAGTATCCACCGATCCTCAACCCCTCCCCCTCTGACCCGACGGTTCCACCGCTCGCCCGCCACCGCCCAGCCCCCGCTGCCCGACCGTGCCCATCCTCCCACAGACAGCGTCCCCCGCTCTGCGTCCGCCCACGAGCTGCCCCCGCAGAAGCCGCCAACGCGGGTGTCCGCTTTCCTGGTCGGCCGGATAATCCCGCGTGCGCCCATCCCCGCTTCACCGCGCTCTCGCCGCGCGGCCGGGGGCGCTCCGCATCCCGGCGTTCTCATCGCAGCGCCTCGACGCCCCGGCGTCCGACCGCGGCAGAGCACAGTCGATTTCCGGAGGGGGCGCTCAGGGAGGGGGAAACGAGGAGAGGCGAGAAGGCGACGTAAGAACATGCTCGCTTTCGACGGAACTGTATTCGTATCTGCTGTTATTTAATCAAACTGGACTGAAAGCATTTAGAGTAGCCGATAGGTAATGCTACAAACCATGCTTAACAATGTCATTAAGCTCAAATGCTTAACAATTTCATTAAGCTTCCCGAACAGTTTGACAGAATTATTTTTATCACATAAGTGTTTCTTACAATATATATATATATATATATATATATATATATATATATATATATATATATATATATGTGTGTGTGTGTGTGTGTGTTATTTTCATTCTAACAAGGAGTACTTTCATAATTTAATTTTAAGACGAATTTAATTAATTTGAAAGAATCACTAGAAGAGTAGTGAGATGATTGATGTCTGTCGAACACAAAGAGTATCTAAGAAGAGTTGGGGTATTTGAAGTATTGTACAATGGATAACACTGATACATGGAACTTTTAGTGACCAATCTCTGTAAATTAATCAGTTTTGCAGAGTTCTTGCGGAAACAAATATAGGTTCAGTGAAAGTAGAAAATATCTATAATATATACATCGTAATATAAATAATTTTAATGTATTAAATATATTTTTGCTTCAATCTGGAAACTATATAAAACATTTTTTTAATTCACTAAAACGTTCATTGATTCACATTCAAATTTGATGCATTGAGAACAAAAACGTCAGATAAATTAGAGCTTTGTGGAAAATCGTACTCTTTCAGTGAGACGAAAAATTTCACTCCAAAGCAGAATAGTCTTCCTATTCTCCCGCAGAAATAAATTTCCATACCAATGAACAAACTAGGGATAAACAAGAAATAACGTTACCCACCGAAGCGGAACAAGAAAAATAAGAAAAAGTAGTTCTCGCGAAGAGACTAGATAATATATTTACGCCCGGAGCGCTGTTTCCGAGCAGTGCAGTAAATTTCTGCTGGCGCAAAAGAAAACCTACGTCAGAAGGTCGCTCCTGCTCGCCTACCCGCCGGCTGCATCTCTCCATCGATTGCATACCCACGTTGGTCAGCCTTCGTTATTGCTGATGCTCGCACTTTCCCTCAGTCGTAGATCGATCCCATCTTTCGTGATTGGTCAAAGGAACACGTACTGTTTTAATAATAACAGTAATAATAACAATAATAATAACAATATTAACAATAATAATAATGGTAGTAATAATACTTTCAGTGTAGGACCAGTTTCTTGCACAGAAACGATGTGTGTCTATTACTTCAATTTCTGTCGCCTATGATTCATATTCCTTTTTTTTTAAATTACCAATAGGCTGCTACCGAGAATTGCACGCCTGGATGCTAAGCAAATATATAGTTTTGTGGATTCGTTTATTATAAATATGTAATAAAATGTCCCATTCACTGACTTAAGCTCAAAAAGTTGCATATCTCTTACAATTGTATTAATGCATTTCATGGGGGAGAATATGTACATTGTATGCAGGTAGAAATGTGGTTAAACAAGTTTATGTGAGTAACACGTAAACTCAAACATTTTTTTTATTTTAATGAAAGATACCACAAACTACGTCCATTATATCAAATTTTATATCCTTAAAATCATCAACTTCGTGGGAATGGGAGTACTCGCAAGTGTGGTATCGTACAATTTGTTGTAGATATAGGCTCGACACTTAGGTAACACAGATGAAGAAGACGAATTAGAGGAGAAGAAAAATCTACTTCGAAATAATGTAATATGTTTCATAATATCCATATAATCAAACGTCAATCTCCTTTTAGAATCCAATCTACATTGATAAAGTATAATTGAAACCGTCTGTTATTGAACAACTATTTAAATCATATTCTTCAGATACTGTAGAGACAATTGTGGCAATTGAGGTTTCAGTAATACCTCGACCACAAATATGACCAATACAATTTCACCTATTACTTTACAAAATGTGACATACTAATCTGGCTGCATATTCTACAATCACTGAAGCTCATTAAGTTTGAAAAATGTATTGAAAAAATGAATTCTGCTGGAAATTTTAAATTTATAATTAATGAATGGAACTTTGTATATATCATGAATAAATACCAACCCCTTGAAAGATGTATAATTCAGACACATAATAAATTTTTCAAAAGTGCAGAATCATATCTTCCAGTTTTCATTATTTTTCTCCTCTCCTTTTATTACACAAGTAAAGACATCGGAACAGCCGACACGATAAATGAGATGTGATTTAAAACGCGTTCCTGCGTTTAATTCGTACATTAATCATTCGACGAATCGACTGATTCATTAATCATTTAATAATCTAACGCTTAAAAATGCTCTCAGTCGGCGATACACGACGCTTTAAAATTTTTAACAAGGTATAAGTTCGTTTAAGCCATGAAGAGAAAACCGTGACTTTTATCGCCTTTCAAAGTATGCGCTTAAAATGCAGGGACTTCCAACAAAGAAAGGGAATGAACCGGGTGCGGAGGCTGCCGAGCCGATCGGAAGAAAGGAAGAGAAATGGCGGTCTATGCCGCCGCCCCCATCCCTGCCCCTCCCCCCCTCCGCCGTCGACTCTGTCCATGACGCTGATCCCCACCGTCGCCACAGTGTTCCCTGCCGCATCTGCCGTAACCACCGGTTGCGTCTCGCCACCTCCTCCACCTCGCAGTCGACTCTGCCTTTGAGATCGCCACCCCCTGACCTACCCAATCACCCCAACGGCGCCGTCCTCGCTGCCGCTTGCACGCCACCGCCTCCGTCCTCGCCAACGTTCGAATCCTCACCCTGCCTCTATCATCGCCAACGCTCGCAGCCTCACCCTGCCTCCATCCTTCCCACCGTTTACGTTTCCCGCCATTATCACTGTCCCCACTACCATCTTAGTCGTCGTCACAGCCTTCATACTGCCATACCAGGTTTCCATCCTTGCAACGCCTCATCCCTCGCCAATTCATGAATTCTCTGAACCGCATCCGTCGCCCTTCTGCATACGCATGCACCACAGCCCCTATCGCCGTCGCCTCCAAGGGCTTCGCTCTCACTACACTGCGGCTTCCTCCCCTTCCTCTGCGGCCAGCCCGCGTCGAAGGCGGCGCGAGAGAGGGCGAAACGATGCGTCTTGTTGCAGTGGGCGCCTTCTCCCTAAAGAACGACTTCCACCGCCTACGCTCGACCCGGGCAGTGCCTCCGCCCTCGCCTCCGCCCTCGCCTCCGCCCTCGCCTCCGCCCTCGCCTCCGCCCTCGCCTCCGCCCTAGCCTCCGCCCTTGCCTCCGCTCTCGCCTCCGCCCTCGCCTCCGCCCTCGCCTCCGCCCTCGCCTCCGCCCTCGCCTCCGCCCTCGCCTCCGCCCACGCCTCCGCCCACGCCTCCGCCCTCGCCTCCGCCCACGCCTCCGCCCTCGCCTCCGCCCTCGCCTCCGCCCTCGCCTCCGCCCTCGCCTCCGCCCTCGCCTCCGCCCTCGCCTCCGCCCTCGCCTCCGCCCTCGCCTCCGCCCTCGCCTCCGCCCTCGCCTCCGCCCTCGCCTCCGCCCTCGCCTCCGCCCTCGCCTCCGCCCTCGCCTCCGCCCTCGCCTCCGCCCTCGCCTCCGCCCTCGCCTCCGCCCTCGCCTCCGCCCTCGCCTCTGCCCACGCCTCCGCCCGCCCGCGCCTCCGCCCTTGCCACCACCATTGTTATCCTCCATCACCACTCTGAACATCCGCCTGCCCGCCCGGAATATTTGGCTGCGAGAAAGCGTCCCTGCGTCTGCTTTTCCTGCAGTGTCTGTAGCGCCGTCACGTTTTATCTTCGTCTTCGGCCCAACAATGCTGCTTCCTCTCTCGAATACCGCCACGGTCTCATGATATAGTGCCGACTATAATGCATACGAGAACCCAAGTTGCTGTTTCGATCTCTCGCAGAGGGTTGGCCCTTATGAAAAGTTTCGAAAAGTATGAATAGATGTAGAATGTCTTGGGATACAAAAGCATCAGAGGGCAGCATTCCGAATTTTTCAAATTTTGTTTTCGCATTTTAAATATAATTCTTTCGTTTCCTCTGTTTCGTTTTCATGTTACCCCTCGTATGAATTATAACAGTAATTTTTCGACATGTTTCTTCAAAGTTCATTCGTCAGCACAATAGTTAGAGGAGGTCGTATTCACACCACCTCTCGTGGTTTTCGTAGTACCTGAATAGGATTTCTGAAACGTTGCGTATAGTCGTTTTCTTTCAATGGTTGAAGTGAATTTCATGGATTTTCTTTTGTATGCCTTACGACAGATCGGTCTTGTCTACATCCGTTTCCGCTTCCGACAGTACTTCATGATTCAGTTGATTTTATCTGATAAGAGATCAATATAATATTTATCTTACACCTCTATTTCATTCCGCTCCCTGGTTCTCATTCCTCGACATATTTCACTAAACAAACAACACATGCGCTTGCCACATCACTGCTCCAGAAATTGTCACACATTCCAGTTTTGCCAATTTCCATACTCCTTCCATATCAACTTCAGCTGATCTAATCGGATAGTAAACGTAAAACCCACATCGATGAACATTCTTCCTTTCTTCTAGCCCCCTTTCTTCTAGCCCTCCGTATAATATAATCCTATTTTATGGCCGATCTTTCCACGGATTTCTCTCCATACCCTACACGGAGTATGCGAAATACACGTTTTCTCAATTACTGTGCTTTGCAATCCATTTTCTTGATTATCAACAATTTTTCTTTTGAAATGCCAGCTCACCCAAGTGAGTCTGAGTATTACTGAAAGTGTTGTGTGAATTTGTGAATGGTTTTAACGCTATGGTGGAATGGCGAAAGGTTGACTGACTGAAGAATCCCGAAGAAAAAGTAACAATAAGTAAAAGAGACACTACTCTCACGGTCGAATAAGAACGTCTGGTGGAAAACCCTCCCGTGGCACATGTTCTTCGAATCCCAGACTCTATATGGCCAAAAAAGCTGACGTTATGATCTCCTGAAAGCTACGAAAATGAGACGTTCAGTATTGAGTTGGGAAAAATACAAGGTAGCGATGACCGGTAGACATTTAAAGATTGCGGTTTTAACAAAAAGAAAGTTATGTAAACAAAAAACAGAACACTTGAATCAAAGAGATCTGAAGAAGAAGCTGAAGGAAATATTGAAGATACAAAACCTAGAAAGTTAAATCAAATGAACTGTAAATCTTCATAACAACCATCGGCTTTCAACAAGGTAGCGATGACCTGTAGACATTTAAAGATTGCGGTTTAAACTAAAAGAAAGTTATCTAAACAAACAGAAAACCTGAATAAAAACGACCTGAAGAAAAATCTGAAGGAAATATTGAAGATACAAAACCTAGAACGTTAAATCCAATTCACTGTAAATATCGCATCTTCATAACAACTATCCGCTTCCTTTGTAGGATCCCCACCCCATTCACGTCCGTTTCCCACATCGCATTCCCGTTTCATCATTCCACTAGATCACGCTCCCTTCCGCCCCTCCGCTTCTTTTGTTCCACGCCTGCAGCCTCCGCTCGAAGCGACGCCCCGCTCGCCCAAGTGGCCGATATCGACTGCACCGGTGCCCGTCGCCGTCGCCGTCGCCGTCGCCGCTTCTCGCTTGGCAGCGCCGCCGTCGTTACGTGTTTTCGCTCGAAAAAGGGGCGTGAATTTCATTCGCGTCCCGCGCCCGCGGCCCAGCCGTCATTTTCTATGGGCCCTAAATCTTCCCCTCCGAAGACTCCGCCGCCTCCGCCCCCGAAGCAGATACCGATGCGGCCGTCATTAGCACAAATCTTGTTGGCCGTTATCATTGCCGCAGCTACATATCGTCGCTAATGCGGTGCCTGTTACCTTCGTCGTTTCTGTGCTATATCAACTTTGTACCTCGATGCACGTTGCTACGTTTTCGATCCAAATAGCATTGGCAACCATTATTTTGTTAGTAATGTTAATCACTATACCCACTTCAATTTCAAAGCTTATTTCTCTATCGCATAACTACTTTTATCTCAAGAATCACTCCACAATGAACACGTTTTTAAAAAATGCCCTCGTTCTGCAATCAGATATCTCTACGTATCTTCTCTGAGTGTTTATTACCTATAGCACCGCTGTCCTAAATGAAAGGCATATGAGGAATTATCAAAGTTGGAAAGAAAATAAGTAAAGAAATATGCAAGATGTTGACTATTTTTTTAAAGAAAAACTGACAAAAATCGATATTTAAAAGACATGTAATACAATAAAAAGAAATAAACGAAAATTTGATGATCCATAGCAACTGTCTCCCCATCATAACAGACATATATCCAACTACCTTTACCACCCTTAACCTATCTTCGATTATCTATTTCATGCCCACCTTTCCCCAACCTCGCCGTATCGCCTTTTTCGCCACCGCCTCCGTCGCCCCCGCCGCCCTCCCACTGCGGTGCCTCGGAGATCGCAGTCGTCGGCCGATCAGAAACCGCGGCCCCACCCGCAGGCCTACGATCGATTGCCAGCCCTGCAGAGCGCGCGGCGGCGGCGAGCGAGGTGGCAGAGGTGGCGGGGACGGCGGGGGCGGCGGGTACGGCGGTGGCGGCGGAAAACCCGGTGGCAGAGGCCGCTCATTCTCGTGCAAATGACGCCCTTTTGCATACTTTGTCTCGTTTGGGGCCGCCCTCGCCCTGCAACAGCTTGTCGAAGATGCGAATTCCATCACGGCGTGGGAGTGGGAAGCGGCGGTGTTGGCTGTTGACGCGGCGGTGCGCAGGGGGGCGCGGAGTTTGCGGCTGTGGCGGCAGATGGCACGCCGCACGCGTTCCGTGGACCAACCCTAATTGTTGCATTCTTTCTAAAGCGGGATGCTTCCAAATATTTTGTACGTATTTTCAACCACGAACCGGGCGAGATAGCGCATGCTAATACGAGTACTGCAGACGATTGTCCATTTTAAGGTACATTGAGCCGAATTTAGGCACCTGCTATATACCTGAGTTGAAATCGATGCCTCCATGAGAATAGTAGAGGATGACTGCTCCGATTTGACTTATCTGTGATTTCTTCAATCATATCCATCAGGATGCTGGACCCGGAGAAGTACATTAAACAATGAGATTGATTACACTTGATCTCCCCTTCTTCATCCCTAGGGTACGGCAATGTTTAGATCTTCCTTTCTAGCGATTTAAAAAAGGACTCCGATAGAACTACGTGTTTTCTGATGTCAGAACAACATGTATGCAGGACTTTAGATCTAAAGACAATATATTTTCATTTTAACGCAATTTAAATAGATTGGTATCATAATATGCAAAAAATTTGCATCGTAAGTCAAATTGTAAAATATTACTTAGAAAATAAATGATGTATTTCATTTATCAGATATTAAATTATTTGATGTATCATACGGACATAATATTTACTATATTTTGTTGAAACACGCATTCATATTGCGACTTGTCGTTTATCATTTTATTGGTTATATACTTTCAAACAACACAATAGATCGTTCAAGAAATAAAAATTGGAAATGAACTACAGAGTATATTTATTCCCGTCTAAAATAAAAATGTGACTTTCAATATGTGTCAGAGAAAATTAAGAATGCTACAATTTTAATACGTCGTATGATTTTATTCTAGTATCAATGTTTACGTTCTCCGTAATTTTTAAAAATATACAATTTTCGAACCTTCGCAGGTGTTTTTTTTAATTCTGTTCTTAAAACGTTAATCGTGTGCTTACTGTGTGTATCCACTACGCGTACAAAAAGAGAAAGTATCTTGCGGACCACTTAGGACTCAACAACATGCAAATTCTATTACGTTTGAAGAAGTCTAACTTCAGTCGACTGCTGATTCGCAGTCGTGCATATTAAGTACGAGCTGTGGCTTAAAGAGTGTCTGATTAATATTTACGAAACCACTCATTTTTGTTGCGATGGATATAGCGTACACGGGCCTTATTTAGGGATGGAAATATCTCGCCTGCGCAACGCAGCTACCTATTCATGAACTGCATTTCACTGTAAAAATTCTCCGAAACTTCATGCATATTTTCATAGATTTTACATCAATTAATTGTGACGCATGTTTGAGCAGCGCTCCAGAATGGCGGATGGACGGAGTGCGCAGGTGCGAGATTCGTTTTCGGGGGTATTTGGAGGAATACATATTCTTTCCGACCCTGGCAAAATTTTACATATTTTTCTCACACATTGAATGATACACAATCTAACAAATACTTACTGCCTGTAGTTTCACGTTTAATAAATATGAATTTTAGAATATTAAAATAATAATAATAATAATAATAATAATAATAATAATAATAATAATAATAAGGCGAATGAAAGACGGCGAAGAGGCAAATGAAATTGAATGCTGCCTGCAATAAATTATTTTGAATTGTGTAAAACGTATAAAATGACTATATTTAAAGATAATTATTCTGGACTAAAAACATTATCACTATTTTATTGGCACTTTTCAGCAATGGGATGCATGAAATAGTGACACACGTCATTCCACCAGCAGTTCACACATGAATCCCATTTGAGACAAGTCATATTTTAATTGAAAAAATAGGTGAGGTTCCAGTTGATATTTATCACTGATCACTGTATCGAAATAATAAAGACAGCTTCAGAAAAGCAATACTTCCGTGAACATGCGAAGAAGTTGGATGTTTTTTGACAGAGTCATCTTTTACAAAGTTTGTGACGAAACTAAATATTATCAAGTAAATAATATTTCTAAAACCACAGAAGATTGAAAATGATTTAATATTTCTAATTTGGTTGCATTTACCTAGAAATTTGAGAGATCAAAACATTCGAAAGATACCGTACAAGACATGGCTTGAAAATCTGTTCAGAAAAGGAAAGCAATGTAAAATTTCCTGGTTCCAAAATCTAAAATGTAAGTATACATTAGCAAACCAAGCAATAAGGCCCTTAGGTGAGTGAAATGAAAACATGAAAAACGCTGTAGAAAATCGAAAACCACTTGCCATCAATTGGCGTTGGTCCTGCATCCTCACGTGATCCAGCGGCATCATACAGGAGCTTCTACTGTAGCGGCCTCTCTCTTAGAATACATCAAAGAAACGTAGCGTGGGGTGTTCCGCCTCCTACATAGTGAAGGCAAGAAGCCAATAGAAATCCATCGACGCATGTTGGCACAGTACGGTACTGCATGTGTATTGCACACTCGGGTGAACGGATGGTGTAAGATATTCAGTAGCGGCACAAGTTTGACAGACGTGGCAAATCCAGGCCAAGTACATCGTGCTGTGACAGCTGGGGCGACTGCAGTGGCAGAGGAGATGATTCTGCAGGATTGACAGGTCACCATAGATGATATTGCAACGGAAGTGACAGTGCTCAGCATATTGTCCATGATGAGTTGAAATACCGGATAGTGGTTGCAAAGTGGGTCCCTTGTCGGCTTACGCCCGAACTGAAGAAGAGGCGAGTCGATGCCTGCCAGGAGCAGCTGCGCCGCTGTGAACTTAAAGGTGACCGATTTTTCGGAGCGGATTGGGACTGGAGACGAGTGCTGGGTGCATCACTACCAACCACAGACCAGGCGCTCCAGTGGCAACAACCGACACGGAGGAGAAAGAGGCGGTGCATGAGTGGTTGCACCCAAAGTCATTTCTTCCCCCGAGGTATCCATGCTCTCCCGGTCCGGTGGTGAAAATGCATCGAAAAACAAGAATTGGAAAATAGTGTACTTGTTTCAACTATGTAGTACAGAAGCTGTAAAAAATATTTCCCCATTTTCATTTGATTCATCCTTGTATTATCGGCTTTGTTATTTTTCAAACCTCCACTTTCACATGCATTCTTCAGACAGTTATCGTACGATGAAATTCAAGTTGTGGAGAAAAAATTCCAGATGTGGGTGTAAACATTTTTTGCATTGAAGTACCCATTACATATAACTGAAAAAGGAGAATAATTTTTCTAGCATGGTATTGTGATGTAAATTAACACATAACACAAATTCGTTTCATTTACAAAATATTTGAATTATAAAATTTAGGATTTGGGGAGTAATATAATGGTATGGGCCATTTTCCAATAAGACGAATCGATATAATTAAATATTAATGTCTAAGACACCTGACATAATTTTTACCATATATTTTATTCAAATGAAGGCCAAAGACACATTTAATACAGTAAAGGCGACTTGACGTTAAACTATTATATCACATAAAACAGAGTCAACAATAAACTTTGTTTACAACATTCACTAATCTTAAATTTTTGGTGGCGTTTTACATTATCTTGCCCCCGGTACAGATTTACGACTATTTACAATTATTAAAAGAGAGTGTTCAAGGTAAGGCAATAAATATAGTGTCAGGAGAAAATTTCTGAAGGAAGAGGAATGTTCAGAATTCTGTAATGCATGCAGCTAAAGATAAACTACCATCGATCGCCATATACTCTTTAGTAGACAATTAATTTAAAGATCGTATATTTTGTTCTACCAGTACTCTTTAGAGATCCTTCAAAATATGGGGCATCATGTTTTCACTTCAGTAAAAAATGAGATCAGGGTTACTCTAAACATTTTGTGAAAAAGCTTCCTGGGTCTGAATTTTTTAAATTACCTTTTAACAATTTCTCCGAAATTTCATGATTTTATTACCGCGATTCATTTGCAATTTTCTCCATCAACTACCAATTGCATCCCTCCCATTGTCCGTCAGTGCTTTTTCAGCTTGAAATCGAGCAGAGAGACAGAGATAGGGAGAGAGAGAGAGAGGGAAATCGCTATGGTGGAGGGCGGGATCCAATTTGCGAGGGCGACGACCGATCCGTGACGAGCTGTGGGCGACTTGGGCGAGGCAGTAGCAGTACGCACCCAGTCCGAGGGTGGCTAACGCTACCGCCTACGACAAACACAGTTTCCTCTGTCCCTTTTCCCAAATCACCCCGTCCGCCTTCAGCCCCTCCTCCATTCCCCTCCTCCACTCGGCAGATCCTCCTCCATGCGCTCCGACAATGGTGGCTCAGGGCATGAACTGATGTCACTGCTGTGCCTCCGGCCTGGAGGTCCTAGGGTCCGACGGTGGGAAGATGGACATTAGCTACATAGATGGGTCGAGTTCTGCCCCTGTTTGGAGAGAATTCTAGCGGCCACCCACCATCGGTAGGTTTCCGTAATTTCTCCTCAGCACCAGGCAAATACCAGAGCAGAACCCACACAAACGGACCACTACTCACACTCACACTCACATGCGTTACACTACCACTCTTATCGGGAGACAAGTCGGGAGCTTAGATCTTGTCCCGGCTCGGACGGTTCCACGCTGGTGGGAGATACCCAGTTGAAGAATATCCCGCTAGTCGACGGTAGGTCGGCGCCGGCTCTTGCCAGCCAGCGAGATATTACAGTCAGCTCCCGAGATAAACAACATTCACCACACTTATGGAACCAATGACTTTAGCTGTTGACGCGACCAGTATCACTAATCATTCAACCCTTCACTCGTCACCACTTCCATTCCTCACCCCTTCCTCTACCCATCGCCTCCTCCTCCTCCCTTTATCTCATCCTCTTCCTCCTTCCAACACCTCTCACCCACCCCCATTTCCACACTATGCAAAGCCCTCACTCCCGCCACTATACTGGATCCGCAAGTAGTTAAATAGGTATAAATCCTACTGACAATGATCACCAAAAGGACACGGGAAGCTTGGGCTCCATAAAACACAGAGTCTAGCGGCAATCATGACTCTGAATCAAGACTATTTGTTGATCGCTGCATCGCTGTATCTCGCAGAACTAAAGGAGGAGAGGCATAAAGAGCAACAAGGGAATTTGGCTAAAGTGTTCTAGAATGAAAGTTGATTTTTTCTTTTCAACGTCATACAATTATAATGAATGTCTGCACCGAAATCAATTTCAAATAATGGGCTCTTTTTTAACGTCGTTCAAAACGTATTCCACAATGAACCACGAATCAACGAACACCGAATTATTAGTATTTAAATATCAATAGAAGTGCTACAACACCACATACATTCTTGCATTATTTCTAAATTTGTAATCTTCAAACATTCAAAGAGTTCAATGAAAATGAGACCCGTACCATTTATTTTAGTGTCCCTTCTTCTATCCGTTTAAAAAAATTAAAGAAGGAATTTGGAGCGCATTTTGAGACAATGTTTTTTTATAAATTTATATTTTATAATTTATAAAATTCTGCAAAAAATACTCTTTTTTTAATTAACCGTGATGTTTTTGAAATAACAGACTTTGTTTAAGATAAAACATTCTATATTCAACATTGTAGTTTTGAAATGTTCAAATTTTGCGATTTTCCAAAATACGGAGAGTTTGCCAAAAAAGAGACTACCATCAATTTTTAACGTCTTTTGATACACAAAAGGAAAAAATTAGAAGAAAAATGTGGGGCCATTATTGAGAAATAATTTTGAAAATGTTTCTTGTAAAGTACCATCAAGAATCAAAATAACAGTTTCCCACTCGAAGGGTCTCGAGTTCCTTTAAATTGATGTAAAAAACTCAGTTTCAGAGAAAATCGGTTGAACTGTGTAGGCTTTAGCGTTGACCACACGGACAGGCGGACAGAGAGATGTTTTGCAGTCAATCCATTTTTCGGTATCAAGAACTCACAAAACCTCAATTCTAACTACACAACGTGTTCGATAATGTTAGGAAATCATTAAAAATAAAAGGCAGCTTATACACACTGTTCAAATCAGAAGTAGGTTGTAAAATATTTTTGAAATTACTAGAAATAAGCAAATTGAATGTAAAATAATAACGATATATTTTTACATGATACAATGATGTAATACAAATGATGTAGTGATACAATAGTTTGTAACGTGGAAATTGTTGGTAATGTACTGATGTAAACATAATGAAGTCGCTGTTGACCTGTTATAATGCGACCATAAGTATATAAATAAAATAAAAACCTATTAAAGGAAGTAATTTACTATAGAGGAATAAGATTTATTCACTTTCTGGTTAACAGGGCACGGCAATAAGAGCTTTTATGACGAAAACTCGCCGTTTTTTGGCGCACGATTTAAATACTTTCTTTTTTTTCGAAGGGCGAGAAACTAAAAAACAATATAATATGGAAAAATGAGGAACAAATTAGGAGTTTTTCGGTTTAACGTAAAGCATTTCCCTAAAATACAATTTACTACATTAGATTTATCCAAGTGCTTTTTCTGATAAGTTTTATAAAATTAAAATAATAAATTATAGCATTACGAAACGTAGAAACTCAAATAACTTACAAGTCATAATTACAATTAAAAATTAGAAATTTAAATCATACAATTAACTTAAAACAAATTCATTAGTTTATTATCCATTTCATTGAAGTGATTTTTCTTTTTTTTTCATTTTCTCCCATCTATCAATTTTCAGCATTCATATCTGAGCTTCCTTTACAATATCACCCAGTGGACTTCACTTAGCAAGGCTGGCATAGAAATAAATCTCAGGATTAAGTTGGCCGTATTTGCTTTCCGCAAGCGTCCCCTGACGGAGGGCCTCTGTTGCAGCTGGAGGCGGTGGTGGACGGCGTGTACACGGACCACAACCACATCGCGGGCGCCTTCACCATGCTGTCGTCCAGCCGCGTCTACGTCGGCGGCAGCCACAACACGCACGCACTGCCGGGCTCCAAGATCCACAGCAACTTCTTCGGCTGTTTGCGCAAGGTAAGTGGCCGGCTGGGCAGGCCGCGCTCTCTGCGATAGGGATGTCCAACTACTCAACCACGAGCCGTCCCACGCTAGATGCTTCGGGAAGAGCACAAATGTCATATGTGGACAAACACGCGATGGTATTGGATATTTCCATATGCTGCGTTTCGGCGATAATTTTATGTTTATCTATAAATGTATATGTAAATACAAAACCATCCATGTCATCCACTGTTTTTATCGTACTTGCCCATTTCACTAAAGGTGGGTTTTTTATCAAACGCGTTTCATGAGAGAGCCTTCAAATATGGGACAGTCTGAACTTTTCCAAAAATTAAATCAATTTCAATAAGAAATTATAAGACCGATTCACAATTACATCGGTAGATTCTTGATCAGAATAGTAATGAAATTTATTTTGTTTCCTTAGTAATAGGTAAAAAAACTATTATTCAGTATACACCCACTAAAGAAGGATGTCAAAATTATATTATTTTTATTAGTGGGATTTCTCCGTGATTATCTCTAACATTAAAAATTCTAACGAAGATAATGTTTCCCCTGCAACGTTTAATGAAGAACGTCAATAATCACATATTATTCCGTAATAAACCTAATTCAATTCGAGTGATACATTTAAAGTCGCTTAGTTTTGCTACACTGAATGCAATGGAAGCTATGTCAATATTACTAAATGATTCGTATTTAGTCATCATTAAATCGGATGTTATGCAGTTAATTTTTTTATTTACAGGTCATAAAACTTACTATCCTAAAAAACGAGTTATGTCAAAATAGATGCCATATTTACATTTCATTTCCCTCGTCAATTTTTAATATCATTGCTACCGAATTGTTAATTCACTTCAATGACGAACTTTTTTTGCGTCATAACATATGTATACACGTGTGAATCTTTTCAACATGATTCATACAAATTTTATTTTTAATTTAGTACACACGGAAGTATTTTCTGACATTCTTTCACAAACTCTTCATTGAACTATTATTCATTATGTACATTTCAACACCTTTTATTCTTAACGAACCTATTCACCAACTTAATGCCCTCTCCTGAAAGGATTGGAGCGCCCTGGCCGTGAGATCTTCCTAGCCGCCCAGAGACGCCACTTATCACCCTGACCACTCGCCACTCATCCCTCACGGCCGTGACTCAGCCGTGCCGACACCAACGCACCATTCCCCTCGACCTCTGCCCCGTGCAACGCGCGGCCCGCGCCGCAACCGCAGACGCAGCTGGCGTGCAGGGCAAACTGGCTATGCACGTCCCCGCCCCGCCCCGCCCCGCCCCGCCCGCCCCCGCTCTCGCCCTTGCCGCCACCCTCGCCTACCGCACCGCCCTCAACAACCCTCGCCGCCCTCGTCTCCCGTTGCACCCCCTCCTCATGCGCGCCCTCCCTCCTTCCCCTCCTCCCTCCCGCCCCTCCACCCTCTCACCCCTCCTCCCTCCTACCCTCCTCCCTCCCACCCTCCTTTATCGCACTCCCTCCTCCCTCAATCCCCTCCCTCCTCCCTCAGTCCCCTCCCTCCGCCCTTTCTCCCCGTTCTCCCTCGCACCCTCTCCTTCCTCTTACCCCTCCTCCCTTGCACCACCTCCTCCCTCCCACCTTTCTCTCTCCCATCCCTCCTACTCCCTCCTCCTCAATCGCACCCACTCCTCAATCGCACTCCCTCCTTCCTCGCATCTCCCTTCCCACCCTCTCCTCCCTCCCTCTCCCGCGCCCTCCCACCTAGCCCTCTCTCTCTCGCCCCCTCCCGCATCGCACTCCCCCCCTCTCTCGCATCCTTACCTCCGGCCTTCACTCCCTGTCGCCCTCATCCCTCCGCCGCCCTCGCTCCCTGACCTCACCCGCACGCTCACGCCCTCGCCGCCGCCCTCCGCGCTCGCACCCAGGCCCTCGCCCACGTCCAACTACTCCCCGTCCGCCCTTTCCCTCTTCGATCCCCCGCCCCCTCCGACCCCTGGTCGTGGCGCCGCTCGCCTGTGACCTTGCCGATGCGCGCACGCGCCGCCGTAGTGCACCGTTGATCACCCAGAGAGAACTAATTAGAAAGGGAAAAACAAAGTATACCTTTTATTTGAATGCGAGAGAAATGAAAACAATGCTTTATTTCCGTTTGCGAGGGTGATTTGAGAGCTGACGAAGTGTGATCAAAGAAATAATTGTCTCAGTCACTGTAATTTACATAATGATGTACTCTAGGTAAAATGTCGTATTGCATATCAATCTCAGAAAAAATCGTAATGTGATTTTGAAATATATAGAACTTGAAAATGGGGTCTTGGATGTTATAAAATATTCAAAATATGAAGAATACAGTAATAATATAATTGATTCTTATATTGTTTCGATAATTATTCACACATAAATATCAACCAAAACTTTCTGCACAATAGAAACGCTCGAACTCAAAATTGGAAAGTTGATATCCAATTTTCTTATGGTAAATTCTTGAGTACATTATATATTGCGTTTCATCACAGTAAAAATAAATTGCTTACGTATTCGATACCGGTTTAACGTGACATTCTTACATGGACCCCACGTTTGCGAAGACATCGCACCAACATATTTCCAAAAAGCCAAATATTTTTATTTCGATAAAACCTACCACCTATGAAAATCATGTCCGTCATGTGTAATCTACACACGACCGATTAATAAATACCCTTCTTCGTTGTTAATGTACGGTATATAAAAGAATTAAATGCTGGTGTATGCTGCTACATGGTATTGATGACACGTGTATTGATGTATGTGTTAACTATGTTATCAATTTAGTTTGTTGTGTGTCATTTGGTAAAATTTGTAGAACTTTTTTTTATTTTTTATCATTCATCTGTATTTCTTCATCCATTTCATTTTAATATATTCAACTATCTTTTTTTTAAAAAAATTAAATAATCTTTAAAATATAATTGATGCAATAAAATTTGGGCAGCTCAAGTTCATTTTGCAGGTCTTTCTTCCGGTCACTCTGAAATCGCCCATTCTCCTTTCCTTTCTTGATATTAAAAGTTGTTCACCTTACTACGCGCGTTAGCAACAGCCATTCACTTTCAGGTCAGCGTATCAGGAGGTGTACATGAGGTCGTGGCCACAACGTTGAGACATCTGACAGGAAAAAAGATTCGCTTAAATAAATCGCCTCCACTTCAATTAATGTTTTTCTAACAGAGAAAAATAATTCTAATGTAAATATAAAATACGAACATGAAACTTTGATTTACTTCCTCAAATACGTAGCGTAGAGATAATTTTATAATGCTCTCAGGAATGTATGTCAAGATTTTGACAAATATGCACGTTTAGGAAATCTCACATACCGATTTTTTTGTTTTAATACATCTGTATTTTTGTCGCTTCTTCTGTAACTGTTCGTCAGTGCACAATACTAGTTCCGTAAGCGTTCATAGGATTTCCAACAAAATTGACATTCCTTGATTAATCAGACTGCACTCAAAGCTCTGCAAATTTAAAACGGATCCCTATTAACTTTGAAACGAAGTTCGATTTCCATTAAAACTTCAGGAATTTCGAAAATTGCATTCAAATCGCGTACACTTCTTTTGCTGACCAGTTATTTCACCAAAGGACTGACGAATTAGTAAGACGTAAGTTACAATGTTATATCACGTTAACTTAACTACTAATACGAGAAAGTCTGAGTGGGAGTCGCACCACTGATTTAGTAGTGCCGTGGGCTCCGGGGGCTCGTAACCATGTGACCGCGTGCCAAGACATGCAGTCCTTGGCCTGCGCTGCAGCAGTTGCGAACCGCGTCGTTGCGTGTGACCCTCGCAGGTGCCGGCAGCGCCACTGCCACGCAAGTGCCTTATCTCAGAACCGCACGCGTGCCCAAGCCTCTTGCTCCTGCTATCACAGTGGAGGAATTTGGTTATCTCGTGTCCCAAATCGCAGACTAGTGCATCTACAGGGAGGGTGAAGTGCCCGTGGAGCTCACACCGCGGCCTAAAAGCAGGGTTGTCCACACGATATACGAGTACGTGCACCATGTTCTTATAAATATTTTGAGCTATTAAGACGTTGAAAAAATCACTTTTTTACAAAGATTTTTAAATACTTACATTAAATAAAATAGTTGAATAGAAGAAAAATAAGTTGAAAGTGTTGCTTACGTGACGCGACAAAAGTGAGTCTCTGGTGTACGAATGAAATGTTGACGAACGAGGCGGTAATGCGAGTCGAGTAATAGTCAGGCATTTTGAACGGCAAAGTCATTTTCGTATGAGTAGCTTGCATTATTATTTGGTACTAATTCATGGAAACTTTCAAGTATGTACTCTTGGAATCGTTCGCAATGTGTAAGGAAGAAGCCACGTTGAGTCGCATCACATTTTGGATATTTTGCTGTATCCCGTTGTTGTGTCTTCGATATGGCAAAGTCTGTTTTGCTGTAGGCGTCCCGGAACTATACAAACAGTAAATAGTGAAGAAAAGTTGTAGTTTCCGTGCAAGAGCACGGAAAACTGTCTCATAAATTTTTTCCAATATAACCAAAATACATTTCCAGCTTCATATATTATCACGTTCATTCATATAATCAACTCATCAATATTTTGTATGTTTTTAAAAGAGATAAGACATAACAATTAATTCATAAACATTTCCGATCTCTAAAAGTACTTATCTAGTTGAAAGACAGCCAAAAATAAGATTTTTTTTTTTCAAAAAAGTTACACAGGGATCTTTATTTAGGTACGACGAACATTAGCATTACGTCAAACCGACTCTTTTCAACTATAACAGTTATTAACATTTATACAACATCCACCCTTCCCCTTGGTCACTCATTTCAGGTCACGTCTCTCCATAATATTTCAATGAAGACGAAAGACAACATTGTCGTTTAGGTTAAAACGATTAGTTTTAAATTTGCTTCATTTGGTTTTATTGAACATATTATTGAATGGGTATTTTTTGTGGTAAGAAAACACCAATGATAGAGCTATCACTCTTTCTTGTGCATATTGTTTTAAAAATATTTAGCTATAACTGTGTTAATGCTCATATTTCAAATCACTTTTGTCGTCCAGTCTTGCTGGACATATTTATTTGATACAAACAAGTAAAGAAAATCCAGATTAACATAGAAATGATGTTGAAAATTTCACCAACAGCCTTACAGCCTTAGAACCAACTTTTAGATACACATGGAAATAGCTCAACCAAAGATCTTCAAGATTCATGTTTTTGAAAATCGCTTTAGTTTGTGAGACACATTTTAGAACCACTCGTTCTACTTATTTTAGCCTGATATAACGAAATCCAATAAAAATTAATTAAAATAAAGGAAGAGACTTCCCTGATATTCCTGTTCCGGCAGCTACTGAAATCTCTTTTTGCTTCACTCCTTAAGACGCGTCCTTTAAAATTCTCCCAGGGACCGCGACCCCCTGGTTCAGAACCACTGGCCTACACAAAGCAGGGCTCGCATTTTGTACTTTGCCAAAATCTGAACGATAACGGTAAAATTAATTTTTACTAGTGATATAATAAAAATTTATTTTCAAACAGTGTAGAATTTCCAGAATTATTAATGTGAATGTGCGTCTAGATCATGTAAAAATGTAATACAACGCGTATACCATTACATAATAAACATCTCTCTTACGAGTATCTTTCGATCAAAGCAACTTTACAGCAAAACCCTGCATTCGAGACGGTTACCTCAGAATTACAGCCTTGTTCTCGCAGTGCATTACACGCAAGTGAACCTGTATCTTGAGTAACTGGCTGCATGCTTAGGACTAATATGTGGATTGTGATATGCAGGCGCGCCGTATCTCAGTAACTACGCAGCGTTAAGTAGATTAGAACTTAAATAGATGGGCTCTCTTTCTTCATTGGTAGTATGTAGTGCACATTTTCGCAGATTACTAGCAAGGACTATGTTTATACTCGTAATATCGAGCTTAAAGTACAGTTTTTTGGAAAAGAATTCAATTTCTGTTTAAAATTTGAAGTATTTTTCTTCAGAATTTTCTGATCTGCTGAAGAAATTAAACAACTGTCTATAATTCCTTCCCGAATATTTTAATTTTACAGAGCACAATCGCAGTGAACTACATTTCAACTGATATAATTTCTCGAACAGTGAGTCTGTATTTGTCGTCAACTACTTATGTCTTCGGTTCCTTCAGTGTAGTGAATGTTGTATCCCTAGAGGTGGCTGTGTTCCATCTCCCATAAAAGTGAGATCCGGCGTCGATTTACACATCGGCTTGAGGGATTTTCCCCTCCAGGTATCTCCCGAAGCCGGCCACCACCCCACCCAGGACAAGATAAACAAATTAGTAAAAAACAGACTTTGTCCCCAATAGTTGCAATTCATTGTGTATTTTTTCTTCTACTGTTAACTATCAAAAAGTTTTTCATGTATACTCCTGGTTACACATAAACATTTTTTTACAGTCAAGAGTCCACGTATGTTTTTAATTTAATTATTTATTGATTACGAAGTAGTTTCAATTTTTACATTTTAAACACCGTTTTTTATCCCACGAAAAGTATTGTAATTGAGAAAATGTTCTGAATGAAATTAAAAAGTTCAGTTTATGTCAACTTTACATTTGTTTTCTGGCTCACAAACTAACTTAATATATTTTATAAGTAACACTAAGTTGCATCTGACGAGGGGAGTCACAAAGCACCTCAATTGATTCATTCTATATTGCTGAATATGTCCAAGGGTGCATGTAACGGATATCTGTTTTTTATTCGAGTTTGACGTTCTGTATATTTACCTAGTTTGAGATTTCTGCTTTGGTTGATTAATTGCAGGTTCGAGTAAAAGTTATTGGAAAGATAGGCAGGGTATATCATATACAGAGAGCTGTCCTCGAAAGGGATCACTAGTCAAAGTAGGTTGGGATTCTTTGTAAGAAAACAAAGCCTGACATCAATGAAAAAAAGAAAATCTGGACTATCACCTTCGTGTTTCATTTCGAGTTTTAAATAAGCCGCTTCCTCCACAAAAAGATATAACAAGACCGTGACTTCATGAAGTTCAGGCTTGCAGGTATACTATATACAACCTGAAGAAGATCGGCATAATGACAAGAAAAAAGGAAAATAATTATGTAAAAGGCAGAAAGAGATAAAAAAATACAAAATGAAATCTACTAAAACAATCTCAGAAGTACAATAAGGGCTTCTTATTATTAAAAGTCATAAAATATTAGCATTACCAAAAAGACATTTCGCCAAACTTTCGAGCTCTATTGATGATTCATTATTCATATGATATTTTTCTAATTAGATTTAGATGGTATTACGTAAATATTATAACGTCACGCCGATAACGCAATTAGCGGAGTTGGTATATTATAAACCTCGTCTATCGCCCCAATTTACGAACGTCAACAGCTTTTCTTATTTTCTGCTTATCGACATAATTACGTTAATATCTATTAGAACATTGCTTTCAGATTTCCGAATACGATATTTAGCATCTTTGACTCTTGTTTCGTAATTGAAAGTGTAATTACTTCCCCTCCATTAACCTCACTTTCTTCAAAGTATATTACATTTTCACTCGTATGTTTTTATAGTGCAATACATTTTTACGACATTTTTACAAAGTTAAAGAAATGAGAATGAATGCGCGGGATATTCACTGAAGTATCTGCATAATGATGAACATGCACCTACAATTTAACGACAAAAGCACTGAAGCAGTGGTGGGTTATTATTGTGTCAGACTCATTGGATCATTACAAAGGTGACGTGATTACGTTCATAATGGAGTATTCAACGCGATATAGCGTGATGAAAGTCAGTCATGTGGGTGTTCCTGAAATCAGCCTCATTTGTGTATAATTTCCTTCCCCTTTATTTCTCTTCCTATACACGATATTGTGGTTTCCAACACCGATATCCAGTAGATCCAACCAAAGATAACCTCAAACTAGGGCACACTATCAGTTGACGTATGCAATACTAGACCTGCCCAGGGCAAACCTTGGAAATATTACTAGCTTGCAACACAACTTTTTGGACGCTACCTTCACAGTTAATATTTTATTTCAAAAGAGCCCGTGGTTGTGACGCTAACGTCGACGATTTTCACCGCACAATACTTCAACTTCCTTCAAGCAGCGGCGAAGCAGACTTTCGTACTCAGAAATTGAAACGATTGCTACTGCAAGTTTGTGAAAATGTTCTCGCAAATGGCAAGTTTAAAACGAAGTTGCATTGAAGGTGCTATTGCAGACATTTCCCCGTGGGCATGTTTTGTCTCTTATATTACTCATAAAGCAAAATGCTTCAGTGGTAAATAATTCAAAGAACATTACAATTTGTCTGTTCTCCCAATGTTTTGTGCTGAATATATGAATGTTTTAGAGTGTTTCAAAAAAAACAATATACTAATGTCAGGAGAAATAAGTGTATTTTACCTACTTAACAATCTATTGCAATTAGTATTTTTTAGTTTGAAACTCGTGATGTCATTTTTAATTTCAAAAAACGTTTCAGAACGTACCCTCACAAAACCGTTTTTATTTCTTGAAAAAAAAATAGGGCCAAAAAGCCACACAATGCCAAAAAGACGACTATCAAACGTCCTGTGAACAAAAGAGTAGAATAATTTCTACTAGACAATTCATTGTAACTTTTATATATTTGATATTTTATTTAAGCATTTAATAAAAATGCATAACCACAAATTATGTATTCTGGCCATAGGTTAATAGTGTTTCATTTTTAAACATGTTAATTTTCGTTATATGTTCAGAGATTTCAAGATTACCATTCTGTGACAACAGAACATTTTATTATCATTAAATTTATGGGTAGAAATCATTATTATGCTACATATACATTTTTCACTCTTAGCAGTTTATTCCTTATTTTACGTAGTGCGGGTTGCATAAATAGCCGGCTGCATAAGTAGCCATCAGAAAATCCTCAGAACTCAGTTATAAGTGGGAAGTTATACTTCGGAAACCCAGTAAAGTTGGCAACCTCCCGACTCTAGTAACACGTCCCCGACCCACTCACCCCACCCCGTGCCGCGCCCGACCTCACGACAGTCCAGACACAACCTGCCCCGCGCCGCTAGCATTCCCTGCCCCCCGCTACTTCCACAACTAGCGTCTCTGCCACCGCCTCTTGCAGTTATCTCTCTCGCACTCTCTGCCGCCCACTTGTAACTTACCTCTGCTCTCTTTTACCACCGCTCACACCCCATCTCCAACGCCCTTCCGCCCACGCCCCTCCGCCCACGCCCCTCCGCTCACGCCCCTTCGCCCACGCCCCTCCGCCCACGCCCCTCCGCCCACGCCCCTCCGCCCACGCCCCTCCGCCCACGCCCCTCCGCTCACGCCCCTCCGCCCACGCCCCTCCGCCCACGCCCCTCCGCGCACGCCCCTCCGCCCACGCCCCTCCGCCCACGCGGAACCGCTCCCGCAATTAACCGCCGTGTCTCGTTCCCACACCACTGCCCGCGCACGCAACACCGCCGCGCGCCACCTCCTTCTATGGCCCACCCCCGCCCCCACACGTCCCTGCCCCCACACGTCCTCGCCCCCTCTCGCCATCGCCCTCGCGTTCATCCCGCCTCGCCCCGGGCACCTGCAACTTCGACGCTGTTGGCGCCACTTAGCGGGATCGACCTTGCGGCGCCGCCTTCGCCCTCCATTACGGCGCGGGTCGTCTTCCGCGCGGCGAGAAGAGACGGAAATAATTTATCCCGGTGCGCCTCGCGGCGCTCTCGCGTTATTGGCAGCCGCCGCGCAGCGCCGTCGGGCGCGAGAAGTCGCCTTCCGAAAGACAACGCGCAGGAAACCGCTACTTTCGCAGAGAGCCGTTTCGCCGCGGATTAGCCCAGCTCAAATGCCGGCCTCTTGCTTTAACTCCCCAGTTTTCTCTTCTCCGCTGCGGCAACAGCAGCTCAAGTCACTGCGGTTCAAAGGAAACGGAAAAATGTTTCAAAGATATTTTCTGACGAGTGATTTCATATTAATATGTATCAATCAAATTCAATCCTATACAGAATATTCATATTTTTTACTTTCGTACACACTTGTATATATGTAGTGTAGAGAAACTAGCAATTTTAACGGAAGGAAGCAAAATTGTTTATGATAAATGCATATACGCACGCTCTGTACGTGATACAGGGCAACAAGTATAGTTTTCTAAATAGGAACATTCGGGACGGTATAAATAAGATAGAATATTTTGTGCCACAAAACGTTTGCATACCTTCGCTATGTGTAAGTTTGAAAATGATAAGACAGTGCGTAAAAAAAGAGTTTTCTAGAAATAGGAGAGAGCAAAGTTTTCTAGAAATAAGAGAAGGGATGATTATAAAATCATTACAAATGTTTTCTAAGCTCGTTTTATCCGCCACTAATTTTACATTACTTGCCTATTTTCACGACTCACAAATATAAAACGTATTAACTAATCAGTATCCTTTAAGTTTCCGAAAGTATTTTTTCAAATATTTAAGACACTTTTAAAACTCAACGCCACAGAGCCAGAATACCATTCTCATCCGCGACGGTCTGAGTGGCCATGTTGACGTCAAGGGAAGAGACCCCCATAAATATGTGCATTCGAATGCCGAAGATTCGAGTATTTAAAAAATGCCGCCAAATGGGATGCTAAGCTTGCCCTTCTCCCCAACTCCAACATTTGAATCCGAATAATCAGCGCTACAGAGTCCTAGTTTAATGCAAAGTTATGCAGGTGTATGCATCTCCGAATCTGGCGCCGGCTGTTACTACGCACCCCGTGGGAGGGGACCGAGAGTGGTGCGTTAGCCGAAATGCGTGTGGACTTGGGGTGTGGGAGGGGAGGTGCGGAAACGGGGCCGACTGCAGTAGCAGAGGATTGAAGCGAAGAGGATGAACGGCATTTTATCGCGCGTGGAATGCGAAGGAACTCCTTTCGGAGAGTCTTGCAATTTCACAGCCTACCTCGTTAGTATAGTGTTTTAAGCGGCCCCTGGGCGGTCAATATGTACGTCAATATATTGCACAATAATGGATATTGTATAATGATATGCACTGTTTGTATATCATATTGAAAGATTGCGCTATATATTGTGTCAATCAAAATGAGTTTGATTTTTGTTTTGCAATTTAGAAAATATTGTGTCGTTTGGAGCTAATATTGCACAATACTTATTCTAACACTTCTTCTTATTCTTGCACATACTTAACTTAACAGTTTAACTCAAATAATTTATCGTCTTGTCGCAGAAAGTTTTGAAAATCACTTGGTTAACTAATTTCATGATAATTCAGTTCAGTTCAGATAATTCAGTTCAATGATTTCAGTTCAATTCTTACCTTCATGATATTTATTTATTTTTTAACATTTCCTTCATCCACCTGCGCTTCTTTTTTGAAACTAAAGCAATGTAATGGCCATACAACTTTCTGTTTTCTTATTATTCCACATGTTGACTGAAGTGTCAAGGGTTAACTAATTTATAGAGCAAAAATATTATGTCGTGTAGGTTGGCCCAGCAATATTATTATACAATATATTGACGTAAATTTTGTGACAAACCTGCCTGTCAAAATACGCCGGTGAATTGTGTGCACCGAACCTAGCGGTATCCCACAAATGTGTCGAGACACGTGAGTGTTCGACATAGGGGAGAATGTCAGGTCGCTCGCGCTAAATTTATTTAAATGTGGGCGCCAACCGCAATACCAACTGTCCCCTGCGCCAGCACTAGGGATCTCAAGGGGTGAGTCGCTCTGTGTCGGGATGATGTGCACGCTTTTAACTTATTAAAACACTTTCAATTGATGGTTTATGTGTTGTCCGTCAGATGAGCGGGCACATTATTCAAAATGACACTATCCTATTACATGGACATTTAATGTAATTGAAATTACGCAATCTCCTTCTTTGTCTATAGTGTCCACAGTGGTTTTTTTAACAGTCTTTTCATTCTGAACAGGGGCCTACAGCGATAAACGACGTCGGAATTTAGGGTTACCTCTCTGTAAAGAGCTGCTGGTCGCCGTCCTGGATTCGCGCTCAAATCGCGCACGCCAGGTGATGCAGCTAGAGGAGGGGCGGCATCATAAGTCTAAGAGCTAGAGAGGGTTCGCATCTGAATCAAAGCGCCGTTGACTGGATTGAAGGCCCTCGCTCTCGTACCGATGATGGTGTGTGTGTTTTTTTTTCTCGCTGGGTAGAGCCGTTATACGTCACTCTATCCACGTCGGAATGCACGTCGCGGCAGGTTGCCCGCCGTGACAAGTGATTTTCGGACGTTTTGGCTTTCGTCCGCAGAACGGCATATATTCCGTTGACGTGGTTATTTCGCTTATTAACAGTTCCAAATAATGAATTGGTTCCAGAGAGGATGGCATCTGCTGGAGCGAAAACGTTGTAGCTTTCAAGCTGCGATTCTAAATAGTCACAGATTTCGAAGTTTTTTTGCGAAGAAATGCATCACCGCTCGATCAAAATCAAACAGCCTCTCTCAATTGATTTCAGACAGCATCAGTCTCTCTCATCTCTGCTCAATGCTCCCATCCCTCTGTGTATGTGCCCTCTGGTCACGTGCGTGTTGCCCTATGTCACTATTGATTCTCTTAGCTACTTCTAGAATATTCTGTGGGGTTGTGGATGCCTATTGGTCGGCCCAGTTCCCAGTTTGATAACCTACATAATCTGATCGTTCCAATAGGTTGTCATTGTTTAGCTGCTGTTGACGATAGATGGCCGGGAGGGGGCATGGAGAGTTTTGGTGCGCATGGGCTATGACAATAGCACAGGTAAGATGTCGATACATCTTAATATTGATTACTTAGACGCCGCTTTAGAGCTGTGTATGTCCCATCACACGGAACCAACAAATATGGCTTCGAATCTTAAGTATGGTTGTCTAGATGCATAGCTAGCGAGCAGTGAACCACAATTTGGGCAACAATTATATTAGCCGTCTGCTGACATCGGAAGCTTTCCGTAATTTTTCAGGTCAATACCAGACGTATTTCTTAACTGCACTCCAACAAACAATCCACAACCTATGAGCAAACTTTCCTTCCTTACCTCTGTTCCGTCCTCTCCCCTTTCACACACATAAACATGCACAACAGATGTTAGGAGAGAGGTCGGTGAGCCTGGATGGGGTGATGTCCCTCTGGGGGGAAAGATACTTGAAGAGGAAACCCCATACGTCGCCCTAGACATCCGTCAGATCTCTTCGCAGGGCGAAGAAACGCCGCCCCGTCCCGGCCACAATATGCACTATTCTTACGGGATGAATGTCCAAACCCTTGTCGCGCTCGGAAACATTATTCACTCACTCACCATCTTGAATCCCATCTAAATCATCACCCCAATTACCTCTCACAAATCTGCACGATTTTATAAGCGGATACGCGATAATTCGTTCATACATTCGTGCTCAAATATCAGTGAAGGACGGTTCCGTTTCTTTGGTCTCGTTTTTGAAACCCTTCGTTTCTTCATCTTACACACTTTACCCTATTTTTTCCATTCTTACCAGTATCCTTTGTTGTGCATTTAACCTGGTAAGACGGTTTTGCAGTCATCTGATCATAATCTCCTTTAGAAACGAAAGTTTTCTTCACACTCATGCCACAAAAGTGATAAAGACAATTCCTGTTGAGAGCAGACTAAAGAATAAATAAAAAGACTAATAAGTGCGCTAAAGTTTATTGTTCACATTCTGGTGTACGAAATAAAGCATCCAGTTTTACAACTTCTGATTACAAAGTACAACAGTGCCTTGAACAACTTATGAGTATTAAAACCTGTCATTTATATTTATTCATTAAATGCAGAATTGTGTACCAATTCTGAATGAAAATATAATCATGAACAGAGATATTAGAACGAAACACCTGTAAATATTTTATTTGCATAACAAGCATTGATCGAAACGTTACCGCATCACACACTTTGAATTAATACGGTTGTGATTAGCGAGACGGTAACATAACTTTCTGAACGATATGTTTCAACCTCATTGCTTCTTATCCTGTTCGAGATGACACACACGTCGAATGCAATCAGCAATAATGCGTACATCAGAGGTGAAGAAGTGTGCCTTTTCCCCTGCAAACACATACAAACACCCATACTCACCAGCATATTCATACGGGCTCGCACGCAGACACATGAACTTCTTCACTCAAATATTCCCACATTTCTTGAAGGAGCCTTATCGTCACCCTCGCTATTTGAGATCGTTTTCTGTAATATACGCGCGAGATCGTCGTCGAAATAAGGTCATCGCCTTCTTCACTCAGTGAGTGCAACTACGACCTCAGTTTGGCCTCAATTGCCTTGATATTTCTTCATTGCACTCCTCTTCAAACTTTCTCTTCTCCTCTGCCGTCACTGTCACATTTCCCCTTCAATCATCTTTGAATCAATCAATCTTCGCATGCATCATCGACACCACGGCTGAAATGGCGCTATGATGAACATACTAATCACCAAAACACAGAGTGCAAATTGTCATCGAGTTATATATGCGGTAGTGAAAATGTCTAGTGTTCAAATGTTGCTGACCTCGCTTTGTTGGTACAACTATTCATCATTCAACTACTACTGGTTAAAAGGATGGGAAGAGATTTTCAAACTCGAGAAAACGTTCGCAGATTGTATTTTTCACCTGTATGCATATTTGCATGCAGATTTTATTGTTCTTTGACAAAAATAAATCAAATGAGATGTGTAAAATATGCCAGTGTTACATTAGAGATAACAAACATCCTTACGAGTGACATTAAGAAATGTCGCTGTAATTCAGCTTTCAAATTTTCAAATTTCTTAAAATTAGTGAGTGTTTTGACGGACTAGGATGAGTGTTGAAACAGAAAAAAGCATGAATAAAAAATCTTGAATTAGTTATTACTATTAATGCAATTATAAAAGTAATTAGATTGCTTGTGAGGTAGACACCTTCTAATAATTAAATACGAAAAATTGAAGGTGTTGTTTGGTATCAAAAATTTATTTTGCTAATGGTAGTTTCGATCACGTCGCGATCATCCTCAGAGCTAAAATTAGAAATATCGAAATAAAATTATATTTATACATGAATTATAAAAAATACGGAAACGTTAATACAATATATTATTTACAAAATATAGACATTGCAAACGAGCATTTTGGCGGGTGTACCAGGACTATTAATGATAAACTACATTGAAATTCTAAAACTCCGCTTATTAGAATATCCTTCTTGCAAATACGTACTAGTGCTTTTAAAAAAAAACACGCATCATTTCTATAAGATAAAAAACAGCTAGGTCATCAAACCGTAACGGACGCAGGCCTCTCCGTGACCATGACCGCCCTCTTGCACGTCGCCTTCCCCACTTCAAGCACCGCCCCCCCCCCACCTCCCCAGCCGCTGCGACGGGGTCGCCTCCGCCGCGCCACGCCGCGCCGCGCCGCGCGGACGCCAGGGCGCTAATGGTTATTGATGACGACTGCGTCAGCGCGGCGCCGCGCAAATATAGCGGCCACTTCCCCGCGCGCATCTGGGCACTTTGCGCGGCCGACGAGGCGCCGCGCGCAGATAAGGGCCGCCGAGGGTGCTCCGCCGCGCCCCGCCCCGCCTTGCTCCGCCCCGCCCCGCCCTGCCCCGTCTCGGCCCGCTCCACGCCCGGTCCTTCCCCTGCCCTGCGCCACCTCCACGCGTATCTTTCCGTCTTGTTCGTCTTTCTCCTCCCCCTGTTTTACATATTTCCCTCCCCTCCCGGCCGTTTACCTGCCTCCTTCGATTCCTTCCTCATGACCTCCGCTGTTTTCTGACTTTCTACTTCTTTCTAATCCCTTCCTCGCCTTCACCATTCCCTCTTCCTTCCGAAACTTCCCCTCTCCTCCATTCGCCTTCATGTCTGTTCCTCTCTCATTTTCCATTCCGTTTTCCCCTCCTGACATTTTCAGTCTTCTTTCTTTCTCTCTCTTCCTCGTCATTTTCTCTTTTTTCCGACTCTTGCCCTTTCTCCTATTCCTTCCCCGTCTTCCTTATCACCTCCTTCTTCTTCCTTCCCCAAATTTCAACGCCCCTCCTCTCACCTCCATTTCCCATCCCTTATTTTCCATCCTCTCCTCTCATTTCTTCCGGCTTTTCTCTCTCTCTCTCATCTATTATTTCCTCATCTTGAACATGCTCTCTTCTTTCTCTGCCTTTCCCCTCTCTCATCCTCTAACTTCCACATCTTTCCCCATCCCTCCTTTTCCAAACCGTATTCCCTTCCCCTTCCTTCCCTGCCTTTCACCATCCTGTAAAGTCTCGACTCCCCGCATATCCGGCACAACCCACTCTACTAAACAACGCACCCGGTCTGACGTGTCGCGACATGCGAATGTCCGCAACGTCCCGACCCGACCAGGCCCGACCCGACCCGACCCGTCACGACCAGTCCCGACCCGACCCGACCCGACCCGACCCGACCCGACCCGACCCGACCCGACCCGACCCGACCCGACCCGACCCGACCCGACCCGACCCGACCCGACCCGACCCGACCCGACCCGACCCGAACCCTTATTATATCATACCGCTTCGTATAATCCCGCGCCATTCCACGATCCTTCCTTTCCCGTCCCATCTCCGCACATTCTGTCCCATCCCTCATTATTATGTTCCGTCCCGTCCCGTTTCGCGGGCCCTTCATGCATGCCTTTAGCCCTCTAATCCACCTTCCTTTCCTCCGTCTGCCCTCTCGAAGCGCGACTATCGCCTGCCTTCTGCCTCGCGCTCAAGCCACTTCTCTCCGAGCGCCGTTCGTGCGCAGTGCTTCACGCGAGGCATTTCATCTCCTCCTGATTGCTTCTGCCTAGATGTGATGTTAAGTGCACATCAACTACTGTGAATGAAGAGCTGCAATTCAAATCGCTCCAATGGCTTGGTTCGCTCTTCGACTGGCCACTTGTTTATTACGAAAGCCTACAATGGTTCTAACGCTAGAGTAGAAGTATGAATACATATTACTAGTAACATTTCAATCAAATTATTAATCTCATGTCATTATAATTTCATACCACCACCACAACAACAACCATAACAACCAAAGGGATGTAGAAGCCAGATATTCCTAGTATTTGCGAGAAATGTTTTGGAGAAGACAAGTTCTAAGTTTAGGTAATGACATTAAATGATTTATTATTAAAATTGAAACATGAACAGTACAGTTTTCAAGACCACGAATAAGAAAATATTGATTAATAATCAAATGAATAAATGGCAACAATATGTTCAGAAAAAATAAAGTATGATATCAAAGATTACATCCGTTTTTGGACTTAACGTGTTCGCACTCTTCTCGCCACTTTCTTATTTTTCGCCTCTACTGAGATCGGATTTCGTCTCTCTCCTTCGGCCACCCTTCAGCCCCACCTTCAGCGTCCTGTCAGGAGAGGCGCTCGACAGCGACGCAGATGGTGTCTCCACCCCGCCCCCACTCTCGTCCTCTGCCGCCGCCCCCCCCCCCCCCCGCCGCGCCGCGCAGCAGGGCTTTCCAATCTCCTTCAGAGGACACGTCAGAAAGGTCCTTCTTAATGGTTTAAAGGATGACAAATAAACGTTATGGAATATTTCATTAGTACTTGTCAAAAGGGACACATCCATATGGATTATAAAGAGATCGATTTCTTATTATTCATTTTGTCTAAGGTAGGTGCTGAATGGAACAATAAGATAAATTGATTTTTTTCAATTCTAGTAGTCATTACGACATTCAACTACTTCATTAAAATATGTTCTCCCTGTTTGAAAACTTTATCTTTATCATGAAAATGATATTGACAAATGAGATAACTATTATTTAACCTTAAAGTGATTCCTTCAACTTATGTACTCTTCAACTATGTACCCTATATACAAATGATCTATAAAAATTAAAATTCCACAGTATTTAAGAATTGAAGAAACAGATTCGTCATTTCTAATATTAGCGAGTTTCATGGACCGCTTAGCATATTTAAAGAATGTTTTTGTCATAATAAATGCCTTCGAATGTTAACTTTACAAAAGTACCAAAAATGCGAGTAGAGTAAAACCAATACTAACGTGCACAAAATTAAGGAAGTTAAAAGTGTGTATACTAAACTCACTTCTGTGTCATTCTTTGCAGATCTATCTTAAAACCCTTTAGGATGCAATGCGACTTTTATTAAGGTGGAGAAGAAGTATGCCATGAAAATAAATTAAGGTTTGCTGTAAAATGTTAGTTGAGTTCGACGAATCATTGACTAGTTTACTAGCATTACTCATCGTTCTCCTCGTCTATTTTTCAGTATTATTGTTTACCGTTAGTTGACTTATCGGGAAATTTAATTCGTCCGAAGCTCATTTGATTGTTACCTATGTTACTTTAGTTCTTTGTCTAATGGGTCAATTCTTTGAATCTGGAAGTGAATTTTCTGCACAAAACGTACTTGCTAATTGATAGTAGAACTTATTATCAGCATGGAAACTTAAAGCAAAATGTTGATACTTTTGCTTCGATCGCTTAACGATACTTTTCTCACTGGCAAATAACTATTTTTTTATCACTTCGAATCTATCAATAACACATTTTTGCGTCAATATTCAAGTTTCTTCAATTTCTGAGGTCACATATCTTAAATATGAGATTAAATAAAAATGTTATAAAAGAATAGATACGCTAATTTCCCACTGAAAACTATAGTATTTAATTACAATAAAACGATGACTACGTTAAGCAAACGGAGTTGGTGAATTTGCTTCACATTTCGTATACAGAATAAGTTTTCAAGATATGCAATACGAGAAGGAATTAAGAAGAGTGCCAGAGGTCAATTAGTTCTGATTGTCCTTAAATGTCAATGTACACGACAATGAATTTCTACAACGCCTTTAATCTTAAATAAGTTCACAATCAAAATTCAACTTCAGTGTTCTAACTATTCTCCTGGCAAATATTTATTTACTGCTCAAAATTCCTCTTTTGTCATCCTGAATGTTCTCCAATTTTCTAAATTCAGATTTCCCATTCACTAAATTTAAGTTTAGTTCCAAGAATCAAATAAAATCAGTTCCATAAATTCGAGAGTTTGAATTTCAGAAAAAAACTAAATGTGTCTAGTAACACAAAAAAATATTGTATTCTTTAATTATAACCCGGAAGGAAATGATTTTCAAGTTAATCTTTGGAACCCACAGCCAAAAGAGTAATACAGATTGAGAATTCGACGAGACGGGAACTGGAAGAGTCAACATGCTGCACACTTTTGGTGCAATGCCAGATTAAACGGCGTGAGCTGCATTTGTGAACCCAGATGATTTAAAAGAAGTTACTTAACTTTTAACTCTATTCTCGTAAAAAAAAAACTTAATCAAACTGTCGTTCTGAGGTTGCTCGGCAATTCTGATAAGGATTCGTCTCACATTTTTAATAGTGCTTATACAAGATAAGAATTGTCTGACCAATAGTCTGAAGAGAAAATATTTTCTGTGATCTTACTCAAGACGTTAGTTGCTGCGTTAGATAAATCATGAAATCTCCGGTAGTTTCTACTGATTGTTGGTTTTAATTACATTTATTTTTTTAAATATAGTTTAATTACGTTTTCCCTTCTTTTTTCCAAATGTTTCACTATTTATGGATCTATGAGGTTAAAAAACCGTATATATTTAGACAAGTTAGGAATTTACTCATAACCTGGTTACATTGAGTAAAAGTAATGATCCATGTTGTTACTTAAACTTGGTTGAAGTTTCGGCATAATTTGTGCCGACAACAGCGTAAGGCTCAAAAACCAAGGGTAAAATAAGTAGAGCGAGAAGCATCCATGACCTCATTTCTGCGTTGAGAAGAAACTGGCTGCGGCACCAGCATCCCCGGGAAATGATACCTGGCCGCTTGGAGCAGGCCACTTACATAATCAAATGCCAACGCAAGTAACGCCAGTAACGCAATTATCTTGAAAGGATGGAGGCAGTGTAGGGACATTTTAGAACAGTTTAAAAAGTGAAAAAGAATGCCGGCAACTGCAGCTGCAACTTCGATCCTAGGCGCCCGGCCCAGTGGCAGTTGGATGTATGACACCAACCCATAAATCTTAATTTTATTTATTTAATAGGTAATTATTACACATATAAATTAAATATCTTGGTACGATGTGGCAGAGACGAAGGCTTTTAAGTTATTACTATACCAATATCCTACCGTGTTCTAACCTTTCGAATACTGGTATTCACCCCAAATGGTCTCTCCATCGCATCAAAGCCGCGGAAAAGATACCATAAGGTACGGCTGGGGAAAAAACCCTCAAGGAAGAAAAACCTGCCTTCAAAGGCCGAGTGCAGTCTACCAGACTTTTTCTAAACCATTTATTTCCTGGACCGGCCGTCACGCATTCTCCTTCCAGTCTTTGGCCTCCTCAGCACCTGAAATCAAACAGCGCCACAGAAGATCCTCCGCACCAACGCCTTTGTACTTACCTTTGGGACACCCACTCAGAGGAGTCCCCAATGTGCTTATTTAATTATTTGACAGTTTCATTTTTTTATTTTATTTATTTGTGTATTTATTTTTATTAATTTACTTATTTATTTACTTATTACTTAACAGTTGACTATGACTTATACGAAGGTTGAAGGAAATACCTTTTATGTTTCGGGATTTGGCAACCCTTGTGTTGCAATCTGGCAACAGACAGCTCTATCGTAAAGTTGGATGTTTTGAGGTTATACGTACTCAGAACGTTTTGACATGCGAGCGCTATTTGTGTTGTTTACAGTAACTTAAAATATTAATCTTGACCCAGAAATGGAATTAAATCGTGAACATTTTCGTGCGATTATTTTTTACAACATTCGACGTGGATTAACTCAGCAACCATGCATGGATGAACTTAATTCAACTTTTGGCGATGAAGCTCCATCCAGGACCAGTGTTTATCGATGGTATGGTGAATTCAAACGTGGTCGTAGTTCACTCCAAGACGAATATCACGACGGTCGTCCAAAATCAGTTGCTGTTCCAAAAACCATTGATGCTGTGCGTGAACTGATATTGCAAGATCGTCATGTGACCTATCGTGAGATTGAGACAACCTTAGGCATTAGTGGGACCAGCATACATTCAATATTGCATGAACATTTGACTGTCAAAAAAATGTTCGCGTTGGATCCCACACAATTTGTCAATCGCTCAAAAAAGGCTCGAATCGATTGGTCGAAAGAAATGCTCAAAAAATACGATCGCGGTGTTTCGAAACACGTATATGACATCGTGACAGATGATGAATCGTGGATTTACGCGTATGAGCCCGAAAGTAAACAGCAGTCGACTGTATGGGTGTTTCAAGATGAGTACAATCCCACAAAAGTTGTTCGCGCACGAAGCATTTCCAAACAGATGGTCGCCTGTTTTGTTTTGTTTTCGGAAAAACTGGACATGTCGCAACCGTACTACTAGAATAACGCAGATCAGTCAATCCTGAGTGGTACACAACGATTTGTTTGCCAGCTGTCTTCCAAGAAATCAGGAAAACCAACCGCCGAAGACGGATCACTCTTCACCACGACAACGCGAGCTCTCACACATCGGCTCAAACAACTGCATTTTTGAGCACCCAAAACATCGATTAGATGGGTCATCCGCCGTATAGTCCTGACTTGGTACCAAATGACTTATTTTTCGACACCTGAAGAAGCGGTTGCTGCATTCAGAATGCATGTTTTGGAGATACCTCAATCAGAGTGGCAAAAGTGCTTCGACAATTGGTTCAAACACATGCAAAAGTGTATAGATCTTCATGGGGAATATTTTGAAAAACAATAAAGTGATTTTCGATTATTAATATTTGCTTTTGTTCTCTAATCCTGAAATATAAAAGGCAAGCCTCGTACACATAAATAGCTGGCTTGAAGGGCGACAACCGACTGATTGAGATTACTAGAGGCCGGGTGCTCTCTTCGATCGTTTTAGAGGTTTCGTATGATCAACCCCAGCAGGTGCCGGAGCAGTATCCTATACAATAGGTCACGGGCCGCGTACGAAACTTTCTTCCACGTTCATTTCTCATTTCTAAATTTCTGTTCCCTTCTGTTCCATCCCCCAATGCTTTATACGATCTCTAAAAAGTGTTGGATATCCAGAATAAAGCGACCAGCTTTGATTTCTTCAAAATACTGCCCGTTTCTTGCAATCGAATTGAAATAATCGAAAATCCTTGGACAAGGCGAAAATATTTGCAAATTGCAAGATACGAGTAAGTAATCTAACATATTGTTCTTTTCTTGTCCTGAATGATGTTTGCTTTCAAATGGTTCAATCCACTAATATATTTCGCCAGGGAAAAAAATTACAGCCTCATTGTGCTGAAAATCTTCTGAGGATTTCATATTTTGGTACGCATTCACATCACAAAAAAACAGATTACAAAAAACCTCTTTTGCGCAAATGTGGAGTGGTGCAGCAATGTTTACGTCGTAATGTATCAAGCGCACATTAGATGATAACTCTGAAACTTACCGGCAGCCAAGTGAATGATGTCATCTTAAGGCCGGTAATTGCCCAAAGCTGCACAATCTGCACAATTACTCTACACGATCACGACGATTAGAACGAAGCGCAGATACGTTTTGACTTACCCACACAACCCCATCAGAGTTTACCCCATCAGAGTTTTCCTCTCTTCTGGCGTTTTGTTGGTATCCACTGTAAGATTTGTCCTGGTCATCTGTTATTATCCAAATGGATCGAAGTCCTATTTTATAAAATATTCATTTAATATAGGTATTGCTACTTTGAAGACCAATCCTCCTTGACCACGACAAAGTTCCTTAAAATGGTTCCGTTTCCGTGTTTGGCATATTTCTGGCCTATGGAAGTAATATTAGGTACACATCGTTACGTTCGGAACACTTTTATCCCACATCGCACGTTTCCTTCTGACAGCGAATCCGACATTCCGTTTTACTGTGGTATAAACAGAGCTGTGTTCATTTTGTTTAAGCACATATTCGTGAGTGGCACATGGTATTTAAGGCAAAGAACATGTAAGAAACCATTTACATTATTAAATTTTTCGTCAAAAACTTTAAAGAATCAGTACTAATTATAGGTGTATCTAGTTCATAAATGATGCACGCAGATTTTAATTGAAGTGGTAGAGGTGGCATTACCGAGCAAAGTTGGGCGTCATTAAGTGGTTTTTTGGCAGGTTCTCTGCGCGTGAGCACAACTTTAACAAGTGCTTCATCAGTTGAGTTTGGAAGAGAATAAAGTGGTGTTCCAATTTTCGTTTCTGTTCCTCATTTAATTACATCAATTAAATTCGTGGAATGCAACGCGAGTGTTGCGAATTTTACGTCTCCAACTGCGTGAAACTCGTTAGTAATTTCTCTCGTGCAGCAAGTTCAGAGACACGTGTTCCAGAAATTGCTCGTATTTCTTCTTGTAATTATACCAGCCGTCTGTGGCGTTTTACATAAGCTATAGTAATATTTTACTTCTACACTAATTCACTTGTATGTAAGGAGACTAACCAAAAATTTATTTGCTTTGACTGTTAAGAGAAACTCAGTTCTTGAAGTAACTTTATCAATACTAAAGCGACAAATTGTATACATGACATTACAGCTGTAACTGTAGTTACAGATTGTTATAATAAAAAACAGCTATACTTTGAGAGGTAAATTATTACCTCTTCTCAGACCGATTTTATGTTCCGCAACTTTTTAGAGACTTTTTAAACTAAAGACTAAATATAATTACCTATTTACGTTCGTGTTCATTAAACGTTTACTTAAATATGTACCATATATATATTTACTTTTATTAAAATATATTCATGTCATTACAATAGAAGAATGTGAATCCGATCAGTAATACTTTTTCTCATTAATATATTCTGAGAAATATTTAATAATCTAGGGTGCTAGAAAACATTTTATTGGCCCCCTTGTCCCAAGCAATTGTAATATGAACGCAAAAATTTTTCGTTCATGCCAAGGAGAGAAATTAACTGGACATGTTTATTTTATTATAACATAAGATAGAATGCGTTCGGATTCTGACGGTATTCAGAATGTAAAATACATGTAATAAAGGTAACACGCTGGTTAATCAAAAATAGCTAGTAGACGAACTTAATTGCGCTGAAGTGACACATTGCTGAAGAATATCCAATAAAGTATACAAAACATCCAGATATAAGTTTAAGTTCTGAAACAATTTATTTATACACGTTATTAAATAAACGGATTACCTTAGCGAAAAGTTTTAAAATTTATTCCAAAGTGGGAAAAGAAAACGGAGATAGGCCAGAACGAATCGAAGTCATAAGTCATTTTTTCTCGATAATTTTTGACATAAATAATTTCCGATTCTGATGCTCTCATTTTATGATTAAATGCAACGCCATACCTAGTGCGGAAGTCAGGGAGTTCTGTCCTCCCCCTTCCCAAAATACGTTGGTCACTACTTGCGTTATATAATTTTAAATTTATTTTAATAGTATGTTGTTATAATTGAATGTGTTGTAGTTGATTGTTGTGAAAAGCAAGTAATTAAACGTCTTTGTACATGATGCAAATTATAAATGTTTGTTGCTTTACATCAGACTGACCCGCCTTCCCCTCCCCAATAAAATCTGGTTACAGCCTTGATTAAATGCAAATATATACTCCTTGCGTTACGATAGAAACACATACAATCAAATCTCTCAGTTTTCACAGCCATCGCAAATTTTAATCGAAAATTTTAATCGTTTGTTAATTAAATATATTTGTGCAAAAATAGTTTCTACAGTACAAACCCTGCAAATGATAGTTTCATATTGATTCTATTTTATCGTGACACATTTCAAATAATATTGGCAGATAAAGAAGTACATTACTGAAATTAATGAATGGCGTTAACGAAATGTCAGTTCTGTAATACCTTTATCAAACACTCTCCCAAATAGTATAACAGAATATCTCGTGTCAATCAAATCTAATATCAGTCTCTTAAAATGCAGACAAATATTGCGAAACCCGTTTCCTAGTATGATTTAGTCATTACTGAAATAAGTATTTACCTTAAAAATCAATTGCGATGCAAAAACGGTAGTTTTCATTATAATTCTTAGAAAATAAGAATTTGCTGAGAAAAATAGGATTCACATGTAGTATTTTTTACTCATCTCCTCCAACAGCGACTCTCATTTGAAATTATCGCAGGCGCCAAAACCATAAAAATTTAGGCTTCCTATAACCACTAATTTCTCCTGCACTGTGACTGTTAACCTTCGCCAGCCAATAAACAGCTGGCGAAATCTGGGGCATAGAGTAAACGACTGCCTCAAACGACCAGACACGCACCCCCATCAAAGGTCATTGAGGGGCGAGGGAGGAAGGCAAAGCGGTACAGAAGTGGATTCCCATCCCAGGCTCTCCCACTAACTCGCACATTGCACCACTATCTCCGCCCACTCGCATCCCGCGCCCACTCGCATCCCTCATCATCCAAAGCGTGGGCGGACTCGCGTCATCGCCAGCGGGAGGTGAATTTATGACGTCATCTTACATCTGTCTAACCCCACACAAGCCTCCCACGTAACAGACACGTTCGGTCGGCACAAAACACCAGCTCCCACCCACGTGGTAATCCTCCCATCTGCCATCGCCTACTTCCCGCAACTTCCACTCCGTTATCCGTTGACTCATCTCCCACGAGCTATCCAGCTTTGTCCCGTCACCCAGCTCCCAACAACAATTCGTCTCCTGTCCTACGCACATCCCGCACACGCCATCTGTTTTCCTCTCAACGCCTAACTCCCACGATCCGCTAATCGTCCATTCGAACCCCACGCATCGCCTTTTTGCGATCACTACCCATCCCTAACAACACATTGCTCTCGTCTTCTCGCGCCGACCTAAATACAAGCACCCCATTTCCACCATGCACATCTTTTAACTCCCTGCACCTCCCTTACTGCCACCCGCAGCCCTTACGTCCACGCACTGCCCTTACTACCTCGCACCACTCTTACCTCCACGCACCACCCTTACCTTCACGCACCACCCATGCCTCCACGTACCAGCCTTACTCCACGCACTACCCTCACCATCACGTACTGCCTTTACTTCCACATGCCACTCTTACCTTCACGTACTTCCCTTACCTCCATTCCCTGTCCTTGTCTCTCCTTCGATTCATTGCTCTTCCACGTTATCTACTTGCCTCTTGCTGTGCCTCACCCTCTGTCCACGGAGGCCTCACCCAACCACGCCCACCCAAGGTCAACATCCACTCCTCAATTCCGCTCCGCCCTTTCGCCCGCCTACCCACGCACTGCCCACGCGTTGCCCGCCCTTTCCCCTCTCTTTCGCCCGCAGCGCGCTCCGCCCACCGCCCACGCGCCGCCCTTCGCCCGGCGCTGAGAGCCTTATCTGCGGGATTAACCAAACAAATGCGGCGGCGGTCGCGGCGCGGCGCGGTGCGGCGGGCGCGGCCGGATGATGGCTAATAACATAAATTACTACTCGCGGCGATTACAATAACACCGCGCGCTCCTATAAATAACGCATTCCCCGCGCGCGGCAGGTGTTGAGGTAATCGGCCTGCGTGGCCCGCCCGGATAATACTCCTCCGCCCCATTTTTACAGCTGTTGAGTCGCCCCCATCGGCACTTCGGATGCGACAACAAAGGAGGAAAGAGGTCGCTGAGGCTGGAAGAAAGGAATAATATAGGATTTGTTTACAGATGGTCACGGTTTTTCGGTTGCATTTTTAATTGACCACTGGTTTGCACCCCTTAACGTTCTATTGCTTAATTTATTACGTGTTTTAATTTACTGTGTTTGTTGTATTTTTATGTCTTTTATAAAGGGGAGGCAAACTGTATTCAAAACATTGTGGTATCAAGTATTGTAGTTGGATTTAAATCTAAAAAATATAAACAACCACAACTCTGTTAATTAACCCATGAAGACCTGAAGACTCAAAAATTTTCTCTATTATTATTATTATTATTATTATTATTATTATTATTATTATTATTATTACTATTATTATTATTTTTACTAATGTTCACTTGATTGTCACTTGAAAATTGAGTCTTAAAATAATTCTGTCCATTAGATAGCTATGTTTGCTCTTTGACTGACGTGTGCACCCCTTGCTCCGCGCGCAGGTGGAGTTCTGGGCGGACACCCTGAAGCTGCACCTCATCGACCTGGGTCGCACGGGCAGCAAGCTCATCTCGGTGGAGGGCCACGTGGACTTCATGTGCCAGGAGGTGGAGGCGGCCGACCCCGTCAGCTTCACCACGCGCGACTCCAACCTGGTGAGTTGCCCCGCCCCTCCACCCCTACCCCCACCCCAACGCTCAGAACCCTGGTGGGCCGCTTTGAAAGCAAGTGTCGCATTTCAGCATAAAAGAAATTGGTTGTTCATTTTTGCTCGTCGTCATAGCGGCACGCCTACAATCTGTTTCTGCAAAGTGATATTGTCTTGATGCTGAAATAATACCAAAGAGAAAGGGCTTCTCCCAATGCACGAATACAGCAGATTAAGTTTCTCACCGCAAAGCAGATAATACCATAGTAAAAGCTGTTCATTCTTACAATGATGAATGATGTACGATATTACAATAAATAAAAGATAATAAAATTACTTATATTATTTTCAAAGCGACTCTATTTAATATTAATGTAATTTAATATACAGTTTTACCTTTTACCATTTGTAATTATATTCCATTTCACATTCTTTACGGTTTTATTTTGTGTTTTTTAATCAAGTATGAAATGTTCTAATCCATTGATATGTTATTAACAACAAGAGTCTGCAGATGAAATGTATACATTTTTAGTGGAATTTTTGAATGTGTTCAAATGTGTTGATGGCTAAACTGCTGTCAAATTAATGTGCTCATTACATGATTAAGAAGCTATTTATTTAATTTTCCTTGCTTCCATATTTGTGGGTTCATGGTGTATATAATGTTTACGCAGGAATGTGAACTCATCAATTGTTTCCAATCCATTAACTTCTCTAAAAAATGTAAAAACTAATTTTCTACCTCTCAGTCATACTTTCACCCATCTGCCAAAGTTCAACACAGTTGAAATTGGATAAGGTGATAAATTACATCCATTACACATCCATTTATAATTAATTGTTCTTTTGTGCAATAATGTGATAACATTATCAGTCTTCCGAAAATCTGATTGCCCAGAATTCATTTATACTGACAAATAAAAAATTGTGAATAGTTCTTTGCCAAAAAAATCACATATTTTTAGTATTCGTGTTGTGAAACATGTAGTTTTTATTACGTATTTCACTTCAAAACGTTTCTTTGTGGTGCGTTTATGGATAAGTAGTATTTTCAGGATACATTCTGCAAAGTAAATGACACTCTCTGTTCAACATGATAGCAAAACCCGGGCAAAACCAAAATATAGGTTTTTCGTAAAATGGAAAGAAAACTTTCTCTGGTTTATTTTATAGTGTAAAAACATATTATTTTATAATTTAGCAGGTGTTATAGTCACAAATTTGCGGTTGGTTTTGTCTTCCCAGTGGTTTGCTAGAAAAAATTAATTCATTTCGGCCATATGCACATTTTGCAGAAAAATTCATTCGTCATCACAACATTCCGGTAAGGTAAAAACCTTTTAAATTATGTTTATTTATCTTGTTAGTAATGTTGATTTGTGAAACGTGCACCAAATCAAACGAAAATAAATATTAATATTTCTGGGAATGAAAACTAAACATTTCGTTTTTTTATCAGCATCCTACTCACTGCTGTTATTGTACTATAACTCAACATTATTCTTTTGACATAGTATTGCATTTTAAAGGTCTGTTTGTATAATCATATAATATGTACAGAATGCTTACAAAAAGTTGAGATCTTTATTTATGACATGCTTATGTTCTCTGGAGAGGCAAGTTCAGAACTAGTCTTGGACATATTCGTTTTTGTCTACAAAGATGTTAGGATAATTCGATTTTCGGATAAATGTAAGATATTTACAACCAAATTTGAATTATCGGTTTCTGCAGTAATTTATGATAAAAGATGTCGCTCGAATAGGAGGAAAATAAGTTGCATTCGTCTCCACATAGAATTTTTTTTTTCATTCTATATTTGATATATTCAACTATTTAAGTTAATGTTTCATTAAGAGTCTTATATTAATTAGTTATATTATAATAGTTCTTGTATATAGATATATAAATATAATAAATATAATATTATAAATATAATAATTATATTAATGTCATTATCAGTCTTATCTTCGTTATAGATCAAAACTCTCTAAATTGTTAAATAATATTTATACAAGTTTCATATAATTGGATCTCAACGTTTCTTTCAGTAAAGCGGGCATTAACGATAACCAATTAGTTGGTTCCTAAAAAAATAAAAATTTCACACCTCTCATTTGCACCTCATTTGCGATTCTAAATATGTTTCATTGCTATTGCAATCTCCTACTTTCCTATTCAACAGTGGAATAACGATTTATATCGTGTTATACGTTTACGCTTATTAATAAAATTACCGCCGCACACCTACCCAACCCCCGTTTTGCAACAGAATTTTAGAACTACTAAAAACAGACTTAAAACTCCAGTAGAAGAATAATAGCACAATAGCACCTCAGGTATCAAAACCTCTCTCACGTACAAATCGGATTGTGATAAATTCATTATTGACCATATTGCAGCCTTCTTTAAATAATTCTCTGAAGCTTCGAGATTAAAGTAATTAAATGGTAGCTTTGTTTGTAATATAATAGTTGTTTGTATATATAATACGACAGTCTTTGTTAAGAATATAAAATAATACATGACTTCGGCTTAACTGTTGCATCATGCAAGTTGTATGTTAGCCTTTTCCCCTCGGGAAAGCGCGTGGTACTACATACGAATTATTTCCTAGGCGAAAATCGGAACAAGCAAAGTGAATTGACAGCTTATGCTCGCACGGCAATAAAAAATAGTTCCTGGAAACTATTGTAGTGATCTATAACCAATTAACGTAATTCATTGTGATCAGTGATGAAGAACTTGGTTTTTGAGTTGGTCAAAAATGCATTCATGCTAATTTTACTAGACAAAATTACAAAAAATGCTGTGTAAGTTAATAAACCAGAATTTTTATTATTAATTATCGTGGTCAAGATCATACAATTATAGATAGTTAAAAATGTTTAAGGCAAAAATAATGTGTTAAACAAACTGATCTCATTAATGTGCGGTATTTATTTACATAAATCTGCAAACATTAGTGTAGATGGTAAACTATCGGATACAATACTCATTAACAAAGAAGTTCCTAAGGGAGATATTTTCAGGCCTTTCATTTCTATTAAATTTATGTGTAAAAAAATAAAAGTAGTAAAGGCTAACAGATTACAGAATGAGGAAGAAAAAATAAGTCGTCTAAAGATTGGTACGAATTACAAAATGCGAAGAAAACAAAAAGATTGCTCCGTCGGTTTTGCTTGTGCTGTCAAAACTACGACCTTAAAATGTCTACAAACGAACGAAATGCAAAGGTCATCAGCAAAACTTCAAAACGGTTCAAGCTGGAATCCTAAGAAAATGATAAAATACTTTTCGTGTCTCCAGTAGTTCACATCTGTGATGTCCGATATTAACATTATATCTATTGCTCAAAGAAATTGAACAAACAATTAAGGTAAACAGAGGGTTATCTGAAGGACACAACATGGAAAAATACCAGAAATAAAATATAAAGGATAAGCAAAAGATAAAGGGTCCACAAGGTAGATGATTTTCTACATGGAGAAAATTCAATATATTGTATGGAGGGGAGAGTCGTCGAAAAGTATAGATGCCATTGATGAAACTGACTACAACACTGGAAGCAAATACGTCACAAACTATTATATTTTAGTGCATCATGTTGAAAATCATTAAGGGAGTCTTGGTGAAAATCATAAATAACAGTGAATAAAATAATTTTAAAAATCAGATGAACTTCAGTGAACACTGAAAAATAAATACAACGAAAATCAATCAAAGAAAAAAGATTGCGAAGTATCAGCGATCATCCAAGGATGCAAAAGAGCAGAGAGAAAATTTATATTTTATTTTCGACTTTCGTAATTTTAATGACAGTTTCCTCGTAGTTCATATCAATATTAGTCCAGAATTAGTCAAAATAAAGAAAAACAGTAAACGTTTTATTGTAAATACAAAACAACTACAAACAGGAATATGTAATACAAATCCAGTATAACGTATGTACAATTGAATTTCCCTATACAATACATCATGTACAGTGATTACTGTTTTGACCACAAATAAAGAAAACGTTAGTTGGCCTAGATAGCCGGGATCGCTAAGGCTGAAGGGTGGTAGCTGTCTCGGCTCGGGGGGTCGCGGATTCGAATCCCACCTCTGGCATGCATGTTTGTGTGTATGCGTGTTCTTTCTACAGCTCCCTCTCCGTTAAAGCAATCACGGTGGTCGCTATATGACCAAGTTCTTAAAAAGCGACCAAAAAAGATTATGTACACGCCTACAAACCAATATCCATGGAACCTACAGGCGTACGCACGGACGTCGAAACATCCGGCGCGCTCGTAATGAAGCATATTTTCCAGGAGCGCCGCCTGCCGGGCCAAGAGCGCCTGCGGAGGCGGCGCGACAGCGCACGTGCGGGAGGCGGTGCGCGCGGCTGCGGGTCGCGGGCGCTCATTTGCGGCGCGCAATTAGTTTCCTTCCGCGACGCGGCGCGGCGCGGCGCGCCGCGCGGCCCGAAGGCCTCGCGGGACGACGAACGGCCGATTTGTCACGCGCGAGGGGTAATTTTAACTGTCCGCCTGTCAGCAGGAGCATCCGTCGGGTCAAGGTATTGCGACCAACTTTTGATAAATTCCGCGTGCCGCCCTCCCCCACCCCACCCGCATCCCCCTTCGCCCCGACGGGCAAAAAATATTGCCGTCGATGGCGAGCGCACGTCGCGACCGAGAGGCTGTTTGGCGACGCGCGTGGAGGGGCGGTGAACAGACGGGCGGAAAAACACGGACAGTCGGCGCTTTCGGCGCAACATGGGCAGATCCCCAGGACTCCGTCTCCCTTTCTTCTTTTTTTTTCGTCAGTAAAAAATTACAAAGGCCTGATGGATGCTGGTTGACAATCGGGCGCGGAGCAAGAATTTGAACGAGCTTGGGGTGGAAAGGCGAGGTAGAGGCGAGAAATATTTTCAGTGCGTGTGAGATGTAACACCTTCAAAACACAATTCCCTGGTCCATTTTTCGTTGTTTGGTTTGGTTGGCCACTCCAAACAAATGCTCGAATATCGCCAATTGTGATAGCCGCGATCCTTAACCAACTTCCCCTACATCATCAGTTAAACCAATATGCGTGGTTCATCAACTAACTTGATAAACGGTATAAACAAGATTGCAACTAACACGTTGGAGGGAATGTAAAGGTACGAAATACACGGATTAAATTTGCTGCGAGCGCATGTTGGAAATTTTAATAAGTAGATAAAGAAGAAAAGAAAACCGAGATAAATAAGAACAATGGAAGAACGAAGAAAGTGCAAAAGAAATATGAAAGAAATAAAATAAAGTAGGGTAAAGAACAAAAAGAAGCAGAAAAGAATAAAACAAAGTTGAAAAACGAAATAATGTACAAAGTAAAAAACTGGATGAAATAAACCGACTGACTGACTGAATATTAATAATTATTGTTAGAAATAAGACAATACCCCACAATTACAATAAAAAATTTCAACAGTTCAAAAATTGATAAAAGCAACATGACATATTTAAAAGTATACGAAATTACTTACTCACACCTGCAGTATCCCAAGACATGCAATATACTAACTAATCGATAAAGAACTTAAAAGTTCATAAATATTCATTGAAATTTAGAATTAAAACATTGAATAAATAAAAGTTATACTAAATTAACTGAAAACTACTTTTTACTTTTTCTTACTACTTCTTAATTTTTACACAAGAAGGACAAGCATTTCCATAATTTAGATTTTTTTAGAGTATTAGGCAGTTGTCAGGATGTGAAATTACCAAATCCTAAGAATATAAGAGCAAAAACCTACGTAGAGTGGAAAATCTAGCCAGAATACTAGACAAGAGAAATAATGTGCTTAATATTAAGATTTCGTTTGACTTTTCAGCGTGTCGTTTGCTCAAAACGTGAGCAATTCATCTTATGCCACATCAAAAGAAATATAAACGAGTTGCTTACTATATTTTTTGTTTAACAGCATTATACATTTATAAGAGAATCAAACTTAATTTTGCGAAACAACTTCCCTGTGACGACTCGGGTATTTGACATCGTGCGCGTAAACGGTGGTCGGCTGTTCCGTTTAGTTCTACCTCCCCCCGATTCTCTCGCTATGATTGCTGAATGTGTGATGACGCAATCATTCGTGACATAAAATCTAATACGTAGTCATTTGTGTCGTGAAATGCCCGATTATGAACGATTTCTTGCAACAGATAAAGTTATTTTATAATGCTGGAATACAAAAAAATCTTAAGTCGTTGTACGTAGGCCCTAAACAAACAAATCCCAGTTTTGACAGGTAAGCTTGTAGAAGGAACTTTTGTGCTATCATATGTTAATTAGCCCATTGCAGTGGATCAGGGCAAAGCGTGAGAGCGTGACAACATGACAAAACGTAGCATAGCGTAGAAGACGGTGGCAGAACGTGGCACATTCTGAGAACGTGACGGAACATGGCAGAGCTAAGCAAACCAGAGTGGGAGCATACTAGATCACAAGAGAGTAACAGAGCCGAACAGAACCGAACAGAACGCAGTAAAGCGGCCAGGCGGGGAATAGACGGCGCGGTGGAGGGGGGGGCGGAGCAGTTGCGGGCTGCGTTCGTCATAATTCCAGGAGGTTACGCGCGGCCAACGGCGAGGCGGTTATTGATTAACATTGCGATAATTAATAGCGCCCGGGCGGGGTGGGCGGGCGGGCGAGCGGAGCGCCCGCCGCCCGCGGAGTCGCCCACGCACCCGCAGGTGCCCGCGCACGACGCCTTGGCGCAGCCGGGGCGTGGCTACATTCTATTCTTTTTAAAGTACATTGATGTATGCATTTGGCATTTTTTGGTCGGCGGTCCGACTTTGCCGGCTAGTTAATGGTATCCCCCGTGCCTAGGCAAAGTTAAATTCTCACGCTTGGTGGTAAGTGAGGTATGTGGCGAACATGACATATGCCCATGACCGGAACTAGCAAGATCCGCCTCCCTGAACTTTTACTCGTTACACGGCTACAGAAATTTTAGACGATTTTAAAGGTGAGCTCCAACTCCATTTTTGTTTCGACCGGGAATCGAACCCGGGATCACTCTACGGGAAGCTATTGCGCTTTCCACGAGCCATCCTAGAGGCAATACATATGAATAATTATTCTTAATTATGGAAATACATGATGGTCTGGATTTCTTATGCCACATATTAAATAAATTAAGATAATTCTACCAACGTACTCACCATACAAAATGTTACATTTTGTGCGAAAATTGTGGTACTGAAGTAACAAATGACTCTGTACCACGAAGAAAATACTCTTTGAGAAGGAATATCAAATTGATTTCCTTTATATTCTTATTGCTCAGAATGAACTCAACGTGGCTCAACGTATTTACACAAAAAATGATTAAATAAATACATTTTACTACATATCACTTTTATAATTAACAAAAATAAACAAATGAATGAATAAATAAGTAATTTTACTTACTTGTAAAACCAAAAACTTTACCACCTATCAACCATAATGTAATATTTCACCAATTAAAAAAATAATATACGTTAATAATCAAAATAATCTAACAAATAAAACAGAACACTCGCAACTTATGCTAATACTTTGGTCATTTTAAAATATGTAAAATTCTGGAGTTAAAAGCAATGTAACAAGTGGAATTTCCTTTTTACCCATTCATGCGTCTTTACACTTTATAATTTCACGATTGTCGAAGAATATATACTAAAAATCGGCAACAAGTTCCAAATTACTCTGAAAAATTATTACTTTCGAACATTTTAGTTTTCAAATATGTAGAAAGTAAAATTTTGATTACTGTAATTATTGAAGTGAATATTAAAATTATATATTGGCATTTAAAAAAGGATATGAGCTAAACCTACAGATTTCTATTTATAACTTTAGAAGTTGTTGGGGTTATCATACGCATTTTACATGGGCAGCAATTTGAAGTCAGAATAAATATTCTCCAATCTTTTAAATTCCCCCTGAAATTCATTCATATATTTAATGCATCAAAAATAACAAAAAATTTATTCCCACGTAATAGTGAACATTCAGAAGACACTCATTCGAACAAACTGAATTCAAAAACTATGAAAAACTCTTTCAATGTTATAACAAAAATTATGGCGTTCTTATTGTCTTCTAATGAGCCCAGGCACAAGAGGCGGTAATAGTTACTTACGATATTAGTGTCGTAATACATCTGATTACAATACGAGATTGGAAATTTTTTTAACCAATTGAGTATTGTAATCACATGTTACGACACAAATATCGTACAAAGTTTTATCCACTTTGTAAAAATTTGTATTTAAGATTAAAATTTTCATTTAGTATTCATATTTTTTCGCTTGAAGTAGCGAAACTGGTTTTAACAAGGAGAACAATTGAAACGCGCATGGTGTACACATTTCGACAATATGAGCGAATGCAGTTCAGACCCAGAAATAGAAATAGCAGCAAATGCTGCTATAGATTCTTTGTTACTATACAAATCAAAGAAGAAATATGAGCGTGAGTACTCAATTTTTTAGGATTGGTGTGAAAACAAAAACGTTGGAAGTCGTCTTCTGTTGCAGAAGGGTATGTGGAATTGTCAGTAGAAAACAAGAAACAAATAGCTATGAAAATTATGGGGGAAATTAGTATTTCAAATACTAATATGAATTGTCAGGCTTCAATATCATCAGGAATTACAATTTCGAATTGCAGGAAATTTGTTGTTAATGTATGTAATAAATAATTAAAACATGTTATTATTATTGTTATTATTTGAAAAATTGATAACAAAGTTATTTTCATAATAAATTATTTGAATAATTATTGTAATTCTCAATAGTAGACTATGGAATAGTGCTCGTTTCAGAATAACCCTACTCGTATGCCATTCCGCACTAATGTGGTAATGAACTTCATTACCACACTAAAGCGGTTAAGTACTTCATTACGAAACTGATTACAATAGCATAATGTTTCACATTACCTAACCAAAGTGGATAAATTCATATTACTTTTCTCTTCCTAAATTCTCTTCAAAATCTAAATCTACGTGTTTCTATACTCTTCCTCAAAGTCATTTCACCCCGTTTCCTCTGAGCGGTATCTTCCTCTCTGTGCCTTCCCCCACCACACGAGCAGCTGTCCCCTTCTCCGCCCTCATCCCCCCCCTCCCTCTCCCCGGGGTCTACGTAGACGCCGTCGCCACCCGCGCGGCCTGCCTCCCCACCTTGGCATCCGCCCTCCTGTTTCGTGGTCGCTCATCCGAAGTGCTGCCTAAACGAGCCTTTGATGAATAATCTAGCGTCGTTACTTTGCCGCCGAGACGTTTGTAATGGAGTGAGAATTTTGCGATGGCGGGTTGGTAGACGTGTTTACTGCAAGAGAGGAAGAGCGCGAGATCTCGACCGTGAAGAGCTGAAAATGGAAACCATTGGGGAAAAAGATGGAGTGTATAATCGGTCTTGTAAACACTCCCGCTTTGTCAAAATTAACCGAAACGCTTCATTAAAACCGGAGACTCCATTTCGCTCTCCACTGACGTTGTTTGCTGGTGTTAACAAGCCTGGGTGGGGGAAATGGTATTCAGATGTTTCAAAAGCATCTGCTGAAAAGTTATTTTGTACTCGGTGAAACATCGAAATAAGCTTTTTGCGATTACTTCTGCGGAAATGGCATTAAGGATCGTTCAAAAAATATTTTTGTGTTAATTTATAGTCTTCTACTTGAATGTAACAAAATTCGAAAGACAGATCAGTTGTAAATAAACCTGATTAGCCAAAATTTGAAAGGGAAAAGAAAAATTTCCAGAAACGATTTCCTAACTCGTATACATCTGAAGTTATTTAAAAATCATTCGTTCCCGTTTATATTAACATTCTCCGTTATCAATATTATAGTTTAATTTATTAAAACTCAAAATGCTTAAAGATTACTTTTGAGTATAGTATATAATGATATTTGAATTTACGTCACCCAATGCTTTGCGCTAGTACGACAAATAGCTCGTATTATTACGAGCTATTTGTCTAACAGTCTTTTAATCTAATAATCATTTTAATGATCAAACTGGTCCATGTTACGGCCAGTGAAATACACGCAAAGTTACATGTGTAATTGCCTGCCAACACGTTTGTGACTACGCAACGAAAAAAAATTGTCGGACTTTTCTGGCGCACGATTACATAACTTTCTCTTCTTACGAAGAATTCGTAAGATGAGAAAGTAAAAATTGACAGCCTCCTTTTTCAAATTTAATTGACCTAAAATCTATATCCCATCGGTGTAGTCAATCCTGTGATCTAAAAGGTCCAAACTATTCCACACGTCTCCACCCGAACGTCTCTTTTTCTCGGAGGAGCTGAAGGCCTCCGCCCGGTTTTTGCCGGAGGAGGCGCCGGCATCGCGTGCCAGAGCCGGCGGTGCGGGGCCGGCGGTTGTCTCCCTGCTCAGCCAATTAATTCCTCATCCCTTGTTTGCGCACAGCGACAGCGATTGATCTTCCCTTCCCTTGCCCGACGCTGCTATTTCCTTGTCGGCAACGCATGCGGTGGCCCGAGATCCTCATCCGCGTCTTTCTCCATGTCTTCTTTTACGAAGAATCCGACAGTTCATGCATAATAAAATAATAATAATAATAAATATAATAATAATAATAATAATAATAGTAATAATAATAAATTTTAATTTCACCGTCTGGTTGCAATTGTAAGTTTAACAATTGCGTAGGAATAGGTGTCCTCTTTCACAACTGCCAACTACTGTTGTAACTTCACAGCACGCACACACACACACACACACACACACACACACACACACACGCCCACTCACCACTTACTCCCACACACTCGACATACGCCCACACACATACCACAGACGCCCACATACCCATACGCCCAACACGCCCACACACACACGCCCACACACACACGCCCACACACACACATTGGCATACACACATACGCATACATACATACGCATACATACATACATACACCTACCCACATACGCCTATATACATACGCCTACACACATACGCGCGCACACACACATACGTCCACACACACGCCCATACACACATACGCCCTCACACATACGCCCACACACATACGCCCACACACATACGCCCACACACATACGCCCCACACACACATACGCTCACATGCACACACCATAATACGCGTAAACACATACACACATTCACACGCACACACACACACACAAACGTGTCGGTTCAGTTCCGGAAGAATGGTGGCTAATGTTGCACGTCCACCGCCCACCCACCTCCAAGGCCGCGCGCCTCCCGTGAGGCGCCACCAAGGCGTTGTCCTCGTGGGCGACCTCGGGCCGCGCCGCGCAGGCGCCGCCTCTGCAGTTTAATTTGTTTCCCTCGCCGCACCACTGCAGCGCCAGCGGTAGTTCCCAAACACGTAATGGTTTTATTTCCCCTCTTTCTGTGACGGGCCCGCCTTTGAGTTGTAACTTCTCCCCGGGCCGAATTAAATTAAGTCGTACACATCTGTCCCTTATTTCGATCCTTTTATGGCGCTCACAAAGCAGTGCCAAAGCTCGTTTTCCTTTGGTGCAGCGTCGCGCCGCGCCGCGCCGCGCCGCGCCCGGTCGCGCCTTCACTTCGTCATCCCTTCGATATGAATAAGCGGGCGTCACCCGCGTGCACTGGACGCCTCGTCGCCCGCGTTTGCGCCGCCACGCAGGGTTGCAGCTGGGAGGACCACGCGCTGCGGTGCGGCCGTAGAGGCATCGAGATGGGGATGGTGATAGAAGGGGGCGTGACCAGTTGGGATGTGGCGGTGGGACCAGCAGATGTCGAAGAAACAGCCAACCTTTAGTTGGGGTGATGGTGGTGGTGGTGGTGGTGGTGGTAGTGGTTGTGGTAGTGGTAGTGGTGGTGGAGGTGTTGACAGAGAATGAGGTGTTGACTGAGAAGCTGTATTGAAGATTATCGATTAGGTATATGGATATTTCATTATCGACAGTGAAAAAAAGGGAAAAGTGTTAACACGTGTTGGTGGTGGGAGTGGCGGTTTTGGTTACGTTGGTGGCGGTGGCAGTTGTGGTAGAGAATAAGAGATTGTATTGAAGATTATTGATAAGATATTAGTTTCGCTAACGATAGTGAAAAAACGCAAAAGGGTAAGTAGTGGCTTGATTAGAATATTCGATAGTTCACCTAGAGTGGAAGGAGATACAATATTTAAAGTAAATGATCCTGCAAGAAACGTGGGAAAACATAAGCGAGTCAACATAAGCAAGAAAGAAGAAACACAATGATGAACAGAAAGAGATGTATTATCGGCTTCGGCTGTAAAAAGTCATTTAAAAGTAAATTAAAGAAAAACAGAGATGAAGAAAAGGGATTTAAAATGCATGGAGAAATTCAAAAGACAACTCACAAAATAATTAAAAAATCCTTGAAAAAAAACTTGTAATAAGAGATAAATGTGAACAAAGGAAGGTGGAAGGAAGACCAGGAAAAAATATTCATAGGAAAGTAAAGACGTAGAGTTATGAAAAAGACAAATGATCCATGTGCTTTCTTTACAATTAGAATGTATGAAGGATGTAGTGGCCCCAAAACTTGAAAGTAAAACAACTGTTTATTATAATTTTCCATAATACAAAAATCATACCAGAGATATAGCAAACTAACCATAATTGCGGGAGATATGTCAACACTTGCAGTGTTGCCGTGCGCCGAGAAGTCCAAAACACTGGCTAAAGCAGCTGCCACAAGAAATCAATCACACTCCACTCCCAATCACTTCACTGCATTACTCGCCGGTATATGACAATTTCACAATATGATACAAAATGTAATAATCAATAAGGACGTATGTTAGTACGATTGTCTTCTTTTTGACGGAAATTTGGCAAAGAACTGTCAAGAGCCAAGTCCTTCATAAAATTCCGTATGAATGGGCAAACCGGCACGATCTTATAAATTAATCGATATCTTAAATACATACGTAATGTCAGTAATGCCATTTTTTTTAAATGTTAGAGAAAGTCTCCCTCAATTTAAAAAAGTCAAATTTTAGTGCTCAAACGAAATAAGAAATGTAGATGACTGAAAATTAATTGCAACGAAAACGTGGAAGACGTCACCAATGTTAACCAAGTGGTTTTTATTATTTATTTATTTGATCTTTAGATTGGCCCTTCAACTGGCCAGTTTAATGAGTTTGATCATTTTTGATTTGTGAGGTGAATGATGGCGCAATGATGAAATGAGAGGCAAGAGAAACAGGATAATCCATAGAAAACCTGCCACAATTTTGCTTTGACCACCACAGATTCCATACAGATTGCCGCGAGAGCAAACCCAGGTCCCAGCGGAGATCCCATTGGATCGGGTTTGACCTAACCCGTTAGCTACGAGCCTTTTGGCATTCTCGAAACATTTTCCTGAGAAGAAACTGCCATTTTGATCCTGCACGATAAAGAGGTATTGCAGCTTACTGAGACAGATAAACTTCAGGAAAATTTAGTTTTAAAAATTTTCAACAATTTTTAGCATCATAAAATTCACATCACCGTCGATCATACAGACTGGTTCAAATCGCCATGCAATCGTGTGCAGCACACTAATTTCTACATATCCTGCGTGCATTAATAACCATGATGCGGTATCCATTTCAGCCATGTCCGGCCGTTCCACCCACGCTGTGCCCATCCATTTCACCCGTTCGGTGTTCATCTCCCCCCTCAAACTCTTACCTCCAACTCCTGGAATCCTCGGCACCGATCGCTACCCATTCCCGGCGGTCGTCACCGTCTCCTTCCAGCGTCTCTGCTTTTCCCATTCCGTCCTGTTCCGTCTCTCCCCGCCCCGCCCCACCCGCACCGTCCCGCCGCCACCAGCGTGCGCGGAAGAAGCGTCGCTTTGCCGTTCGTGAAATATTTCTGCGGAGTGACTGGTTCAGAGAGACTTCAGCCTCGCGGCTCCGGAGCGCATGCATAATTCTGCATCGCCCGGGTCGCGCGTTCTCGTGGAGGCGTCCGCCAGCCAGGCCCAGCGCGGCCCAACCCCTCTCCGCCACCGTCCCGCCGTCGACCCCGCACCCGCCCCTCTCGCCACCCCTCCGCCGCCCTTCCGCCGCCGCTGCTTCTCCCACGGGCCCCTCGCTCCCCGCCGCTCGCCCTAGCCCCCGCTCTCGCCCCCGCTCGCCACCGCCGCCACTCCCCAGGGGTCGAACCCGCCCCCTCCCCTCCACGACCTCCTCGCCCGCCTGCCCGCACCTGGCGCTCCCCGGGGCGCGTTCCCCTTCTCGGCCCGCCCCCGCCCCCGCCCCCGCCCCGCCGCCGAGCCGGTCTGCGCCGCCGCTGCCCGCACTTTCGGGCTGCTCGCGGCCGCCTCTGCCACTGCGCGCGGAGGCCGCTTCGCACCCGATAGTTTGGCCCCTGCGCGGGATAATTACGCGGTTCGAGCGAGCGAGCGAGCGCTTCGCTTCCCGCCCGCTGCGTTCCATTATTCAGAGCGGCTCGGTCAATTTTTAGGTCATCAATAGACGCATGTCACAGCGAAGACACATCGAAAGGGCAATTCAGTGTTCATCAAATAAACAAGGAAATTCACTATATTTCCAGTTAACTAATGCAAAATAATGATTTGCGTCACCTGTTTCAATTTTCATGACCAAACCTAAAGCAAGCTGTATCTCTCCTTTGATCTCCCATTCACGTGTGGATGTTTGCATACGTATATCTAAGGTCACAAAGCACGATCACCCGAAAAACTTTCCTGGTTGTCAGATATAATAAATGAGATGAAACTGATATTAAATTAATGAAAATCATCTTAAAAGAGTGTAGTTTAAGAACAGAATGCTTTATGGGAAGAATATTCAATAGTTAGCAGGAAAACAATTCTGGAAATTTCAATAATTTTTAAATGTGTTAATAGGTTAACTAGATATCAAAGAATAAATGTGCAACTGATATTATATAAATGCAATGGTTTGAGAAAAGTTTAGTCTAATTTATTTTTGTCTAAGTGTACAGAATTTTGGCCAAACGTTCTTTACGAAGTCTTCATTACTTAGCCACATTTGAGTGAAAGAGTTAAATTGCTTTGTAAACGAATCTAATATTCTCCGCAGTAGCGTTTTAATCACAACGCACCAACACTGCCATTACCATCGGTATTCGTTATCTTGAATCATACTACTTTTCCTTTTAATCACTGTTTTCTTTCACTGCACCTTGTATTAACATGTATTTGTCATAATTTCCATTTTCCAAAATAAATTTTCTTCATTCAATAGGTATTGTTTCTCCGTACACATGTATGATGACATGAGACCCACTCGACAGAGAAAAGAGAATCGAGGAGAATGTGGGCAGTAAAGGCTAACTGTAGAGAAAGACTACAGAGACGTTAAGAAGGTCCAAGTATAAGAGAAAATAGTGAGAAAATTATTTAATGAAGGATCGTATTGAATAAAGTTTTATCAATATACAAATATGAAAACATTTTTAAGAGCAGATAAGTAAATGAAACAAATACAGAAAAAGTAAACAGTAACAAGAATACGGAGATAACTGAACTTATAAAGGGCAAGTAGATATGTGAACAAAGTGGGATATATTATTCAAATAAAAAACTATTATTTTACATTCACAAATATATTTTCTAAAGAGAAACGAAGAAAGATATTCGATAATCCAAACGCTGTTAAACAATCCATTATAGACTCAAAAGCCTATAGCTATGGGGACCTTAATATTTCTGCCCTTGTAGAAGTGTAATTAGAATGAAAGAAAGCAATGTCCTTCAGACGTGTGGAAAGGCAAGGAGAAAAATCCAAAGCAGTGTGATAAAAAGACTTACTTAAAGAAACTTAAGGACGCAAACGGCTAAGCTGGATGATTGTGGTAAAAGACGGCGTTCCTCAAAGTTCCTGTCTTTAACAAAGCTGCACGCACTTCGTAGATTCGCGCTCTCATGGCCTCCATCACCATCCCAGCCACCAACGCTATCACCGTCGCCATTATCAACGTAACCCGCCCCCGTGGCCATAGTCGTTTCTTCCTCTGCCGCCGCCCGCCTCGAAAGCGACCCCAACTTGCGCCCGCCAGCGCAACGAACATTCTACCAACGAACTTTAAGACAACAATGGAGAGTTTGCCAAGATTGAGCAGTGTTACTTGGCTGTTCACAATGCGAGAATCTCATTATCTTCTCTGTTTATCTGTTCCTATTAGACAAAGTTGTTTTGACGCTGCCATTGACAGAAGAGTCGATTCAAGCGGTTCCAGAGATGCGGCAACTCGTTTGACGAAACTGCTTCTCACAGCTTGATACTGCAGCCTCTGGAGTTTTATGAGTCCGCACTTCTAACAAAAGAAAATTGCAGCGAAAGTGGCTGCTAATCTTCGGTACTTTTCACAGTCAAGATCCGATCTGAAAATGAGAATTTTCTACATCGGTGCCTTAAAACCGAAACCATAATCAACACGTTTTGCCTTTGGTATTAGAATACTTTGGTATCATATTGGTTTCCAGTATTCTTGCAAAAGGAAAAAATACCACATGTGTGCTTCAAAAACATTATTGATGAAAACATTGTGGTTTACAAGCTTTCCAAGCAAATTTCTTTTTTTAGCTGAATGATATATACAATAGTGAAGTCAATTATTACTGAACAGTCTTTTAACTTTGTAACTCTCGAAATTCTCAGTATCAGAATTAAACTGAAATGCTTCAAAGCAATATTCAGCAAATTAGACCGTCAAATTGCCAATAATATTTCGGTAGGTTTTTGTAATCAAAACCGAAGTTGAATATTTATTGCACTTTGTCATTAAATTCGATGCAAATACATAAAAGATATATATTTTACCTAAAAAAAGTTGCATTAAGATTGAAAAGCGATTCCTAATAATATTCACGATACGAAGATATTCAGATTATTATGTTTAAGAATAATGTGTCCTCGTTCTTAAAGGAAAGTATGGCCTTTCTTTAGTATATTCAATTCTATACTTAAGACAATAAGTGAAATTTCACAATAACGGATAAAATACAAGATACGATTTAGGAAATATCCATATAAATGTTTTTATTTAACATGCAATGAGAAAATGAGTCTGCAACACGCTTCGAACAATATTCCAAAATATTAATTATCAAAACTACATCTTAAGATACTCCACCGCAACTGAAACATTCGTTGATCTATTCCATTCCACCTTCTTTATACTATTTTACGCCAATTATTCTAGAATATAGTTTTGCCTCTTTACTCTCATTCTTCTATCTCATATTTTCGATGTTTCGTCCATTTTCTCTCCTATCTTTTCTGTTTTATCTCTTCAGTATCTTCTTACTTTCATTATACTTCTGTTATAGTATTTTTCATTCACTTTTTTCATAGTTTTTCTTTCTACGATGCCCCCTTTTCTTTCTTTTCTCCTTCTTTCCCTCTACTTGCATCTTACCTTTTCTCTCTGTAGCCAATTTCATTTTACCTTCATTTCCATTCTTATAACACTTCCCCGTTCCCCTTCAAACTGTTCTTTTTCTGTCCACTATCTTTCCTCATTTACACTGATGGGCATCTCTTGTGGCTTGCCCGCGTGACTCCGCCCTTGTCAATCCACCTGTTCCCTCCCTCCTTCCCCGCAGTCGCCGCGCCCTTGCCCTTGTCCTCCCACGAGCCGGCCCCGCCCCCAACGCACAATCGGAGCAGAAGCGGAAGCTTCGGCACGCGTGCTCGCGTGCTGCGTGCGTGCACGCACCCCGGATGTCGCGTGGCCGCGAGTCGTTGGACCCCGAACGCACGCAGGGGCGCGTGAGAGTACAGAATGCGTGTGACTAGTGCGTGCGTCCAGTAGTCCCCTTGTTTGTTGTCGTGGGTGGCGCAGTAGAGTTTGAAGCAAATAAACAAGAGTTGTATTCGCCTTGGAGTTGTCGTGTTTTCTCTCTGCGTTTGTTAGAAACGTCTAGTGGAGACGCATAGATATTCCTTGGAGATGAAATATAAAACTCTTTGGTTTACTGATTTTTTTCTTATCACCAAATATATTATACTCGTAATTTAAAGAAGGAAAATAATAATATTGTTCTAGTTCAGTTTCCCATTGTTCATAATGATAATAAATTGAATTATTTTCCAACATGACTGACCTTTTAGGATAATGAAATACTAAATGTTTCATCATTGGATATCTGTGAACCCCATCAGTAATGAATGAGTGAAAGTAGAATGTTTACTTTCTCCGTAACGTCCAAATCATAACGAAACCCAGGCTCCGACCATCTCTCACTGAAAAGTTGAGACAAGTGTCGTACAAAGCTGCTCAGATCGAGCAGCGCTGCAGACAAAAGAAGATCCTGCGGCAGCGGCCGCGGCTGCAGCAAGGAGGCTGCGTTCCTTTATTGACTTTCCGTTTCTCTTCCATCAGGCCGCTCCTCCGCCTGCATCGTTGGTGTCTTTCTCCACGTCCGCCTCCTATTTGGTAAGCCTCCCTCGCTTCCGCATTCGCAGGATCGCCCCGAGGAGCGGGACAGGTGCATTCGGCGCGAGGAGCGCACGCTTTGCGGCTGTCGCTGGTCCCACGCACGAAATACCCGCGGTCCTTTGCATGCCTCGCAACGAAAAGCGAAATGTGGAGGTTGAAATATGGAGATGTCTCTCTGCTAAGCATCAATTCTTCTAAAAAATCAATTAACATGTTTTAAATGTTTCAAGAACTGATATTGATTTCAATTTTTAAAAATACTTGATTAAACAATTACTTTAACATCAAAACGTAACGGACCTGTACTAACTTTGTCAGATATTTTTATCATAAAACTGAGTTCAATACACAAGAGCTAATAATTATTTTACGTCTTTTATGGTAATCGTAAAAGTATTTCAAATATTTGTAACATTTGTTTAATAAACGCTTATTACAAAAAGAGAGAAGCTGACATTTTCCAACTCGCGTGTAAAGGACCGTCAAATGTGTCATCCAGAAATGCAGATGTGGACATAGTGACAACCACACAAGTTCGTCCTAGAACCATGAGTGAACCGCGCACCGCCTTCACTTGGAGCATGAACGAGCACTTGTTCGCACCACGCACAGGCAGCTCGAATCCGCTTCTCGTAGCTCATTCCAGATGTGACAGTGTGAGTATGAACATGAAGATTTTTCTCGACACAAAAACATAGATTTTGATTCAGTAGCAATAATTATAACATCAAGGTACATAGTATTATGTCGATTTACTCAAAAGTAATTAAATGAACAATTGTAAAATACTTATGAAAAGCAACAATTGTCACATTTTAGGGAGCACGTTGTAATAGTAGTCCCATGCGTAATATCATTCACCACATAATTTTAATGTATTTTTGCAATAATCTAGTTTGCAATAATCTATTTTGCCGGTACACAATAAACCCAGTAATGTTATAGGGTCACACTTTGTTCAGATAAAGTAACCTACATGTAATTCTTCAGTCATGCCACTCTATCAAAAAGAAAATTATGAATAGCTCCATTGAATGGTTGCGTAACGCAATGAAATGGAATTTTTTATTAAGCTCCAAATGACTTACTTGTCTACAGCGTTAAACACAGAAAAATGAATGTGTTCCAGTGCATTTCCCATTAGAACCTCTCACACCACCAGGCATTCTTTCACAAATCGATGCAACAGCAGTAAGTGTAAAAGGTTAGTTTTAAAACACTTTTGTACAAAAATAACTCACAAAACCAATATTTTCTCTTGTCACTCCTCTGAAACATTATCAAATTCCGTTTTCCAAAGTAATTAAGTTTGAAAGCCTCTTAACAGAGTCTGATATTTTGTTTGTATGTTTATCATTTAAATAACGTTTCAAGTAAACCAAAACCAGATTTCAATTTGAGTTTCTTTCAATCGTGTACTGTAATTCAGTACAAAAAACAACATGCAATCAAACAACTGTTGTGAAACACTTCCATCCTGTAGCACTGTTTTTCAGAAGCACAGCATTGACACAAAAACTTTTTGCGTTCAGGTACAATGAAATGTAGACATACTTAGTTGCAAGAATGCACATTCTAGCTCGTTTGCACCATTACTTTGCACTTGATAATCTGAATTAGTATTTTTCAGGCTCACGAAAAACGAAGTCTGTAACTTTTAAATCGTGAAAGAATTAATTTTCTTAGGCCTAGTTACCTTGTAGATCATGTAATAATACATCGACAATGAAAATTAAATTATATGCGTTCATAATTGCATAAATGACAACTAATGCTCATTCTTTTCGCATTCGTCAAGAACAATATTGTAGCACATGCTTTCGCACATGTTTCTGTCTTAAGCATTCTGCATGAACGCATTTTCTTAATAATTGTGTCTTAAGAGTTCGTCTGAAGCTATTTCTAAGGCTTCTTGTTGCTGTGCTGAACAATTCAGGTAATATCTTCGTAGCGTAATTGCAAAACATTTCTTTCTACAGCAAATATATGTATCAGCAGAATGAAGAAGTATTAATACACTGCAACAGCCTTCACATGCATCGAATATGCAGCCTTAATGCTTAATCATAAAAGTAGTTTATTTTAATTATGACCGAGATTTAGGATCATTGTGATAGAATGAGGTCGTCTTTTTAACATATTTTTCTAATGATAAAAATATATACATTAATTACTTGGATGGCGCTCTGACAAAACTGAGGCTAAATTTAATATCCTCAACTCGTGTTTGAAAATTAATTTACTCCTGTTCACAATTATTTGCTTTCACAATTCCATCAGTGTTTTCATTTTCAATATTTTAAATGCAGTCAACATACTTATATTGTTGATTTGAAACTTCCATCCCAATGAATACTTACCTTTTTATAGAAAATTATGTTATTAAGATGACCTTCAAGTGATTGTTAGATTAAATTGCACAAAACATGCCAAAATCCATTCAGTGTATACCATGCCAGAGGCAACGGTGGAAAGTAGTTGAAGAGCTGCAGCACAAGTAGACCGTTCCTTCAGTCAAACACAGCTTTCTGGGTCTTAATTAGTTTGAAACCAGATATGCACAGATTGATAACATAGTGCAATGTCGATGTAACAGTAATCAACAACGAGAAATAACCAACATTTGAAAACAAAATACAAATACTGTCAAATAACAAGAAGGTCATAAATATTCCGCGAAATATAGCTCTATACTAAATTCTAAATTATTCATTAAAAGTAATTTTCATATCTCATTCCCAACTTTGTAGCATTTTACGAAGTAACAAAACTGCATTAATTTCCAAATTAATAAGAATTATAATAATAATAATAATAATGAATAGAGAACATAAGTTTTGAAAACATTTCCATAAACCACCATTCACTTTGCATCTTTCCGCTTTTCGAGCTTACTTCGTTCTTTGCACCATCGCAATGCGAATTTGTTTCCGTACATCTGTGCATGTCTGATATTCAGAGCTCACGGAAAGAACTCGAGAATATAAACCTCTGAGAAGACTGTATCGTGACCTAGAGACGGACTCTGAAACTTCAATTCTCTTACAGGTGCTGCCGTCGCTTGACGCCACTCGTACCAGCAGCATCAGCTTCAAGATCCGCACCGTGGAGCCCCATGGCCTGCTCATGTACAGCAGCGGAGCGAGCAGTTCACATGTGAGTTACCTTTGTTTTCTTAATTCAAAAGAATTAGTCACCAGGCCCAGGGACAGATTTATCGAGCAAAATTAACAGTTGAGGGTGCTGTGCGTCAAAAAAATTCATAAAATATTTTTACGAAGGAGAGAATTAGAGAAAAAGAATTAGTCACCAGGCTTAAAGACAGATTTATCTACGAGCAAAATTAGCAGTTGAGGGCACGAACCTTGATCTTCAACTTAAGGCAGTTTGTAAGTCAATCTTTCCAGCCACTAGTTCCATGAAATATACAGAAAAAGCATGTTTCCAGGAGCAGGGGTTTTTCGCGCAATCGGGAGGCAATTCTTTGTCTAGATGTTGAAAATTTTGAGTTTTGTGTTGATGGATCGCTTATAGATAGCTTACATCGTACAAAAGCGTTAACTTTTCTTTGCGTATATTATATGGAAAATATACCTTCGCATATTTTACACAGAGAAGCTCAATTTTAAAATGTTTATTCCAATTTAATTTGCAGGCCTATTTTAATAATTGACAGAGTTTATTTTCAAACAGATATACCAATAATGTGTTCTTTTGGTTTAACCCACGATGTGGAATAGAGTAGTTAGGAATAGAAAAAGCTAAAAATATTTAAAAAAGAATTCATTTCAGGAAAAATGGATCTTATAAAACTCGGAAAACGATGTCTAAAATTGTCTTAATTAACACCCTAATATTATTAACGGTTTACTTATATCTTTAAAGTAGGATTACGTACGACAAGAAGAAAATTTATGAAAGAAATGCTTAAAACGTCACAGCACTCATAACTCCAAATAACGTTATTTTCACAATGTTTGTCACCACAACATTTATATCAGCTGCTTCTGCAACGCAAACAAGAAACTTTTCCAATTAGAGAACACAGCAAATGGAAAGAGAGAAGAAATGCAGAAATAAAAACCTTTTATAACTCGCTAACTTTTATGAAAATCTGACGTGAGAGCTTTTGAAGAAAAATAACAACGAGATACGCTTGAGACCACTAACAAAAAAATCTCGATCAGAAAGTGAATATTAGTGGAACATACCTTCACAAATAGCAAAGCTGTTGGCTAATGTTAGTTACAAATTTCTCAACACAAAATATTTTTTTAAATTACTTATCAAACAATAAAACTTGAATATTCTTGGGAGCATAGGCTACCGCGACCGCCCTGAGGAAGGTCGCAGAATGGTGGCAGAAATGTTAGCACCTGTACCTAGGACGCGGCGTCTTCAGGACAGCCAAGTAGCTATTGCATAGTCTTCTTTCTCTAATATTACATCTCTCCGTGAATTTGAGATAACTACCTAACCGTCAAGTGGTATCTTGCTCGGAGAGTCTCTTCTTCGCTAAGTCACAGTTTCGTATTTTTACCCTAGGCACTTAGTATTAACTGTACATCTAGTGTATCAGTAGGGTTGTGATGACGTTGCATCGAGGAAACTGCTTAACGCGCAAAAAACACGCAACGGCCTCTAGTAGAGAAGCAGTTCCTTCATTAACAACGCTCGCCCGCGTTTAAGTCGTGAAATATGTCATGCGGTTTATCCGCGTCTGAAAAAATACAAGGCAAAACTAACTTTTTAACGACTATTTAGCCCAAATCACCACATTTTGTGGCGGTTGCTCTTCATGAGCAAAAAGCGTGCTCTCTGCTCTGTAGTTTCCTTCTATTCTCCTTTGGACGAGCGGAGATTTCTGGCTTTCGCCATCCTTGTCTGAACCAATGTTGCGTTCGGTACAGTACTTTTGATCCGGAGATTATCATGCGCAATTTTAGTTTGATTTCCATGGATTTTTCCTGGGATCCGTTCACTTCAAGTGTTGCCGCAGTATTTTCTATCTCATGGGAAAGAAGAATCATCCCAGCACCTAAACCTCTTTCAAAATTATTCATTAAAAGTAATTTTCATATTTCATTCCCAACTTTGTAACATTTTACGAAGTAACAAAACTGCATTAATTTCCAAATTAATAAGAATTATAATAATAATGAATAGAGAACATAAGTTTTGAAAACATTTCCATAAACCACCATTCACTTTGCATCTTTCCGCTTTTCGAGCTTACTTCGTTCTTTGCACCATCGCAATGCGAATTTGTTTTCGTACATCTGTGCATGTCTGATATTCAGAGCTTACGGAAAGAACTCGACAATATACACCTCTGAGAAGACCATCGTGACCTACAGACGGACTCTGAAATTTCAAGGAAGGGGAGAATTTGGGTTAGAAACGTGAAAGAAGAAGCACACGCGGAGTGTTCATTAGCATAAGGTAATCTACTGCTCTGGAATTGTGTGCAATCGATCGAAGGAAATCACCCTGTTAGTGGCATACTTCGACCCGGCAACTAAACTGTAGTCAAACTTCGTGCTATTGCCGATACGCTGGTCTAGAACCTGGGCTCTCTCGCTCCTTAAAGCATCAATTGCGAAGTCGCGATGCCATCGCATCCACCTCAAGCCACATATTCTCAAAACATGAAATATATACCACACAGTTCCTTTAAGTTAAAGTTTTAATTTAGAAGACAAAAATGTAAGACATGCTAAAAATAAATTCTTGCTCTGAATGCATTTCGCTTTCACTTTAGAATCAGAGAACTCGACTAATTTCTGAGATAACTTTATAGCATTAGTCGACATAAATAATATTTTAATGAGTCTTCGCTCCTTTCTGCTCATGTTCATTTTTATGCCTCAACAGTACTTACATTACCGACACTAGATATTTTCACTTTCTGTATCAGTACGGGATGCACCTTTTCAGGATAGGTGATGGGCCCATCGCTCTGTCCTTAGGATGAGAGATTGGGAGAGGATAGGAAAGGAAGGATGACGTGCGTTCCATGGCTCCTATTCTAGGATACTGGTCCGGTGTTCTTCTGAAATTAACCAGGGAAAACACTGATCAGAGCTGTTTGGCAACGAATTCAAATCCAACAGGCGCCACAAATTCACCGAAGTGAACCATATCACGTAAATTTGCGATACTTGACAGGATTCGAAAGCGCAACCTGTCAATTACTCGGCTTAGGCCGTAAAGCGTTGCTTTAACGCGAGTTGCCTACAGTGTTTGTCTAACACCAATACAGTAGGCAAAATATTTATTAACGCGTTTTTTTCATTAATAGTTAATGATGTGTATGAGCTAGTATTAGTATTCGATATTAATGAACACCCCTCGAATTATTTATTGACATAAAGTAATATATGGAGGAGAGGTTTACACCACTCCAAGGTCATAGTCATTAAGTGTCTTACCTTTGAGTACGTGTTATACGATTTACGTGGGTCTGATAATCAATAGAGACATTGAAAGCCCTTTTACAAACCACTGAGCTGTGCATATACGCTCTCATACTCGAATGAAAATATACAAGCATTCAATCAATAAAGGTTTAGTTTTTAGCTTTAAAGAAATATTCGATACAAAATATTAAAACACGAGTGTGAAATGTAGCCCTCAAAGTGAATCATAGGAGCCGATGGGTTAAATACTCCTGAAAAATAAAATGTTAACTCTTTACACATTATTATATTCATAATGTTAAAGACATTTCTTAATGGTTTAATAATTCGTATGTAAAGAATCTCTATATCACCTTTGGCCTCGACTTTTAATCTTTGCTTCTTTTCACACGGTCGCTCCGTGCGCCGCTATACGCGCTCCCAGTGGTACCGGCAGAAACTTTGACCTCACCGTTATTTTACCTCACGTATCACCGTTTGTTTTACTGTAATAAATAGAATAAAATAAAATGTAACACAAAATAATAAATATACTTTATAACCTTGGGCTATCTATGCACCGTTGCCAGAACACCATTTACATACCTCATGTTTAATCCACGTTACGTAGGCAGTTTTCAGACCATATCCTGATGATTTGGAGTTGCAGCGGATGTTTAGGTTGACGTAACCCGGTACCAATTTATAGCATAGATACATTTTGTTAAACCGGATGTTCCTTTGCATTATCTAATTTTTCTTTAATGTTATTGTGGAGTTCTGCGTCGATTGATCTATCCGCATGTTAAATAAAATCGGTTATTACTGCAGAACAAATTTCTTACATTTCATGCAAACTTATACGGAACTACTTTTCGAAAACTTGTGCATGCTCTTAAAAATCTCTATCTCCAACATTGTGGTTGTAGAAAGACGAAAAAAACTTCAATTTTTGCAATTTTCAATAATTTAGTGGTTTTGTAGTATCAGACACAATGCCATTCGAAGTGTATTTTGCTCTAACCGAGGTAAATAATTCATTCAAAACTTTGGTGCCATTTTTTAAAAAAATTTTGAAAATTTTAATATTCCTTGTAAAGTACTCCTCCCAAAATCAAAATATGCGTTGTTAATTTAACGGTTCTTGAGACGGACAGACGTCTTGATGTAAATCAATTCGACAGTATCAAGGACTCACCAAACGGAAATTCTGACCAAACAACTTCTTATAGGAAGTAATTTACTACATAAGGGAACAATATTTATTCACTTTCTGATAACAGGACCCCATAATGGAGTTTTTCTGACAAAAATCGCCATTTTTGCGGCAGGGATACAATACTTTCTCTTTACTAGGTAAATTCGTAATATGTCGAGGAAGTAAAAATAATAAAGGATGAGTGAGGCAGAAAACGAAAGCGTATTAACAGAAGAGAAAAATATGATCAAAGGAATGAGAGAAATAAAATAACATACAAATGATGCCAAAAATTCATGATTTTTAATTACAAATATTATTCATAAATTTTATCAATTACATTTCCAAATAAAGTATAATCCGTTGGGCGCATGTATTCCCTTAGCCCATTTCGCCGTTTGTCAACATTCCGCATGGCCATGCGGTCTGCTAGTAGGGGCGCCAAATCTGTAGCCGTTCTGCACTAAGCTTCTTTCCGCCTAAGCCTTTAATTGCCCTTTGAAGGGCTGCGGCCCGTGCACCGTAATCAGTGTGGTCATCTGTTGACTTACGACCGTAAACTGTGATGTGTTGGATAGAGGGGTTCACACGAAGCAAAATAAACATAGGTTTAAAATATGCGGGATGTATATTCTGTGGAAAAAAACTGGCATTGCTGCGATTCTGCGAGAAACGCACGCGAACTAATATCGAATGGTTCTTAGTGATTTGCGATATATATAAACGTGTGGTTAGTTGGGACAGCATCGTGTAGGGGGAAAATATTTTTAAGAGGATTTGTTTCAGACTTTCCAAAAAATAATAATATTCTAATAACGTTGCAATTAAATTAATTTCCCAAGCAATTGAAAAAAATCATCCCAAACTGCATGAATTTCTTCGGTTAAAATACTCTGAAGTTGAAAACACACCATAGGTTTCAACTTCATTTTAACGGTTGTATTAACATCATTATGAGGAACTTGCAGTAGACCTTATGCAAGCGCACGCTTCTAACGAAAATGTATATAAGTATATATTTTTTTATTTTTAACTACACCTTTTTTATTACTATTTCATAATCCAATAAACAGAAAGGAAGTAAATAACATGAGGAGCAACGGAAATGAATTCGTGATAGGAACTTCGTGTTAATTCCTAAAGCCGTTCTCCTCTCACGAGGAGTGGTCCCCAAAACGGAAGAAGCGGGTCGCGGAGTGGAAATGGGGTCGCAGAATTACGTGAGCCGTTAGTTTTCTAGAGCTCTCGTCAAAGGAAATCAGGGCGGGCTAACTAATTGGATTGACGTGACTCGAAACGAAAAAGGACCTGCCATGCGCATGGAGTACCCGCCGTGGATCACGCCCTACTTCACATTCCCTTTGTTCTAGCTGTAAAGCAAATCGGACTCTTAATGGTTGTTTTTCAATTTCCTGAATTCTTTACGAAACGTCTATTATTGCAGCGCCAACTTTTTGTCTTGACTACCAAATACTTGGGGTAATATTTATATGCATGAACCAGTTCATTTGTAACGACAGTTTTAAGAAATTGTATAAAAGTTTATTTTATTCTGAAGTAAAGAATAAGTACACACAGTATATTTGAAACTCATTTTCATCAGCTATTTCAAAACTGAGAAGGATCATACACAAAGAAATAAAAACCTTAAATAGGCTCAGCAGAATTCCCAGTGACAGAAATACTGATTGTCTCTGGACAAAAACGAATTGAAAATAGCCTCAGCAGAAGGTTCGACTAAAAATGTATCAAAAACATTCTGCATACAATAATTTTAATTTCAACTTCTTTAACTTAGATCAAAGATTTTCGTTGACATTTGGTTGGCACCAATGTAAAGTAAATGTCGTAGTTTTCCGTATTGTCCCTGTTGTAATTATGATTGTAGCACATCAGTTTTTTATGGAAAACCGGATATTCAAAAATACATTTATTAGTTTTCAAAATTAACTAAAACCCGTTTGACTTTTATATTATAAGGATTTCAATAAATCATATAATATTCGTCGAAATGACAAAGTCAGCAAGTGCACAACTGAATTGAGCGCTTTCTCATTATTATTCCTCCTTCATTGTTTAATATGTTGCAAATTATGAAATAATGAATAGATTTATATAACCGGGAATGTAATAATATCACTATCAGACAACTCATAAGTGTGTTTAGAACATTACATTCCGCATCTCCCAGTCGAAACGTTCTCGTTATAACGAATTATACCGGTTCCGATTAATATGTCCTCTGAACTATCTATGATAATGCTTAAACCATTCCAAAAACAATCAGCAACATATCTGTGTAGATTTGAAATAGGAAATTAATATATATACAAATTATTGCATTCCATTGTATTCGAAAATCACAAAACATTTACATCAATCGTTTTATCTACGAGCATTTCAATATATAATCGGAACGAATCATTTCTAAACCCTAATTTTACGATTCATTAACGGCGAAATGCTCGGTTCGCATCACGTGATTTAATATCTCGTTGTTCTCGACTCTATTCAGGACCACAGCGATTTCGAAATCTGTATGGAACCAGTGACCAGCAACATGTTGCCATCGACGTCAGAGACATGCACAAAGCCGCGAGTTACGAGACCCAGGCAACACGACCACAAAGCATCGGTTCTCCTTTGCGCTCCTGGCGCCAGGCTGAGCTATTGTCCATTGCGGTGTGTATTGATTATTGCGATGGCTAACGAGAGTTCGTATCCACTTGAGTCGAAATTAGATTCAGGAATCGCCCAATTACCAACCCTCTCGGGTTAAAGCCGCAAAATGCAAATTCCCGAGCTTCCTATTACTTGAAGTAATGGAGGACAAGAAGAGGAGTGAATAAATAAATAATTAAAAAAACGTACTTCCTGCGACTCGAAGCTTTTCCGAAATGAAAACATTCTGAAATGATAGTGGTTGATAGGTGTGAATTTTTATGAATGAAAATGCATCTCAAAAGAAGTTGAATCATCTTATTCTAATTACAGGGAGTGACAAATTAGCAAATATTCAAGAAATTTTATGATTCTTTTCATGCCAAAAACGTTTTTCATATGCTAATTAATTCTTCTTTAAAATCTAAATAATTCAAAATGAACCGCCTACAGCAACAAAAATTCTGCTGTCCGGTGAGTCGAGGAGCAAAAAAAGTACTCTAAAAAAGCACACGTAAATACGGAAACATCTATCCCTCCGACGTCACATGTGTCTCATGCTCAACTTATGAGTATGAGAATTCACTCATATACGCAGAACGAGAATATGCAATATAACACAAATATTTGCATTTTACAATAAAACCACAGATACCACTCACAAGGCCGAAAGCTAAAACGTTTTCTCTCAATTCCTGCCCGCATTAGAAATTAGTAATATATTGCTTGATTAATTACTGATTCCGGACTCGTCATCTCGTAAGGCCATTAGCCCGTAAGGGTAATGCTTGTTTTTATCACGGGTGGTGATCTAAATTATTAATATAGATTTTAGAGTTTCCCCTGAATAATGATTAAAAATTATTGTATATAAATAGAATGTAAAAATATCGTTGCCATAAATATTACTCAACTAGCGTATCTTTTAATTAATAATTCCCATTCATTTTTATTGCTAAAAATTGTGTATAAATTCTATAGAGATTGAAAACATGCTAAATAAACATTCATAATTTTATAAGCTTTATTTTAATGAAGAATAAAATTCAAGCTTTCTCGCTTGGTAATATATTGGAATGATTTCTGTGGCGCGTAATTCAGAGACGTGAAGTCCTGGGAAGTTACTCTAAATATTTTTAATTCTAAGAACTGATTCATAACGAGATGACTCGTCATCATAAAAAATCAAACATCATGAAAAAATAACCTGATAGAGAAATTCGCTTCATACTAAAATCATTGCTTTTATTTTACAATGGCACAAGATTTCATTATAAATATTTCCTGAACTCGTAATTGAAATGATTTTTATGACATTTCATTTACTCTGAAGATTTTGTGTTAAAGTATGTTTGTTTCTGTTTTGATTTCAGAGGACAAACTAGGCTTACCTACATTGTATATGACATAATCAAACCCATACAATTATATATACTTCGCATTGCTTGTGGAAACAGCGCAAAAACTTTGTACCTGAAGTAGTTTATTACTTGAGTAGGTCAAGTCAATACTGAGATGAAACATAAAGCATTTTATTGCTAACATGTCCTTGAAATATCATTTTTATTCCAGGAAATATAATTATTCAGCTAAACTTATATCTTTCACAGTTCGTTGCATTATTTTCTTTCACTTTATATTAAATTTATTCATCTACTACCTTTCTCGCATTGCTGTGATGACATCTAACCGAGTCGCTCAGACAGAGAACCTCATACCAAAAATAATAATTCGTAAACAAAACCAAACAAGCATTCGACCCGTTGCCTAGAGTAGTTTTTGAGTCCACTCGAGGGGGCGGGGCGGGGCGGGGCCGGGGCGGCCATTCAGGGTAGGCGAACGGCCGGGAATCCATTGAGTGGGCGCCCCAGAGCAATATCTGGCACCGCTCACGCGCCATCGGCCGCCGGCGCAATCAGGCTGCGTCCTCCGCGCCCCCTCAATTATGGACGGCGCCCGGGCGGCGCTAGCCTCGGCCCGCGGCCCTAGCACACGCTGCGCCGCGGGCGAAATGGAATCGAATGGAATAAATTATATGAAATACAATTGCGCAGGACGGAAGTGAATGAAATGGAAGTGACGTGTAGTCGTGTCGAACGGAATTACCGCGAGCTGAACGGGTACGAAATAAATCGATGCGACATCTACTTGGCTGACCGGAAGACGCCGCGTCCTTGATGAGCTCAGGTACCGTCACACTGCGACCTTCTTCAGGGCAAATACGGGCTGAAGGTGGTCGCGGTGTGACGGCCGAAACGTTGGCTCTGTGTCTAGGTGGCGGAGTCTCCCGGACAGCCACGTAGTTATTGACTGCGGTAGCGGATGCTTACGTTTTCAAAACTATTCAATCTAGAAGAATCGGAACATGTATGGAGTACAGTGATGTCACTTGAAAGTATTCCATATCAACTGAGTCACCTAAAGCAGAGCGACTAGAGTTGAATCGACATCATGCCAACATAAACGTGAAACTGTTGCGAATAAAAACATTGCTCCGAATACGTTTATTCTCTAATTAACTTCATCCTCTTTGGAATAAAATAATTCCAGTCTTCTCCAACTGCCATCCAAAAACAGGTCTCGCGAATTACGCTCTCCGTTACAGCCTTCCTTTCTCATTACATTCCCTTCCGAAGCTCACGAATTAATTTACCTCTCCGCTCCACAATTCATGACACGGATCCGTTACATACGTTGCACTAGGTCATTCCTCGCCGCCGCTCCCTGACGCAGCGCCCGTCTGCCCTTAGTACGCGCCTCCCCCTCTCAGCGCGTGCGTCAGCGGGGAGGGGTGCGAGGCGACGCGGCCGGAGCACGCCCGTGCGTGCCGCAGGCACCGCCTCCCCCACCGCCGCCACCGCCGCCGCCGCAGTCGATAAGCGTCTGACCCACTTATCCGCAGCGCGCCCGCAATAAGCGGCGGCAGCGGCGGCCGCGGAAGAGGAGGGGGCGAGGGGGCGGGGGCAGTTCCAGGGGAAGGAGGGGCAGAAGTGGCTGCGAGGGTCGAGGTGGCACTGGCGGTGGCGGCAGAGGCCTAGAAGGGCGATGAAGGGTGTTGTGGGGGCAGGACGGGTGGGACGAGGACAGCAAGGATGGGGTGGAGAGGTTGGGGAACCGCGGGGGTGGAAGTGACAGACGCGAGACGTGGAGAATTGGGTCAAGGGTGGAAGACAGTGGTGGGAACGAGGCGGAGACGAGAGCTGGGTGGGGGCGGCTGGGGACGGAAACGACTGGGGACGGGGCGGGAAAGGCTGGGGGCGGAGAGTGGCTGGAGGGGGGGAGTGGGCGTATGGAGGCGGGGCGGGCACGACTGGTGACGGAACGGGGCGGGAAGGGGAAGGGCAGGCGAGCGCCACCCTTGTGACGACTTCCTGTTCTCCCCCCGCAACGTCCCTTCCGCGGCGCCCGCCGGCACGCACGCCCCCGCAAACGTTGAGTGCACTCAAAGTGACGACCCTCCACTCTTCTGCATTCTTACGAAAACGCAGTTTACGGATGGAAAAAAGTGGTCCAGAGCGACAGGTTGTGTAAAGGCAAAAAATAATAACAATTTTGGTTTCATATTTCCGATACTTCCGATTTTTCTTTTATCGAACTTCGTATTGTGGATTTTGTCAGAAAAGCAGAATATATGTGTATGCAATCTTGCGCTGTTGATTACGCAGCATTTTTCTGGCAAGAGGTATGAAAAGCGTTGCTTGCGATATTAAGTAACATTACTGCCAAATTGAGTACATTTGACAATTGGTATTTCAATTACTTGTAAGATTTTTTAGAGAAAAATTGGTATCAATTTAATTTAAAAACTAGCGAATGGTTTTTGCACACGGCCTTTGCCAAACTTCATCGCGATATCAATTGTTGTTAAATTAGCATTGTTAATAACCATAAACCCTGCACGTTTAGGACTACTGGACTACTTTAATGGTATTTTTGTGGACGTTTTTTATACCTTAAATCAATGCACCTTCTGGAATTCCTTCCCAGCATTTTACATATTTACTTTATTTCTTTAATATCTCGGACAATGTACAATCTAGGATTGTGAACGTAGATCTCGACAAATTGGAAGAAACAGCTTGACAGTGCATGCACGAACAGAAGCAGAGGAGAATGCTCCCCATATCTTCGGTCCTAGTTCTTTCCCACAAAGCAAGAAGGCAGAGGGCAGTAGTCTAAGAATTGACGAGCAGCGAAATAGCCTACCTCTGTTTTTAAGAAAGCACAATTTCTTATCATTATTCATTCATTGAATGGTGCGTTGTCAATCCCACCAGTGCAACCAGGCATAACCTCTTCACCTCCCTCTTTTCTTCCATCAAACTCTTAACATAATTTGTCTGAGAGACTTTGAAAATCAGTAGATTAAAAGAAAGCAATAATACACCTTTTCCAGTGAAATATGAATTATATTAAAGATATTGGCTATTATTATTCAAATGCATACTGCAAGAAGTTATGTTTATCTGTAGAAAATACTGAAACACAAGAATTGTACGACAATGTCTCGGATCACATTGTCAACCCTTTGAATCCCTAGTCAAATGATATTTGCAATCACGGTGTAACCGACAAGACGACTGCTTTCGCGTATCTACCAATCCTGACGCGAATGAATGAGGGAATCAGCTTTCGCAGTCACGGTCCTTGATTAATGTTTCGAGGCACATCACCCACTTCCGTTATCAGACCCGTGAGTGTAGTAAATGTTTTATCCCGGCCGGTGGCGACGTTCCTTCCGCACTGGACGAGGAGATCCGGCGCCCACCTATACATCGAATTTCAGGGGTTGACTTCTCCAGGTTTCACGTTCCAGTGGAGCCTCAAAAAGGACAATTTGTAGCCTCTCGACTGGTCTCCCAACTTGTGTTGTAGTGTAGTGCATGTGAGTGTACGTATGTGAGAGTAAAAGAAGAGGAGAGGACAAGGAGCACGAAGAAAAAGCACGCGCGGTCCGTGGTCCGTTTGTTAAGGCCCATTCACAATGCAAACGTAAACATAAGCATAACGCATAGACATAAACATTAACACAAGTGATAGAGTGCAGTATTCACAATGTCTAACAAAATAGTACGCAAAATAAGAGTTTCTATTGGCTGTGAGACATTCTAGTTTACTATTGGTTGGATGTGAGAATCGATTTCGAGGTATCGGCTGTGTCCATGGCCCATATGTCGTTAGTTCGTCTATTGACTTCCCTCCTCTTTTGATTCTCGATTGTGAGTTAACGTATTATGACTGGTTTATTTCTTATGTCTTACTTAAGCATAAGCACTGAAGCTTGAATCTTGCAAGCTTTTAAGTTAATGTCTTACGTGTTATGCTTATGCGAACGCATTGTGAATGAGTCTGCTTAAGGACGTAGTCCTAACGTTTATGTTAACGTCATGCGTATGTTTGTTTGCATTGCAAATGGGGCTTTAGGGTACCGCTTTGAGAACGTAGGCTTCCGCGGCCGGAGTCAGCAGCTGCTTGACTGTCCGGGAGAATCCGCGTCCTAGGCACAGGTGGCAACGTTTTGGCCGCCATTCTGTGACCTTCCTCAGGGCAAAATGCCTTCTGCGACCCTTCAGCGATCTTCCCATGGCGACCAAAATGTTGGCACCTGTGCCTACGACGCGGCGCTTCCGAGTAGCCAAGCAGGTACCGCTTTAGTGTTCACCAGGTATTGATCAGAGAAACCACGAAAAACTAACCATCAGAACACTTGGCCGCTAGACTTATCCTCCAAGGAGTTTCTCAACTCGACTTATCTATGAAACGTGCGCCAGGAAAGTCATTCCGCATCGATCCAAGCCAGAGTCTCCTATTATATATTACGTATATGTTTGTAGCAATCAGATCACATGGAAACAAGTAAAGGGGACAACACTGCCAGCATCTGTTATGATTGTGATCTGTAAGCAATTTACGTTTTCTTTTGTTTCAAGCTGCCGCTCGTGCTACCAACATAATTTCTGTCGCTTTAGCACTCACAGCAGCTACCGATGTTACTGCGGAGAGACTTTCTTGGCGCACTCCAACTACCTTTCGATTCGCCGATCAGAATCGGTGCAAGGAAAACGGCAATTAGCTAAACTCGGTCGGTCGAGATACTTGAAGGGAACTACCGTTCCGCTCAGGGAATGAGGTGTGGACAGCAATAATTTTGTACATACTACCTACGATCATAAATAATAGATTCACTCGCATCTGATATTTGCATCAATGTTCCACGATTATACCTAAAGTAGGCTAGTATGAGGCAATAAATTAAGATTAACTGTTGTAAGAAAGCAAGTTTGTTCGTAATTTTATGAACATGTATACTGACTTGGAATTTTCTGTACTCCTGGCCTTTTATTAACTGGCATGCTGGGCATGCCAATTTGTAACGTGGCTTTTTTCACGTTTATCTTGCCCCGCGTTGGGCAGACATTTTGTAACCTGCATCATCATTGAATGTTACTAATGAAACTTATTTTATCATGCCCCAAGCTGGCCAGCCAATTTGTAACGTATTATGATTCTTCTAATTTAACATTCCCTGCTATGCTCGTAAATTAATTACTCTCATAGCTCGTAGTTTGGCTAGCTCTGTTTTTCTTCTCGCATGGGTTCGACGCACAATCACATATTCACCGTACCTGTTGCACGTGAATGTGTGACTGTACCAAGGAGCTATACTACATATAATATACTACTATGCTGGCTTATACTACTATACTGTAGTATACTACCTATAATGGCTCTCCCTATAGTTTCAGCGCTTTTGGTGGAGGCTCACCAAACTAGTGACATTTTTTAAAAATCAAAACATACGAGTGGCGGTGTAACGTGGGTGTAACTGTCCCTAGTCATTGCCCGTAACCAGCGCCAAACGAAATGCTAAAATACTTTGTTTCCCAGAGGGCGCTGCATTGACTGCAAAAATCTTCATTTTACTTCAAATATGGAGGCGCTTCAGCCACTCTATGTAGTATATTCTAGCTCGTTGCTCTGTACGGCCATCACAATTCCTGGAACGTTTGAGGAATTTAATACTTACTAAAGTAATGGCAATTCTTTGAAATATCAGCCTTTTCAAACAACAATTAACATTTATTTTAAAATTCTAATGACATGTCTCGAGCTCGTTATTGATAAATTATTCCATGGCCTTTAACATTGTTAAACCGTACGGCTTTGACAAAGTTCGTAAGCTTACAGAATGTCTTCTCGGTTGGTTTGATGCCGCCGTCTTCTCCAAAAGAGGATATCCTGGCTCCTCCTGGGGTGTGGTTTATGAACCTAACGTCCGTGGAAAATATAAATATTCCCGACTGTTGATAATTATTTAGTCCGGTATTTGAAAATCCCTACATCTGCTTTATATAATCGTGTCGCGACTTTCCCTCCCTAGACTTCGGGAGAAACCTCTATTCGCGACTACTATTTCCTTTACATTAACAATTTAAAATTCCCACTACGGAACTAACCTCACGTAAACCCATGAACCCGAAGTAGAAATACTTTTAAATGCAAACTTCCTACTCGACAACAAATGTAACTATTATTTAAAAAATGCAAACATTTACCCATTCAAAACTCAAGTGAATAATACAGCTTAGCTTACTTTATAATGGACTGATTAAAAAAACATTCACCCACATCGTATATTTACAATGGCAAAATTAATATGTTATAATGTTTATTACCATCTGAACTCTATATTACCATCTGAACTGCTAGGCTGCTTTCCTGAGAATGAGAATATCTATAATTTTGCTAGAGATAAATTTTCAACGCCCACCCCTAATCAATTATATTTAATGACACTACGCAGTGCCGTGCCCCAAAATACAGTTCCCGTCTATTCAGCATGGCATGCGTATATATGTATACTTCGTTGTTCTGCTACGCGTATTCCTTCGGTTTTGACATTTTCGATGCATCAATTCCGTCGTATCACACCCATGTGACATTCTGGTATGTCACAGTATATAGAATAGTTTTGGAAAATTCTATATTTTTTTTGTGTGAATGATAGTTTAGCCTGCAATTACCAGCTTTCTGTATAATTCTTGAATAAAATTTCTAGTTCTTTGAATCTTAAGGCCTGATCTGAAAACGAATTATTAGTTCCCAACCAAGAGACCGACACGTGTCGAATGACATCTCATATGTCTCGATTGGTCTAACCGTGAGTGACGGATCCGCGCGCGCACACACACGCACATGCACACACACATGCACACACACATGTACACACACATTCAAATACTGTATAGGGATAAAGTTAGTTTTCTCATTATCTGAAGAGACTCTAAATAAAGTTTCCTCCGATTTAAACAATGTATTAATAAACAAAAATAACACGACTGACTAAAATTAAATGATATGCAAAATTGCATAAAAGCACTTAAAATTAGTTTGTTCGATAATGATCGTTGTTAAGACCCACAATGAAATTTTGTTTGAAATGTGCACATATATTAAACTAGCTTATTACCAGGAATTGCTCGGGCATTTATTTATCACTACCATATATTAACCCCACACAATTCGCCTCCCCGTCCGCTCTACCCACCTCTCTTGCAGAGATCTGAAAAGGATCGAAAATATTCTGTAGCTACCTGTATGGTACCTACAGAATATTTTCCTTCGTAAATGCGATGAACTAAAATTCAAGTCGATAGCACCCCTAAGTGCGTATAACCACTTCTTTCAAAGCCTGGTGGCTACGGAAGGACGACTTACTGCATTTAGCCATCAGCCCCTTCAGTAGGCAAACCCGCTCAACATCCGTGTATAACGTGACGAATGACAGGCGTGCAGGCAGATTCACGGAGAACGAGTTTAGGTTAGGCCATCTTAGATCTTGTTAAAATGAATAAACGGATTAATTGATTAATTAAATAGCTAATTAACTGGTAGAGTGGATGAATTAATTAATGGGTGAGAGAATGCATAAATTAATGATAATTAATGAGTGAGTAAATGGATGAAAAAGTGGTTTGTGATAGTTGTGAGGGTGAATAAGTTAGTGGATGTAATGGAGCGAATGTGATTCCGAATCAATCAAAAATGTATAGCAAACTGCGACAATTTCAGGCGGTGAGCAAAGGCGAACATACAAAGTCTCAAGATCTTCGGCGACACCACTTAAATAGAAACTGTGTGATGAAACAAATGTATTTTGCCAACATCTACTTAGCATTATCAACGACGATGAATTCGGAATGGTTTACCTTGACCTATTTTCAGACGGAGTCTGAAAATGTTTCATCTGCGCCAGTGGCCATCTTCTTGCCTCCCCCCCCCTCACGCTGTTCCGGAATAGGACATCTGCTTTGTTTGATTTTGCCATTGATCAGAGCGCGGGGTCCCAGGTGCTCGGAGTCCCGGGTTCCGCTCCCGCAAACAAAAAGGCACGTTCGGTACGATCTACGGCCCTCGTCTTCGCTCCCAAGCCGGCAATAGCTTTCCTCTCTTCGTTATTGAATTGTTTCGTCGATGCGCGCTGAAAGTGCACGTGTGTTACATTATCGGTAAAAGCACTTTGAGTAATGCAAAAATATTTCCAGAGTACCTCAAAATGTGTTTTATCATTAGCGCTCCATATGAGACCCAGGAGGCGTGCAACTGTCATTTGCGAGAAATGGTTATTTTATGAAATATCTGTTCCGTTTCAATCACATTGATCATAAAAGACAAAATATCAATTATGTAAACTTACGTATAATTATAATTTACATCCAAAATTTTTACGTATGGTAGTTACATTAATAATTAAATTTCTATGTTTTAATACACGAATCAAAAAAACTTTTGTAAGTTCTAAACAGAGTATAATTCAAGTAATATCGCCTTCTAGACTAAAGATTTTTTCTTTTAAATTACTAAAATTATTTTAAAGAATTGTGTTTATTTAAAGAAACAATCAAATTTTTCAACAATCAACAAATACCAGCATAAGATATATTTAATAAAACATTTACACGAAAAATGCTCCATTGTTTGAGAATCAAAAGATTTATTATTTAAATGGAGTAAAAGCAGATATTTTAAGAAAAAATTGAAACCCTTTCTATAATTCCAAATCTGAAATTAATGCAAATTTTGTTAACGCCATTCCTTTTTGCCACATCCCTCTGGTGAAATGTAATTTAAAATATAAATGTTTAATTTGTAATGAAACCTTCTTTTTATAATAGGTAGTCTACCGTGTGTAGAATAATACTGAATGTGGTGTAAAAGAAAATAGACGTGCTAAAAACATACGTTCTACAAGCGTTCAAATTAATGAATACGTTTGTAAAAATGAAACGACAGTACCAATAACATATGTAAAATGCTACACACCCATACAAAAAAATATAAAATATCTAACATTCACTGAAACTTACAAATTACTTCAAGTGATTATTCTTATAATTATTGTTTATATTATTACGCTGACGCTTAAGTTTTAAGAACATTGTCCCTAAACCATAGCATACCTAATATATAAAGCGGTTTATTTGATTTTTGTAAATGTTTCCTCAAATGTTTATAGTGTTGCAAAGGAACTAACTTTTTTACAGAGATCAATGGCTGAAAAATACAAAAGCAAAATATATTTCGCCGACCTTAGCAAACACAGAGATTGAACTTTACGACTACATTGCTTTGAGGTTAATACCTACAACGCAACAATGTATAACTTTGATGTAACCTTAGCTTCAAAAAGTTTCAATATTCGAACTCAGGCACGCGCCAAGGATAAACAATCGAGGGGAACGCAAGTCGAAGTTTATACGGAATGAAATTGCGTCAGGCACAGAAAACAGTGGCCTCAGTCTCTCGTTACGATGCCAGACTGAGAACCCCAAGATGAGGGCGGGTTGTGGAGTTGGGGATGGCGAGGCGGAAAAGGGAAGTTAGGGGCGTGCAAGGCTTGGTCAAAGCAGGGGAAGGAGGTAGAGATACAAACAGAAAAGAACAATGTTGTGGGGTAGAACACTGAACGGATAAAGGTGGGAGCGACGAAATAATTGTGTAGGTAGCGACATCAAAGATACGTGTATGTAGGCCTGGGTGGAGGAGAGAGTGACGATTGGAAGGAGAAAGACAAGCTGAATATGGATTGAAGGAGATAGTAAACGCGAGATAATGAACGAGAAAGAATGAAATTGTAGGGTGAAGGTTAAGTTGGGCGCAACGCCGCCACGAGAGCGAGCGGGAGAGCGATAGGGAGGGGTGAGGGAGAGAAGAGCGAAAGAGGAAGGAGAACGAGAGGGGGAGAGGAAGGGGAGTGGGCGTGAGGAAGAGAAAGAGGGAGCGTGAAAGGCGGATAGAAAGGGTGAGAGAGGGTAGGAGGGAGAGGGCGTCGGTGTTGCCGATGGTTTGTTTCTACGGCTATGGAAATGGTGACGGCAAGATCGAGAGCAAGCACGAATTGTATAGGCGATGGCTGTGAAGGGTACAGGGTTCAGGGAGAAGGCGGGCGGTCCTAAATCATCGCTCCGCATGCGTGACTTGTTTCGCCGGGAGCAATGCACGAAATTACCCTGCTCCTACCCCGGGGGCTGCACGGAACGTCCGATGGCCCCGCTGCCAAGTTTCCTCCACGAAGGCCGCCCAGGCGTTCGCTTCAATGCTCTTCTGCATTATACACGTCGCAGCAATGCCGTCTATCGGTTTTGTACTTACGAGTCCTTATCTACACGGTATATGATATCATCCTTTTGGTCGTTTTCCTTCTTATATTTTTTCTCTTATATATTTTCTGTTTGAATTTTTCTTTCCAATATTTTCCTTTGCTTCTAACTTATCATTTCATAATTTGGAGGGGGAAATATTTTTGTTGAGTTTTTTTTTTAATTTAGCAAATCCTGATATAAAAAACTCCACATTAAACAGTAATTGTGAGAATGTACTAATTAAATTAGTAAAATTAACTGACAATACTGATGAAGATGCTTTATGAATGCACAGAATGTGTGAATAACTCATTGCACTGAAAAATGCTTTCATTATATAAAATTTGATCCGTGATCACTCAGGCAATTATTGTTAACTTTAAATCAGATAAATCAATCTGCTTCAGATGCTGCAGAAATTGAAATGAAATTATTTGTTTGACTTTTTCTGATATTTTCACATTTGGATTAGGACGTGAAAATCTATTTTCTCTCGAAAGTGAGTGTCCCACACATTGGACTATTACCTGGGCATCTGAGGTTTCCAGTCCACTCTGGAACAGTCGCTTTTACGCCTCACCTCGCGCTGCGATGCTGAGGTGGAGTGGCGGCGGCTACGGCACTAAGAAGGGTATGTGTGGGCGGCGGGGCGGCAGTGGCGTTAGGAGCGGCGGAGGGGACGGAGGAGGCGGAGGAAACGGAGGAGGCGGCGGGGCGGTGAGGTTGGCGGGGGTGGCGGAGGCGGCGGGGCGGTAGGGTGGCGGGGCGGTGAGGTTGGCGGGGGCGGCGGGTCGGTGGGGGCGACGTGGATGACAAAGGTCGAGGGGACGGCGTGGGCGCCCGAAACGGAGGCGGGGGAGGGCCGGCGGCGGCTCTTTGTCCCAACCGCATTCCAACGAGACGTCGCATTAGCCCGCTGTTGTACTTGTCCCGTTGCAGACACGCAATAACCCTTTATGAGAGCTCAAGAACGCGGTTTCATTTAGATAGCTCATCAGACACTAGGCGGACGGTGGTCGAGTGGCAGGACCACGACGACTGCCGAGGGCGAGGGGAGCGACAAGGTGCGATGACAAAGGCGAAGAAATGGTCAGAGATATTCGTTGAGAAATTGATTCAAAATGGTCATAAGAAATAAACATGATGTGAAATATCTACAATTGGATTGGGTGTAGCAGAACCGCAAAAAAATACTGTAGTTATGAAAGGTATAAGGTCGAAATGTAAGCAAAAGAGATACATGTAACACCAGGATGTGTGAGACGTACTCGTAATTGGGACGAGATATCCGAGAAAGGACTGAAACAGGGCGAAAAGAACGAAAGAATAAAAAAGGGCGAAAACAGAGAATGAAGACGAAAATAGTGAAAGATTAAGAAAAGAGCCAAAGAACGAAAAAGTGCGAAAGGTGACAAAAAAGTGTGCACTAGTGCAAAAAAGAGAGAAACGGTGGGAAAGAACGAAGACTTAGTAAACGCGGCAAAAGACCTACACAGTGCTAAAGTCGAAAAAAGCAATAGGGGTGGAGTGTGTGGGGGAAAAGAAAGCGAAAGAAGGCAGAAGAAGCGAATGAAGCGTAAGCGAGCGATGGCGGGCGCTGGGGGGCGTGTCAGGCAGTGGCGGCAGAGTGCTGTGTTTTAATTAAAGCCTGGCGGTCGGCGGCTGTCAGAGCGGAAGCGGAAGGCGGCGGCGGCGGCGGCGGCGGCGGCGGCCGGACGCCGGAGGCCACCGCGTTGCCGGGGCGGTGTGGGGCGGAGGGGGCGGCGTGTCGTCAAGGGAGAGGAAGGCGAGGCCCCTCGGTCACCGCGAGAGAAAGCCCGCGGCGCTAAGTGGATGGAAGATAAAGCAGGCCGAGGCGTCGGAGATCGGAAAAGCCTTACAGTCAGCACAAGCGTCGCAAACGAAGGAATTAAAGCAAAAGTAATGACTCTGAAGCCCATTGCTAGACTTTTGTCTTTAACGTATGAATTAAACGTTGGGTATGACGTCACGCATTAAGTGTGAAGAAACAGTCTAACGATAGAAGGGTGAGCAACTAGGGAGACACTTCGGAAGAATAAAGAGAAAGATAACATTTGGAAAATTAATTAATGTTAAACCATTGTAACGTAAAAATGTGAAAATATGTATTGCATTAAACATTTTGGTATTATAAGATATTTAGCTTTAAGGCTCCACACAAAGTTGACGTAATAGTGCAAATTTCTCCGAGTAATAAATGTGTGTAGGCGAAATAAAATAATAGCGAAATACCATTACAAGAAACGAAAAGTATTCACACAGTTTACAAAAAGGCAAATAAGAAACAAAAAAATCATTAAGAAGATAAGTGAAGGATTTGAGAAGGATATGTCGTTCTCAGTCCAGAGAATAGTTATGGCACATATAGAGCTGCTCCACCGCCCAACTGCAGGTTTCGAGAGCAAACAGGTCAGACGGGCGGCGGCTGCCGCGCAAACCTCTGAGCGGACGTTTCGTCGTGCTGCGCCGCCCGCCGCCACAGCTGCGCCGCCCGCGAGCGAGGGGAACCCCCGTCGGGCGCTGCATGGATCGAGTGATTGGTTAGTGATTCCGGGCGCGTAAACTGCTCAGGTCATTAAATTCTGGGCTATCCGGGAGACGTCGCGTCGTTGGCTGAGAGGCCTACTCTTTGGCCTCTCAACCAACGACGCGGCGTCTCCCGGATAGCCAAGTATTTATGGATTCGAGCCGCGGAAGCTTACGTGTGCTAAGGTCATTAGTCCCGTGGGGGTAGTGCATGTATTCTCCTCGTGACGTGGCGTTGATCGTCCCCGGCTGGATGGTGAGATGATGTTTTGTTAGGGGACTGCCCTGGCATTCGCCTGGTATTGATTGGAGAAACTATGGAAAACTACACATCAGAGCAGCCTGCCGCTAGAATTCTCCTCCAGACAGCGACTGAACTCGACCTAGCTGACAAGCTAGGATTGAATATCCTACCTCCATCTGGAGTCGAAGCTAAAAGTTCCCGATGAGAGACACTGCAGTGACATTAGTTGATGCCCTGAGCCACCTCTCTCAGTCGGCCGCTGAAGACGGCGCAGCGAGTGGGAGGGCGGAGCGGCCGGGGGCAGAAGGCGCTGGCTGCCCGGCGCGTCGGCGGCCCGGCGTCGAATTACGAGTGGCGATGGAGACTGATCACCGCTAACAACAATTTTAACATCTTCATTTTTCGAATTTGGCAATTTCCCAATTACAGAACTCAAAAGTTAATAATAATAATAATAATAATAATAATAATAATAATAATAATAATAATAATAATAATAATAATAATAATAATAATAATAATAATAATAATAATAATAATAATAATAATAATAATAATAAATGATTTATTATGATGTAAATGATTTTTAATAGAATAATATATCGAATTAGTCATTGTGACCAATTCGTAATTCTGAATTTATTAATTTACTCCAGAACCAAAGCCGTCTACCTCCTCGAAGAGGCCACGTTTGTTACTGAAAGAGACCATCTTCACCTGATCTACATCCGAAACTTACTATGTTGATATACACATGTTGCTTTAATTGTGTTTTAATGGGAATGTTAAACCAGAAAAGGGACAGTTGACAATTCAGTTAATGTGTCAGTCGTCATCTTAGGAAAAGTTGTGTGATCAACGCGGCGGCGATGGGTTTACAACCGGCAGAAGCCAAACTTATGAACAGGGCTTGAAGGTCGACGAATGGTAGAGAGCCCTTTACTTTCTTTACACTTCTTCAGTACCTTTGAAAATGTACTTCCTAAACCACACATCGAGTCCCTGAATAACCACAAATCGCACCCGGTTTCCTTTCACTTTTTAGCTAAACGACCGCCCACAAGAGTCGACGCTGTTTAGATAAAAACGCCCATTATCATGCAAAAATCTGTTCTGAATAGTGGACTCGCCAAGGGAACGCGGGGGCGGAGAGCGACCCCGCCGGCCGCCGGAGGGAATATTTAGATGTAAATGCAAACTTTTACTGTTGGCCTTTATACCCACTGGGGGGGAGGCGGCCGCTGTTTGGCGACGCGTGAGGCTTCTCTGTGGAGCGGGACACGGGGACGTGTCTCACCCTGTCCCGCGCGCCACTCCCTCCCCCACTCTCCCTCTCCGTGTCCCGGTCGCGCGTGTGTGGTACGCCACATGCAAAGCGCCTCCAATTGTTCCCGGGCGCGGACTTCATTTGCGGTGCATAATTCAGCGCGCCGGCGCGGCGCCGCGCTGGGTTATATAAGCGCCGTGGGGTTTTTTGCGGTGCGCGCGCCCGCTCGCGCATGGCCGAGGAACGGAAGCCTCTTTGATTCCCTGCCTGCGTGGGGGTGGAGCGGTTACGGGCAGCCGGGCGGCTTTTTTTATTTTATTATTTATTAATCTGACGAGTGTGCTGTTGAATGGCGCACTCATTCGGATGCTCTAAGTGCGCTCTTGAATGGCGTACACGTGCGGGTGTTGCGAGCCCTATGGGTGAAGTACATGCTCAAAGGAATACATTATTATAATATGCTCGGTAAAATAAGTTAGTAATTTAACACCAATTTATTGCTTTTTTATTGTTGTTATAAATAAATATTTTCATACCTTCGCTCCACCAGGCCTCTCTGAAATTCTTGCTCAAAGCGTGGCGCAATTGGGCTGATTGTCTATTATTATTACTATTATTATTATTATTATTATTAATATTATTATTATTATTTTATTTTTATTTATTTATTCTGGCTGTGAGATAATGATAAGATATAGAGATAATGAACAGCACATTAATTCTAAATTTCTTAACCCAATAACACGTTGACATTCCCATAAACAACTACTATTCTTGATTCATAATTATAACCAATTTTTGGGAAAAAAGATATCTTCAAGAACAATAAAAAAAGTTAAACATACATGCTGCATAACTGCAGTTAAAACGTTTGATACTGATCCAATAAGTAAATCCAATAAGTAAGCTAAGTAAATTTATAATAAAACACAAAAGATGGTGGCAACTTATTAGAATTTATAAGTCTCAACACTTGAGCTATTGTTTCCTCTTCTACAGAATGCATCGAGATCGCAGAGTCACATGCATGCTGCAAGATGCCAGAAATGATGTTAAATACGTTAAATGAAATAAGGCGCAAATGGCTCAAGTGAGGAGGCAGTATTCGAGAAGATTCAAATGCGTTGACCTTTGATCGATTTGATCGAATGAACAGACAAATTGAAAGTTCATACTGAAGAAAACAGTTATTTAAGAGGCAGTTTAGGGGTAATGCATGAAAAGCAGAATAAGACATCAAGAGACTGACATTAAGAGATGGAATGAAGGAGGGGAAAGATAATAATGCAAGAAAGCAGGTATGGGGAAAAGGCGAAGGTAAGTGGGACGATTACATGCAACAGTGCAACGAAGAGTGGAAGTGAAAGGCGCCATGTGACATACACGGCCAGGTTTAAAGATGGAGAGGTAGTGGTTGCACAGCAAAAACGTCTGAGTAAAACCGTTGTAGCTACGCTTTTTGCTTGTTCAGAAAGAATGGGTAGACATATTAATGTCTAATGAGAAGGCAGTTGAAAGATGATGGGCAGTTGGTTAATGACATCTCTGACAGCGAAAACGTCAAGATAAGGCGATGTAGGATTTAGAGACAATGGAAAAGTTGCAGGGGGAAGCGAATGAAGACGAAGAATTCTGGAGATGCCTGGAAGAGAAGGATCATATCGACGCTTGGAGGCGACAGCTGGAAAAGGAAGAGGATGACAGGGCAAAAGAGATGTGGTGTGAGGCGAGTGCGAGCGGCTCAGGGCTAAATATGTATGGTTAATGTAAGCGCACTAAAAGCCTGGAGGACACATTACGCGTTTTACAAGTCGGGGCCGAATGAGGAGGGAGTCGTTTGGGAAGCTGTAGAAAGGGGAGGGGCAGTAGATCAATTGCAGCGGTGCCAGGGAAAGTTTGCAAATGTAGGCGAGATGAGGCCGTGGAAACAAGAAGAGTATCTTGCACGATGGAGCGGTGGAAGAAGATTCGAAAAAATCAGGAGATACCTGAAAGAAGAGAGAGATGTTGAGCTTGACGTGTGAAGAGAGACGAACGTTGTCAGGTTAGCGACATGACAGGGTAGCGATGGAGGACACAAGCTGATAAAGCTACGCAGGATTCAAGATGGAGGTAAAATGCATGGGCATCGAAACTTTCAAATGAAATTGTAGTATCTTTACTTCACGCAATTCCTCATGAAAACGTATGAATGAGTATGCGTTGTTTGGTACAGAAGACAGTTGAAAGGGTGGGTAAATTTGTACCAGCGCTGTTGGCGTCAGCCTGCATAAACCAACGACATGAGAGTGGGGTGTCGAGAAGACGCGTACGTCGCTCGAAGCGATGGACGAAATGCCCAGAATTCAGGCGATACCTGCAAGAAAATAGAGAGATGTAGAAGAGCTTGACATGTGGAGGCGGCGGGGGAGGACGCGGGGGGTGGGGGCCGACAGGGTGACGGAGAGTGGCGGCGGGGAGCGCCAGCTGTCGGAGCCGTCCAGGTGGCACCGCAGACCGCAGAAGGGCGGGGCGGTGGGCGGGGCCGAGGGACTCAATTTGCGGGAGCGCCGCCCGCGCGGGTGGGAGTCGGCGGGGAGGGCCGGGGCGGGGTGGGGGTGGCCGCAGACTGATAATCCGTCTTCCGCTCCGCACTCAGCTCCCGTCTCCGCCCTCTCGAGCCGCGACACCGCAGCTCAGCTCCTCCCAGCCTCCATTGCTCACCGCGCTCCATCTTATCGCGACGAACGACGCTCGTTCGGAACATCTGCTTTCGATTACGGCCTCTCGATTTACATGAGAGGTCGAAATGGAATGGCATATGCCTGTGAGCTACTACTTCTTCGGATAGTTTGTGCCTATTACTAACATACTAAATGAAACTTCTTTCGGTTAAGGTCAGATCAAATAGTGTCAGTCAGATTTTTGCTATGACGTGACTCTATTCACGTGTTTGATATTCAAAATTTAAATTAAATTTTTAACCTCGAACAACAAAATTTTAGTATAAAATGTTTCTAGCGATAGACCTGTGAATTTTCAGCCGTGTAATTTTTTTTTAATTCGTTTTGGAATTTAAATTTAAATAAGAGCAACTGTTGGAAGATGCGAAGAAATTTTAAACGTATATACGATAACACCATTTTAAAAACATTTACAGTACAGTTTTAAACAAATAGTACATATCAGTTCGCCTCTCTGATATCTCAAACAGATTTCTCTTAGAAAATTGAGTAGGGATAGAAGAGTTGGGGTAGTAAAATAAACAGCATTTATATTACCATTACTTTTAAGAATGTTTAAAAGTATTTATATAATACATAGATTGATTCAATGTTTTGAAGAAACAAAAGTTAAATAAATTGTTTAAGCACATTTCTTGCTATTTATTTTCTCCTTTTTTCAGTTCGTAAACACTTTATTTTAAAATGTCAATATTGTTCTATATGCTTGTTTATTCACATTTGTACGAATGGATATTTTCTTTTATCTGTTTTAAACTCTTTGAAGGAGGTCACGGCCCCTATGATACCACTCCTCGTCTGTCTTCATCGCGCAGACGAGCCGCGATGCTGGTTGAGGCTCTGGTTCGTTATTGAAACGCCAGAGCGCGCACGCAGCAGCAGCAGCGGCAGCGGCAGCTGCTTGGAGAAGTCCGATGCGAAGCACTTTGTACCTTAATTAATGGAACTGCTTATTATCCCGGGCAAAGGAGAACTGTCGTAAACAGATAAGCGCGCGCCCGTTGCTTCCGCTGCCGCCCGGGTGGCGAGCGCGCTGCGCGGAGCGCTGCGGGAGTAGGGAGAAGGCGAAAGTGGAAACGTGATCCTTGGCCAGGTAGCTGCTGCCAGGGGAAGCTGCAGGCTCGTTTGCAGTTCGGTGGGTAATCTAAGGATCGTAACAAAATATTCGCCTGAGGTGTAGGTTGTCCTCGGCTAAACGTATACGTCCTAAGAATTTTGGTTCATTTGATTTTATGATTTACGTAGTCATTTTTCAATAATATTGTAATGAACGAAAAATAAACTCCTTCTAAATTACGTAAAATATACCATTCCTATCCAATTCTAGGTTTAATTCACGATCACAACTACCTGCTATAAGTCCAGCTCTCAAGAAATGTCTAGCAAGATATTTTACACTAAAACTCGATGTTAAATTTACAAATACATGTTTAACGTATTTCAACGGGTGTCTATAAATAATTATAAAACACTAATTATTGGTCTTTGATACTGTTAATAACGTAATCGATTAGATATAATAGAATACGACGTGAATAATAATGATGATGATAATAATAATAATAATAATAATAATAATAATAATAATAATAATAATAATAATAATAATAATAACAGATGGAAATAATATTTCTACAACAAATTTAACAGTTGTTTGCGGGAAGATATATTGAAAATTTGTTTCCAGATAGAATTTGAGATCAACCTTACAAAACCACGTTACAAATCTCTTATGAACATTTCAAAATTAATTGAAAAAAAATATTTCTATATATTATTAAACACGTTCTTAAATAGTTCGGTTTGAAATAACACTGAAATAGAAACATTTTTAAAAATTGAAATTAATCTGTTTTGGATGAACATTCTAAAAACTAGTATAATCTGTGTAATTGAGAAGCCTATTTCTTACCTAGTTAAAAATATAATAAGGTGCAAAGGCTCGATTTGTATTACATTAGCTTTCGAATTCAGAAAAAATAAAAACAAAATAAAACATATTTACACTGTATGTGTGGCTTATTCCATGTAGTTAATGCGATTATTGTTTTTAATGACAATTTCTATACAATATATATGGCGATCGCTTAAATTATAAATAAGTAAAAGTAAAGATATTTAAGTGGTTAGGTGAAAGAGCATCTGATTCTCGACAGATATAAAGAATTATTATCATTATTATTATTATTATTATTATTATTATTATTATTTTATTTGGTATACGTTCAAGAAATTTAGTGATATAAAAGGTATAAACAGGCACGCTTACTGAGTAAATTTGCACGGAAGTATTTCAACCTGAGGTTAAAATACAGAGTTTTCTAACTAAAATTCAGGAAAATATCAGAGTTTGCGATCTGCCGTGCTCAACAAGTTTCAGTAGTTCCGACGGCGCGACATCACTTCAGCGAAAATATTATATTTTCGACCGCGGCTCGAAACCCAACAAAGTTTCTAAGACTGCAAAGATCGCAGTGCACAATGGTCCGCATCGGTCGGTCCGGCAGATCATGAACGGGAAAGGACGCAATGCGCCGAACGGGCTTTGCGGCGAGGCAGAGCGAGACGGGAAGGGGGGCGGGGAGGGGGCGGGAAGGGGTAGGCGACGGCTGCAAGCGACGGCAGTCACGTCGTGGCCCGCCGCGACCGACCTTCGCCTAGTCGTCGGTTCTTTCACTGCCCCGCGCACGCCCAGCAACGTTCGGTTTTGGGCTCCGTCCGCATCTATACTTCGATTTAATTACGGCGACTTCTGACGTACTATCGGCTGGCGCGGTAAATCAATCGGGAGCTTCGTTACGACTCATTTTTTTGGTATTGAAGTTCTCGATTGAATAACTGCGTCCAAACTAATCGTACGTCAGAAGTCACTGTAATTAAATCGGATAATACAATCTGTGTACATTTTCTATACTCTGAATAAAACAGGAAATCCTCTTAAAGCCATGAGCTGGCAGGAGAGGAAAACACTGGCATCGAATCGCGACTTTTCTTGCGACAAATAACTTTGGTATTGAAGCTTACAATTCGATGGCAGTATTTTTCCATCTTTTTGGCTCGTGGTCTTGAAAGAACTTGTGTTTCAAGAAGTATATGCAGTATTCGTTTTGCTTGATACAAGGAGAGAAGGGGATTGTCGTCGACAGTACTATCAAAAGACTTGCATCTGGTTTACCGATGCAGTTTTTATGATACGGGAGCAAAGAATTATCGAAGTTTGTAAACAATGCTCTTCATCTTAATTTCAGTGTAAGTTACTAATATACCAATGTTGAAGAGACGGAAGATTTTTGGAGCTCAAAAAAACGTGAACAGATGCGTGCGTCACGCAGCAATGAGAGCCTTGCGAGATTATACTCAGTTACACAATACCATCTTCCACATACTGCGCCTTAAATGAAGCTAGTCATTTTATGTTAGAATAGAAAACAAGAGTTTTTTCTTAAGGCATTTTTGGCAGAAATCAGCAACCCCCTACCAGCTAAATGGGATTTTAAATAGACTCCAGATTGACCACTTCCAGCAGAAATTTTCAATCATGTGTGAAATATTAATACAATTTCAGAATTGAAATAATGCAATTTTTCTTGGAACATCTCTCTTGAATGAGGAGCAATATGAATACAGAATGAGTACAGAAAGTTACAAACGTTTTCAACTGAAACACATTAAAAATTTGTTTTCATCTTTACATCTTTAAAAATTACTTCTTAATTATGCAGACCTGGTTCCAGACTGTTTATTTTTTCGTGTTTATACGGTCTTTCCCTTATTTTCAACATATCAGGTTAACTAAGAATGAATACATTTTATACTTCATTTTATTTTGCATTTGTAAACACTCATTCAAATGAGCAATACTTTCTATTACACACATTAGCTACGTCATCTATTTTGTTCATTTCACATCCAGCGCCCTTCACCCGCTCCCGTCTTCCTGCCTTGCGGAGTTCCTCCTGCACTTGCGCGCCCTCGCCGTTTTATAGCCCCTCCCTCCCAGCGGCTCCCCGCTGTCGGCCGGCGCGAGGCGGCGCGGCCTGGAGAGGCGGCACGCTAGGCGCGGGTCGGGGCGAGGGCGAGGGCGTGGGCCGGGGCGAGGGCGAGGGGCGCGGAGGGCAGCGGCGGAAGAGGAGTTCGGCGCTCGAACACGTCCGGGCGATAAATCGCGGCCGACGTCTGTCATCGCGCCGCCCCGGCCGATTAGGGCGGCGCGTGCGGCCCGCTCGAGGAATCGCCGCGACCTCCGCCCCACCCCGCGCCCGCGCCCGTGCCTCGCCTGCGCAGCGCCCTCGCTTTCTTCGTCCCCCACGCAGCCTCCGATCCCGCTTTGCCACCCCACCCCAACCCCTCGGCGCATCCCATCGACTCCAAGGACAACCTCGCCACGGCGTTCCTAACGTTGCCGACCTCCCACCGTCCTCGCCAACCCATCGCCCCCACAACCCCTTCGCCCTTTCAACCCCTTCGTCCTTTCAACCCCATCGCCCCCACAACCCCATCGTCCTCACAGCTCCATCTCTCTGACAACCCCATCGCCCCCACAGCCCCATCGTCCTCACAACCCCATCGCCCACACAACCCATCGCCTCCACAACCCCATCGCCTCCACAACCCCATCGCCCCCACAACCCCATCGCCCCCATAACCCCATCGCCGCCACAACCCCATCGCCCCACAACCCCATCGCCCCCACAACCCTATCGCCCCCACAACCCCATCGCCCCCACAACCCCATCGCCCCCACAATCCCATCGCACCCACAACCCCATCGCCACCACAACCCCATCGCCCCCACAACCGCTGCTTAGTTCCAGCCGTTCTGTCATCCGCGCAAGTCTCTTCACCAAACTGTCCCCTCATCGCTGTCGCTCGCACTTCCGTTGTCTCCTCTATCGTCGCGGCTGTTCCGAGCGTCCACGCTGGTATCTTCTCCGATGAAGATCGTTTTGGCCGTCTTCCTCGCCATCGTCGGAGCATTCTTTCAAACTCTCCCGGTTACTTCTGTTTGCGGCTCGCCCTGATCTATTGGCGGTACTTGCTCGGCGAGACCTGCCGACCGCTGACCTCGCGGTACGTCCCCGACACGTTCTGCCGACCCTTCGGGACCGCACTGCCCGGGCGATGGCACTTCAACCTCGTCCTTTGACTCTGTCCTCAAGTTCCCCCATCAAGGGCCGAAACTAGCCCGCTACCTCCCCCTCACGTTCTCCTGCCATTTCCTCGAACCTCCACGTCTTACTGCGCATGCATTTTCGTTTGAGTATCTTCCCCATTCGGGTCCTTTCAAATTACTAGTTTATATTTGTGACAGGCATCTTCTCTGAAGGTAGCGTGAATGAAGAAAAACTTTTTTCATAACACATCGAACGAGTCTTCCTTCTTTTATGGTTTACATTCCTTTTTTAATATGAATTTCTCTTTTTCCCTTTCTTCCTCCCTCTCCGTCTAAGCACAGCTCCTCCTTCCTCATTCCTTCTCTCCCCTCCTCCATCCCCCTCATCATGTCATCCCTCTTCCCCTCTCCCTCTCTCTCATTTATCTTCCTCAATTTTTTCTATAATTCTTTTGTTGTTTCCTAATTTTAGATTTGATCGAATCGCCTCTTTCTTCAATTTCATAAGGAACTTCGTCACAAGTCAGCGTTTCAAAAGTGTTGAATTGGCCCCAAAATCCATGTTTATTTTATTTATCCTGAATATCCTTCCTAAATAAATTACTCACTAATTTAATGATAACATAAAGAGTATGCTTCGTGTTGATTGTTATGAACTGCATTCATCATACTAGTTTCTTCTGCAAATATTAATAGTACTCATTATTTAACATTTATTATCGATCTATTTTCTTTTCTGAATGGATAGACTGACGTAACTGTTCAATTTTTAACAGTGTATCATACTTTTTCTCAACTTTGGTGAGGATGGATCAAAAAGCGGATAATTAAAACACTATATTTGACATAACCATGTTGACTTGTAGTGGGGAGTACAGACAAATCTGTCGTACTTCAAACATCTAATTAGTTCGCAGCAATTTCATTTCCGAGAAGAGACGTCATTAAAATTTCTTCCAACAGTCCAATGACGGCTGATTTACGTTCATTATTGTCCTTTGAATGCTTGTCGAGCTAATGTCTTGTTAGTAGTTCTGTTGGAATAAATAAGATGTAATTAACAAGTATAAACGTGGAAAGAATAATTAAAAACCCCTTCAAAAAAATATACAATAAAAGTATTGGTGGAATTCATATGCGCTTCCCAAATGCTTCATATACATTTAATTATCCCTCCATGGTTGTCAATATAATGTAAGAACACTCCCTTTGCATGAAATAAGACTATTCTCAGTTTCATCTCTAAAGCTTTTGACTATATTACTGCAATTAAATGTGTTCTAATCCACTTTCGTTTTCAACTGCGTTCTTCTAGATTTGTATACATTTCCGAAATTTGTAGATATTATCCGTATGAGTGAGTAGGTATTTGTTACCGGGGACAAGAAAACTGTCGAAATAAAACTTACGAGTTCGATAGACTAGCTACAGTTATCTTATTTAGAATTATTTCTTACCCAGGAGTCGAAAATACTGTTTCTTTGAACATTATTTTGCTCGGGCTTCCTAAGACCCCACTGAGTAGTTGATACTAAAATTAATACAATTATTACTTTCATCATCGAAAGCCCACTGTAATTGCAATCTAATTCTATATAACAACCTACACGGTGAATAGCGTTATTAATAAGCATTGTTCTTCATTTCATTTAAATCAGCAATAGTTTGGTATTGACATTAATGACTTCGGGAATCTAATTACCAGTACGAGTTACAAATAGGTATTATTTAAGATGAAATTGAAAAATTTTGTAGATTGTGCTGCGAAGAAATTGGTATGGGCAAATGTAACCCACAGCGAATCTTAACTACAACATACGTTACAATCGCTTGTAACTCAGAAACGATCAGCGCTGTTTTCGGACCCCTGTATTCTACCTGAATTCTACCTTCTAAGTGAAGCCTTTTACTTTTTTGATTTAGCTCTTCTGAGTACATCTTCGTAACACAGGTGGTCACGAACAAGAGGACCTCAAAATCTCTAAAATTAAATTCACTAATTGAGGTCATGCAAGTTTGTTAATAAATGATTAGCAATATTTGAATGTTTATTCACACACAGTACGGGTCCTACAATGCTGAACATTCAGTGTGCGACAGTCAGACGTGAAGTTTCAAGATATGAAGCCATTTTAAGTTTAAAAACCCTGATTTACAAAGTTCGGAATGTTCTCACGGGTCTAACCAGTTACATTATAACACAACAGCGTCCATTTCAAAAACTGCTTCGTTTTTAAGAAATAATTTTTTTGCAGTAAGACATTTGAGGAATGAGAAAATTTTGAATAAATTCATTATCAAAATTGATATAGTTGTGAATGGAACAAATTTAGAGATTAAATTCGTTAAGGATCCATTATGTTTAGTGGAACGAATTATGGAAATGATAAACCTTTTTATCTCACTTTCTTTTAAAATACAATTTTTAAAGTATATCAATGATGATCAAGGGTACGACAGCTGAATGCACACCGGCGACAACTGATAGATATACTAATCAAGATCATTTTTATTAAAAAATGTAAATAAAGTTAATAATGAATTGTTTTGTTATATAGATATTCCAAACATCTAATGACACTTGTATACATTTATAGGAATGTAAACCCAATCGTACAAAAATGTAACAGGGGCGGATCCAAAGACAAATTTTGGGAGGGGTATTCAAAATGTTTTTGTGAAATGTGTCCTATTACAGATTTTCTAAAATGTCAAAGGCTACACTCAGCTCATGCTGCGATACCATTTTATTCGTTTTAATGATTATCCAAAAATTTTTTTTCTTGAAAGTTTCGGGACAAGTTAAAACTATTATTTACTGAAAAATTTTAAGGTGAGAAGAATTTCCCTCATTTCACTCACTGTGGATCTGCGCCTAAAAATAACAAAAATTCTAATAATCCATTTTTCACTTTTTATTCATACACTTTGTCTAATTGCTATGAAGTTATTTACGTCCAATTATTTTTATTATGTTCATATTGTTAGATGTATATAAAAAATGTAGGGGTTCGATGTTGCAAAGCTTTTTTTTAAAAGGAGCCGATGCAAGGAAAAGTATGAGAACACCTGGTATAGCTGTTTGGTGGCGTGCGTGCGCAGGACTTCCTGGCGTTCGAGCTGATGAACGGCCACATCTACCTGCACCTGGACCTGGGCTCGGGCAACGTCAAAGTGAAGGCGACGACGCGGCGCGTGGACGACGGCGCGTGGCACGAGGCCACGCTGCGCCGCAACGGCAAGGAGGGCCGCGTCACCGTCGACGGCACCGCCGCCGACTTCAGCATGCCAGGTACGACCCCCCCACCACCACCACCACTCCCCTCCCCCAACGCCCTCACACACACGCACTCATACACATTCATATACATACACGTCCACACATTTACCCACACATACACATCCACTCATTTACACACGTACACACGTACACACATTTACACACGCATACACATACACACATTTACCCACGCATACACGACCACACATTTATACACGCACACACGTCCACACATTTATACACGCACACACGTCCACACATTTACCCACGCATGCACGTCCACACATTTTTCACGCATACATGTCCACACATTTATACACGCATACACGTCCACACATTTACCCATACATACGTGTACTCACATTTATCCACACATTTACCCACGCATGCACGTCCACACATTTACCCATGCATACTCGTCCACACATTTAACCACGCACACACATCCACACATTTACCAACGCATACACGTCCACTCATTTACCAACGCATACACGTCCACACATGTACCCACGCACACACGTCCACACATTTACCCATGCATACACGTCCAAACAGTTATCCACGCATACACGTCTACACATTTCTCCACGCACACACATTTCTCCACACTTTTACCAACGCACACGCGTACACACATTTACCCACGCAAACACCACTCATTTATCTACTCATACTTGTACACACACTTGTACTCATAGATCCATGTACACACATTTACCAACACATACGTGTACACATATTTACACAAGCATACATGTATATATACGCACATACATACCTTGTAACTGAAGACGCCGTCACCCGCAAAGTGAGTCACACCAAACAACTCTTGAAGCTACCGGGTGTCCTCAACCCTACGCGGCAATGCAGAGTGGCCTAAGGCCCTTAGCGTCCTGACCATCAATCCGCACTCAGGCCCGTCATGTTGGTTTATTGTAATTTCTCACAGGACGCCCTGTCAAGGAATGTTATTCGTAGTGAAAATGCACAAGGACACAAAAAGGTTTAGTTTAAAAAATTGAACAAAAATATATTCCTCAAAAATATATCACAAGGTGAACATGAACGGCAGCTGCATTTAAACGGTACACACTCATTAACTGTTCATAATGAATAACCAAATTAAGTTGTGATCGCTTAACATTTCCTCTTTATGACATTCTACCTTAATTCGGATTCTATGCTACTTCAGAATGTTACTTTTTTCTGGTAAATCTTATCTTCCTGATAAAGGTTAACCTTACTATCAGCAGTCGTCATTGATAATGCCGGCGTGGAATTCAATTACCATAAGCTAATTTACACAAATGCAGAAATTTTGCAGATAATTTGCACAAAATATTGGCTATATTGGGGCTTATATTGGGGTTTTCGACCTCACTATTCGATATCACTATATGATATCAAAAATTGAAAAATCAAAATGGCGGATCCAATATGGCGGGGATAACATTTGGAAAAACGTGAAAGAATGCAACAAAAATTCGTATATTCGCATCCGAGTATATTCGGATTCACTTGTAAGTTCCGGCAGTTCTTACATACGGAATTTAATAGCCCCAAAAATAATGTAGCCAACCTATGAGTTAAAAATGTTCAACTAGAAACTCTTTTTTCGAATTTTGGCCAGGTTTTAGGCATTTTATCCCAATATGCGCGGCCGCCGTGGCGGTTCCAGCGGTGAAGCGGGCACCGGAAGAGACGTTTTATACAATTGGATACTGTCTTATTGTTTTTGTCTTCACTCTTATGACAGCTCCCTTAAAAATGTTTAGGCAGTAGAAGTTTCTTTTTTTTATGTCAAGAAAATATTTTCATCCAACGACGTTTCGGGAGTTATTGTACCCCATCTTCAGTTGTATTGTGATACAATTTATTTTTCAATTACTAAACACATAACAATAACTTAAGTGTAGTTTTCAATTTTTACAATATTGGCATGAAGACTAACTGGTTATTTTTTAATTAAGAAATTTCAAGAAGCAACAGAAGGAAACCCGGACTTTGGTTATCCATGTCTCTTCGATCTCTCATTAGAGGAAGTTTATTTTAAAATTTACCTAAAAGATTTCTTTATAGTTCTGAGAGAATAAGGCGTAAGAGACGTTCTCACGGACGATGGACTGATAAATGCCGCCAACCTTCCGATGTAGGGACGTTCAGGGGCAGTGATTGGTATAGATTTAGCGTCTTTTAGTATTACTCGTTGCTGTATCTAATGAACACGGTCTCCATGAATTGTAAAATTTTGCACTGTGACTTAGTTGTTTTTTTTCTAGAGGTTCCGTTTTTTTGTTTTGTTTTTTTAATTTGACACAAGTTAAAGTTTGCTAAAGCAGCAACTCCCGTTTTCAGACACAATATTTTAAAAAAATGCTTCATATATGCTTCATATCTTTCAATGACTTGTAACAAGGTGATAATTTTGGTCTCAGGCTTCATTTAAAATTCCAGCTAATATTGTGACGTAAACTGGTGCCTGAAGCTCATTGGCTGAAATCAGATATTTTGCGCAAGAGTCCACCCATCTCTTTTCACCATGTTTCTAATTATTATCATACGAAAAGATAATAGTTTCCACGTTGCTCGCCGCAAAATCAATTATGCCTGTAATTGATTATAAAGATTTTGTTCAAGTACTAGTGAGAGAATATTGTTTTGACACTAATAAATACACGCGAGCTTGCGCGGTATGTAGTGAGGCATGCAATTTCCAATTTAGTATTACTCGGAAGCCAGCGCATCGAAATGTGTAACGTTGGATGTCATCATTTTCTCGGCATTTCGATCACTGTGGTACTTTCTGTCACCCGGTATTAAGGGACAGCCTCTACACGTGATCTCCATTATGTTACACTTCATAGCTGTGGAATTTCACCCAGCTGCGAGCTAGACAGCAAATCAACTACACTTCGTCACGTAGTTTCTCTGAAAGGGCTCTTGCGACGCGACCAACTTCCTGCGTTGCAAACGATTCACAAGAGACTAAACAGCGTCTCGCGTAATTTGTGAGATATCGATCTTTGAATACTAGTCTAAGTAGAATGGTCTCGAGTGGTTGCCTAGGCAATGGTTCTCTAGAGATCAAGAAACCCTAAGATTGCCGGGTATAATTTGCTGCAAAATGTAAGTATCTACATTTTAACGCTCCACTAATAGATCCACAAATAGTATCACAAATTATATCTTTAAAAAAACACAAAACACTTCATGTTGGTACTATAAATATTTATACCAAAGACTTTATTTTCTTTCTAAATCACATTAAAAATAAAAAATGCAAACTAGAGTAAGTGTGCTAAAAAATGGAGATCCAACGCTGAGTCATTTTTTCTTAACTTTGAAAAATTAAAAGACTTCAAGGAACAAGTGACCTACTCTCGTTACAGGTATAATTTTGTTTTGATACAAGATTAATGAAACATAGTTGAGCGCAGTTTCTTCAATTATCTTTCAAACAGTGAGATGAATGACACCGATTGAAAATAAAGTACACCCAAGGCAATTAACAATACGAGGGTTAGGGGATACGTAATGACATTTTTTGTGAGAAAATACGATCCAGATAAATGAAATGTCAGAAGTAAAAAACGATCCAGTTTGAAATGTCAGTAACGGTTGTCATAGCATATACAACTCCATAACAGAATCCTTCCTGAAGCCTTAAATACCCATACTGAAGACCTGATATAGGTAGATGCTTGATTACCGCACGTGTCACATCGGTCCACACACTCACAAGTCGTCTCGCGCATTTCTGATCACTGGTTGCTACGCGTCTTCGTAGAAACTCTTCTGCCCATCTCGCGACTATCCAGTATGGAAAGGCATTATAGCCATCAGCTCCCATCAATTCTTATTCTTATTCTTCTTCTTCTGCTTCTTCTTCTGCTTCTTCTTCTGCTTCTTCTTCTTCTGCTTCTGCTTCTTCTTCTTCTTCTTCTTCTTCTTCTTCTTCTTCTTCTTCTTCTTCTTCTTCTTCTGCTTCTTCTTCTGCTTCTTCTTCTTCTTCTTCTGCTTCTTCTTATCTTCAAGTATTTAGGCATAATGCCTGTTACGCCGCTTAATTTTGGTCCCTCCAGCACATTCTTGGACGTCCTACACTCCTTTTTCCTCTCGGCTGATAATTTGCCACTTGTTTAGGAATTTTGTCTTTGTTCATTCGCAACATGTGATCTTGCCATGAGAGTCTGTTCTCTGTGACATTTTTTATCATGGAAAACATCTATCTTGCTGTATGAGCGCTGCTCACAACGGGTTACATTCATACGGCGGTAGTCAATTTCACTCTTATTCCACTCTGTGCTAATAGAAACACATAGCCATCTGTTGTGAACACACATTAATAGAGCAATCACTCGACAAAATTGCGTGCTTCGGTAGCATTTATTTTAGAAAAAAATAGTTGCAATGACTTCTGCCCCACCTCTCTTAGAAAGCATTAGTTAGTATTTTTATTAGTTACATTAGAACTAAATAATGAAAGTTCCAACAAGGCATTATTAATAATTACAGTTTTTAAAAAATAAAACCCATTTATCAAATTGTTTTCTTTCTTCTTTAACGTGGGAAGCTGTGTAAGCGACATCTCCAAAATAAATTGTTTTCTATTGAACGTTAGCTACCATGAATGTAATGAACGAAATAATTTGTATACAATTACGTTTTACCTTGTTTGCTTGGGAGCGGATTCGACAGCGTCCTCAAAATCCGCATAGTGAATTGTCGCCGAAATATACTTCAGATTTTCATATGTTTTCAGATTTTCATATGTTTTCAGATTTTCATATGTTTTCAGATTTTCATAAGCATAAATTAAAAGTGTAGTATTTGGGATTTTTACGTAATTGTGGTTTACAAGATTTGAATAGGAAGGACTTGACTAAAAGTGATAGCTGCATGTGCTTAGTGAAAACACAAAATCATGTATTGTCATCAAAGTTAGATACATTCTCATAGGCTGATTTATAAAAATTAAATTGATATTGCAAGATTATCGTAGTACACTAGTAAGCGCAAAAGCTACGACAGTTACTACATCCGCATGTTACAGCTAAAAGTTCTGCTACTGGCTTTCTAAATTCTGCTTGCCGATCTTGTTGTACGAATTACTGCTTTAGCTTGGAGTGCTGCATTAGCAGAAAACGTTTCAACTTAGTCCTTAGATTGATGCATTTAAAGCTGTACTAAAGATTACTTTATTCGAATCAGCAGAGATATTGTTCACAATTAACGATTTAGGCATACCAGCGGTCTACATACACAAAGCAAGTTAAATAAAAGCGTGTAAAAATATTTTAACGTATTCAAACTCGGATAATTCGAAAATTAAGCCAAGAAAATCGATTAAAATTCGGTAGCTGGTAGAAAATCGTATTAAAATCGTGCCCGTATCGTCGACGTCTCCAATCGCGCAGGATTTGTGTGGTTCCGCAAGGCCTCGCCAATAAGGCTTACTACGGACAACAGACGGCGGCCATTGTTTCGCGCCGCCACCGCACCGCCGCGCCACCGCCGCTGCGGCAGAGCAATCCGGAATCGCATTACCGCAAACGCGAGGAAACGGCTCCGACTACTTACTCGGAATTTACCCCGCGACCCGTAATCGCCTGGACCAATCCTTACTCGGCCGTAAATGCCAACAATTGCTCGCAGGTCAATACCACCGATTCCGTTCAGAAATTCCGTTGAGCTTGGGATCTTAAATCGCAGTACACTGCTGATGCAACTGCTTTAAAAAAAATAAAAGTACGAATTGTTGTTATTTAGATTGGGTTGCTCATCAGCTTGATTGCTTCACATGTGTCATTCGTCAAAATTGTTATTTATGTAATTGTTATTTACGGAAAAGTTGAATAACTTTATTAGAAATTAAATATAAATACTTTATTTTGATGTCAAACATTTTTAAAAAATCGAAATAAAGGGATTCCTTTCACTGATGTAGATGAATCGCCAAAATATACATACGTAATCTATAAAATTCCATCTCAATGTCCTCAATTTAATGCATCTAATTACAAATGTTAACCATTCGTTTATTTTCTATTTCTGTTCAGCACAGTTACCGTTGCAACCCAGAAGCGTCATCGCCTCTGGGTATGGGTAGTGTAAGGTACCAAGGAATATTAATTAACCTCCTCCTACGCGTTGCAAACAGATTACAACGCAAGGGAATCCTCTCCCCCCCCCCCCCAAAAAAAAAAAATTGTTGTAATCTTCGCGTGCCGACACATTTGCAGGATTTCCATCTGCTGCTCACCACAACGCCACCGCTACAGTTCATTACTCCCGTCTGCTCACACCACCCAGGCATCGTAAAACACTGCTTCCTTTGATTAATGAAGACCGCGGTGCAGTATTAAACCGAGACGTGCTTCAACAATGGTGGAATTAAGACTTCTCCACGTCACGCTTTTCCACGAGAAAATTTAGTAAACAGTATAAATTTTCTTCTTTTTCCTCTTATTTTTCTTAGCTTCTTCTTCTCTAACTTTATTCTTCTCATTACCTTTCATTTCCTCTTGTCTTATTTTCCTTCCTCTTTTTTCTTTCTCTGAATTGCCTTCTTGTCATTCTGTTCCGTCTTAAGCGTCTTTTTCTACTTCTTTCAGTGAAGGGTTGGTAATCTTAATTATTTTCAATTTGTATGTGTTTTCTACAACTAGATCTACAGGAAATAAGAAGTGGCGGTTGGATTTTCCAATCCACCTTACGATTTCAATAGGCGGAGAACGGTTTATATTTAATATTACTTACAGCATTGTTGCAAATCCAATTGCAATCAAAGACCACTTTACTTCTTCACAAACTAAATTCATTCTAAACAACCTGACAGTTAGTGGCATAAAATTTAAACACTAAGTATTACACATCACGACGGGGGGCTTTAAGAGTATGTCCCGTGTAAAGAAGTATTTTCATCCTGGGGAGTGAACGACAATGGCAGATCACACACGTCCCATTATACCTTTACCTATGCTACTCAATTGCCAAATCCATTCACTGCTGCAGAAAAACAACTATTCATCATAATTTCTTGTGAAATTGTTTATAGAATCACCCATTGCGTCCGTGGTATAAGCGATCTTTGTGATTCTTTGTCACTATCTCAGCCATTTCATTTATTCTCGTCTGACTATATATAAAGGTTGAGTGACAAGTTATTTCCACAATGATAGATTAATATAAATTTTATACCTTTTTGTAGATTACCATATTATAGATTACCATATTATAGATTAATATGTCAATAAAAGTCTGTCTTCACATTCTTGCTTTTGTTTATTGACTCATTACAACTAATGCATGCATATTGTCACCGCTTTCATGATAACTCTTTCATTAAAAAGATTTTGCATAGCGAAACTTAGATACCTCTAATAAATGCAAAATGTCAATAATGTGACCATTTAATGTTTCATGTGCTGCGGCGTTTTACACAAAGATTTTTTGGCAGAATGTACTGTTATCGCTAAATTGTCACATCAATTCTCTGGGTCTTTTTTTCTTTTCCCAATTGTTTACTTTCAACTAGATCAGCGAGAGTTGCACACTTTCCCGTACCATTTGGAGCAACTTCCTTCATCTTGACGTTTATCAAAGCACCCGATAAATCACGAGAAATGTCGTACTCCGTTATTTCCATAACGTGACGTTGGATTTCGCGCGCACGAGCACAGCTGCCGGCTTAGCGTACACTCACGTTTCATACACTCGCCTGACCGCTGTGGTGTGCGGATCGTTCCCGCAGCTCCGTAGTGTCTTACCTTGCTCGCCCGCGAGGGCGCCAAGATAAGGAAAAGTCTAGCGATAACAACCAGTGCGCACTAGCTCTAAGTGAACAGTTACAGTTGTGAAGCATAACGGTGTTTCATCCTATTCATATTCAAATCAACGTAACAAAAGATAACATATACTAAAACTCAGTTGATTACCGAAGTATTTTCGGGTAGGATCAGTAGCATGTAGTGCGATTGCATGCTACTGACACCCGGGAAGCTGTTTACTTCAAGAAATGTCATCCGAAGAATCAACAGGCAGCGACAGCAACGCCATGGATCATGATTCATCTGCTCCCGTCAACCTGACGCAGAATGTATGGCAAATATACACACCAGCTCGGTCAAAAAGGCCGAACCCTGACGTCCTCGACCCTGATGCTAATAGAAGGGTAAGGCAAAAGACAGCGTCTTGCGATAGTAATACTAGTGTATATACAGTTCCCACCAAGAATCAATTCAGTGCTCTTGATATAGAAGGTACAACAGAAAACAATGAGGAAACCTTTTCAAAAACCACTGTACCTCCAATATTCGTGCCAAATGTGAATAATGTTCCAGCTATGATAAAGTTTTTAAAGGAAGCCTTAAAAACAGAAGATTTCGAAATAAAATCTCTAGCAAACGACAAAATTAAAATAGCGCCGAAAACTCCTAATACCTACAGGGAAATAATAAAACATTTATCAGCCAACAGTCACGTATACTATACATACCAGTTGAAACAAGAACGTGCGTATAGAGTTGTCTTGCGACATATACATCATACGGTAGATGTAAAAGATATCAAGGCTGCGCTTCTGGAAAAAGACCACAAAGTTAGAAACATTATAAATGTTCGCCACAGACTAACTAAACACCTCTGCCTCTATTTTTTGTAGACCTTGAGCCCAAACCTAACAACAAAGAAGTGTTCAAAATTAACCGACTGTTAAATTGTGTTGTTGCTTTCGAACCACCACGTCTGAAACGCGAGATAGTACAATGCAAAAACTGTCAGAGATATGAACATACCAGATCGTACTGTGCATACCCGTATAGGTGTGTTAAATGTGGAAAAGAACACGACCCAGATAAGTGTTTAAAAGAAAAGCAAAGTCAACCAACTTGTGCTCTGTGTGAAGGCAATCATCCCGCCAACTACAAAGGTTGCAAAGTATACCAAGAAATACTAAAAAGGAAAGGGTACAGCAACTCAAGTAAACACAGAATGTTTCAACAAGAGACGCATGTGCAGACACAAAACAGCAACATTGAAAATACTTATTCTCACGAAAACTCAAGAAGCAGACATGTAAATGCAGGAACATGGGCCGATGTTGCGCGATCAAAGCCTGTAGAAAGACATGAACACAACGACAATAGCCATTCCATTATGAATATTATACAGCACTCCTTTGAGAGATTTGAAAACATACTAATGCAGCAAAGTCAACAAATAAACTCTCTCATCAACCTCATAACGTCGCTTGTCTCCAAACTATCTAATGCCTAAATTCCTTCGCATTGCAGCTTGGAACGCCAACGGCTTGGCAAATCATCGCCAAGAAATCGAAATATTTCTCAACGAAAACAAAATAGACATGCTACTCATCTCTGAATCTCACTTCACAGAAAGAAGCTACTTTAAACTGAAGAACTACACTTTATACGATACTAAACACCCCAGTGGCAATGCTCATGGTGGCACAGCAATATTAATAAAAAGCACTATAAAACATCAAGAACAGGAAGCTGTACAGGAACAGGATATTCAAGCAACAACTGTACAAATTATGGACTGGAGTGGACCAATTACCATCAGTGCCATTTACTGCCCTCCAAGATTCAAAATAGACAAACAACGATTTGAAACCTATTTTAAGTCTCTAGGAAATAGGTACATGGTGGGAGGAGACTACAATGCCAAACACACGCAATGGGGATCCAGGCTCATCACCCCAAGAGGGAGAGAACTGCTGAAAGCAGTTACCTCACTTCAGCTAGAAACCATTTCTACAGGAGAACCTACCTACTGGCCTACCGACCTAACCAAAACCCCAGATGTAATTGATATATTCATAACAAAAGGAATCCCATCCACTAACTGTATCATAGAATCTTCCCACGAACTGTCCTCTGACCACACTCCAATAATTATCACAGTTGGCAACAAAATTATTCTACAATCCCCTCCCGCGTCACTAACGAACAGAAAGACAAACTGGAACTTGTATAGAAAACAGATATCTATGAAAACAAACATCCGATTCCCACTAAAATCAGCTGACCACATAGACGAAGCGACTGAGTATTTAATACAAAATATTCAAGAAGCAGCTTGGACCGCTACACCGCAACTTCACTACACCCAAGGCTGCGTGAAATATCCAAAAGTTCTTTTGAACAAAATAGCCGAGAAAAGAAGACTAAGAAGAATCTGGCATACTTCAAAATATCCTGAAGACCGTACCAACTACAACAGAGCAACTAGGCAACTAAAACGCCTCCTAAACGAATTCAACAACAACAGGTTTCAAGACTTCATAACCAACCTTACCCCAACAGAAGATACCAATTACTCCTTATTTAAAGCCACAGGGAAGCTAAAAAAACCGACCAAATCAAATCCCCCAATCAGGGACGAAAACAAGTGTTGGGCAAGAAACCCCACAGAAAAAGTGTCTACCTTTGCCAAATTCTTTGCTAATGTATTCCAGACTCATCCCATTATAAATACTAACCAAGAGCAACAAATCAGAGATTATCTTAACTCCCCAAACCAAATGACTCTTCCAATCCCGCACTTCACTCCCAGAGAAATTACCAAAACCATAAACGCCTTATCAAACAAAAAAGCTCCTGGCTATGACTTAATTACAACACCTCTTCTCAAAGAACTACCACGAAAAGGCAAGACTATAATTACTGCATTGTTCAACAGCATTATAAGAACAGGGCACTACCCGGAGCAATGGAAAGTAGCCCAAATTCAAGTTTTTCTCAAGCCTGGGAAACCTCCACATGAACCCTCATCCTACCGTCCCATCAGTATACTTCCCATTCTATCTAAAGTATTTGAGAAACTTCTTCTATCAAGATTACGTCCTCACATTGCAACCAATAACCTAGTCCCTGATCATCAATTTGGTTTTAGACAACAGCATTCTACCGTCGAACAAGTTAATAGAATCACCAACTACATTGAGAATTGCTTCCAAGAAAAGAAATACTGTTCAGCCGCCTTTCTAGACATTGCCCAAGCATTTGATAAAGTCTGGCACGATGGACTCTTATTTAAACTCAAGAATTTTCTACCGTATCCCTTCTTCAACATTATCAGATCTTTTCTATCCCACCGCACCTTCCAAATCAAATATCAAAATGAATTATCTGAATTCCATCCAATCAAGGCAGGAGTACCACAAGGTAGTGTACTCGGCCCTATCCTGTACCAGCTCTATACTACTGATATACCAAAATCAGATAAAACAACCATAGCCACTTTTGCAGATGATACGGCCATATTAGCTTCGGATGACGACCCTAATGACGCATCAAGACATTTACAAGAACATCTCACAATGATTGAAGATTGGGCCAAAAATTGGAAAATAAAAATCAACGAAAATAAATCAGTCCATATAACCTTTACCCTGAGAAAAAACAAATGTCCTATTGTCCACATCAACAACAATCCAATAGTACAGGTGGAAAGTGTAAAATACTTGGGAATACATCTAGACAAACGGCTAACGTGGAAGCATCACATCTTAGCCAAAAAAAAGCACCTTCAACTTCAAACAAGAAAACTATACTGGTTACTAGGATACCACTCAAAACTATCACTGGAAAATAAACTGTTGATTTATAAAGCTATCATAATTCCAATATGGACCTACGGCATCCAAATCTGGGGCACAGCAAGCAAGAGTAATCTCTCGATCATACAGAGATTTCAATCCAAGACCCTAAGAATGATCGCGGCAGCACCATGGTTCATCACAAATGCAGCACTGCACAAGGACTTAAAAATGCCCACTGTCTTGGAAAGAATAGAATTTATCAGCTCAAACTATCTCCAGCGCCTTGAAAACCATCCAAACCACTTAGCCCTCAACATCCTAGACAATAGTGCAGATATCCATCGACTAACCAGAACCTCACCCCTACAACTCCCATATAGATTTTCAACAAATAACTGAAACATTACCCTCAGCTAATAAACTATCCCACTTGCAGCCAACCCAAAATAATACTTGCTTTTTGTTATAGTATGAAGAAATAGATGAAGAGTACCGATGGGATACCTTCACTGGAAATCAATCATTGTCATAACAAGTCTACAACAACATATTTACTTATTATTTTGTAAAAAATAGATTGTAAATTTTTTGTAATAAAAAAAAAAAAAAACGTTTCATACGTTTAAGGTAATCGTTTAGACTCATACCTATCCTCGGTTCTCATTTACAGCTTCAACTTTACGCTGTCTATTCGGAACAAAAATGTCGACAGTTTTCACGAAGAACTAGGGAGTAACGCGATGCCTTTCGAAAGTGAGCCCTTCGGGAATTTGTCAATTGCCGATTGGTCTTTGACCCTGACATATTATCTATGTCTATTCACTCATCCTTTCTTTTAACTCCTTCAACTTCTTGTCGATCTCCACCTGATTTTTTGCTTCATTCTTCTGCCACTTCCCTTGTAACTCTTCGATTCTAGGCAGTTTATTTATTTATTTGTTTATTTTTTTATTTACGTCCAAAACAGTTTAAAACTGTGTGTGACGTGTTAAATACTGCGTGTAACGTGATCCTCTTGCCATGAATTCTATTAAGTTAAAGTGACAAGTCACGTAGTTTGTTGCTCTAGCGAGGTAATCGCCTGAGTATTGCTTTCCACCGAATCCATTAAATTTGTAATTTTGCTAGCCTGTTTCTACTTTCACGGTGTGCAAAAGCTATCTTCTATTGAACTGAATGCGACAGCTCAGCGACAACACCGCTGCCTCGACAGCCCACAGCATCATTGCCTTCGAAGATCTAGGTTTCGAATTCTAAGATTCCGAAGATCTAGTTCAAATTCAAACTGGAAAAGGCTGACTGATCAGTAGTTTTCAGAGACTGATCAGTAGTTTTCCATGCTTTCACTTATCACCAGATGAATGCCGGAGCAAAACACACAAACGGGCACACAATCTATCTTTCCTCATCCTTGACACCATCTTTCTTCTTACACACATACGTAAACTTATTTGCCTTCCATTTCTACACATGTCGAGCCGGCGCAGTGCCCGGCTGGTGGAGATATCTGGATGGGAGAAACCTCGCAAGTCGACATGCAGGTCGGCGCCAGATGCCATGTTCCAGTTGGAAGGAACACTGCCACCTTCCTGGATATAACTTGCACTACACTCACGGGACGATAGACTAAAGTTGGCGCTCCCGAAATCAATACACATTCACACACAACATTTTGAATGAACCTAAGTCTGAGGCTTGCGAGCGGCCTTCGCGCTACTCATTATCATGTGCATCTATCAACGCTTCCTGACAGCGGCTGGGGCGCCCAGAAGACGGGCAGTGAAGGAAACTTGTTCCAGACCCCGACTTAGTTGTGGCACCGATTTTTTTAATCAAAACAAATTAAAACATGTTTTACTTCTAATTCAAACCAATCGCTACAAATTATTTCTGGTGCATGGAGAAAAGAATTCTGTCGTTGAAGTGGGAGGCGCGGAACATGTGTATGAAGGGGGCCTCTGTCAATATACTGTCGCAGGCCTCTTCTTTGTCTCATGGCGCCCCTGTGCAGCAGCGGCGTGAGCCGTGCTTGCCGGTGTCTGAGCCACTCTAAGGCCTCATTCACAAAGCAAACTTAAACGTAACGTAATGCCGTAGCAGTAAAATTTACACGTAAAAACAAGCATTCGCTACGAAAAACGTAAGTTTCGTCTGAACCAAACATATTTCAACGTATTTAAACCAATCAGATTTCAACGATTTGAACGTATAAATTCGTTTCTAGATTGGTGGAAAGATCTTTCGTCAAGTTAAAGTCACGTCAAGTTAGTCACAAGAAAAATGACCCAAATTCTTATTTTGAATTCACTACTCACGCAAACTAGTTCACTTCATAACAGAAATGAAATGACATAACCTCAAATTACCAGAACACAATCCATGTTAATTTCTTCCATGCTGCTCTCTGATTGATCGTCGGTATAATTCCGACGTAAAGTTAACGACGTAAACTTAACGTAATGTAAAAGTTTGGTGCTTGTGAACTCCTTAAGTTCATAGCTTTGCGTCTACGGTTACGTCAAGGTATTGTGAATGGTGTCGCTTAACAACTCATTTCCAGGTTTTGCGTGTACGTTATGTTTACGTTTGCATTGCGAATGAAGCCTAACGTCGGAGTTTGTTGCGCAGGCGACTCGCACCAGCTGGACCTGGAGGGCCCGCTGTACCTGGGCGGGCTGGGGCCGCCCACGGCGCCGGTCACCGTGCCGCCCGTGGTGTGGTCGGGCGTGCTGCGCTACGGCTTCGTGGGCTGCATGCGCGACCTCGTCATCAACGGCAACCCCATCGACATCGCCGGCTACGCGCGCCAGCAGGACTCGGGTGAGTGCGCTGCCACGCGCCCTTTTAACGCTTTCTTTTCTGGACGAAAAGCAATAATAGTGGTGTATGCAAATAGTTTATAATGTTAAGCTTGATCACGTGGGTACGTGTTTTGAAAACGAGCGACATTAGAAGCGAGTTTTCGAATTTGTACGAATGCGTTAAAGCAATATTATAAATGAGTTATATGCGCTTTTTTTGTTTGTATAACTACATTATAAATTTATAAGAGAATCAAACTTAATTTTGCGAAACAACTTTCTGGTGACGTCTCCGGTATTTGATCATCTGTCGAGAAAACTGTAGAGCTAACCGTTCACGGCTATCTCCGTAAGATTCTCTCGCTGTGATTGGCTGAATGTGTGATGACGCAATAATTCGTGCCGTAAAATGCCCTTTTATGAACAGTTTCTTGCAACCGTAAAGATCGTTTAAAATGCTGGTGTCCAAAAAAAGTGTATATTTGATTCTTTGATTATTCAAAATGCAAAGCAATAAAATTGTCGCTACTTGACTGTCTGGGAGATGCCCGCTTCAAAAACATGGCTGCCAAAGTTTTTGGTCGTCATTCTGTGACCTTCTTAAGGGCAATATGCATTGCGCTCTGAATCACGTCGTCCGAAACGAATGGCGACCAAAACGTTGTCCCCACGTCTACAGAGCGCGGCGCGCCGCGGCGTCTCCTTGATAGCCTAGAGTCCATTGACGTCATTCTCATAACAAAAAACATTACGTACCACATTCTCATTTTTGAGAGTTGGTAAGTTGGAATATTTTGGAATTTATTTTGTGGAGAAACGTTATTTTCATCCCAATCTCCCTTTGTGGAGAATAAACAATATAAAATAATTATTAAAATAGTTATATTATAGTAAGAACTGCAAAATTCTAACTATAAAACCCCATCGATGTTTCGTTTAAAGATCTTAAAAATATATTTGTTTAATGCTGATTTTTTTTGTTTGAATTTCTAATTAATGAATGCAATGTAAATGAACTGTAATGCATTGGAAAATAAAATGTTTAATTAACGTAAATTCTGTAATAAAGTATTCTTGTAGTAAATGGGGAGATAACACGGCAAACTACACGGAAACACTAATCAATAATATATGAAATACAATTACGGGTTGTTTCATTACATCAATAAGTATACATGTATATCAATAAGTCCGTCAGTTTTTAATTTATTATAATTGACTAAGTACAACCGAACACTTCATTAATGACATTCATTCTCCTTTTTCGAGAAAATAATTTCTCATTAATTTATATTTGTGTATGAAAGTTAAGATCTTTCGAAAAAATCGTACATTTGGAATGTGTGTCTTCCAAAACTCCTTTCACAAACTCCTCTTACACTCTATATCAATATGTTACGCCACCATTTCTTTGACTTGGCACGCATTGATACTGGCCTCATTATTTTACTCCTCAAACGATATTCCAGGTAGCATAATGCAGGTGCATGGTTTCATTCACACACAGCGAACAGAATCCTTTTCAAGCGGCTGACCCGTACAATGGAACCCGCTCCAGTAGCTGTCGCTCCCCCTGGCAGCTCCGAGTGGACGAAGACAAGCGAACGCTGCCGCAATTTTTTGTGAACGCGTCCATAAAAGGCAGCCATTAATTAAGTGCGAGCGGGTGGGCGGGCGAGCAGGGATGCGGCGAGCAGGCGGGGGCGGGGGCGGAGGCGGGGGCGGGGGGCGGAGGCGGGGGCGGAGGCGGGGGCGCAGCGAAAGTAGCGGCGGGGCGCGTTGCCCTTCCTCGGCTGACAAATGACGGCGGCCAAGCAATCGGCGCTCCCCATTTGGAACCCCGGCCCACCGTCAGAGTAGACAGGTGGCGCACTTCCAGGGATGGGCCCCCGAATCAACACTACGGCGGAAGAGAGACCATGTTTCCGAAAATAATAACTAATATCGAGACAACTAAAAAGAATTTGCTTTTATTATTGTTAATCGAATACCAAATTATTTATGTTTTATAATTTTTGAATAAATTATTGACCTGGATATTATTAATAAAACACTAACATCGGCATTTCATTAGTATTCCAACACACCTGGGCATTTCATGTCCCGAATGTTCCTCCTTCGTCCACTAGGCATCAGCGAATCTCCCGTGTTTCCGATCTTCATGTTGCTGCGTCGCCGAAAAACTCAGTGGTCAATGGAAACGAATGGAATAAAACTTATAGCAATATTTAAGAGCGGTATTTTTCACCGTTATTCGTGAAGTTTTCTTCTGCCCATTATAATAAATGTACAGTGTTTTATACAACAGAAAACTCGTTAACTGTACTGTACAGGAGTTACCGCAGTACTCATAAATCCTTAATATCACAACATCCTTAATAAGGCGTTTCCTTTAAAAAAATTATTTTTTCTATTTCATAATATAAACCTCCACTTGTTATAAATAATTTCTTCTGATGAATTAATGCACCCACAAATTACGATATCTATATTGAGTTAGAAATATTAAGTTACGTAACCAGTGCGCAAAACAGGCGGGAAACAGGTCGAAAGACGACTGCGTGAATCACCTCCCGCACGTGTTGCGTATACTATTTTCAACACGCTGTGTGCAAAAGATGTTTTGCACACGCTTCATGATGTTTTGTGCACGCTTCATAGTGTTTCGAATCCCTTAGTTGGAATGAAAAAATTGCTACTTATCTCACGGAACACAAGCAAAAGAATCCCTGTTTCGCACACGCCGTATTAAAATTAATAATAATTGAGAAAAGGATATAAAAATACTCAAGATATTGAAATTCCAGAGACCAAAGTAGTAGTTATTTATAAATGAAAGGAAAGGTCTAAATTATAAAAAAATAGTCTTTCAAACCAAAGCAGAAAATATTTTCAAAGAAAAATAATAAATGTATTCTACCTTTCTTTGATAGAGTTAAACAACACATCACATAATGTTGATAAATTTAGTTGCAGCACTTTTAATCTTTATTCAATGTGTATTAGCGGACATGGCAAAGATTCTTCTATAAAGGAAAAGTTCATAGCCATTCACGTGTACAATTTACATAGGGTGCCTCATTCTAAATTTAATCTTCCTACCCTGGTTATATCAGACACATGAGCACGTTATAGTATATCTTGCGATCCAAAGCGGTAGTTTGGGGTGAGATGAATATCTCATTTGTTCTTGTTGTTTTTAAGGAAATAATCCGTTAACTTATTTCTTAATTAATATTGAGATATTAGTCAATAAAGAAAAAAGATGACTCGGTCAATTCTGGAATTAGCATGTTCAAGTCCGGCGTACAGTCCCATTTGTGTCATACAGTCTGATTCTTTTTGTTAAGCAGTTTGGTTTTGGATTCAGAAAAGACTATTTTAAAGAAAAGATATCGAAAAACAAAGAAATTACCGTTATGTATTATTTTTATTGTGTCTATATTTGTTTATGAAAAATATGACTAAAAAAGGCAAGCCGCAAATCATAATTGAGCCTTTTTTGCATTAAATTGTCGGCATCCGATTCCCTTTTTTAGTGATGGTGCTACTACTCCAGCTAGATTATTTTTATCGAGTCATATTCGTGTGTTTGTATATTAAAGTAAGTGAAGCGGAAGATATGACATTTTACTGAACGCCAGGCGACAGCGGAAGGGCGCAGGTGCGAATTGCGCGGAAACACAAAATGTCCAACAAGAGTCAAATAGCCCGACCCCCAACGGTCGACCGGACCTCCCCGCCCCGCCCCGCCCCGCCCCGCCCCGACCCGCCCCGACCCGCCCCGACCCGCCCCGACCCGCCCCGACCCGACCAGACCCGACCAGACCCGACCAGACCCGACCAGACCCGACCAGACCCGACCAGACCCGACCAGACCCGACCAGACCCGACCAGACCCGACCAGACCCGACCAGACCCGACCAGACCCGACCAGACCCGACCAGACCCGACCAGACCCGACCAGACCCGACCAGACCCGACCAGACCCGACCAGACCCGACCAGACCCGACCAGACCCGACCAGACCCGACCAGACCCGACCAGACCCGACCAGACCCGACCAGACCCGACCAGACCCGACCAGACCCGACCAGACCCGACCAGACCCGACCAGACCCGACCAGACCCGACCAGACCCGACCAGACCCGACCAGACCCGACCAGACCCGACCAGACCCGACCAGACCCGACCAGACCCGACCAGACCCGACCAGACCCGACCAGACCCGACCAGACCCGACCAGACCCGACCAGACCCGACCAGACCCGACCAGACCCGACCAGACCCGACCAGACCCGACCAGACCCGACCAGACCCGACCAGACCCGACCAGACCCGACCAGACCCGACCAGACCCGACCAGACCCGACCAGACCCGACCAGACCCGACCAGACCCGACCAGACCCGACCAGACCCGACCAGACCCGACCAGACCCGACCAGACCCGACCAGACCCGACCAGACCCGACCAGACCCGACCAGACCCGACCAGACCCGACCAGACCCGACCAGACCCGACCAGACCCGACCAGACCCGACCAGACCCGACCAGACCCGACCAGACCCGACGCGACGCGACGCGACGCGACGCGACGCGACGCGACGCGACGCGACCCGACCCGACCCTCCCCTCCCCGATTCGACCCAGCCCTCCTTGCCCCGCCCTACCCCGCTCCCTGTCCCGGCCCGCCCACCGCCGCCCCGCCCCGCTCGCGGCCTGTCCAACCCTTTCTAGGCCCCGCCCAGAGGTGTGGAGAGGTCACTGGCCCATGTGTTGCAGGGGCGATCCGGCCGTCGTGCCACCAGCAGCAGCCGCAGTGCGACTCCACCCCCTGCATGAACAAGGGCGTGTGCAGCGAGGGCTGGGACCGCTTCATCTGCGACTGCAGCGCCACCAGCTTTACCGGCCCCACTTGCGGCAAAGGTGTGGAAATTCGCTTGCTCTTTACACTCACTTTGGCGTACAAATTAACGGAACGTGACAGATGTTTGCAATACCTCTAGGGCTAACAAACATTCGTGAAACGTTATGAAAATTTGGGACTTTGGTAGTTCTCTCAAACCTTCACACCCACGTTCTTTCGAAGCCTTTAGAACCTCGGACAGATGATTTTGTTTGTTGTTTTCCAAAAAAAGTATTACATGTATCAGGTTGATATAATTAATAATTTCCTAATTAACCGTCTTTAATTGCAAAACGAATGATTGTACGCACAAGAAATATAATATAAATATTGCCACCTCATAGGAAAGAGAAATAATTAATATTTAATTACAATGAAACACTTTCAATACGTTGCTACACCTTAGATGGCACCTATGAACGTAGACTTCAAAGTGTGTTCGCTATGACATACATCAATATCGAGAATGGTCTGAAAGTGTAAGCATATGGGATTTCGTATGCAAGCTGTGCACATCTCCCAGGGGAGTATCTGCCACATCTCTTGGTATGTTTTTCTTCAGGTCAACACATTTACGAACATTCCCCCTGATAACCTTGTCTTTCAGGAATGTCCATACTCATGGAAGCTGTAATGCTGTCACATGTAGGAACATTTGGACTCATAAAGTGGACATTATTCCTCTTGAGTTTGCTACCCACATTATAGTTGGTGTGCTGTCTATAGACGGATATGTAAAAAAAAGTTTAATTATAGCCTAAGTAGCAGATATTTAATATTATTAAAGATAGTGAATGTGACCGTATCAGCTCTCTGACAGTGAATACGAATGTTCCATTTAGGCTATTTTCTTATGTAATGAAAGTTTAATAATTATTCAATTATTGGTGCATGTTAATACTTAAAATTATTAATAATCAAATATTTTCTTAACATTAAGGAAAGATTAAGAACTGCGACTATTGGTCGCAGAGATTCCAAGTATGCACCGGTGACTGGTCGGCATAATCTGTAAGAAGATCCCGTAATTTTAAAATATATCAATGAAGATTATTTTTACTTTTTTCTGTTTTAATATTACAACAAATTACACATTTACTCATCTTGCGGAATTTTACATCATTCGCGTAAGTGAAAATCGAAATTTGGAGCAATTAAATTCTGTAGCTTCATTTCTGAAAACTTGTTTATATTCGCAAAATTAAAAATGATAATAGTACAAAAATAATTTTACAAACACAAATCTAATAGTTTTCCAAAATCTTTGTTCATATTATTAATGCAATTATTTTAAAGTTATTTATGTGCCATAATCTGATTCAGTAATTTATGTGAATTATTTGATTTTGTGTCCTGTACGTAATAGAGAAAAGCATAAGGGGGTCGCCGAAAGAGAAAGGTTGCGGAGTTTGACGCTTCGCTGCGCTGCGTTGCAGACGCGGCGACGCTGACGTTCAACGGGTCGCAGCACATGCGCGTGACGATGCCCGAGGACTCGCGCACGCAGACGGAGGACGTGACGCTGCGCTTCCAGACGACGCGGCCGCAGGGGCTGCTGCTGGCCACCAGCGCCGAGACGTCCGCCGACCGCCTGGAGCTGGCGCTCTCCGGCGGCCGCGCGCGCCTCTCCGTGCGCCTCGGCGACCGCGAGGAGGTGCGCCGCCCAGCCCTCCCTCTCTTCCTTTGCCTCTCTTCTTTCTTCTTCCTTTTTTTCCCTCTTCTTCATCCTTCTTTTTCTTCTCCTCTTCTTTCTTCCTTTTCTTCCCCTCTTCTTCTTCCTTCTTTTTCTTCTCCTCTTCTTTCTTCCTTTTCTTCCCCTCTTCTTCTTCTTCTCCTCTTTCCTCCTGTTCTCCCATCTTCTTCTTTTTCTTCTCCTCCTCTTTCTTCTTTTTTCAGTTTCTTCTTCCTTTCCCTTTTCTTATTTCTTTATCTTTGTCTTTCGTTTCTGTTTTTCTTTTTATCTTCATTATTTGCTTCTTATTCTCCTTTCCTTCTTGTGCTAATTGCCTTCTAAAGCCATCTCCACGAGAGTAGAATTGCTTGAGTTAAATTGACTCTTATGTAAACTGAGGCATATATGGGATGGATATAGGTCGGTTTGTAAGAGGACCATTTTAGAGCAAAACCAGACCCAGAGCCCAGATGATTGTATGTGGGAATCCCTTGGTTAGTTCGTTAGTACAATTATCTTATACTTCATTCTTACATATTGTAAGTTTTTTATACACAGCGTGTAGTATGAAGCTAAGGAAAAATATTAAACATAACTAAAAACTCCTAATGGATATTTACAAATATTGGATTTTGGAGAAAAAAATTAAAATTATAATTGTGACATTTCACAATTATCAAATACCTTGCACACAGTGCATAAAATTCTGATTGAAATATTTCAATAAATATGCAAGTAAAGACATTGTTAATTACAATATGGTTTGGCAGAAATGTTTCCAAAACAGACACTGTGGATTTTCAATACTATCCATTTGGTTGAGTCATTACATCGACTGGGCTATTTAACAAGTTATTGCTTTTTGAGATATTTTACATTTTTTTTCATTGCAGACTCTCACTGCTGGTCAAGGTCTCAATAATAACCAATGGCACACATTGCGTTTTTCTCGGAGAGGCTCAAGCTTGAAACTTCAAGTGGACGATGAATCACCAGTAGTGAGAAGTAAGTTCCTTAAAATCCAAATGAAAGAATGGTAAAACTGAAAAAAGAGGAGGGGAAAGATATAATCAAAATACAGAATTAAATTATATTTTGAGAAATTTGTCTTTATCTGCTGTAACATGTACCAAATGATATAAATAATATTTATTATAAATTAAAGTATTGTATTTGCAGTATTTTTCTTCATAATATTTTATATTTTACAGCCGAAAATATACCAACTTTTGGCAAGCAGAATAATATTTTAGAATTTCGCACAATGCACATCGGAGGCTTATTTCATGCAGAAGAAGAAATCCAAATGACAAACACTGTGCCCAACTTTGTGGGATCTATGCAACAATTTTCATTCAATGGCCATCCTTACTTTGAAATGGCACGTTCCTCAGGTGGTGGTTTTCAACCAGCATCTGGTAACACTCCCCAAATGAAAGTAACAGCAAAATTTGGCAAACGTGATCAGCTTCTGGTGCATCATCCTGTCACATTTAAATCCAAGCACACGTTTGTTGGGCTTCCTGTCCTTAAGGCCTATTCAGCAACAAATATATACTTTCAGTTTAAAACAAGAGAGCCAAGTGGACTGATAATGTACAATGCGGGGAAAGAGCAAGATTTTCTGGCTGTAGAACTTGTGAATGGACATTTACATTATATTTTTAACCTTGGTGATGGTCCTGTTAGAGTAAGAGACAATGCAAGGAATAGCCTTAATGATAATAAGTGGCATGCAGTCACTATAGGCAGGCCTAGTCCAAAACAGCACACATTAATGGTGGATGATAATTTTGCTATTGTTACTAGTTTAGGGAATAATGAGAATTTGGATTTATCAGGAATCCTCTACTTGGGTAAGTATACATTCTTGTACTACTTGTACACTTGAAAGTATACATTCTTGTAGTACTTTAATCACATTTATTTATAAAAATACTCCAATAATAAACATTTAACATTTAGGGGGTGTTCGAAAAGATATGTACTCAATGTTGCCTAAACAAATCCAGTCCCGACATGGCTATGAAGGATGCTTAGCAAGCCTTGATTTGAATGGAGAATCACCTGATCTCACAGTTGATGCCGTCGTACCTAGTCCTCAGTTAACTAAAGGCTGTGAAGGTGAGAACATATTCAAATATTTACTAAATTATTTTTTGTTGAAGAAGAAAATCTAGGAGATAAACCATCCCTAAATGTAAAACAATCATAACTTCTGTTTCTTTCAGGTCCAAGTACTAAATGTAGTCATAATATTTGCGCAAACAGAGGAGTATGCGTGCAGCAATGGAATTCATATGCATGTGATTGTGATATGACTTCATACACTGGTCCAACATGCTCTGATGGTAAGAAATGAAAATATTATCTGCCTTATTCCAATATAGAGATAATAGGAATAACTTTACAAATAGAATTACAAACCCACTTTTGTCAAATAGTAGATAACATGGGAGAAATACTAATGGAGCAGCAATAATTTGACCAGGGTTGGAAGTTTCAAAGTCTTTTGACCACTCCATTGTAATATATCAGAGTAGCATTAATGACTTTGTTGCCTTTCAATAGTGTACTATTGTTATTCATTTAAAGTTGCTTTTTAACTACTTGGTCTATAGCGACCACTGTGATATTTAAAATTGGGATAACTGTAAGGGGAACACATAAGAACAACATGAACACACACTAAAATGCATGGTTAGGGTGGGATTCGAACTTACAATTCTTTAAGCCAAGTAAGCCATGGGCTTTTAGTCTTAGCAACCTCGGCTACCCAGGCCGGCAAAAGTGTACTTTATTTACAAAACAAGAAGCCATAAAAAATTGTTTTTATAGAATATAAGTATTAAATATTTTGTTGCAAACTTTTTGTCAAATAACATCCCATCAATACTTTTGTGCCGTGATGGCAAGATACACTCACTCTCTAGGATTGCAAGCTTGCAACTGTGTGTGTTACGATTACAGCCTATGATGCCCAGGAAATACAGAATTTTGAGTTCATTTTCACAGAAAACTGTTGTTTCCAAGAAACTTAAAATGACATTATTTAAAGTACATGTAATCATAAATACTAATGTTTCATTACATATCTGGAGGTGTCATTCTGTTTGCTTAATATGTGAAAAATCCTTGGGTTTTAATGTTTTTTTCTCACTGCCCTTTAGATAATGAACTCTGATAGACATAGAGCTTTCTTTCTATTTTTTTCCATTTCCTAGCTAAGCTCAATTTGGCCCTAATTTTATAGTATGTATATGTTTTGATCATCGCCTCTTCATGATGTTCTTCTCATACTTGTGGTCACTGACATTTTTTGGATCACTGAGTGAAACAACTGATGAAAATAACAGACCTCCGACTGGCGGTTAACTGAACGGTTATTCTTGAAACGTACTGGCAATGAGACCCTGTCACAACACACCATGTTTGATATAGATAGTGGTGGTGGAGGGATAATGGTGGGATCACACCTCTTCATCTATTGAGGGAGCCCCACTTGCCAGCTGAGTATCAGCCTCACCTAATGAAGCAGCTTCACCTGGCAAAGAGGACTTATTTATCACTGTTGACCAGGAGTTCCCAAGAGGATTTATGTAGACCCCCTGGGGGTCGATGAAATTTTCAATGGGATATATGATGATTAAAGGGTCAATTAGAAGTTAATAGCTGAATATGAACCAGCTCCTGATCAGGATAATCAGGATCCCGTTGATTAAAAAAAAAGATTAATAAACTTAATTAATTGTTTTCTGATATAAAACAACAAAACATATGATAATAAATTACAAATTCACTCCTTTTGTTTCATATCCCTTGTTTATTCTTAGGAATTAGAATATTTAGAAAACTCAAGAAATTATAACTTTGCATTCCAACAATACTCTGTTGCACAAGAAAGCACTCCCAGCAATATGCACTGGAGAAATGTAACGGGTAGTTCTTAAAAATCACTCAACCTTTTGTAACCATTGAATTTCAATGAAGATCAGAAACTCAGCTACTCAAAAGCAGAGGCGTCATTATTTATTGAAAAATCAAGATATTTACAAAAATATTAGAGTATAAAATTGTTATCTTTCAGGCATTTATGTGCAATTATTTGTGTCATGATTGTGGATGCCATATATTATAGAAAAAACGTAAAGGGGTTAATGAAGCAAACAATTTATTCAAAAGCGATTGATGAAAGTAAAAAGTTGAGAATTCCTGCTGTAGGCCCTCCCAACCATATTTATGTCAAGCCCTGGCCAGCCTTATGTCATGTTGTCTCTAGGAACTGAAGTGATTGTACAAGGAAAAGGGGCTGCAAAGTTATTTGTGTCCTCTTAGCAAAGCTTATTAATAATATTGATACAAGACAAAAATAATGATAAAAAGGTGATGAATTTTTGTAATTAAAAATTATTCCCAATAGTATTATTAATCTATATGTAGCCTTCAAATAACGAAAGTTACATAGACAAAAATGGACTATTATTTTCTTCTAATCTCACTATTTGGTTTAGGAACCATGATCTGATGCAAGAGAACCTTTGACCTGCACATTTTTATGGTCATTTTCATCAAAGGTTAACTCAAAATTGAATTGGCCTAAATACAATTCTCTCTGCCCATGGCTCACACAATCCCACCTGCTTCTATATGGTAGAGTTAGGTAAACAGTGTTGTAGAGTTGTAAAACGTGTTTACTATATTGTGGATTTACCAATAGAATTGTTTTTATTTTTAATTTCCAAAATATTACATTTTTTCCATTTGATGCATTAGAAAAGTGACACAGAACAAGCATAAGTATCTCTTGCAGCTGAAAGACAAACAAATAATTGCATCATTATTTTAATATATGGTTGTTTCTTATAAAAAATTAAATATTACTATTTCTACTTGTACAAAAAAGAATGATTATTTATATTAGTCATTGGATAATAATCTCTAAATTGTCTCCAGAATCTGTGGCATATGAATTTGGACCTAGTAGAGGGCTGATTACCTATCAGTTTCCTGAAGAGAGAAGGCCAGAAATGAAGAGTGATGTCATAGCATTGGGATTCATTACAACCAAGGAGGATGCAGTTCTGTTACGCATTGACAGTGGAACATCTCATGATTACATGGAGTTGGAAATTGTCAGTATAAATATTCCCATCTGATGGTTGTAATATGTAGTAATACAAGATTAAGAGGCCTCTTTATTTAAATAACTAATTAATTTACAGGTTGAAGGAAATATCTTCATGGTGTATAATATGGGGACTAACGATCACCCTATTGGTGAAATTAGTGTGAAAGTCAATGATAATGCATATCATGTGGTTAGATTCACCAGATCAGGTGCTAATTCAACAATTCAAGTGGATGACTATAACGTGCAAACAAATCACCCAGCAGGTAAGAAAGTATATCTCATGGTACAATATATTTAGTTACAAAATATTTTCACACCTACTAGCTTAATAACAGGGATTAGTTTCAACTGTGCAAAACTAGGAAGTTTGACGTTAGAATAAGATTTTAAACTGATTTGAAACTTTGAAGTAATGTGTAAGATTTGGATATTTTAGCAGAATCATGATCAAATTTACAAGTGTGCTGTGAGGAGATCTCTATCTGAAGGTCCAAACAACAACATATTTAATCAAAACTGTTTGGATCAAACATCTGTATAGTTTATAGTTATAACATAAAGACAATCTAATTGCCTCTTTCTGGAATGATTGAGACAATAGTATTAAGAGGAAAGCAATTTTTATGCAGACTTGATCGATATTTTATACTTCATCCATACTCAGCTTAAAAGTGGCATTGAATGTACAAAAACTATGACAAAATTACAAGTTTTTACAAAGTATTTACAAAATTATTGAAACATATGGGTCACCTCACAATATCAAATAGACTAAAAAGTTTAAAGCTTGCCAAAACTATATTTCAACTAACACAGTAATAAGTGTTATTGTATAATTATTTCTAAAAGATGTCACAGCTCACAATTAGTTCTCAGATGTCACACATTTTACTCTGGTGATAATTTATGGTTTGCTTACCAGATCCATTGTTGCATCTACCACTGCCTTAACTAACCTCAATGCCTTGAGTCTAATAGAAATTTTGGAAAATTTCTAATATTCTTTACATCTTTTGCTTTACTTACATATTTTGGTAATTAATGCCTTGACTAACTGAATAATAAGACACAGCTTGACAAACCATTAATTGATGGAGAGCTGCTTTCAATAAATAATAAAAATTAATAATCTCCTTGATAATATATTTTTCTATATTTAAATTTTATTTCTATTTTATATTTTATTTCCATATTTAAATTTTAAAATGACACAATAATTTGTATATATGATATTTTACTTTCTATTTAACTTCCTTTTTATTGTTTCTTTTACATTTTTATCTAAAGTAGGTATTTTTTTCAAAATTCAATTTAAATTCAATAACTTTACATACTTTAAACTTACTGGGCTTAAAAGAATCATAAACATGTCATATGGCTTGGGAGGCTTTTGTGAAAATGATCACTGTCAATGAATTTAGTTAGATCTGATATTGCCACATTCTTGAAATGCAGGTTCCCTATTAGGGTAGTGGCAATCAAATCTATTGTGCGAATGCAAGCATGCTAGTAATGGGGTAAACTTCTGAGATAATGATGAAATAGACTAGCATTGAGAAAAAATAATAATAATTACTAGTTTTAATATGATACATAGGTTGTCACTTTCCTCAAAAGAGTAATCTACTTAATACAAAAATTATCTAATTTAGTTTTGCAAATTGATACAGTTATTTTTTTTGTTTTTTGTTGTTTTTTTGTGATTTTAGGTCACCAGTTGACAGTGTTCAACAGTCAAGCACAAATACAAATAGGTGGTAAATGGAATCGAGAAAAGCAAAGGATAGAAAGACCATTTTCAGGAGTTATGGCTGGTTTAGTACTTAATGGACAAAGACTTCTAGATTTAGCTGCGGAAAAAGACCCACGAACAACAATAAGGGGAGATGTTCAATTGCTCAAAGGCATTGGTGACCGTATTCATGAACCTCTTCAACGCATGCAACAGGTATGTTGCTGTATATCCTGCAATATTTCATCAATAATTGTAACAGTCCATTTCCTTACTTATTATTAGATTCCAATCAACTTTTTCTCAACAGTATATCTACTCTGTTAACAACCATTCCTAAACTTTTAAAAACTTATAAAATAGCAGAGACAATATCATTTTATTTCTGACAATTATGTAAATTCAGTAGCAGGTTGAAGTTTTATGAACTGGAAATATTAAAAATTGGCACTGCCAAAAATATCATGTACAACAATTATCATCCACTTCCCTTCCTATCTCCTTGTTTTCATGATACATTAAAAATTAACCTGAAAAACTGGTTGCCCCCATCTTGCTACTTCAATCACCACTCTTCCTGTTTCCAGAACATCTCATTATCACAACCAATTTTGACACTACTATAATGAGTTCTCTAATTCTGTTTACCAAAAAAAAAATCAGTCCTAAAAACTTTTGAGATTTTGAAAAATTTTATAGAGCATTATTTCAAGTATTTTATGTCCAGAGATAGTATATTAAATTATAAACTACACCTGTGATGTAAACATTAACATGTAAGATGTAAGTTAAACATGTGTAATTTTTCAAAATACAAAAGTTTTAAACAAAGTTATTTTTGTTATGGGATTTAGTTCATCTTGTTCTATTCTTATGAAATGTTGAAACAAAACTAGTGGTGATATTGAACGGCACAGACTTTCTCATACTACTTAGTTTTCAAATTTCTTCAGTCTGAGCTAGCTTTACGATCTTGCCCCATCCTCTTGCCAGCTTCGATCTATAACTGCCCAAACAATATTTTTTCTCCCCAAATTTTTGGTTTCCTGATTGTAGAACTGAAATGTTACTACAAGAATATTAAAGAACAGTGAAACCTTGTCCTATACGAAAATTTTCATGAAAAATTTGGAGCTGTTTTTAAGAAAATATGATTTAAGTATTACTGTAGATCCAAATTTTGAAGCTCTTTTAAACGGAAAAAGTGTTCAGTTTCCAAGAAACTTCATTGGAAGTTATTTCAATCAGTTCCACTCACAAATGCAAGAATGTCTACAAATCACTGGAAATGTGCATATTAACAGTGTGAGAAATATTTCAAAACAATTACATTTCCATAATTTTTGGAAAAACAACAAAGAATACAACAAAATTACTTTTATGTCAATGTAACCGTGCACTTAGAACTTCTTACAAAAAGTTTGTAGAAAACGTTTTGAACTATTTTTGAGGAAATGGTACAAATTTGAGCTCATTTTCAGAAAAAAAAACCTTTGAGTTTTCAAGAAACTTTATCAGACATTATTTGAAGTGCATGTACTCAAAAATGTCTATGTAAACAAATCACTGCTAATGTAATTACTAACAATGTAAGAAAGAAGTCAAAAAATGAAACTTTTGTCATTTTTGAAAACACAAAAGAATAGAGCAAAGTGGTGTTTATGTTATGTGATGCAGTGCATGTAGGACTATCTCTACAATAGTTTAAAGAAACAATATGGAGCCATTTTTGAGAAATTCTTGTTTTTTGTTTTTAATATTTCTTTATTTTGGTTTTTGTTTTGTTTATGATTGTTTTTTGTTTTGTTTAGTTTTCCTACATTACACTTTAAAAAATGTAATGATAAGGTTACTAAGGTAACTCTTTGACTTTTTGCAGACTCCTGCATCTGGATACCCTGGAGTGATGGATGATCTAGTGTTTTCAGGAGCTGGTTCAGGCTGTAATGCTGACGATGAAGATGAATGTACTCCAGCTTTTGACAGTGGGTCAGGTATTAATTGTCCGAGTAGCCTGAACTTAGTGCATGCAAGAAAGCATGAACATAATTTGAGTTTATTGGAAATATTATCTTTATTTGAGCCAGTAATGTAAGTTAAATGTAAGACATCAAAAAATTATGAAAAAAATTAGATTTTTCTATACCCACCCCCTTTGTAAAAATTTATATTCCCCCTTCCGTTCCGAGGTGAATAAATTATTTTGAAACTCTCCCCTTGCTTTGTAAGGAAAATAAAGTAAAAGTTAAAAGATGGTTGTTTCATACAGGATGTATTTTTTAATACAATTGTTAGCATTTACAAGAAAAGATATATTTTTAATGAAGTTTTTACATTATACTTTGGGATTAAAAACATAATTATTAGAGAAGCGTAATGAAAAAGTTAATTTTTCATCAACCTCCTTTGCCTTCGCCCTTGTCACTAACGTGGGGCCTCACACCTCTAAGCGAACATTGCTTCATTACATTTTATTAATTTTTGCTAATTATCCTTTTTGAGAGTGATGATTTAATTTTCTAAAAGTATATACTACTACCTTATTTATCCAAATATATGATGAGGTTTTTTCCTAAAAATCTCTTTCAAAAAATACAGGGTGATCTAATATTTGCAGATTAAGCCTAGTTGGTTAAAATTAATATTTTCACATTGCCTTTCCATGTTTTGAAACTCATATTTGTTGACATAACAATAAGCTGTGAAAATGATCAAAATATCACAGGTTACTATCAAGTAATATCTTATTACTTGATTACTATAAAAACAGGTTAGTGGATGTATTGATGTGACCATTCAGAGTCAACTTATATTTGGGCTAAATATAATAGATGTAATTTTTATGACTCACAAATTCGCATTATTTTTTCTTATTATTCCATATTACTTGTTTCTATTCTTCTCTATTGAGATATGTAAATCATTTCCTGCAAGATGCCCAAAATTTTAATACTTCTTTGTTTCTTTATATATTTATATATTAGCAATAAAAGAAGTGAATATTAAAATGACAGAAAAATGTATTCAAAAAATTATTTGCTCACCTTTAATCAATAAAAGACCCCAATTATCTAAAATATATTTGAAATATTTCACTTAGTTGTGACTCCCATATAGAGCAACGATTCACAAGCATTTTTAAAACTGTTAACTCATGCTGCTTACTGGAAATACAATTTATCCCTAAAGAACATTTTTCCAATAAAGTGTAAATAGTGAATACAATAAGAAATATGGAATACTAATGATAAAAATATTTCAAAAGATTCAAAACCATGTTTTTATTAAGATTTGATTTCTTTATTACCTAGTACTAAGAATTTTTAGCTGTGTATGAAATTAAAACAGAAAAACATTATCAAAGAATAGTTTTACGCTCTGTTGATTCTGAAAGTTTTCACCCCTTTTAACATCGAAGAATATGGTTGCACTGGCGTAACGTATATACACTTTCAAAATGGAAATGACAGTTCTGCAACCAATTGTAAAACACATATGTGAAAAAAAATAAATTGAGATATTTGTAAAATTATTTCCTCAAAAATTCATAATAAGTTATGGTGAATCTTTCTCCTGCTTTTTTCGGAGTGGAAATGAGATGGAGAGCATACCCTCAAAAGCGTATGATGTACTTAGAACATGTATCATCTTTTGCAATTCACTGATTAAGAGAGAGAGAGAGAGAGAGAGAGAGAAATTGTCACTTTCCAAATGTTACCCATCAATATTAAAAACTAAATTATCAATACAGTTTAAAATAGCCAATTATTTCAAAATAGATGTCTTCCAGTCATACCTTATTTGCATCCAACAATATTACAGGTGCAAAACAGGAAAGAAAATAAATGGCAAAGAATAATCTTTAAGATGAAAAAAATTATCACAGAGTACAATTGTTGCAAAACAGGTTTAAATTTTAAGATAATAAACCATATACAATCAACCAGGTTCACCAATGCTTACTAATAAATAACATGCTCTCTATGGATTTGAAAGTGCATCATCCTGATTACTGATAATTACTTGGTTGAATAAATTTGTTATATAACATTGCATGAGCATTTTATTAAAATGCAGCAACAAACAGTAATTTCTTTGAAGTTATGGATAACTTTCTCTCAATTATTAATTTCAAGTTAGCTTTCATTAATGTAATTTTACTTTCTGTGGGATATAGTATTCATGAGTATTATACCAAGTAATGTTCATCTTCCCAGGAGATGATCTCATTACTCCAGTGTACGTACCACCTACACGTCCATCAACAACTACTACCCCAAAATCCACTGACCGGCCTTGTGATGATGAAGATTGTCCCTCAACTGGATCTGGGTCAGGTGAGATCTCCACAGAGGATAGTACTCCAACCACAGGTGGCAAAGGTAATCATTATAAAAGTTGAAAAATGACGCAAAAACGTTCTCACGAAAGCACCGTACTATGAGCACTGCGTTTATTTCACGTCTTCTCAGGCACATAGTGCTTAAATTCTCACAGTATGAATTGAACAAGTCACATTATAATCTAGCATTATTGAGCACGATTTTTTGCATATTTACAAAAGCTTTATTGAGTTGTGAAATTTTGTACTTGGCATGAATGTTGCATGAGCTTTGAAACCAAAAATCACAGCATGAACTTTGCCATTAGAATAAATGTCATTAAAAAAAAAAAAATAGTGATTTTAGAATTTTTTAAATTATGTTTTTATGAATTAATGTAAGGCAGTTTTATGTTCTCAGTGTCTGCTATCTGCTGTTGTTACAATACACTTACATTCATTAAAACAAATTAAACTCTAAATTATCAGACACATATGAGAGAGACATTATTCAAATTTCAAAAGAGTGCATTACAAAACCATTTACATCTCACAGCATATTAACAAACATAACTAATTCTTCACACACTCTTACAAAATTGATTAAATTTTCAAAAATTCTGTTTCGAATGTACACTATGAACACCTATTTTTCACATAGTTATCTAATCAAATTCTCTAATTATCTCTGTGTATAATATTGACATAGGAATTACCAGATTTTTATTTGAATTCTGTATTTCCAACAATAAATCACTCAAATTTATTAATTCATACTCAGTCTTCAATATGTTGCATTCATAAAAATTGATTGAATATAACCTGAAAGTATTTCATCTGTCTTAGAGCTGTAGATTTCTTCTTAAACGTTTTCAGATATACTCAGATCTCAGGTACTCGAATACATCAGGAGAAAAAAGTATTCCTTAAAAACATTAATAAAACATTCTTAATTCTATTTAGTAATTCTTATTATATTTTGTGAAGTTTTCCTTTCAGGGAACCAGTAGTTCCTATCCACCTGAGTTTACATCCATTTATCAGGAAAATCAAACTATATAATTAATAATAGAATTAAATTTAATTTTTTGTCAAATCTAATGAGCAGGTGATTTTATTAAAAAAATTGAGATTTTATACAATGCAACTTAAATAGTGTATTAAATGTTATTAATTATTCTCTAGTGTTTAGTGTTTTAGATGTTAGCTATTCTTGTAATCTAAAATGCTTTATGTGAATTTAGAGTTTCAAGTTAGTTAACACTTATTACATTGTTTAATACAATAATCTCATATAAATGTTTTATACATTTTACATATTCACAAAATTAATATTACTTTCAAAAGGAGATGTTAATATTTTATGGTTTGAACATTAAAACTATAACCAAAAGTTGTTTTTAAAGTATGTTATATCTATATACTTATAAATAAATGTCTTATGAACCTGTGGATCCTCATTGGTTAGAAAGAAACTTTACCTCAGACATGTCTTGAGTTATTTAATTACAGCTGCCAGTGTTTCATCACTATTACAACAATGATTTCTTTAGGGCTATATATTATGGCTTAAAAGTGAACAAGATATTTATTTATTCTAGATTGCACTACACAATACTTTGGTTCAGAATTATTCAGATAATCACATATACTTAAAATTGTGATGATCATAATTCACACATCAATAAGAATTTTATGTTGAGCTGCAATGTTTTCAAAGGCTCGAAATGTTGTTGCCTTACAGAATTCTTATTTATGTATATCATTATCAAGACAATAAGTGTATGTGATTATCTGGTATGTGACTGCAACCTGATGTAAAATAATATTTTGTTCCCCTTTGTGCAACGCCCTGAAGATGTCATTGATTTTGTATTGATGCAATGTTAGCAGATATAATTAAATTCTTAACCCAAAATAGTTCTAGTTTTTTTACTCAGCAATGGGATCAATTGGCACAATAATACATTTCAGACTGATATATCAGTATTACTCACTTAAAACATTTTATCCTCAATTTTTGTTGATAAAACTTTTTGCATTAAATGTCACTTAATAGAAACATAATATTTTACTTGTCCAAGAATGTGTTAATGATTTTCTTTGAATTCTTAATATTTCCAGTATATCCTGCCTTCCATTTCCTTGAAGCATTAAATGTATTTTCTTCTAAAATTGAGTGCTAATATCTTTGAATTATCATAGGTACAATGAACAACTCTGGAATACTGTTTTTGCTATTGGTCTGACTTTATGCAGGCCATAATACAGCCTTTTATCTTTATATTGTGTATTACTCTTTTGTGGAACAATAATTCTCTTCCTTATCATCAATTCCTTATCTTCCCCATTTTCCCCCTCGTAATTTTTAATAAACCATTCAATGTTGCTAACTAATATCCTTTAACATGAACAAGAAATATTTTTCTAGCACTTTTCATAAATCCTCTTATGTATCTTCAAACCCAATAAAATATAATGTATCTCGTCTTTTTTCTTCCACAATTTTTGTATGGTATATGCAAATATCAATTAAAACTACTTGTGTACTTTTGACCACACAATTGAAATTCTAATTTTGGAAGGGAAAAAGTTATTTTTTATAATCTAAATGAATTAAGAGTGCATTTAATTAAAGAAAATAGGATTTTAAACTTAGGAGTCTATTTGCTCCTACAAGAAATATGAGAACAAAGCTACTTGGAATATGCTAGAAGCAATTATCTTCTGCCCCATCTATTAAATTTCAGTAGTGTTGAGCATGAATTACCCTTGAAGCAAATAGTGCCATGCAAAACCACATATATGCTGTTTGTAGAAAAAGATCTCACTCCTAACAAGAACAAGCAAGTTGGAACAAGTTCATCCTGCAACTGAACATATCACTCCACTAGTAAAGTATTCAAATCATCAGTGTTCTAAGTGCACCTGTGCATGTCCCCTTCTAGAAATAATAGTGGATATTTATTGGAAAAATTGGAGCTATGCATGCTCTGCAAAGACATTCTTCAAATCACAAGTAATGTTTTACCCCTGTAGTTCTCTACATTTTATTTGTGTAGGAAATTATTTTGGTAACCCTAAATTTTCTGTGAAAGGTTCCTCTGTAGAAATCACTTTTCACTGACAGAATAAAAACTGCACAATCATTTTCTGCTGATTATAATTTACTGACATTTGAAAGCATGCCAAGTTTAAAATAATTTGTTGAAATGTATTTCAGTGCTATTTCGTTAATAATACTCTTTATTATTTTTAATAATGTAATTATATTTTCATCTTGGGAATATATAATATGCAGGTCCAATTACATGCACATAAAATTCTTTGAAACTAAGATAATTATCCCATTTATATAACATTATTGCAAACAAAATTATTCAAAATAATCAAAATCAATATCTCTTGTTTTTCCCCCATTTATATTCTATGATCAAAAAATTAATGCAAAATAATGATTTTAAAATTTAATATTTCCAAACACACTAAAATATGTAAGTAAAACGGAAAAAATAATAAATTATATTTTGTAATTATTTAATTTTTTGTACTACATATACCTGAAGTTTTTTAACTAACAGTTTGATATTAAACTAATTATAAACATTGTTTTCAGAAAATAAGCATTGTTTTTTAGACTGATTAGGGAAAATAATTATATTTTATAAATTACAATCAGGACAAACTAAAACTTCAAATTGATCATGTACCAACCTCACTTGGCCTATTTTACACATGCAACATGACTAACACCATATTATTAATAAAAAATAATTAGTCATGTAATTCTAATGTATTTAGACCTGCATTTTCTTCTTTTTTCTGCCCTTATAAATCTGTCACTTGATAATTCTTGGTATATTTGTTTATTTTCTCAAAAACGTCTATTTCATTCAATAAGTACAACATTTCACTCTCAGTATATTTTCAACAATAGTGATATGTCCTTTTTCAACTTTTGTGAAATGTGAATGTGTCTTCAAATTTGCCACACTGCTATGCTATGAGAACACAAACAGAAGACCACCAGCTACAAAACTGCACGTGTTTCAAGTGAAAGCTTTCAGAATCACACAGAAGAACAACTATGCAGCTAATCAATGTAAGCTTTTCACAGTAGATTGACAACTGCACTGTAAACATTAGTATGAAAAAAATGTATTTAAATATAGCAGTTGCTGGTCTGAGTATGTCCTGCAATACAAATGAATGTAATAGTTTCACAGGTTTGTTTCTGCAAATATGCAGAAATGGAGTGTTTTTTATGACAAAGGAAACTATTATTTGTTACTTCATTTGTATTGTAATGGAAGATACACTTATACACTGCTCAAAACTGAAAATAAAATTTGTATAAAGCCTTCTATATAAAACATATTATTTAATAAATTAATGTGAACATGCACTAATAGAAATCTGTTTCTTCCCTAAGGTCCCATCACTGAAGTAGTCACATTTGCTGAGGAAACAAAAGCAGATATAACAGAATCAATTACATCAGAAACTCCTGGCACTGTTTCTGGAGAAGGTGCTTCCATAAGCTCTGGCACGAGCAATGAACCAATAATAATTTCAGAAGCTGGAATCACAAGCAATCACACAAGTAGTAGTAGTACAACTGTAACAAGTACAACACAGTTGTCATCAACTACTACAACAACTACTACAGAATTACCACCCCCACCCCCACCACCACCTCCACCACCTCCAACTACACGCACTAAGCATCGGAATAACACAAGAGTTCGAATATCATCAGAAGCTGCAGAAAATACAGCTCTTATCATTGGAATCATAGCTGGAGCAATGATTGCCATCATTCTCCTCATTCTCATCATTTTGAAGTTCAGGAGCCGCACTGAAGGCTCTTACAAAGTGGATGAAACAAAGAACTACCAACAGGCTCAAGGACCCAACGCTGCTCTTCTGGGGACAGCTGCAAGTAATGGTCAACCTCATCCACAACAAATGAATGGTAATGTCAAGAATGGTGCAGATAAATTTGCCAATAAATCTACCAAGAAACGTGATATCAAAGATATTAAAGAGTGGTATGTGTAAACCTTCCACCCTTGTTACTGTGTACATGAAAGTTGCTGCATCAGAGGCATATCAGACTGAATCCAATTTTCTTCACTTACACAGGAATAACTGTCAGAATCACATTTTTGTATGGTGCTTTGCACCGCATGAACAGTAGAAATTGTATTTTAAAGTTTGAAAATGACAGAAGACAATTAAAAAATGAAACTCACATCATATCATTAGTAATATGTGACTTTATTACGGACTAATCACAGTACATGAGATGTACTGTTACATCGTATCTGCTAAAATGAAATTGATTCCAAAATCGAGGCATATTTCTTTTAATGAGCATTTATTTTGTTTTGTTTTAAATGGAATGAAACATGGCAGAAATGGCATTAAGCTGTATGTATCATCACTGTAGAGAGAAAAGGAATACCAAATAAATGTTGAAATGTTCAACATTGAAAATCATGCAATACAAAGAAATAGTAACTAACATAAAATCTTGGTCTGTATCAATAATGTTTCTTATTTTCAAATAAAAAATATAATATTTTTTTTAAAAAAGCTGCTTAATTCAATAATTTTTTAACTTTTTCTCACACACAGTGGTGAACACTACATTATTACGAAAGAATAATTCTTGGCAAATACATAAGATTCATTCACACATAAAACAACTGATAATGAAATATTTTGAAACTTCATGTGTCATTAAGTGAATGAATTTTGAAACAATATTTTAAGTGCAATACAAAATAATGTTTCTCTTCAGCATTCACACTAATGTTTTTGTTTGATTTAATTTAACTTGTACTCAGTTTAATTAATATAAGTTGAACTCAACTTTACGTTGTACACAATGAATAGCTCATTGTATCAAACTTCCAAAGTTTTGTGTTTTGAACATTATATCAAACACGGGAAGAACTTGATTTGAATAGCCAAATTAAGAAAATAGAAAGTAAATTGGCTGGAAGTATTTTGTATATTTATTAATTACTGTAACATATGAAATTGTCAAAAATTTCCTTTCTATTTCTCATTTAACAAAATCAATTTTCAATTTTTCAAAATTCTTGGTTAGAAAAATTGTGTTCTATGCCAAATAAATTAATTGTCAGTGGTAATATCAGAATTCAGGTTTTAGCTTTTATCATGTGATAAATATTGTCAGGAAATTGCAAATTGCAAATATGGATAATGTTCCTGAAATAAAAGTAATAATTACATAACAAAATTTACTATTACTTAAGTAGTCCATATTACAGCAATGAGATGTAAGTATAAGAAATGTAAAGAATCGTATCTGAATGAAAATTAAAACTGTTGAAATGTGAACTCATGGGCAAATGTACGAAAAGTAAACATTGTTAACAGACTTAACTTTATATACGAATTTTAAGAAATGAAAAGCACAAGTTAGAAGTATTAATAAAAGTGGTGAATTTAGTGTTACAATTAAGAAAAAAATTGTCATGTTATGACGTTTGTCAAAAATAACATTTATACTCATTGTGGTCATATTCAGTTGCAATACATGGCTGGCTAAATCATAACATATTCCGAGTATAATTCATTAAACACTAAGGAAAAACAAAAACTGGAATGATACAAATAGACAATTTTATGGAAGTTCTGAAGAGAAGCAACAATTTTTGGAGCAACGATGTGACTTTTACATGCTAATGAGCTATCTTATTTTAGCTCAATGTTAAAATAAGAGAGGAGATGTTTTAACTGTTTTTTTAGTAGTTTATTGTTTTTACTCTTTTCTTATTTCACTACATGATTTTAAAAACATCTTCCGTCTCTCATACTTCATTTTACAATAAGAAACCTTTTTAATTTTAAAGTACATATTATTAATGTACCTTTAGAGAATATCTCTTTACTTATGATTTATGTGCATAGTTTTGACTAGCATGAATCATGAAACTGACTTGGAGAAAAGTTAAATTATTGGTAAATACACAACCAGAATCATAATTTAGTTTAAAAAAATCAATTGTGTTCATGCCAGATTTTGGAGTTCAGATTTGCTTAAGTGTAGATGTTAAAAATATTCTCCATCCCACTACAACCTTCTTCTGACCATGTGTACGGGCATTTTATGCCTTTCCCAAACCCTCTGAAACACATCTAACAAGCCTCCTTATCTGAGTTCTCTTGCAGCTGTTGTGATCACTTCCATATTTGTGGAAGATATATACAGCGTTATTGTATATTATGTTGAATCTGTAAAATAAAACAGTTTTTCATTAAAATTGTCAATTTTATTTCTCCAATTACGGTTAATATGTGACACTTCAAATTTTAGACTCATCCACAATCATTCAAACATTACACAATATACAGATACTGTTACACTTCTTGTGAACGGCAATAGCTTTCAGCTGATTCCTATGCATGACAAAATCAATGCTACGCCAATATCACATTGTTTTACTTGCAAATGCTACATGACTTTCATTACAAGCTGCTTAGAGTGAAAAGGCAGATGGTAATAGTTGAATTCTCAAGAAAAATACTAGTGATATGCTTAAAAAATATGCTTGTTGATTTTACTACATTGAGCAATTTTAAAATTCTAAATGCTTTATGCTTTGTATTTGTGCTATAGTTAAATTTTTGATATGTGTGTGTTCTTGGATATTTGTTTTACAAAAGCAAAATCTATAGTTTATGAAATATCTATAGTAATTAAGCAACAAGGTGTTTCATTCTATGTCGTTTTTCAACTTTTGCAGAAAATAAATTTTATAACTTTATTATCAATATCATCTGTACATGTCTGAACAGCAAAACGTAAGTATTAGTCATGTTCTAATAAAATAATAAACACTCAAAACTCATTTGATTTGCATTTCAGGTGTGGGATTGTTGATATATCATTACTTCTGTAATTTCAAAATATCATTAGTACTTCTTATTTTCAGAATTGGAGACATTTAATTTTTTCTCCTTTAAATAATATGATTAAACATAGAACTTTTATTTTAATAATGTTAAGCCTAAGCCCTATTATTTGTCAAATTTTTGAATATATTTATTCATGTTAATGTTTGTACTAGCACAGATTTCACATATGATGCAGGTAATATTCAATAGCATAATCCAATGTTCTGATAATGTTTGTTTGAAATAAAGCATGAAAAACAATTATTGTACATAAAAGAAAAGAAAATATAAAATGCAAATAATTTGCCAAACCAATATTTGTAAAACTAACATTTCAAAGTTTCATCACGAGAAGTAAGATAAGTCATATGTAGTACAATGAAAGCTCACAAAATTTGCAGTCAGTTTCAAAATTTATTTTTAAAAGTAGTGTGTGAAGCACATATTATAGTTGAATTTGGAAGCATATGTAAATACTATCTTATTTCATTTATAAAGAATAATTAGGTTACTTTCCAAGATTAATTTAACCCTTGGATTCATCTTGTACTGACATTCCAACCTACTTAATAAAATATCAAATCAGGTTAAATTGTATTTAAACTCAAAATGCAATATACATGTTCATGATGCAAAGCCAAATTTCCTCACTTGCAGATTTTTAAGAATTTAAGAAATTGTTTTCTTCAAACTCCCTCTATGAAAGTTACTCTACCTCGTTTTAGCACTAATAAATTAAAAATTTCACTTCACTTTCAAAGCAATTTTCTTCTTCATGAGCAGAAATATTCTTCAGTGATGTCAACCAGTTGAATCAGTTCTATCAGATCTGAACTTATTCTGTTTATTATCCTCATCCTAGTACTATACCTTACCATTTTTTAACTTAAACTTTAATTTTGCCTTAAATTTTACTTTTAACAGACTCATCATTTTAAAAATCATTGGTTAATTATTACTGCCTCCTAATAATTCTAGATAAATTCTCTGAAGTATAAAGAACATGAGTTCCCGTATTAGTATAGGATGAATAAGAATGCTAGATTAAGCACCTTTGCATAAACCACATGAGTAAAAGACCGAAGTGGTTTAGAATGTGATGAGTGGATTGATGGCCTCATGAAAATCTAATATTACTTCTCAAAAATGAAGATGTAGCTTCAAAATTACCTACAGAAAAAGCTTACAATAAGATGGTTCCAAAACATATACTAAAATTACATGACAACGAAACTGACACAATATATTCCAGAAGAATAAAGACATTATTATCAGGACTTCAAAAATTGGCCAAGTACTGAGATAACAGAAGAAGACTAATACAGAAATAAGACAAAATTTTATTGTAATTCATCAGATTTTGAAACAATTTACTCTATTTATAATAAATGCATCGAAAATTATAATTATTGTTGGCTTGAAATTTTTATCTTGCAATACATCATGAGTCCACAAAATTCAAAATTGTGTTGTGAAGCACAGATAAAAGATATGGTCATGATTATTTGGGCACAAATAGTGTTATACAAGTGCTTTGTGTTTTACTTATTGGAGGCATTCCGGTGTTAATGTTTTCAATGGTAAATAATTTTAACCTTCTTGTAAAATTTACTTTTTAGGACTAATGTTGTTTATGCAATTACCGATTCAAATATTCTTGAAATATTGTATTAGATTCAATCTTACAAATGATATTTGTGTAACTTCCTTAACTGAAAACCTCCCCCCCTGAACTGCACCTTAAATGTTATTTTTGTTTATCTTCAATTTTTTTTAAATACTTACATAATCTTACTTCATCCATCCTTTTGGTTACCAGCTAGAAAAGTTGGGCTTCCATCTACACTTCCTTTTCTCCTTCTCCATTATGTTTCTTACTACTTTCTTCATACTTATTCTCTTCTTTATCAGTAAATTGTAAAGGATCATGAAAATTACTGGCTATAAACTTTTATTATTTTTAATATTTTTATTATTATTTTTATTATTTTTATTATTATTTTTATTATTATTTTTATTATTTTTATTATGTTTATTAAATAACTTTGTTAACCATAGGCCATATGTCACTCCCAACTCATCACTGGCTCCACATTTTAGGACCTTTCTCTTCCATCTAGAGCATGGGTCCTGCAAGGGCAGAATTGCAAGTTTTACTACTTCAATCAAAATACCATGCCACAATATAACTACATGTTTGGTTAAAAAAAAATAAAAATAAAAAGGGGGGGGGGGAACAAACAAAAAACATTATTGGCTGTTAGCACTCCATAGTAGGGTGTGAAGAAATAGTATTACAAAAAGTTAGTATTACACAGGAAGAAATAGTATTATACAAGTTTAAAGAGACAACTTAAAATTCAAGTTTTGAGATATTGTTGTTTTAATGTTTAATATAATTCTGAATATGTCAATATCATAATATAAATTTGAAGCATATTATTAATTTTGAACTTTTATGCCATGAATTTAAAATTCAAGTGACCTAATTGGCATTTTGAGAGAGATTTTAAACTATAAAATGGTAATATTTCAAAACTTAAAATTTGGAGTTTTTGCCTTTTAGGAACTTGGCCATTGATATGTAGTTATTGTCTGATGCAATCTATAACTCCTTGTATGACCACCAAATCAGTGAATAGACAGATGCACCCTCTTACATTGATATTCATAGACATGAACATAAAATTTCACTGTTAAATATCTCCTTTTTCGCTCTTTTCTTCTTTCTTTTCTTTGTTCATCTTCACATTTTTTAACTTACCCTCCCCCTCTAGTACCTACTCTTTCTTTCTGGTATTCTTTTGCTTTTCTCATCTAAATGAAAACTGTTCCCAATTCCTTTCAAATGAACTTTGTAATGAACATTTTGGATTTAGGAGAAAGCATTCATTAAGAAAAAAATAGGTGTACCAGAATACTGTTTAAAAACTTATTGCGTCTTTTCAATGGTTTATTTCTCACTCCCCTTATGCCTCATTTTAATAGTGTCAATAACTCCAGTCATCATCATTGAAACTCCTCAAGAATCATCTTGATTTCCTTCTGAATGTCCGTGGTATTTACCTCACTTCATTAATGTCAGATAGTGCAAGTTATGTAGCATTTTAGTACTACAACCTAAAAATAATGCTATTTAAATCTATTAAGTTACTCCAATGTAATACACATAATTTGTTTAATTAGTACCTCTTTATTACCAGTTCATTGTTCAGGTATTCATTTATCGCAATTGCCTGTTAAACAGCCTCGCCCGTTCTCCCCCACGCCTTTTAGGCCTTCCATAACCATGGGCAGGAAAGATGCGTCCTCCCCAACCTCAATATTTTTTGGTAATTGGGGTGTTTTGGAGGGGGACTCCCAGGTAATCTGTACCTTGTCCATCCCCCCCAATAATTTGTTGTTGGTTATTACGAATCTACTGAATGTTCAATGTTCCCGCAACAACGTATGCACACGTAAATGGCGATAGTTTGAACGCCAAAAAATTTAGCTGCAGCGGTAATGCCACTCACCAAACGTCGCTGTCCACTGTACAATTTAAATAAGAACACTTTTAGTCAACCACAAATCGAATATATTATTCGTGAATTCCTGGAACTAGACAAATCGACAAAAGTTACTTTCTCCACCTCCGCGGATATCTTGTTCCGTACTTGAGAACCACCGATTAATTATTGCTGGAGTATTTTCCCCAAGATTCCGACAGACTTCCAATATCCTGAAGTGTCTACTATTTGGGTTTTGAAACCAGAGTATCACGTTAATATTCCTGGCCTCCATTCAAACGTCCATTCTCTAGCAAACTCTCTCCAGTCTCTTCGACAAACTTGCGCCCATGGGAACAGGATCTACCTCCCTCAATTGTCTCTTTCCTACGAGTTCGTCCAATTCGTCCCAATTTTTTTCTTTCTTTTTTTCCCTTTCGTAACACTGGTAACTTCCAAGCCCATGATCGTTCTGCCCACACCTCCCATCCAGCCTTTTCAGTCCCACTCATCAGGCTTTGCCCATTTTCCGCTATGCCCATTCCATCCTTTCAGTCCACATTTTCACCCGTTTCCTCCTCCCACTCAACTCATTTCGCTTCTTCTGTTCCTCTCGCTCCTTGCTCTCTTTCCGCCCCATTTGCCCCCCCCCCCCCTCCCCCGATTCCGTCCGCTCCAAACGCTCCCAGTCGCCCAGCCCTCCTCTCTCGGATATGCCCGGGAACAATGTCTCTTCAGTGCATTGGAGTTGCATTTAACTATTGTTAGAAATTCACATTATAGAGGAAACATTTCGAATCGGAGCTTAACAGTTTTTTTTAATTCTTGGCCGCTCAGAACTATTCAAGCAAAATCGGCGAGCAAAACACCAGTGGTTCAAAAGTTGTTGTGACGCATAGAAAAATACATACTCTCATTTTTACAGAAAAGAAAACGTTTCACTTATATTCCCTCGTGAGTCGTAATCGTCTCAGTTTCCTTCAGGATGCGCATTGGCACAGCGGGGGCCGTTTTAAAGGAGGGAAGGGGAGTGACGAATTGAGTAAAACCAAGATCATCTTCGCTTACGCAGCACATTCTGAATGTCTTAATGTTTTTCTTGATCTGGATATTTGAAAGTGTGAAAATCATAGAGGAGCCACCTGACAAATTACTGATTTTCCATGGATGTGGAGAAGCAGGAGAAATCGTTCTCTCAAGAGGGAAACGATCGGAAATGGACGGGAAATGTATTTACTTCTAATTGAAAATAACCATTGTAAGTTATTGGTGTTGCATGAAGAAATAAATTGTTTATGGGCTGGCGGAGGAACTTTCTTTTGTTTGAAATAAAGGGCTCCTGTGTATCTACTGCTCCCAGTCCTCTTGTTCTCACTGGAGGTCCCTGGGCATCCCTTTCCACCTGTGGATTCGCACCAGGGATGTGATTCTCTTGCATTACGTACGAATTACAGAAGCGAGTAGCGGACTTGGTGGTTTATTATATTACCTTAGAGCCACAGTGCTAAAGCGAAGAGAGGAGTGTGAATGGAAAGAAGTGGAGGATTGAGAGATATTTTGTTTGTCAACATAATAAAAACCTGAGAATTAGGGTCTTCTGAGGAGAGGTTTTGCAAATTACCTTCCGATCACTTTCGCACACGCGACTTGCTCCGCGAGCAGAAGAACGCCAAAAGGAGTGAGAGAGGAGTGAGCCAACGCTGGCAAGCACTGATAAAAAATCTGTTAATTGGTCAAAACGAACGCGTTCGGATATTTATAAGCGTTTTAGTGTAAATTTACTGTAAAGCAAAAATGAACAAAGTTATACAAGCATTATTTTACCAATAAAAAGAAAGTGCCTAACACATTTGATCACTGAGATGGTGAGCAACTCAATCTCATTAAATTGTGGAGAAGTTATTTGCTACTGCAGAGAATCTGCAGTGACTTTGTACTGCTAGGTTTGGTGATGGAAATAAAAGGGCCACCCCACCGCATTATTTTGTGAACCACACAGGCTTAAGTTTGGAATTTTTTTAAAGTTATGAGTCCCCTCTACCTTCATCATATTAATATTATTTTGCAGGGATTTTGTGCTTGCATTAATGAACATGTTTATTAAGAAGTAAACCAACATTTAGAGAAAAATGTTACAAGGTTTATTCTAATTTATTCTTTGATGATTTTTTCACCAGTGTTCACAACCCACAGTACTGAATACACAAGCAAAGCAATGACAAGTACCACAACATCAGTTCCAGTTCTCACAACAGCATCATTTGTCGACACTGAAAGAACGACATTGATCATTGCTATCATTACTGGAGCAGTGATAGCAAAAATCATTATAGTGCTTTTAATTCTGCGATATAAAGGACGTCCACAAATAGTGTATCGAATTGAAGACAAGAGGGTGTATCATCAAACCGGCCCCAACGCAGCTCTCCTAACAGCAAGTGATCATGAACAACAATATCCACAAAATTTTAACACAGACAATTACAATAATGAATTATTAACTGGGGAAGTAAAAGAATGGTATGTGTAATGTATGTGATGATATTTCAACTACTCGAATTTAATGACTTTTGTGTTCAGAATGTTAACAAAACTTCAAGTAAGCATACATTATTATTTATTTTTTATGAAATTTTCATTAAGCACACTGTCCAATTCTTACATAGATTATCTCATCTGAAGTAATGATATTTATGTTAATAGTATAGTAATAGTATACAGTCTCAAAACATTCAATATGCATAAGTTGTGCGATGCGTGTGTGTTTCTCTTCTTTAATTTGTGGGACAAGTAAAAAATAATATTCAAGTAAAAGATCTTTCCCTTATTTCAAGACATAAAATATTTATTGACTAGAAAATGCTTAAGCTGAAGATGGAAGAGTAAATTTGTAGAATAAATTAAATTAAGAGAAATTAAAGTGAAAGTCATTTTGAGAACTGCAAAAATGATATGTCTTTCATGAAAGAAACAATAGGAGATGACACAATGAAAAATGATCACCTAAATCTATTCAGCAGATGATGCAAGTATGTGAAAGCTATAAATTAATCAAGTACATATAATGGAATACTAAATGAAAAATTTATAATGTTAACAATAAATGTTTCATGATTTATCTAAAAGAAATCCTAAAAAAATGAGAGTTGTTTTAATTTCTACACAAGAATTCTCCAATTTTTCACCCTTTATCAGTGTCAGATACACACAGTCTACACACACACAGAAAGGTGTCAGATTTTGTAATAGCCACGTAGCAAAAACACTTCTTGTTTCTAATGTCCCTAATAGTGAAAGGACATATTATGTAGGTCTACCATAAATATTATCATTGCCACTTAAAGCATTAACTACTTCCAATGCATAATATTTAATCATTTAAAAATTGATGTTTCCTACATTTGAGATTGAGAGAACATTATCATTGGGTAAATTATAATCCTTGACTTATATGTTACAAATTCTTTACTGTTGGGTTGAACTCCAAGCTCAATATAGTATGTCTTTAACTTAAATTTCATCCAGAAGTCTAGAAGCAACAAGGAATTTTTTTAATTGCAATTTTATGTGTCATAAGTTCTAATAACAGATTTTTATTAAGTTTCACTGTCTCTCTCAACCTCCACTGTACTGATTCACTATGTACAAAAATTTGGACACCCATATGACATCATACATTTCTTGGATTCTTGTGTTTCTAGTATATTACTGTGATGAATTAATGTGAACAATTGAGAACTGCAGGAGTGGAATGGATGACATAAAATGAAAATTAAAAAATATATAAAACCTTTTACTTATAATTGCCTTCTTTTCATCACAAAATCAATTCTCAAATGCTATTTTTTATAAAAAAAAAAAGTAATTCCAAAATGCATCTGCATTCAATTTCAATATTATATTTAGAAAAATAAAAAATATTCTTTGTTTTAATTTTTCTTAAATGTTTTCTTGATTGTTTTTAAAAATCTTAGAAAATACTTTTGTCCTTATATCATCAAAATATGCCTTATTTATAATGGTAAATGATAATACCATTATTTTAGTTTTTGAAGTCATTTTGTATCAGTAACACATGTTAAGTGTGTGGTAAATAGGATCTTATTAATGTTAAGGTCAAGTGAAACAATAAATCCCAATAACCTTCAAAACATTGAGTGTAAGATTTAGTTTAGGTTAAAAATCTTAAGTTCCACTGCTTGTAGAAAAGAAATAATGGATACAGCTTAGAGAATCACATATATTATTATTGTTAATTGCTATAAGGCAGAAAGTTTCAATTTTTGATATGAGAATAAGCATGTTGAAATAGTGGGTTAAATACATATAAAAGTATGTACTATGAATGATAATAAAAGAAAATAAAAAGAAGTGTTGCTCTATAGAGTTGATTTATTTATATTTTAAAATTGTGTAGCAATTATTTCTGCATGTGAAGGATAAAATTGTCAAAATCTCTCAACATGTTCATGATAGAATGAATATTCCATCTTTTGTCTTATGACACACTGATTCTTGATCATTTCTTTATATTCTTAGATGTGTCATAAGGTTTTTAATTCATTAAGAGTTAGCTTTTTTTGCTTATAAAACGCATGCGTCTAAGCTTCCTCAGCCATTAAGGTTCCGGGATTATTAGCGGTGATTATCGGATCAACAAGTTTGTGATCAATGTGGCGCATTGCATTGGGAGATTCTGAAAAATTGCCAGGGCTAGGTGACCCAATTGATGATGTGTTGTCGGTCGTCCCAGTAATTCCTGTGATCCGTCCTGCGGCTGTTGGAGATGACACGTGATGTCCAGGATGTATTGGCGGCGCAGAATGCACCAGGCGTCCAGCCAGGGAACCCGTTTTATCTTTACGAGTACGAACCCATTCATGGGCCAGCACTCGATCCAACGTGAGACGCAATGTGATATCTGGTTCTAATATATGCCTCACAATTGACTTCGCTAAAGCTGAAACGGTGTCTCTCACACGTGAACGAAACACCCAGTTTCTAGACATTTGGTCTTTTAATAGTTTTCTTAAATTTGAGTCGTCAAACGGCATAGATGCATTCAGCATTATAAATAAAATGATCCCCAAAGACCAAACGTCAGCTAATTTGGGATTGTAAGGCGTTCCGCTAACAACTTCTGGAGCAGCATACGCAGCAGATCCGCAATAGGTTTGACTAAGAACTCTTCGTCCTTCATGATCTACACAAAAACGTGCAAACCCAAAGTCGGCTAATTTGACGTTAAACCTTCGCGAAAGAAGAATGTTCTCGCATTTTAAATCTCGATGCGCTATGTTTTTGCTGTGGAGATACTGCAGACCACTAGCCATTTGACGAAACCATAACTTGGACTGTTGTTCAGGGACGACACCGTTACGTTTAACGAAATCTAGAAGATCACCATTGTCGGCGTAACGCATAAAAATAAATACTCGTGGTCCACGCTGGAGTATGCTGTGCACTTGAATAATATGCGGATTTTCTATTTTTGTCAGGATTTCCAATTCCCTGGGGAAAAACTTGTCAAGAAAATCTCTTGGCGCTTTTTCCTTGTCAAAGATTTTGCACGCGAGGCGCATCTTCTTCGGAGTTGTACCGTCGACATAGTCGGCAAGATGCACTGTTGCATATGAACCTTGACCGATCTTTTTTCCAATTAAATATCCTCGTTGCTCTAGAGCATTTACTTCAGAGTTCCGAGGACTCAAACGTGTAGCCATCAAGCTAGATGACTAGGTTAGCTCGGATTCGCCCGCGTGTTGGTCGAGGAATCATTGGTTTGGTAGGAGACAACACGTTAACCAACTAGCTGTCATTGAAGCATCAACGAAGAATTTTGTGGGATGGGACCCGAAAGGCACCTGGAACAAAGATTAATTCGAGCGTTTAGCTCTCCATGATCGTAGAATCACCATTAATATTCTTACTGTACATCAATGATTAATGTTATTGTACACTGTACTTTTCCATAAAACCATTTTTCAGAACAGTTCTTAAGAATAACAGGTATAATAAAACATAATCAATTTATAAAACACATCTACAATGAATCTATAATTACTTGAAGCTTCTGCAAAAAGGCAGCATAAAAATGTTCACGAAAGTCATCGTTAATTATTAAAAGAGAATCAATTTGAGAATACAATTATATCAAAAGATAAAGCATTTGAATTTGTGGGTCGATAGCAACCACGTCGTACAGGAAAAATTTTCGAAGGTGAGCATGCAGGCGGAAAGGTAACTTTTGTGCTATTGACAGAAATAACTTATACGCTGCGCGGTAGAGATATCAAAAGAAGAATTAACTCCCTCAAAAGACAACAAGTAATTGAAGAAATAAACGACGGGGAGATATGTAACAAATCAACAAGTACATTGCTTGATAATATGAATATCTTCTCTCTTTACACAGTCAACATGATTTCGCGATTCTAAGAACGGATAAGACAACATGAGATGTGTAACATGCAAACTCACTAGTCTATTATATCACATCCAAAAGCATGAAAACTTACTGTCCATCGTACTTCCTTGTCATAAGCATGCCAAGTATCTGTCAAAACTGTACAACACTTCAAAACCACCATATTTTGGGTAGGAGTCACTAACAATGTATGGTTTCAGATCGTATGGGAAGCAGGTGTAAATCAACACTACGATAACCTAGCAAAAACTTAATGTAAAAAGCACTGGCACTGGATCCATGCGTGGCGCTCTACAACAGAAAGCTACGTCGTGTCTTAGGCTTGCATAACAGCTACACTTGTCCAAATGAACACACATTACCTGCCGAATTACTTTTAAATTTTTGGTAAAATTTTGTAACTTCTATTTGTTATGCTGCAAATTTTTAGAAATCTAACCCATCGTTGCATGGAAACGATTCTCATCTGAACAAATAGTATTAATTCATTGTTGCGACATACAAATATAATATTTGTAAAGACATTTCCTAGCTGTGGAAGTCTTCATCCACAATTCACATTCCTTATGGTCACAGTGCTAACAAAAGGACCGCCATCTCCGACGGTTCGAGAAATAAAAACGCTCGTTATTAGAGCTGGGAGATATATAACATTAAGTAGCGAAATATGCATATAAATAGGAAGTGAAAATAGGGAAAATATTTAGAGAAATGTATACAATTCTAAAAAAATATATCCCTTATTTAACGAGTTATGTTTTTTTTATTAACGTTACTTCACCCACGGTTTCGCACCAATTTTAATGACAGGAGGTCGAAAGGGATTGTTGTGTAGAATTGTAATAAAGTTTTAAAACAATTATTTTATGACTACTAGTCTTAATTTTAAGGAACACAGCAGGGGGCTTCCGGAATTCATTCCTGAGAAGCCAAACCTAACGAGGCGGAGCCGATTCACACTCCACTGCTCCAATGAGCATCATTTCTTGTTGATGGGATGATGCAACTTTTTACAGCACTTACTCAATAAGAACATTTTCATGAAACTGATGAGAATATTAAGAAGTTAAATGCCCACGAAGAAAATATTTAAATCGCAATATTGTGTTTAAATATCCTGCGAGAAAAAGTTATATGTTTTGTTTAGTATCACGTATATTTAGCACTACCCGTACCAACAGTTTAAAGAACTTTTTTCAAATATTTTGAACGGATAGTGTTAATTTCACTCTTTTATATGACAAAAGTCCATTTTGGTGATTTTTTTCAAAAATTACACAAATGTAATTTTTTGAAAGATCTCTCACGCCGTTAATGTGCTCATTTCTAGCAATTTGTAAACACTATTGTATACGTGTTTCAAATGATTTCTAATGAAGTTTATCGAAAACTCATTTTTTTTTTTGTGAAAAAGAACTTCAATTTTCGAATTTACAATATATCTTAAACGACATTTTCTTAAAAACGGCTCTAAGTTTTTCAAAGAAAATGTGCCATTTAGGACGTAATTTGTTCTTTAATATTCTTAAAATAATTTTTCCGTTCTACTATTAGGAAACCGATAAATTAATATATATATTTTTAAATGTACTTCGGCGGCGATAGAAGGCAGCTGGCAAGTCCGTGGCAAGTCCGAATAGCTAGCTGAGACCAAAGAAATTAGAAAACAAATACGGGCAAGTCTGTACCATTCTGTAAGACCACTAGTTTTCGTAATGAAATGTGTTCATCAAAAAAAGATTTTCAAATGTTATTTTCAATTTTTCAAAAATGTGAGGTTTGTTTCGAGTAAATTTGAAAACAATTTGAAATGGTAAATTCGAATTTCCTGCGCTGCGTATGAGGCGGTGTCAGTCTGCAAAGGCGGCTCCGCACATGCGGCAGTCGGCGAATCCCGAGCAACCGTTTTCCGAATCCCGAGTAGTGTGTACGTGTTGCTTGCGATTCGCCGAGCGCCGAACATTCGGCATTCGCCCTACCTACTGCGTGTCGGTCTTTAGAACACATGAGAGTGAACATTCGCCGAACACATCCACTGTAAGGGGCTGGACTCGCTGGTCTGCGACTGCCGAATGTGTGGTGCCGCCTTATATGTAATTTGAGGCGGAGGCAGTTGGAAATTCCTTCTCTTTGTTTACCTTAATATTAATTCACTGAATATTACAAATCGTAAAACACTAAGTGCGAAAACATATATCTATATTACGTTGCAATGTAAATGTATAGTAAGTAAACGTTACAAATATTGCGTGTTATAGAAAGACAATAATAAGTTTTATGAGCCCTCTCTAACGGTCCACTTGAGGACTGCTCCTGAATGCCCCCCGGTGCAGTTCTAGTGTGACCGATGAGACATAGACGTGGTGTCGTGGATATGTAATGTAGCAGAGCGTATATATGTAATGTAATATATGTAATATAGTGTGATAGGAGTTCTCGTAAAAAACACACATATAGATGTGTATAGCGGACTTTTAACAGGGTAGCAGAGCATGGTTGTTTGAACATATATTTAAACAAAAATAGTGTGTGATCTTGATCAGAAAGCAACCGAAATACCTTCTGTAACGGTCGCGAGCACCTGTTTACTCGTGTGAACGAAACGCACCAAACGCGAAAGAGAACTAGTGCCACTTCGTTTCAAGAAATAATTTGTTCAGGAATTGCAAAATATGAGTGAAGATAAGCAACAACGCGAGAACTTGAATGGGGAAGAAAACTGGGCTATGTGGCGCATACTTAAGAAGGTAGTGCTAGAATGAGATCCAGTATATGATGTACTCAATGGAGAAAGAAACTTCAAGTGTAAGAGATTTTACATCTCAATTTGGTTCGTGGGTGAAAGCAAACTGAAAAGCTAAGAAGCGACTAATGTTGACACTTGATACGAAGCCGCTATTACGTATTGCAATTTGTGAGACTGCCAAAGATATGTGGGATAAGCTGCTATAGATGTATGACACACCGCCGGCAGAAAATATAGACTTGTTACGCTATAAATTCCACATCGAATGGAAATGGCCAGGGGATGTACAGAAACATCTTGCAAAGTTCGACGAACTAAATAAGTTTACATAACAAGCCAATAGACGACGGTTACCAATGTGCTCGGCTGCTGCAAACACTCCCGAAAGAATTTGATTACATTTATGTGACTTGGAATAATGCAGCTGAAGATGAAAAGTCTTGGGTAAAACTACCGAAGAGATGCCTAAACCATGGATGAATATACAATAGGAGGGGAAACTCTCGTTGTTTGAGAGTATGGACTACAGGATTCGCTAGCAACGTTTTTATGTGGCGGCATCTATTTTAAGGTTCACTCGTAATTTCAACGCTACTTCGAAAATTTGCTCGTCAGGAAGCGGTGCGAGCTTACGAAACTTAAACCATTCATTTCTTCCTGGAGGAGATGGCGTTGCATATGACGTGTTTGTGACATTTCGTTTGCGAGCGATGTTTGGTTGTGTGCTTTGTTATTAAGTGTTGCAGATCACGATGGCGAAATGTTGAGATCCTGTATCGCCAACGCTGTTCGGCAGGATAAAGAGAAAAGGTTTTTTCACGTTTCCCTCTGGACCGGGAAGGTGAGTGAAATATTTCGAGTTATGGTAACGAGTTACAGTAGGTGAGTGGGAAATAAATTGCTTCCTGTTGCATTTGAATGTTTTATCAAATTCATAGCAAAATAGTATTTGCCAGCCTACGGACCAATTGAAACAATACATTATTGAATTGTTATCAAGAGTATTGAGTTTCGTTCGTAACCAGATTCATTTCCTTCTAGCATGGTGTTATTTCGTACGTTTCAGACAACTGAAGAGCTTTTCAAGCCATTGTTTTATAAACGTAATGCGCAAAAGTGTAACATCCGTAATACACAAGGCCTGAGGCATTTGGGTGTATTGTTTCTGCATTGGATTTTTCAAATACATGTTTTCATTACAGGTGTCAAATTGACTCCGGTTCTGCAACCTGAAGTACAGAATCCGATCAGCTGGAAAAGTCAGAGAAGAACAGAACTGAATTGCTTGAAAATACCCTTAAGTAAGACAGTTTTGAGAAATACTACTGATTCGTAAATAAATAGGCAAAACAATTGTAGTATTGAAAGCTTAATAAAAGTTTTTTATACAAAAATTGTCACTAACTTTCCACAAAAACTGTGTGCTCATTTGCAGTTCTTAGTGAATATAACCTACAAATCTTGCATGTTTATTACCCATTCAATTGTATGATCTGAATGAAAATAATGATGGATGGTGAATTAGAAAAAATAACATGCGTTTTAAACTAACAAATTATATTTGTATTAGGATATGGATCTTTTCCAATCTAAACTGCATATCTAGAAGAAGATAAAGAACCGTAAGGTCCAAATGACATACTGTGTGTGTGTGTGTGTGGATGAATAAATATATTATTAGAATCTCTTCTCCTATCTACAATTTTGTGGAAGGAATTCATGAAAATTGGTGATAATTTTTAATGGTCGTGCCAAAATAATGAGCTTTGTAGGCTTATGTAATTCAATAATTACACATTTAAAAGCCACATCTTATCAGGTTAAATAAAATGTTAAAAAATATGTTAGTGCTATGATATCCGTACAAATTCCAAATGTATTTGTTTTGTGGTTTTTAGGTAAATGTTTGGTCTAATTAAATGATCATTTTCTAAACTATTCGACATGGAATAAAACAAAGTGCAAATATGCTAATAGATTGCATTTCCCTTACAAGTAAATTGCGATGAGTATTGTTTGATTCCATAATTCAATAGATAGAGATGTGTGAATAACCGCAGACACAGATAGGATATAATGCAATACCAGATTATTCTTCTGTACCTGTATTGTATTGCTCTATAATATTAGGTAAAATTGTTTTTAGAATGTATTTTATGAATACTATAAACAAATGTGTTTGTTTTTTTACAATTGCCAACCGATTCTTCCCAACCCCAATTATTTAGTTATTTTTTAAATAGGCGCAAAATTAGCTGAAAACGTGATTTTACCGAGGTTAATAATTACATTGGATGTCCAAATAGTAGATTGAGCACTCCTGAGGTTGCTGCTTCAACGCTCAAGTACCCATTCTGGTGTTGTCGATTTAACTCCTATACATTATTGTAGATCGAGTATCCTCTCCTATTCTATATTACTCCATGCCTGAACTATGAAATTCGAAAGCAGGAAGAGACGAGGTAAGGGAGGCCACTGTGATGATGTCAAACCCGAGGTGAGATGCATCAAAGAATAACTCCCTGCATTAGAATGAAGGCGCATGCAGAAGGTATGTAAGTGATGAAAAGATGTCTTATTCTTGTGGTAATTTTGGTCACATTTCGAAAGACTCCAAAACAGGTGTAACCTGTTTTAAATGTAAAGGAAAGGAGCATATATCTAAGAATTGTGATATTCACGACTGTGATGTTGATCTAATGATGTTACCCACCAGCGGATGTGAATAAATTGAACTGATGAGTGGTACATAGTAGTGCTAAACATCATGTTACAAACCGTCCTGACTAGTACATTTCTTATCAAGAATTCAGAATACCTAAAGGAATGGACGGTGCAGATTGAAGCATTTGGTAGTAGGCGTGTAAATATCTGGACATTTGATGGTGAAAAATGGACAGTCAGACACCTTGAATATGTATGGTACAGTCCAGATAGTTCTTGTAACCTGTTCTCTGTAAGGAAAGCAGGGGACAAACGTACGACCAGATCATACGAAATAATGGCAGTGAGAGGCTGTTTTTGAAGAATAGAGTACTGATTGCACTTGCTGTATCAGAGAATGGTAACAATCTATATCGACTAGTGATACAAGTCGTCTCAGAACAAAGGGCATTATGTACTTAGTAATGCACCAAACAGTTTGCAAAAGACAGGTCTAGACTCAAAATAAAAGGCATTTACAAACTTTTCTTAAGGCTCGTGGCATTCAAGTAGAAGTAGACAGTGAATTTTGTGAAGTCTGTGCCTTAGCGAAACGTCAAATGTTGACATTTAGAGAAAGGGTACCAAAGTCTACTATTAAACGTGGAGAACATTTTTTGCTGAAGTATGTGGCCCAATGAAAGAAAAGAATTGGATTGGCCATAGGTGCTTCCTTACTTTTAAGGATGACTTTACGAGTTTCATCTTTTACGACAAAAGTACGGATGTCTGAGAGAAACTACCTTTGTTTATGGAAATGATAAAAACACAAACCCAATTTATCATTTAGAAATTATGTACTGACGGGGGAAAGGAGTTCGACAACCGTGAAGTCCTAAGATATACAGAGCCTTGGCCTCAAGCATTTATTTAGCACATATTTTGCATATTGTCCACAACAGCATGGAGTTACAGAACGCGAAAACAGAATAATTTGTTAGAAGACACGCTGTTGGCTTGAATCAACAGCTCACCTCCCAAAATCAATGTGGGGTGAAGCAGTACTTGCAGTAACCCGAGCCCTAAATAGAATTGCTCTATCCAAACACTTATTGATACACGTTCATACATCCAAAGATTTTTGGTACAGGGTTTTCGCCGGGATTCACTCACAAAAACGCAAAAAGTTCGATCCAAAGCCTGAAAGGGGATATGTAGTCCGGTAAGATGACTGTCGTTATAGAGTATATTTTCCTGAGAAGCATTCTGTTGTAGTGTACTGTAATGTGAAGTTCAAGGACGAAGTGCTACAACAACTTGAAAGGAAGACCGGAACCGAACAAGCTGATATTCCAACTGAAGAAGAGTTTGAAGGCAGTTATGAGGAAAATTATACTGCTTCAGAACAATGTAACCAGACCCACCCAAATATCTGTGTGAGTGAAGCAAATGCTGTTGGTGAGACGAGAGTGCCGAGTAACAGAGAAGTATTAAGGAAGCCAGTTGTTTATAGAGACAGTTCAACCAAGCGTCAACACCCGAGAATGAAGTTGCTGAAGGATCCACCTACAGACTTCAATGAAGCTGTGGCGGCTAAGAATGCAGGCCAATGGGAAGATCATCCCGATCAGATTTTGTCCAGTTTTCCTGATCCTTTGAGCAAATGCTGAGATGGCCCCTTGCTTTGCTTCTGGACGTAAATGTAGCTTCACTATGCACACGTTCTGTTGAACTCTCCTTTTGCTTGTAATGGTAGGAGTAGAGGTAACGGCGAGTTGCTATTTTGTTAGCAATGCTATCTGCCGACGCAAATAAGTTTTTTATAACTCGAGAACGAAAATGTCTAGTTTTTTCAAATATTGCTAATCTCGGGCTTTTTTCATTTTAATTTTTATTTATTTATTTTAAACTTTAATTCATCTTTCAACTATTTATAGTTAAAATGATGGGAAGGCATTCTAAAACTCAAGAAAATGTGCGAAGATGACCTTCTCCCCCATACGTTAGATACAGCTTTTACTGTTTTTTTGGGCTAAATAAATCTAAATCTAAGTAAATCTAAGCTGCTATGGATGAAGAAATTGAAACTCAACACAAGAATGGCTCTTGGGACCTAATCGACCTACCAGGAGCAAACAATTGGCAACCGGTAGGTACTTACTACCAACGGTCGAACGTGAACGAGTGTAATGAAATAGTGCTTTATAAGGCTAGAGTGGTTGCAAAGGGATTCAGTCAGCGCCACTTTAGACGTTCAACCCGCATGGGACCATGAGAAGTTTTCTATAACTCGGGAACGAAAATGTCTAGTTTTTCAAATGTTGCTAATCTCGCGCGTTTTTAAATTTTATTTTTATTTATTTATCTTTATTTTTAACTCATCTTACAACACAAGTTAAAATGATGGGAAGAGATTCTGAAACTCAAGAAAACGTGCGCTGATGATATTCTCCCCCATATGTCACATAGAGTTTTTTGACTAAAAAAATAAATATAACTTGAACCAACGCAAGGCAGATCCCTGTATGTTTTTATTGAAGAATTTGTTATATTGTTTCATGTAGATTATGGTTTGGTAATAGATCAGATTGTCAATCAACAATTTCATCAAACTGCTGCAGACGAGGTTTGAAATTATAGTTAGTGACGTAGCCTGCTACCTTGGGTTCGAGATACGGAAGGTTGGTAATTCAATCTACGTCAGCGAAAGTAATTACTTCGAAAGAGTGTTATCGCGGAAAGGCATGGCTGAAGCAAACCCAATCTCGATGCAAATGGAGCAAGGATAGTTACCTGGAAAGTCACCACCAGTTAATGATGCACATTGCTAGAGGAAGTCTTATATACCTTGCACAGGTGGGCACAAGGTCAGATATAACATTTGCGGTAAATGTTGCCTCAAGGCCTCAAGACTCTTCAACTAAAGCTTATTTAAAACTGACCCACAGAATTCTGAGATACCTCAGAGGAACGATAAAGAGTGAGATTCAATTTTGTCGGCAATTGAAACCACAATTGCCGACAATTGAAACCACAAATGTCGGAAACCTACAGCGATGCTGATCATGCAGGGGACAAGTAAACCAAGCGTTCCACAAGTGGAATCCTAATGAAGATCTGTGGGTGACCAGTGATATGGATGATCAAAATTCAAAGATGTTTCGCTCTGTCGTTAATGGAAGCTGAATTTGTTGCTGCAAGCGAAGCGATCAAATCACTGCTCGAGCTGGACGGCATGCTGATGGAAATTGGAGCAGTTGCAGAGCAATCAGTCCCATTACTTTACATCGACAACCAAAGTGCGACAAAGTATTTCGTATATCAAAAACAATAGTTTTCATGATAGGTGGAAACACATTGAGACGACCAGCACATAAAGCACCTAGTTAATGAAGGAAAACAACAACATCAAGAAGGAGATATATTATTACAATGATATTTATTCCACAGATTAGGACTTACAGAACTGTACCTAACTGTAACTTTTGACCATGAGTACAATGTGAAGCCGACGCGTGCTGCTATCAGAACCTCTAGATATTGGATTCATAGAGAGCCTGGATATGCTGCTGGGGAACACACTGCCACGCGGTTTCTATGCGTGAGCACAAAGCATCGATAGTAGCAGAAGGAAGACTAGAAGGAACAAGTTGCCGTTCGATCCCAGACTTGTTCGATGGGTCACGTGCCAGACGCACGTGCAGGGAAGGGAAGCAGTGGTACCCGTCGTTCTTCGCTGAAAGCTTGCACATTCCTCGCCACATGTGGTCGGGCATTATCATGCTGAATTATTTCATGTGGAGCTGCTTGCGGAAGGAGTAGTAACTCGGTTTTTAAAACCTCTCTGATGTAGCGGTTGATGTTCAAATTGTCCTCAATACATATGAGGCGAGATCGCACATTGTAGCCCATGGCGCCCCAAACCATCACACTTAGTATTTGTCCGCAACGGCGCGAAAAAATTCAGGCTGACAGATTGCGATCACCATGGAAGCGTCTAACACTAACACGGCCATAGCTGTAGCACAAACGGAATAAGGACTCATTCGAAAACAATACAGTTTGTCACTCAGCACACTAATGAACACGTTCACGTGTCCATTGCTGTCTGAAGCGTCTGGCGAACGGAATCCGCCGTAGTGGTATGAGTGCCATCAGTCCAGCTCTCAGCAGATGGTGTCGAACCGTTGACGCAGACAGGACTACACCCATTGCAGTGCTCCAAAGTAGAGCCAACACTGGACGATGCCGTTCTGTTGGTTGCGGCCATGCGAGCAAGGTGACAGTCATCTCGCGCTACGGTCACATTGTGTGGTCCAGTGCCAGTTTGTCGCTGTGTACGACTCTTCTCTATCCACTGGTAGCATACGCATCACTGTCGTAGCAGCGCGCACTGTCGCCTGTTCGAACCGCAATATTGCGACAAACCCGCTTCCCGAAGACCGGTCATTCTGCACCGCTCGATCTCACGCAGGTGCTGATATTGCGCCCTTTGGCGTCAACGAGGCACACCGGCATTTGCTTGCACATTTCCTTGTCGCTTGACAATTCTACACCGACTGAAAGAGACGTAACTCTGACACGACCTATCACACAAAGGAAGGCGTTGCTAGATCAACGTGCACGCCATCTCTATGCAAATTTAATCACTTCTTATGGATACACTGTTCTACACATCCACCGATTTTTAAATGATTTCGACCATTCCTACTGGGTGTTGCAATTTTCAAAAATCACCAGCGTATGTTCCAGCCGACAAACACGAAACAGACATGTTCAAGAAGGTTTTACCAGCTAACAAAATTGTGAAGATGAACAGCATGATAGGAATGGTGGATAAGATTAAGTAACCGATTTCATTACGGGGAAAATCTCTATCATTATTTTTGCTATGCTAATTTTTTGTTTGTAATTTTCGAACAGCAAAGTTTGCTATAAAATGGGACCTGGAACATTTTCTATATTCAAGGAAAAAATTTCAAGAAAAATATGAAGCCGTTTATGAGAAAATATTTTTATTAACGTGAAGCAGAAATTACGCAAAACTACTGTTCTTTGCTAAAATATATACAGTTTTTTAAAGATCTAATTTTTTAGAACAATTTAATTTAAGACGAAATATCTTTAATATCTTTTATACTTTCGTAATGTTAATTATTTTTCTCGATTTTCGAAAATACAGAGATTCACCCACTTCCTCGCGTTATTTGTAACTGCTCACATTATTACCAGCACATCATATAGGCAAGGAAGAATAATTTCACATACATTGCGTATACAGAAGTAAAGGCCATTCAATATATCGCAGTATGAATGTATTCGAAACGATAATATTATTACCTTACGCATATCTCTATACGAGTATATACATTCTTCCCGACTTTAATAATGTTGAATATACTAATTTATTGAACATAGAGAACATTGTAACACTACCGCTAAGTAAATAAAACTGCCTTATCTTATTTTCCCATCTTGTCACCGTTCAACAATGAACTCAAATATCCATCACTGCAATGTTGCCTAGCCTTCATATGAAGTAAGCGGTTGCGGATTAGTGGACTTCAGATTGTGTTTTGCTTACTTTATCACTTATCTTGACAACTCGGAGCTCACAACTCAACAATTTAATTCGAAGGGCCACTATTATTTTTTCTAGAACAGAATAGACACCCTTGGGTATCTTGGGAAAACGCGCTAGTGAAGGAGCTATCGTGGAAGGAAATTCATAAGATATGAAATTCATTTAACTGATATATAATTGAACTTAAGTGATTGATTACATAAATTATATAACGGTTAACTGAGTGGTAATAATTAGGATGTCAATTATCCTCAGAACTTACTGAAAACACTAAACACTTGGATCAGTTGATTGGTAAACATAGATACTCATGTCGATAAAATGATTTAACAGAAATTGAAGTTTGCACAAATTGAAATAAAAACACCTTATTCGCATAAGCATACTGAATGTATAATTCAGTTCGCTATGTGAATAAGATTACGTAATGGTAGATGTTTACGCACGCACGTGGTTTGCAACCGCCTGCGCTGCCCCCTCCCCTCTCCGCTCGGCCGCCGGGACAGCGAAGGCGCAAATCCGTCTCTTTGACACCGCACCGCCGGCTTTGCCACCCTCTTAAGCACGACGCCGCGTCCTTGTCGGCATGTGCGGTTTATGACACCCATTTGCGCCTTCCGCGAATTGCGACCACCCCCAGCCAGCGGCTCGGCCGTAAGTGCACCGCGCGGCCCCGCTGGTGGTCTCTGAGGTTTCGGCAGCCTTTTTCCCACGGCGGCCCAGAGCACCCCCCCCCGCCACGCCTCGTGGTAGCCACCCCCGCTCCAGGGAGGGGCGGGGTTCTATATATTCGTACGCACAACCGCGCCCGGGCAGAGACACGCAGAGATTCGCAGAGACTTCATAGACATTCATTTGAGAGATAGTTAAACATGTGAGGGCGAGGCACGTGAGCACGCGTCTTGTCACGTCTGCTCCGCTCCTGACACATGTCACATCATTCAGGGCCTCAGACTGCCCGCATAGCCGATGGTCGACACCAGGGCTGCCCATCTCGGCATTCACTCAGGGCTGAGGCTGTCCATATCGCATAAAATGGACCACGACAGCGCGCATTGCCTGGACATCGAGTCTGGGGGCTTGCAGCATTCGCTCAGAGGCGCACTGTACGTGTTCGGCGACCTCCACGCAGCGAGAAATGGGACGAGCTCAGCGCCTTCAAATAGCAGGTACCTGTTTCTGCCTCTGAGGTACAGAGCCAAGCTTCTCAGGTTCATATCATGCAATAGAACATTAATCGGACTGAACTGTTTCTCTTCATCATTAAGGATCATGTATTGGATTATGGATATCTAAATCATTTTGTGTAAATTAATGTATAATTTGTTATTTGTAAATTACTGATTAAGTTTTAGATTTAGTTTTCTGTAATAATTGTTTGTACTAATTCACCGATCGGGCTCGACAAACATTTTGTATATAGTAGGTTTATAATTGTTTTGTTTTTCATGTCCTCTCTTAGATTGTAAGTTTACATTTTATTAATCCAAAAGGCACTATATAATTAAATTAACATTTAAGCTATCCGCTTTGCCATTTCATTTCGGCCGATTCCTCATTTCCTCGTACGAGGTGGTCCTCCAGCCCTTTTATTTTAGTAGCCCTCTGGCTACACCGTTTGAGCTACCGGAGGCCGATATGTGTGTGTGCTGTGCCCGTCTTAGCCAACAGTACGGTCCACGCTGTTGGCTCATCATCGTGCGTGGCGCCGTGTGAGAGATGGGTGCCAGGTGAGTACCGCGTCAGCACGAGCTCGCACGACACGGACGAGCGGTGCGCATACAATATTAATTAACGAAACGAGTGGATAAAGAGTGATATAATTACATTAATGGTATGTTCAAGAAAATGAGTGACGATAGGAGAGAGTTTTGCTATATACTACGAGTGCAATAATATCCATTTATCTACGTACTCTTTATCCACGTGTTCATCCAATATTTTTGTTTCCATTTAAGAATAATATAAATTCTGAGAAATTCAACCACATCTTTACTATTAGAGGCACTGATTTGATGACGTCATATTGCTTCAGAAAAAATATCTATTGTAGTGAACCTTTCATAGTGCTTGTTTGCATGAAATATTTGCGTATGGAAGATACTGAACATATTGTGGATAAATACAGGGTGCGGCAGCATAACTTCCTTTTTTCAAAACTCAATAAAAACTATTGTATGCATCGGAAAATATTTATTTATTTTTATAATGTAGGTACATGTCTAAAGTTTTTATTTACATTGTTTTGAAGATCAAATCTGTTAGGTGACGTCCCTCATTCTCCATACATTGCGTAAACCGATATCTGGCGTTTGTCATGACTCTTGTTAGCATAGCTGGTGTTATGTTGGCAATTTCTTCTTCGATGTTGGTCTTCAAATCTTGTAGGGTTCTTGGACGGTTCACATAAACAAGGGATTTCAAAAAACCCCATAGATAAAAATCACAAGGGGACAGATCGGGAGAGCGTGCCGGCCATTCCAAATCGCCTCTAATTGAGATAAGACGCTCTGGAAAGTGTTCCCTCAAAACAGCCATCGATGCTCTTGAAGTGTGTGCTGTTGCACCGTCTTGTTGGAACCAAGTGTCCCCCAAATCCAACTCTTCTAGCCGTGGGAAAAAAATTCTGTAGCATGTTTACATACCGGTCCGAATTCACTGTCACTGTAACCTCATTTTCCTCAAAAAACCAGGGACCAATAATTCCAGCTGAGGAAATTGCACCACACTGTGACTTTGGGTGAATGCAAAGGCCTTTGATGCAATTCTCGAGGGTTGGTGTCAGCCCAGTAGCGCATGTTTTGTTTGTTAACCGACCCACACAAATGAAAATGGGCTTCATCGCTAAAAAAAACAATAGCACCCTCGGGAACGACATCAAGAAGAAGCTCACACGCGTTCATCCGAGAATTGAAGTCACGTTCTGTAAGTTCCTGCACTATCGCCATCTTATAGGGATGAAAATGAAGATCATCACGAAGAATTCTTCTCACAGAACGATCGGATAGTTCAAGGGCAGATGCGTGTTTGCGCGCAGAACGCCGTGGTGATCGCAACATTGACGCTCTCACTGCTTCAATGTTCTCAGGTGATCTAACGGGCCGAGGGACTCCAGTTCTTCGTTTTGTCGCACTTGCAGTTTGTCTGAATGTAGTGACCCATGTAACAATTGATTTGCGGTCTGGGACGGGAGCCAACGGGGCTAAATTAAAGCGATTCCGAAATGCACGCTGTGTTGCAATAACCGAACATCCGCTTGAAAAGTAGGCCTCAACGGCAAAGGCACGCTCTTCACTATTCCAACGCATGATGGCGACTGAACCGTGTCGGGACAAAACTTTACAGTACCCCCTCTTGAACGAGACCACTAGCGCTCCGCTATGACATCAACTAACTGAATGGCGCGCATTTTAAAAAAGGAAGTTATGCTGCCGCACCCTGTACAAGAAGAAGCTGACAAATTCATGAAAACATTACTTCCCACGAAATGGAAAGACAGGTATGAGAGAGAATACAAAATGTATAAATATTGGGAAGTAGAAAAAACTAGTCACTTCGGTCACAGTTTTGTTGCAATGTATTTTTTAGAAAGGGTAAACACTGCTGACGTGTTCATTTTTTACATTTGTAATCCTAAGACCAAATGTTTTTCATATAATACATTTAATTTATTCACGTTAAATATTTTATATTGTTTCATCAGATAGCTAGCTAACATTTATTTCGCCAATTTAGTTTTATTCATTCATTGTGTGTATGTAGATGTTGTAGGTAAGTAATCTGTGATGTACATTTTTGTTCATTTTTCATAGCTGACTGTAAATGCCTTGATTACGTCGACGTTATAGTACCTTAATTAAACGATTTTCTGAATTCTTATTGGTAGACGTGAAGTTTCAATTGCACGATGGAATATTAATTGCCATAAACATAGAGATAATCAACGATTTTTCATTGAATTAATGAGCATATTTAGTTTACTAAACGAAAAACATATTACAATAATTGTAAACTTATTATAATTTTTGTTTTTCTTTTGATAGAACCACTAGGTGTTGAAAGCGTTTGTAGTATTAGCAACAAATTTATTCGTTTATTTGAATGTACACAATGTGAAAGGGCAATCGTTCATTTGCTATTTCATATTACTTGAACTTTTTGAAAAACAAAGTTGGAACAGTTTTTGATTGCGAGTTGGCAGCAAAAATGAAACATCAATGGGCTTTCTGCATTACTGTTTTCTAGGGCATCTACAAGTGTTTAATTTCTGTTTGAAACATTAAATATAGACTAATTATGGATTTCTTTGGTTGTAAGTCTTCATTTAAAAGAAAATGAAACGTTGAAGAATAAACTTAGAATACAGTTGGAGACACCTCTAAAAATAATGTTACATTCGTTAGAGAAGAAAGTGTTCCAGAAGACTTCTCATAAAACCACAAAAAGAAAAAGTTATATTAATGACAAGAATGGCGTTTTAGTAAAAAATAATAAGAAAATTGTGGTTCTCATTGTTTTTAGGGTCCATAGCCGCATGCGCCCAATGAGATGAATTGATATGGACAGAAATTGCTGTGTACTAGTATTACGTAATCGTTACTAAGGGCGAGAAAGTATGTGCGATTTTAGCACCCCTAGTTTTTATAAAGATGTTTGGTGATTGCTGATTCGATGGATTACCAAACGCCCTCCTGCCTTTGGCCCTCTGTCTACATGGGACTGTTTTTTGAGAGAGAAAAGAACACGACATCAAATTTGGCTCCAAAAAATCCAAACATCCCATATTTTCCATATGGACGGACACAAAAATTTCAGCCAAATTAATCTGTACGTTTTCTGATTTCCTGAATGACTAAATGTCAAATCTGATTAGGGCGGGGTTTATTAGAGGATTTACATGTTTTCGCATTCTTTTGTATGAAACCAGAATGATAAATAATAGATGATTGAATGATATATATATATATATATATATATATATATATATATATATGAGAGAGAGAGAGAGAGAGAGAGAGAGAGAGAGAGAGAGAGAGAGAGAGAGAGAGAGAGAGAATATGAAACCAGGGTGGAATAGCTTTTAAGAAAATAATAATAACTTTAAATAACATATAATTTAATTTACCAAATTTTACAACTCCCAGCTCTCTAGGAGATATTGGTATGGAAGGATAAAGTCTCCGGTTTCTTTGATTACTGTCTCTAAATATTTCATTCTACGCAAATCTTTTGTAGTATTTTCGCGATCAGAGTCCCCAGATATTGTTTTCAGATCCTCATGTGATTTTCCTGTAAATATTGCAAACATTTGTCAGTGCATTATGGTGTTAACAATTCAACAAAAGTGTAAAATAATCATAAAACCAATTGAAATATTTTGGAAATATGCGTTTATTGAAGAAAGAGAGGCTTTTCATAAATAAATGTGTTGTGGCTGTTCTGCTAACCAGCTGTTTTGTTCGTTTAGTTCTGTTGTGTTGGTCACACTTGTTTCCTGTCACAGGGTTTTGAGCATTTTTAGCACTGAGGTCATGACCTCATTCACATTATGTTTACCGTAGTCATATAGTATTTAAGTCTATTGTGACCACTCGTTTTCCCTAATGACGAGGAAAACGAGGTATTTTCTCACCAGGCACGTGACAGAGTTACGCCTAACTTTAAAAAACGCGCACCTCATGACAAAAGAAGTGTCAGAACTTTATAAAGGGGTTCGCTAGAGTCAAAAACAGGCGAAACAACCTTTTGCCCTAGCGAACACTCTTTTTGGTGAGAAGCGGTAAGAAGAGAGCGACCGGAAAAGTTGTGTCGAGGAGTGGTGTAATGTTAATGAACAGTACCACCTGTACTGACGACTTCTGGAAGCGATAGTAAGTCTTCACAGAAACTAAGAAGCGGAAATTTGAGTTATTTTATTCTGAATTTGAAAACATCTTGATCATTCATTTAAAGAAATTAACATAACGTGAATTTTACTGAAAAAATTGAAAGTAGGAGTTCATGCCTGGAAACGTAGAACTGAAACTTATACATGGTGGTTCTCATTTTTTCAGTTTTTAATACTTGATTTTCTTCGTTTCATTGATTTCTCTTATTTTTATCTTTATATATATATATATATATATATATATATATATATATATATATATATATATATATATATACATGTGTGTGTATTGAGATCGAACTTACCTTTTTCTTTGATAATTTGTCATATATTATTTGCTTTCTGCTTTTGGAAATGTAAATTAATGTCTGTTGGGGACTAGGGATTCTTTTGAAGGGGGATCACGATGATAATGTTATTGGTACATATGACAATCCTTAGTGTTGTTAGTAATACAAAAAGACAATTTATTATACATGGTAAAACATGATAAACATTTGAACATGGAATGAACATATTATATGACCCAAAGCTTGATTAATTGCAATTTTTTGTCATACCTGTAATAATAACAAAATCTCATCATATCTCTATTAATCACCTTGTCCGTTTTATAACAATCATCATTGTTTTTATACATCTACTGATATCTCTCTGCACTGTACACCATGGCCATATTTCACTCTTGCATGAATTTGTAATTAATAAAAAATTACTCTTTTAGAAACAAAAATATAGCTACATGACGCGGCAAATATTCTTATCTTCCCCCCTCATCACATGTAATATTCCCCTCGCTCCGAACTCTGATCATTCTTGTAATCACTCCATGAATTGAGATAGAAACAAAACCTGACTCAGAATATCCTTACAGTGCCAGCTTCCTCCCAGTCGCAGCATCCGTCCGCGCTGCGATGCGTCGAACGTGGTCGGCCGTTGCGTCCACAGACGCCGGGCCTTGGCCTTGAAGCGCCGGTACCGTTCCTAACAGCCCGTCGCGCCGTTGCTGCCACCAAATGCAGGCCGCCTCGTACTTTCACAGTTTCTCACGATACCATATATCCTTGTTTACTGGTTGTAAATATTTTCCAAATAGAAACACATAAGGTAAGTAAATAATATTTCTATTTGTAGACCAGAGTATTCTGAATCCAATGTCATTTATTCCAAAATGCTAGAACAACCCAGCACTGAGTAATTTAGAGAAGAGTAAAGGTCTACAAACGCGAAAATTGACGCACGGCGGAAAATAAAAATGGCCGCCATTAGTAAACCAAATTCTATAAAAATAAATTAAATACGTTTTGGAACAGCCAAAATATAAGGAAATTCATGTACAAAGTATGGATTTTTTTCGAGATGGTCGAACGACCAGTGTTGGACCACTTAAAATGGATTGACTCGTACTTCTAATGCCAGGCGGGGCGAGGGATACAGCTAGGAGTTGGCCCCTGAGGGGAAAACAGTTTAGTTAGTTAGTGGTTATTTACTACTAGAATGCCGTTGTATATCTCAAAGCATCTCTAGAACTAGATAAACAGGGATTTGTTCATTTTGAAAAATATCCTGCGCACGGTTTAGGCGCTAGTAGTGTTCGCAGACCGACAGACAGATGGTCAGACAGACGCACCGACAAGCGGACGCTTAGCCGTCAATTCATTTTTCGGTATCAAGGACCCACAAAACAGGGATTCTGTTTACACCATGTGTTAGAGGATTTATTTTCCTAGTTTAGCAACTGAATTTATCCACTTGTTCGTTATCAGGGGCCGGCAATGAATTTGTTTCTGCCAAATATCCACCGTTATGTCGTGCAGCAGTACATAACTTTCTCTATACTACGTATACTACTCCGTATTTACGTATGTATACGGGAAAGTAAAAATTGCTAGCCTTCAGGAAATATTATATGGGGATGCAACAATAATAATTGTCAAATTTGTGTTCATATTTGCTTGAAAATATTTAATTTTTGCAACAAATGTTTTATGATTGTATTGAGTTTTGCAAAAAATGATGACTCAAATGTGTTAATTTGGAGAGAAATTGTGGTTTAAAGAGTAATAAATATTACTAAACATGAGAAAGTATACAAAAGAAGCATGCAAATAAACTTCTGCAGAATGCCACGACAGCTAACGTGTATCTGAGAGGGGAAAACGGTTTGAATGTCGAGATCAGTCGTTAGAATCAACGAAGGAGAAAAAGGTTGTGAAATGTCTTCCTTAGTACCTCTCTGTGGCATCTGCTCCCATCGAACTCGTCTCCATGTGCTTGGTACAACCTACTCATTACACAAGAATTGTAAAAGAAATGTATACAATGTGAGCAGGCAGAACTGGGTATCAAGGCCAAGGACTTTTTTGAAATTCCCACACTGCGGCATGATTAAATCTAGTAGTACCACATTAGCACATTCTTTCTTGCACACGATTTAACGAAAATACGACCCGACCCATTCCTTTAAGCTTCCGTTCTTTTATCTGTGGGAATAATGTAAAAAAACTTAGGTCCGGTATTTAAGAAAAAGTATTGTTAAGAAAGTCATTGCCTATATTTCGCGCAAAATTATGTGAAAATTACTCATGTATTTTAAATATTGAACGGGTCCTTCTTTCGACATCTGACCTCAAACAGATTTCTTTAAGGGGAAAAAATCTGTATCTTCAATATTGTAGTTGTAGGAAGACGCCCCCAAAAAATTGCATTTTTCAATTTTCGAAAATTCAGGCATTTCAACGATGCGTCCTTTACGCTACCCGAGGTCAAAGTATAATAAAAAATTGATGTCATTTGTGACAAAATTGTGATGTTGAGGCGAAATGAAACCTCGTTAGCAGAAGACTGAAGCCGTGGTGGCGCGCGGATAGGTCTAGGCAGGTCCAAACGCCAGGGGCAGTTTAGTTTTTTGTGGGCTAGTTCACGAGATTCTCTTAATCGATTAATCAGTTTAAAATGCTCATACAGCAATGTTATGGGAGTTCTGAGATTTCTCCCATAAATATGTCAACAGGAGTGAACCCGAGGCTTTCGTGCACCGTGATTCTCAGAGCAAACAGAATCGCTGGCACCTGGTCCTCCTACCCAGTTACTGCTTCTAAGCACAGTACTTTGATTAACCGTTCTAAGAACACGTTCAATCGGATTCGACTGCGGGTGATAGGGAGAGCTTCGCACGAGTTTCATACCAAAATTTCTCGCAAATTCCCTGTTAACGCACGCGTGAAACATATATTCTGGTCAGCCCTTAGGAAATCAGATACTGCTAAATAATTTTAGTTTTGCACTGATTATCGTCGTAGATTGGAAATCTCTGATAGGTATTGCCTCAGATTACCCAGATGCTAAACAAATGGTTTTCAAAATGAATTTGATGCCTTCATTGCTCTCCGAAAGAGGTCCACAAGTATCAATATTAATTTTGGGAAATACCTCCATTATCGAAGGTATCAAAACTAACGGTGTTGTTTTCGGTCACTTGACGTGTCTACCTTCTGACATACATTGCAAGATTTTACGTACGTCTCCATATTCTGGAAACAACGAAGCAGATAAAAATCCGCGACATACTGGATTTACTTTTAGTGCAACCTAGATGTGCATTTGAGGTTTCATCGCACACCATAAGAATGGTGGCACGATGCCTAGTAGGAACTCGGCACCGTGCCGCCATTTGTTGAAACAAACATTTCGTAACACTCGTCTCTCTTACTTTACCGCGTTCGATATAAAATTTCATTTCTTACGAAGTACACTTCCTTTCCCGTCTCCAGTACTTGTGTTTGTTCTCGTCGAAAATAGCCTTGACCTCACTGTCATGTTGCTCTGCGACAAACTCGTCCTGGTTAACATTAAGTTTAACTACATTAAAAACCGTGTTGCGTAAAAAGATACATGTTTCATGCGGTGCACAAGCTTTGCACACAGGAGCAGAGAAAATCAAAGAATTCAGTACAAAGGTCAACGAAACTATCAACCAGATCAAGAAGATATCTCGCAAGAATCCACAAAGAATTTCTATATAAAAGGAAGACCTTTTTTCCCCAGAGCCTGTCCTCCGTGGGGGATTTGGGTAGATGCAGCAAGATTCTATGCAAAACACCTGGGTAAGGTTAAAGAGGTGGTTAATGATGTTGGATGAGAAAAAGGCTACTTCCGTAAAGAAAGCCAAGGAAGTGCTAAGCATTAGAAGACTCAAAGAGGAACTCATGTTTATTGAAACACATTTTGATGTTCTTCCAAACTGAGAGAGAGAAATAGAGATGATTAAGACCTAAAGGGAAATCTTAGTAGATGCGCTTGCAATTATTCAAGAGGTAAGGGCAGCTCCAGTTACGAGTGGTGAAGAAATTAGGAAGAAAACAAATGAAGTTTTCGGAAGAAAAATCAAGTACTTCATACTTTACAGGCATCAGGTAAACTGTTGGAAGGAAATACTGTTCTTCTTCTAGATAATGCATTGAACACAAATATGTCAAAATATTCGCACACATATCATGTAATGAAGAAATATCATTTTCTGCATTGTATAATAGAAGACACACGCTAACAACACATAATCTGAATAAAATTCTTGTGAAATTCTGAGCTTGTAATGCAAAATAAAATGTGCATAAGTATGTACTAATATGTTTTTAATTTCCCGTTTCCTTATTTTTCGCAGGGACAAAAAGATGTGATGTCGTTGTAAAATATTGCGTATCGTAACATTTTATGTACATATTCCAACATTTTTGTGGCATATTTGCGTGAATAGTTCAGGGCTAAAAGTTTGCATAAACTTCCCAGCTCTAATTATAATTATATCATGTTCTGCACATGGCTCACTACCTCGTCCTCCGAAAGATTGCCCTCAAAAACCCCAAACTACGAGTACTCGTCCTCTCCACCTTGGATTTCCTCCTCGTCTAAGCTGCGCGAAGTGCCGGTTTAAACGGCTTAAGGGTTTTGTTGTACCGTTTTTCATATTTCCGCCAGTTTCTTGTTGCACGAGCGAAATTGATAGATTGTGAAGGCAAAGGAAGGCAGGGAAAGTGCAGATTTGGGTGTTAGTGAAGCGTCTTTCGCAACTCCCTGCAAAGCCATGAAAGAAAACTGTTTAATAGGAGGTGCTTGTGATAAATGTCAGCTCTGTTGTACTAGTTCTTTACAACAGTGAAAGAAGCCACAAGCCCTACGCGCCTATGCATATAGGATGACATAATTAGGGTAATTAAGGGAAAGAAGTATACTTTTTAACATCTTTATTACTATTAACTGAACATACTATAATACAATATCAATTATTAAATGTTAACATTTATCTTAATTAGCCCGCGATTAGTAAAGTACTCATCTTCTTTTGTTCAATTTTTTACGCTAAACCTTTTTTTTCTTTTTGTAGAAAGAAAGAACTACTTAGTATCAACAAAATGATCGACCAAATACTAAAAACTCATCAATCCAAAATTGCCAATAAATTACTTTCACATCAATGAAAATGTTTTTATGAAAGTATTCTTCTTAAAATAGTGAATATATAAGGTAGGTGTTTACATTGATAATAATACATTTTATATAATCGATCATCTTCGATCTTCTAACTTTATGTGAAAACCTGTACAGCTTTTTAATGCAATATCAATAGTAAAAACAGGTTTTGTTGTTCCAGGTAATAATTTGTAAGTTCTCAAGATCTTGCTTATTATAGCCTTCATTGCTATCATAGCAAATTTTTGTCCTGAAACAAGCAGAAAAGAAAGCACAATATATATCATACTAAGATGTTACATATCTCATCACGTATTCAAGTTCAAATAAAAAAAATGAAATATTTGTGTATTTTGTTTACAGAATAAAATTTTGTGTCTTCCAAAAAAGAATTATACAGCTTCATTGAATGGCGAACGTATGTAACAGATAATACCAGTATGAAACTGACTCACCTATACAGTTTCTAGGGCCTGCACTAAAGGGTACAAACGCAAAAGGATGCCTTCCTTTTGCTCTTTCAGGAGAAAATCTATCAGGATCAAATTTTTCTGGTTCAGGAAAATAATCCGGATGGCGATGAATCAAATATACAGAAAGTAATATAGTTGTACCTGGCAATAGCTGACATCCATCTACAACAAACATGAACAAAATTGTAATGGATTAACAAAAAAATAACAATGTAAATTTCAGTATTTTAATTTCATTTAAATTAATATAATTTTTACTTTTCTGAGACTAATTTACTTTCCTTTAATACGTAATCTAAATATTAAGAATGAAGCTTTAGAACAGGAATTCCTTTTAAAATCTTATTTTAATAGATGTCACTAATTTAACATTCTTTTGGAAAGAGGTCACGTAATACGAAATTGAATTGGGTATTTTTGAAGGCTGAATAACTTGAAGTAAAAAATCTGAGATTTGAGAATCAGATAATATTGTATTAGTTTATAATCTCCCCTCTTTATTAAAATTTAATCATTTATGTCAAAAAACAGTTAAAAAATGTGTGTGTCGTGCTATGGGGTGAAGCTAAATTGAAATTACATTAATGTCCAGAAGCAAAACAAGGGCCTATATCAGTATTTGCCAAAGCATCAGGGAAACTGGACGAAAATCTGATCGAGATGGGGAGACATTGACTCAGAAACTAAAGTTCAATACTTGTTGCAGGTTCATTAGAATTATACAATTCAAAGTGTAACTAATGCATTAAATGTCATTGTTAAAATTAATATTACTTTCCTTTTGAAGTCTCGCTAGAGTCACCAATTATATAGAAACAGTTGTGCAGCAAAAAATATTTTACTTGGGACTGACACTTTGTATCGAATTTAATCGTTAAAAGTCATCTGGCAAGGCGTTGTAAAATTATATACGTGTATTATAAGTGAATTTTTTGTAGTGAGTTGTTGATACTTTCACCTGATGAATATGATTACTACTTCGAGTGTTGTAGTTATAGACATCAGAGTTTGCTGAAAATATATTCCCTTAAGTAAGTAATTGTTTACAAAAACCACTGATTCATGTATGAAGAGACAAGGTAATGATAAAATACCTACAGAGATAAAGAGAGGCTTACGAGAATCACGTGGGTGGGATTCGCTTATTATTCGTACAATTCTTTTTTGTAATATAAACGTCAGGGAGCAATAAGAGTATTTCCCCAGAATATTATGCAATATCTCAGGCAATATCTCTGCAACATTTGCGAAATATACACAATGAGCAGTGTGTAGGCTGACTGAATTTGAAAGAATTCTGAAAGCGTAGCATAAAGACCTTAATTTAGTGTTCAATTCATTTAAATGGACGTTGCATTTAAGGTTTGACTGAATTGATTTTTTTTTGGCGTGGTAATATTTACAGTTTCTTTATTGCAAAGAATATTCGTATCATCCGCAAAGAGAACTGTTCTTCCGTTTCTAGTCGTCGAGGACATTTCGTTTACGTATAATGGGAAGAGAATAGGGCCTAAAATCGATCCCTGCGGGATTCCACATGCAATTGATACATAATCAAAGAGGTGTGTATATAATGATCCATTATTCCAGTAAGATATTTCTACTTTCCGAGATCGTTGTTTAAGGTACGAACATAACCAATCTAGAGCAACACAACGCATTCCACAGAAAGGTAATATTGAGAGTAAAATGTTATGATCAATGATGTCGAAAGCTTTTGAAAGATCAAAAATATTCCAATAGGTGCTTCGTTTTCATACATGGACGAGGCGACGTCTTAAAGAAAAGAAAATATGGCTGTTTCCGTAGACTTTAATTTTTGAATCCATGTTGGCAATCTGAAAACGCGTCGTGTTTACTAAGAATTGTTTTCATTCGTACGTAAAAAATGCTCCCAATATTTTTCAAAAAAACGGACAGAAGAGCAATTGGCCTATAATTTTTAATTTCATTTTTTGAAAAGCCGCCTTATCTTAGCTATTTTAAAAATATGTGGAAAAATTCCTGTGCATAAGAATATATTGAATATGTGAGTTAACGGGTGTATAATGGTGGGCGCACACGTCTTTAACAAACAATCCGGAAACTCATCTAATCCGGCCGAATATTTATTTTTTAGTTTACCGATTATTTTGAGAATTTCATTGGAAGAAGTTTCGTAAACGAACATCGTGTCTTAAATTTTTGGGGAAACGTCTAATGTTGAATTTTGTGTTTGAAGACTCTTACTGAGATCGGCAGCAATTCTCGAAAAGTGTTGGTTAAAGAGATTGGCTTCTGTTGCCGAATCGTTCACATTTCTACCGTTATCTTTGAAAACAATATTCTCTACAAGATTTATAATTGATTTGGTCAATTTTTTTACTATATTCCACTTGCATTCTACATTTTGTTTTATTATTTGGGTTCAAAACACCCTGATCATGTTTCATGATTATATCCTGCCTTATGACTGTTCTTAACAATGATTTGTATTTTTTAAAGAAGAGGGGGAATTCTTGAGGTTCCTTCTGAAGCTTAGAAATGAAAGAAAGAATTCGTTTGTTTTTACATGATGTCTTAATCCCTTGTGTTAAGCAAGAATTGCTTTTTCGTGGAATATTTAATTTTCATTTTTGAAGAGGAAAGCAAATGTTAAAATGAAATGAAAGTGTTGAGAAAAAAAGAATTATATTTATCGTTTGTATCAACAGTATTGAAAACCGCGTCCCATGACTCTTGCATCAAGTAATTGATTAATAATTTTATTTTACTTTTAGTAAACAATCCACTCATTCGTGTATTATGTAATGTGATAGTGTGTGCATTTCTTATAATGGTAAGAATTTGTGCATTGTGATCACTGTACCTTAAATTTTTTGTTTCAATTTCATATCGAGTAGTGATTTTGTTAATTACTGTTTGATCGATTGCCTTCTTTAAATTTAGTGTGAACAGTGAATGTAAATATATTGTAGTATACAAACTGAAGGAATTAATTAAGTTGAGAAACTGCTTTTTCTCGCAAGATTCGACCAGATATAAATGTTAAAATCTCGGCATACGACAATGGATTCAAAAGAGTGATTACTGACTGTTTAGTGTAATCTCCAATTTTTTAAAGAATATAATATAAACTACTGCTCTCTTTGTTGGAGGCCTGTAGAAGGAAAGAACATTTTATTAGTGTAGGAAGATGTACGACCGGTATTTCAAAAACATTTTCAACGGAAAACATATTTAATACCGTCATGGAGATAGAATCGATATTATTTTTAACGTAAATGCAAGAACCCCCATATGCAGGATCTTTATGGATTCCTTTTCTCCACAATAATGGCCTGCGAGGTAAAAGTTTGGAATTTGGAGAATGCTAAGTTCATTATGAAATAACCAATGTTCTGTGAAGCAAATAACGTCCATATGATTTAAATCGCTCTGTAGAGCTGCTTCGATAAACTCTGTTTTATTTGAAAGGGTTTGAAATTATGGTGCAGTATGTTTACCTTTTGCAAGTACCTACACGAATGTCTACTGCATCTGACTGTAGTTGCTATATATTTACCCCATTTTTACCTCGAGTGCGTGGTCGAAGGTTGTAGTGTGTCCCTGTAGTGACAGGTTGTGAGGAAACTGTCAGGTGTAGGAGAATTGGTAATGGGGTTGGAAGAAACGGGAAAAGGGTCAGAGGAGGTGGTAAGAGGGTTCAAAATAAGGGTGGGAGGTGGAGAATGAAGGTGATGGATTTGTGGCAGGAGACCGCGTAGGACTGGAGTTGATGTTGTGCAAGCATGTTGCCGACTGAGGTTTCGAGCAAAGTTCAAGTGGAGGCCATGCCGGGTGAAGTGTTTTGCTGAGAGGAAATTAATTTCAAAAAGTGTAACATTTGTTTCTCTCAGATGCAGTTTTAATTGTTGGTTTGCGTGCTTAATATCGCTGCAGAGTGTTGGTCAATTGTACCAGAAGGGCAGAGTTGAGTCTACAATGTTAGTATTCTGGGCGGCACATTTTGGGTTTACATGTTGTTCAGGTGTAAAGTCACCGCCCAAATTTGTCATTCTGCCCTCCTATGATAAAAATGTAGGCTTTAGTGATGACAAGTGTGAAAAGACGAATCCAATGATCAAAACATGGTAAATGTGTTTGTTTTTTGAGGAATTTTGAATTTCTCTGACTAATATTTAACGGATATTTTTAATGTAACAGTCCGCCAAAAGTCACCCTGCGGTCCACCAGCAAACGCGCGTTCGCGGGAGAGAAGGGATTGTACTATTTGAAGATACGTAACGTATTCCAAACATTTACAAAACTTATTAATTGGATTGTTGGTGATGTAGATACCTTTTTTTTAATGATAAATTACTAAAGATATTGTCTGGTATCAATACTTTTTAATCAACTTATGATCATTTCGATCGCGTTGCGATCATCATCAGAGCTAAAATGTAATACAAATATTATTAAATACAAATATTATTAACAGGTTGTAGGTAACAGGTTATTGTATGCAAGATGCGTAAGCAAACTGGGTCGTACATACCTTGCAGCTTCTGGGCCGAAAACAAAGTTCTGCGAATTTTTGAGCGTGTGTCTTGTTTAAGAACACAGCCGGTCGGCAGCTGGGAGGGGGCGGGAAGAGGGGTGGGGTGCGGGTGTAGGGTCGTAAACCGCGGGAGTGCTGGTGGAGGCTTGAGAGACGGTCGGGCGAGCGAAGGTCAGTGGAGTAGGGAGGGCTGGGGGTGGGCTAGGGGTGTACACTTTGTGCTAATTTTAGCAGAGGTGACGAGAGTTCAGGTATTTGCTGGTTGAGACATGTCATGTTCTGTTTTTTGAGGACGTTGTGTATGTGTATGGTTTCTAATTTTATTCTGTTCCAGTACCTGTTTTCAATTTCTAGAATTCGGAAATTTATGTGTTTATCAAATGTGTGTTTGTTTAAATTTAGGTGATCCGCAAAGTGTGAGACTGTGGTAGTGTTATTTTTCCATGCTTGTTCGTGTTCTTTGATTCTCTGTGTGAATTTACGGCCTGTTTGTCCTATGTATATGGCATTGCAATTGTTGCACGTGAGAGCATAGACTCCCCATTAGACCTGTAGTATCATACACTAACACACTAACACACAGAATTGCTTACAAACTGAACAAAGACTTCAAACAATACGTCAGTTACACACCTCAACACACAATTCTCAACAGCCCTGACATCATTAACAAGATAAAAGACTTTCCAGTGCCCTCTAACGCCAAACTTGTTCCTTTCGATGTGATAAATCTTTTTCCCCGTGTGCCTACATCTGACTGCAAGAATATTCTTAAAGACAAAATTGACAGATCCCAGTGTGCCGTTCCCATCAAAACTGAACTGTACAATCTAATTTCCTGTTGCATAGATGCCAACTACTTCAAATATAATGACAAATTCTACACCCAAGATTCTGGACTACCCATGGGTTCACCCCTCTCACCTTTATTAGCTGATATATTTATGGACAACTGGGAAAACACATTGTTTACTTCTGGTCATCCACTTCTAAAAAATCTCCTGTACTGGCACAGATACGTAGACGACGTGTTAGCACTATGGACAGGCACCACCAGACAACTTTATATTTTTACACAGTACATCAACTCCCTACACCCCAACATAAAATTCACCACGGAGATAGAAAATGAACAAAAATCTTTAAACTTCCTTGATCTCACCATCACACTAGCACAGGACCATCATGAATTTAACATATTCAGAAAACCCACACACACGGACACAATCATACACAACACTTCACAACACCCCCCCACACACAAACACGCAGCCTTCCATGCGATGGTGCATCGATTAATTTCCATACCTATGTCCCCAGAAAACACAAAAAAGGAAATAAACACCATAAAACATATAGCCAGAATGAATGGATACGACTGCAACATGATTGACAAATTAATAGCCAAAAAAACATATACACTCAATATCCGCAAACACTACCCTCACACCAATTGACAGAAGCACTACAGCCACGTACCACACAATCCCTTATGTAGGACCCCTTTCTCTTAAAATAGCCTCCACACTCAATAAATTCGGTCTAAAAACTTCTTTCAACAATACTCATACATTATATAAAACACTATCGAACACTAAAGACCCAATCCCACCTACATCCTTATGCGGAGTCTATGCTCTCACGTGCAACAATTGCAATGCCATATACATAGGACAAACAGGCCGTAAATTCACACAGAGAATCAAAGAACACGAACAAGCATGGAAAAATAACACTACCACAGTCTCACACTTTGCGGATCACCTAAATTTAAACAAACACACATTTGATAAACACATAAATTTCCGAATTCTAGAAATTGAAAACAGGTACTGGAACAGAATAAAATTAGAAACCATACACATACACAACGTCCTCAAAAAACAGAACATGACATGTCTCAACCAGCAAATACCTGAACTCTCGTCACCTCTGCTAAAATTAGCACAAAGTGTACACCCCTAGCCCACCCCCAGCCCTCCCTACTCCACTGACCTTCGCTCGCCCGACCGTCTCTCAAGCCTCCACCAGCACCCCCGCGGTTTACGACCCTACACCCGCACCCCACCCCTCTTCCCGCCCCCTCCCAGCTGCCGACCGGCTGTGTTCTTAAACAAGACACACGCTCAAAAATTTGCAGAACTTTGTTTTCGGCCCAGAAGCTGCAAGGTATGTACGACCCAGTTTGCTTACGCATCTTGCATACAATAACCTGTTACCTACAACCTGTTAATAATATTTGTATTTAATAATATTTGTATTACATTTTAGCTCTGATGATGATCGCAACGCGATCGAAATGATCATAAGTTGATTAAAAAGTATTGATACCAGACAATATCTTTATTAATTTATCATTTACAAAACTGTTTCAGTGCGGTTAGTACCAATAGCCCATTAATATCCTGAAGTATGACACCCCTAAAATGAAGTTGAAATAACAATCTTATTTCAATTCATAATACCTATGACTAATCCGTATATTCAATCCTTAATACAAAAAATATGAAAATGTGACAGGATCAAAAGCTGAGTTCATAAAAAAATTGCAACAGTTTTGTGAATATTTGGAATATGTTTCGTATCTTCAAATACTAAGATCCCTTCCCTTCCCCGAGCGCACCCTAGCGAGGGGAGTAATGCGCTGCGTAATCTTGTGAGGCGGACTGGTACATTCAAAATATCCGTTAACGTTTGTCGCAAAAAATAAAAATTACTCAAAAATGCTTATCTAGCATATAATAAAATTTATATCATTGTATTCGTCTTTTTACGCTCGTTTTGAAAAACCGAAGAAATATACATAGTTTCATTCGAAAAAAAGTTACCTCAAATATCACATAAAATACAAGTGATCAATTAGAAACGAATACGTGTATTAATTCTCTCATCACTTCCGTGAAAACTGCATAGCAATAACTTTAACCATTCAAAAATTACAGGAGGTGCTAAAGTTACGTGACTCATTTTATATATTACAAAATATGAATCCAGAGTGAAATAGCTTTTAAAGAAATATAATTTAATTTACCAAATTTAACTTCTTCTTCCAACTCTCGTAGACATATTGGCACGGGAGGATAAAGTCTCATGGTTTCTTTGAGTACGGTTTCTAAATATTTCATGTTATGCACGTCTTCTGTTGTAGCTTCACGATCGGAATCTCCAAATATTGAGTTCAGCTCCTCATATGCTCTCTCCTGTAAATATTGTAAACGTCATTACATTAGTGTTAACAACTCAACAAAAGAATAACAAGGCAATATTAATATATTTTTTCTAAGGAGATTCAATACAGCTCCTGCTGTTTTGTTTTGATGCTATCACACTAGACAAATGTCGCACGGTGACTTCTGTCAGCATCTTAGTGCTGAAACACCAGTACCTTTGGGCAATCTTAAATTGTACTCTAGGAATTTCGCGATTTTTTCTAAAATGTTGTCTAAATACTGAAATGTTGTCAACAACGATATCTACATGATATTTTGTCTTTTCATGAATCTTATTAATGAAAAGCCTCTCTCACATTTTTTAATAAATGCACTTTTGCGTGAAAAACGTATCTTAATGCTTCCGTACATGATTTATGAAAAGTCGCTACTCCAATTTCTCCAATACTCTCATTAGACCATATGAAATATGTTTTAAATAAAGAAAGACCGTATGTCTCGGTAGAGGCTTTTCATCACTAAAGGTGTTGAGGCTGCTCTGCGAACCAGCTGTTTCGTTAGTTTAGTTCTGTTGTGTTGGTCACATTTATTTATTGTCATATTTTTTCTGAGAAGTTGATGCTATGTTCACATTTACACTTTTTGAGAAAAACATTTTTATTCTAGTTTTATGTGAAATTCTTGTTCAGGCCTTTTAATGTGTAGTGAAGTGAATAATATCTGATAAGTGAGAGTGAAAATGCTTTTGAAGCTGATTGAGAAGTTGTAGGCCTATAAGCTACAAAGTCAATGGAACTGAATATTTCATGACAAGAAAAGCAAGAATTCAGGGATATGAGTATGTTAACTATAAAGAAAACATTGTTGAGGCCTGAAAAAGAGGAATGTTCTGCACGTAAAAAATATTTCTCTTCTGCTTCAATAGAATATATTGGACAGGAGTTTATTGTCTGAAGGAATTATGAAGAGTTTGATAGCGAAGTGGCTAGGATACACGTTTGCTAAGCTGACGGACCCGGTCCAAATTCCACTATAGCTGAGGATTGTTATCCCGTCATGGCCTATTCGGGACGGTCCTAAGGTTCACTCAGCTTTCTTGCTATCCAAATGCGTATTACTCGTTCATTGTCTATTTGCAGACAGCATAATTTAGAACTGCTGTTTTGCAAGTAGGGGTCCAAACACACATCCGAGAATGCACGAATGGTGCCCATGTCTAACAGCACTAATATTACTCAATGTCTCAATATTACTCAATTATGTTTAAAATCAAAAATAACTCCAATTTTTTCTTTAAATTTCCTAAAAGAATAGAGTAAAATATAGTTATAAAGATGTCATAGGTCCTATTATCATTGTTAACTGTTAATTTTCAAAAAGTTTAAAAATGTGAATTTTTTCGGTGTCTTCCTACAACTACAATATTGAAGATTGAGATTTTTCCTTCAATTGAAATTTGTTCTCCATGGTTAATATTGAGTTTCATAATATGGGGTTTCATTAACAAAATTATTTACAAAAATGTGACTAGATTTTGCGTAATATTGCGTGCAATATGTGCAATTAAAAAACGTAAGATTTTTTTCAAAACTGTTGAAAAGTTTTCTAAAATTTTTTATTGGGATAGTACTAAATGTACTCTACTAAATGACGTAAAACCATTCCGCTCAATTCTTTTCTTTTTCAAAAAGTGGGAAAATGTAATATACTTACTCGCGTCGTTAACATTTACATTAGTTGCGATTTCTTCCCTTTAATACATTTACGAGTACATCATGTCTTATGTATCTCGAAAATTAAATATTTTCTTTGAAAATTAGCTCAAAATTCCGCATTTTCAGAAATTTTTAAACGCCATTTACTCACGTTTGACTCCATTTTTTTTAAATTTTCGAAGGGATAGTGACAATTGCACTGTTAAGGATGACATTAAATTAATTTTGCTATATTATTTTGTTTTTAATAAAATAAACAAATGTATTTTTTAATACCTCTCACGCTTTTAATGTGCATATTCCCAGGGATTTGTATACTTTATTGCATTTGCAAGTGGAAGTGCTTCAAATGACTTTCAATAAAGTTTTTCGAAAACAAAATATTTCTGTGAAAAAGAGCTGTAAATTCTGGAATTACACCAAAGTTTAAACGATATTCTCTCAAAAGGGTGCCAAATTTTCAACGAAAATGTCTTAGTCTTCTATATTATTCTTAAATTAATATTTCTGTTCCAACATAAGGGAATGGAAAAAATTTAAAAAATGAACTTTGGGAGGCGAGAGATGGCAAGAGTATGTGGGAAGTCCGAAAAGCTAGCTCAGACCAAAGAAATTAAATAACAAACTAGTTCGTGAAAGTCTGTACCATTCTGTAGCATTACTAGATGATTGGTCATTGGTCGTGAATAAGAGTAAGAGGATTTTTTATTACGCGTGGCCCACACCCACCCGGTCTTAATCAACAACAAACGGAATACTAGAATACTCTATTACTCCAGAAGGTGCTACTTTGACTGCACAAACATGGTATCAATTGCCCTCAAAGATGGTGGCGCTTCAACTGTTTACTTTCCCGTATACGTACGTATATACAGAATAATACACGTAGTATAGGGAAAGTTATGTAATGCTGTAGAAAACTGATTTCCAGATTTCAACGGAAATATTTGTTTTGGGATCCACTGATACCTAAAAAGTAGTTATTTTCAAAACGTCCGTCTTTCCGTTTCTCTGTTCGTCTGGGAACAGCACTAGCGCCAAAACCAGGTGTAAGATTTTTTCCAAATTGAAGAAACCACAGACCATCTGGATCGAGTCGAAGCTTTGAGATTTTTGAAAAACTTCTCTTAACTATGGGAGTACTTTACATGAAACCCTCCTGACATTTCAAAATTTTCTCAAAAACTGCCCCAATTTTTTTCCTTTAATTTATTTTAAGAATAAAGTAAAAAACACCTATTAATGTTGCATAAATTATTACTGTTGGATGGGGTGAGTCGAGCGAGTGGACTAGTTGTGAAATAATGAGGCTTCGACTCCTCCCAAACATTCCTACCATAGCCCAAATTAATTAATTGATTGAATTCGAAGGACCACCCAGACGCCTGTAATGAGAAAAACAACAGATTATGACCATCATTGCAGGTCTGGGGCTGCAAGGATGGAGGTTGGATGGAGAGTACTTGTTACCATAAAAAAAGGAGCTGTGAATCAGATCATGTAAAACATATATTCTATTCAAAACAAAAAAAACAAAGTACATCTTAAGCTATGAGGGGGAGAAGGAACAAAAAAGGGGTTGCAGCACATAAATCACAATGTAAAGATACGATTATGCCCATGACATGGGATCGTATTTGGTGCGGTAGCACAGAACTTGTTTCTCTTGCATCTTGCTGAGGTTGGTGTGATTGCGGGCGGGCAGCTAACCCAGGCCCGTCAAAGGCAGATGTAGTTCAGGAGATTGTTTGTGCCGTAAGTGAGCACCAGCGAGAACACGAAGCACCAGTTAGACACATGATGTCGGCGATGCAGCTTGTAAAATAATTAATTACACATGCCACATAAACGTGAACACAAAATGCAATTGAACACGTGGCAAGCAATAGAGTTTGTAGAATAATTAATTATATGCGCCACATAAACGTGAACATGAAATGTAGCTGAACACGTGGCAAGTAATACAGTTTGTAGAATAATTAATTATATGCGCCACATAAACGTGAACATGAAATGTAGCTGAACACGTGGCAAGTAATACAGTTTGTAGAATCATTAATTACATGCGCCACATAAACGTGAACATGAAATGTAGCTGAACACGTGGCAAGTAATACAGTTTGTAGAATCATTAATTACAGATGCCACACAAACGTGAACATAAAATGCAATTGAACACGTGGCAAGTAATACAGGCGCAATAGTCACCAGTAGCAGCATTGAATGCAGATAGCAGGAACAGCCGCAGACTTGAACGGCGAGACAACATGTCCACGAGCCATGTTAAGATGAAGAGAATGCTCAGCACAAGGAGCAATTATTAGAGGCAGCACCATGCGTAGCGTGGAGGCCAGGTGACGACTCCGGTAGTGAAGTCATGTAAAGAGCAGTGCAACGCGTCTGCTCGGCTCAGACTGCCCAGGCACGCCAGGAGGAGAGCGGCGTGGAGCCCATCCGCACAGCTGGGAGCTCGGACGAGTACTGACTGGTCGTTGCGACGCGAGCGCGGCGTTTCCAACGGATGTCGTTGTTGCGCCATATGGTGCAACTGGAAATTTCTGGGAATGCCAAGACCGCAGCTGCGCGAGGCGGTTGCTGCAAGAGTCGGTTGGCATCGTTGTTGCGTGAGCGGATTTCCAAGAAGCGAAGCGTTGCCGCACGTGGCGTATCTAAAAGCTTGTTTGGAAATGTAATTCTGAGAAGTGAGCCGCTATGGGCGTGCAGGAGCCTCAAAGATGTGCGTCTTTGAATAAAATAAAAATATAATTATGAAATAAAACAGCTTGCTCTGACATACACCCCCACAGGACGACTAGGTTGTCCGACAAAAAAGATGTTAGGGCAAGCTAGGTAGTTAGACATAAGATGGGAGTGGTAGGGTGTATGGAGATATGTGGCAAGGATAGTGAATGTAGCCGTAATAGTGAATGTAGTATTAGAAAGGCATAATTGACCTTAGACAAATAAGCACCTCGAAAAGGTGGCAAGTGCGATAGCACATGATATAATAAAGTAATCTGACATAATACAATGACATAATAAAGTAATCTCGAATGAGATTGGACACCTCGTAAAGGTGGTAAAAATGTCATCGAAAAAATAAAATTACAAGCAAACGCAGGTGGAAAGCGCGGAAATGCAGTAAGTGAGCTGACGTGATGATAAGATTGGAAATCTTAACATAATAAGGTGATCTCAAATGAGATCGAGCACCTCGAAAGGGTGGCGGAAATGAAAATAAAATGAATAACGAGCGCCTACCAAGATGGCAGACGCAGGTGGTAAACACGGAAATGCAGTCTTGACGACTAACAAGCACACAATATACTAGTAAAATCAATCTTATACAATCTAATAATTAATCTAATACAATAATAAGCAAATAATACAATAGTTCTGGGTCAGCACTAAATAATCGTGATTCAGTAAACGTCGTAACTATGACTCAGTAGATGTGAGTAACTATGACTCAGTAACTATGATTCAGTAGACGTGAGTAACTATGACTCAGTAGACGTGAGTAACTATGACTCAGTAGACGTGAGTAACTATGACTCAGTAGACGTCAGTAACTATGACTCAATAGACGTGAGTAACTATGACTCAGTAGACGTGAGTAACTATGATTCAGTAACTATGACTCAGTAGACGTCAGTAACTATGACTCAGTAGACGTGGGTAACTATGACTCAGTAGACGTGAGTAACTATGACTCAGTAACTATGACTCAGTAGACGTGAGTAACTATGACTCAGTAACTATGACTCAGTAGACTCAAATGAGGAGACTGTCCTTGAGTGAGCTTTTAGAGGGAGCATCTCGATTAGGTAGCAAATGCAACAATGCAGAGTCTTGACATGTTAAAGTTGATAAGATATCTCGAATGAGATGGGGCGCCTCGGAGAGGTAGCAAAGCGATGCAACAAAAATCTTGACATAACAAGACTAATGAGATGTTCGAGTGAGATGGTGCACCTTGGAGAGGTGGCAAGTGCAATAATGCAGAAGTCTTGTGGTAATAAGACTGGTCTCGGATGAGATATTAGAGGGTGCACCTCGGAGAGGTTGCAAATGCAGTAATGCAAAAAAACTTAACATAATGCAGAATCTTAATTACTAACCTTAAAATAATCTTAGTTACTAACATATTTACAATATAATACAATGAATCTTATGGCTAACAAATAATGAACAAATAGACACAATAAATCAAATAAACACTAAATAACCATAAATCACCTATGGTTGAATTAAGGCAAACACCCTTAACATGGGAAAGATCTCGTATGAGATAGTGTACCTCGTAGAGATGGCAGGTGCGATAATGCAAGATGTTGCCATAGCAAAGCTAATAAGGCATATCTCGGATGAGATGTTAGGGGTTGCACCTCGGAGAGGTGGCAAATGCAATCATGCAAAATGTTGCCATAGCGAAGCTAATAAGGCATATCTCGGATGAGATGTGAGAGAATGCACCTCGAAGAGGTTGCAAATGCAATAATGCAAGAAATCTTAACACAGTAAGACATCGTAAGTGGAATAGTGAGACCTCGGAGAGGCGTAAGTGCAACAATGTAAAAAAAATCTTAATATAATACAGAATCCTAACTACTAACAAATTTACAATACAACACAGTGAATCTTACAACTAACAAATGATAAACAAAATAACCCTAAATAACTAGCACTAATAACTATGAATGACATGTACTTAATCGTGAATAGGTAGAGGACACAAGCGATGCACGTGCCTCACAAAGGAGCCTGCCTTGGTTTGAACTTGTACAGTCCGAGTGCGACCATCACGACCGAGAAAGGTTTGGGTGATTACCCCTAACCTCCACTCAAGAGGAGGGAGGTTGTCATCAATTAACAAAACGGGCGTGCCCGTTTTGATGTTGGGAGAGACAGCTGTCCATTTGGAGCGTTGTTGAAGGGATAACAGATACTCCTTCCTCCAGCGCGTCCAAATATTGGCAAGTGCATTTTGAGTTCGATTCCAATGACAGCGTACAGATTGCTGCTGTAGTGCATTGGGATCGGGCAGGGCCATGAGAGGTCTGCCAATTAAGAAATGAGCAGGCGTGAGATAATTGAACTCAGCTGCGTCATCCGTTGGACGTATGAGAGGTCTGGAATTTAAGATTGCCTCAACATGCGTTACAGTAGTTAGCAATTCTTCGTAAGAGAGCACGGCTTCGCCTATTTCACGTAATAAGTGACGCTTCAAGATTTTGATGGCGGCTTCCCAGATGCCACCAACATGAGGGGACCTGGGTGGAATAAATGTCCAATCAATGGAGGAATTAGAGCAAAAATCAATTACTTGTTTTTGGAAAGCTAGAGATTTGAAAAGGTTGTAAAGGGCATGCAGCCGTGTATTTGCTCCCACGAAGGTGGTAGCGTTATCCGAAAAAATCTTAGTGGGAATACCACGTCGTGATACAAATCGCTTGAGGGCCATTAAAAAGGCTTCTGAAGTTAAAGAAGAGACTATTTCGATGTGTACGGCTTTGGTGACCATACACACGAAAAGGGCAAGATACACCTTGGTGCGGGATTTGCCGCGAATTCCATGTCTAAGCCAAAAATGCCCTGTATAGTCCACCCCCACAATGCCAAAGGTGGGAGATGGGGTCACACGTATAGCTGGGAGGTTTCCCATAAGCTGTTGTGCCGATGTAGGAGCATGGCGAAAACAAGTGATACACTTACGTATCACAGATTTGATTGTTTTCCGAATGGAAATTATCCAGTAAGACTGTCGCAAATAGACCGTCAGAAGTTGAACATTGGCATGGGCCAGTTTTAAGTGGGCGTCATAAATAAGTGCCCTAGTAAGGTGATGTTTAGAAGGTAAAATTAGAGGGTGGAGAGTGTCGAAAGACAGCTCGGCCTCTGAGATTCTGCCACCTACACGCAGGCAGCCATTGTTGTCAATAAAAGGATTGAGCGAAACAAGGCCACTGCTAGAGGGACATGGGGCTCCGTCGTTGAGCGCCTTAAACACATGGAGAAAGGCAAGATGTTGTACAATTTTGATGCATGTTAATTTTGCATAATTAAGCTGGTGAGCAGAAAGAGATTTAGTGAGTTTAGTGGAATCTGAAGCTAGTTTTGACTTGGCGGATTTAAGACATGTGATAAAGTGAAGAACGTATGCCATAACGCGAAGTAGTTTTTGAAAGGAGCTGTAGTAGGAGCATACTCTTTCGTTCAAGTACGAGTTGCAGGGTTTGCAGGCTAGCACAGGTGCGTTATTGACAGTTACAATAATGCCATTTGGCCATAAGGTTGATTCAAGAGTTAAGAATTGTGGACCGTGCCACCAAATATCCGAATTTAACAAGTCCTTGGGCTTGACGCCACGTGAAAGTAAATCCGCAGGGTTAAGTGAAGATTGAATGTGACGCCAGGTGAAGCCGTTTGCATTTTCTCTAATAAATTGTGCACGATTACGCGCAAACACATTACCCTTGAGAGGTGGTGAGTGAATCCAGTCCAACACTATCCTGGAGTCAGTCCACAATAGGACAGCGTTAGGAGAAAGTTCATGAGAAAGAATTTTAATAATTTTAATCATAAGCTTGATCAGAAGGACGGCAGCACAGAGTTCTAAGCGAGGAATGGTTAACGCAGTGTCACTCTTGCACTTCATATTAGAGGGCACTACTTTAGATTTGGCACAGAGTAAATTTACAGTATATGTACCGTGTTCGTTTGTAGAGCGTACGTAAATGACTGCTCCGTAGGCTGTCAGGCTGCTGTCGGAAAAGCCATGCAATTCGACGGAAGAGTAATCAGACGGCAGGATGCAACGTGGCACATTAATTGTGGGAATGTCAATTAGTGACGTAAAGACTTCTTGCCATTTAAGGGCGATATCAGGTGGGAGTGATTGGTCCCAATTGAGGGAATAATCCCAGAGTCTTTGAAACAATAGTTTGCAAACAATTATACAGGGGGCCAATAGGCCTAGTGGATCGAATAAAGAACATATTACGGACAGCATGGTTCTTTTGGTAAACCTTGTAACATTAAAATTAATTTTGTCTGACAGCACTAGGGTGAACATGTCAGTCACAGTATTCCAAGAAATACCTAAAGTGGATACTGCTTCCGGGGCTTTAGATTCAAAAATTTTGTGGCCTGACTTGGCCAGCAGGTGATCTGAAAGATCTGACAAAACAGACTTGTCATTCGAGGCCCATTTGCGTAAAAGAAAACCACCCTTTGCCAACAAACTATTTAATTCAGAGATAGTTTGCTTGGCAGCATGCAGGTTAGGAGATGAATATAAAAAATCATCAACATAAAAATTGGACGTTAGCACATGTGAGCCCACAGGGAAGCCAGTGCCTTCGTCGGTAGCCAGCTGATGCAAGGTGCGAACAGCAAGAAAGGTGGCTGGTTTTAAACCATACGTCACCGTAGTTAAGGCAAAATCCTGAATAGGTTGAGAAGGAGAATCCCTCCATAAAACACGTTGTAGGTTCCAGTCAGATGGGTCTACATTAACTTGGCGAAACATCATTTTGAGATCAGCGGCAATGCCAATCTTGTGAATTCTAAATTTAAGTAAAAGATCAAAGAGGTCGTCTTGAATTTTGCTACCATTTAATAGTGCATCATTAAGGGGAATACCAGTAGTGGTTTTAGCTGAAGCGTCAAACACAACTCTAGTTTTAGTAGTAGAGCTGGAAGGTTTGAACACTGGATGATGAGGAATGTAATAATTAATAAGACTGCCACAGCTGGGCGCTGGTTGCATATGTCCTAATTGAATATACTCGTTAATAAACTCATGGTAATCCCGTTTCAATTCGGGATCCTTTTCAAGCCTTTTTTCAATTGCCAGGAAGCGTTTAATTGCCTGAGGTTTGGAGTCGCCTAATGAGTTTAATTTAGAATTGACAGGGAGCTTGACCGAGTATCTGCCAGAGGCGTTTCTCGAATGAGTAGCAACGAAGTGAGATTCTGTTATTTCTTCCTCATGTAAAATTGGATGGAGAGGGGAAACTTCCTCTACCTCCCAAAAGTGTTTGATCTGATCAGGTAACTCAAAGGGCGTCTGAATCAGATTACAAAGGGCTTGCGAGGGAGAAGTGGAGAGTGGGGTACGACCCGCAACAATCCAACCTAATTTAGTGTGCTGTAGCACAGGGTAAACACCATCGGATCTGGTCAGCTTATCTGGCAGTAAAATGTCAAAGAAAATATCCGCACCAAGTAAAAGATCGATGGGTTTAATATTATCAAAGTGAGGATCTGCATAGACTAGGTTTGTGGGCAAATTCCAATTGTCGCAATTAAAACTATGTGAAAGAGTGCCGGGAATGCTATGCACAATTGAACAATTTATCTTACGAGACCAACCATCGGGAACATTACAAGATTTAATTGTTAAAGTAGTGCTGTGAGTACTTGTTAAAGTTTCCGGACCAATACCAGAAATAGTCACAGGCATCTTTGTTGTGGGTAACTTAAGAGAATGTACCGTGCTCCAAGTAATTAAATTAATACCACTTCCAGTATCAAGAAGAGCAACAAAAGGTTTAGATCTGCCATTGTTAGAAGAACAGCTTACTAAAGCTGTTGGAATGAGAGTTGAAGTGGTTGCCTTGGCAGCACTGGTTGCAACAGCTGATGCAGCTTGTTGATTAGTAGGTTTATCACCAAAGTGCAAAAGTTTGTGGTGATTTTTATTACAAATAGCACATTTTGTAGTACAAGAATGACCATGGGTCTTCGGGTGAAAACATCTAGAACATCTGCCTTGCTTAACAATGAAGTCGTAGCGAGCCTTAGGTAACAATTGTAAAAATGAAGGACAGTCCTTAATCAAATGTTCAGAATTGCATTTTGGACAAATTAGTGCCTTACTTCTTCCCGTGTTGTTGACGTTGCCTGCCCTGGCGGTGTGAGGCTTGTCATTAACGTGAGAATTGGAAGCGTATACAGTAGGATTGTCAAAAACTCTTAAACTTCGTTGATGTAGTTCTAGATACTGGAGTAAAGAATCGAAAGTGGGGAGCTCACTGCTATTCAAGGACAGTTCCCATTGCTTGAGAATGTCAGTGGGAAGACTTTTGGAAATTAGTGCAACGAGCAACAAATCTGACAAATCAGTGTCAACTCTGATGCTCTTAATTGCATTCACATGTAATCTAAAGTAGTCGATTAAATTTTGCAAAGAAGAAGCGGAGCCCTTTGCAAGTGCAGGAGGATTTAAAATTGAATTTAAATGAATGCTAACGATAGCCCTGGGAGAGTCATATCGTTGCTTCAATAGTTCCCATGCAACTGTAAAGTTGTCATCGGTAATGGGCAAGTTGTGCAACAAATCCTTGGCTTGTCCCACAAGTGAGCCTGATAAGTAATAAAATTTATTAGAGTTAGGCATGTCATCTTGACATATAAGGCCTTCGAAAATGTTTTTAAATGTAAGCCAGTTAGTTTGATTGCCATCAAAAGTGGGCAATTTAATTTCAGGTAATTTAATGTTGCATTTAGAACTTCTAGAGGTACAGTCAGAAGGGCTTGATCTGTTGGAAACAGAATCATTGTCAGCGAGAGCTGAATTGTAATTAGATACTGCCACATTAACTGCAGCGAGAACATCATAATATCCATTGAAGATATCATCTAATTGAGAAGAAGTCTCATCAGATGGATCAACATTGTCAGTGAGATCGTTAAGTTTATCAAAAATTTTAATGAGCGATTCCTTTCTTAAAGTTAATTGTTCACACGTGAGCACGGTGAGTGGCTCATTTTCTGTGAGAAAATTTGAAATGGCGGTACAACCATCTTTCAACTTGGTCATTAAATTAAGAACCTTTTTGGGGAGCGTTTGTGTTGCCATCTTGGATGCTCAATCGGCAATTGATGGACACGGGATAGAACAGGAATGTTGAGGGATCAGAAGGGAGCCCTAACCTAATATTAATTAACACTAAACTTTTCCCCAAAATACATAAACACTAAACAAAGCACACTGTATGTACATGTGACACATAAAAAATGCAATTAATAACACAGATGTGTGTATGTGACATTTGGATATGCAAATAATAACACATGTGTATACATGAGACACTTAAAATTGCAATAAAGACACAGATGTGTGTATACATGTGACACAATAAACACTTGAGTAGACATGAAATTAAGGAAGCACATAAAATGTAAATACACAAATGTATACATGTAACACTTGGAAGTGTGAATAAGTACTGTGTATATGTGAAATTAAGGAAGCACATACATGAGATGTGAATAACACAAATGCACATACGTGACACTTAAAAGAGAATGCAAGTAAATACACAGATGTGTGTACATGCATATGGCACTTGGAAATGTGAATAAAACACTGTGTACATATGAAGTTAAGGAAGCACATGCATAAAATTTATGTGCTGTAACAAATAAGATTGATAAACAGCTAATCGACTGGAACTGATAATAAAATCAGTGATTGTAATATCTTTACAAGCAAGCAAGCTAGTACCCTGAGTAGACGCACATCTTATGAGGTTACTACACTTACAGTTAGTTGAAAAACAGCTGAGTGGAACAGCAGACACAGCGTCAGTAATTAGTACAGCATACAGCCTCGATACACGATACAGGACAGTATGGTACATGTAACATTTTAAGTCAGGCATAAGCATGTTACATAAAAAGAAAAAAAAGTACATTGACAAAGTGAATACAATTAACACTTGATTTGCGATAAAGTGAATACAATTAACACTTGATTTGCGATAAAGTGAATACAATTAACACTTGATTTGCATATATGGTAACAAGTACACTCAAAAGACAAAAGATGATGGCTCGAAAAGCACATACAAAGGTGTATTGCTGATGTAAGTATCAGCTTTAATACCTGGAAGGCATTGACGATGGAAGTACAGAATGAATGCTGATGTAAATATCAGCTTTAATATCTGGAGAGCATTAAAAATAGAAATTAAGTTTATATATATAGGTATACATAAATTTACTGGTAAAATCCGAAGCTCGAAGGTCCAAAATGGTCCGAAGAGCATGAACAGCATACATAAAAGCATAGATAAGCATAGATAAATTTACTGGTTCAAAATCCAGGCTCGAAGGAACAAAATGGATGGGGTGAGTCGAGCGATTGGACTAGTTGTGAAATAATGAGGCTTCGACTCCTCCCAAACATTCCTACCATAGCCCAAATTAATTAATTGATTGAATTCGAAGGACCACCCAGACGCCTGTAATGAGAAAAACAACAGATTATGACCATCATTGCAGGTCTGGGGCTGCAAGGATGGAGGTTGGATGGAGAGTACTTGTTACCATAAAAAAAGGAGCTGTGAATCAGATCATGTAAAACATATATTCTATTCAAAACAAAAAAAACAAAGTACATCTTAAGCTATGAGGGGGAGAAGGAACAAAAAAGGGGTTGCAGCACATAAATCACAATGTAAAGATACGATTATGCCCATGACATGGGATCGTATTTGGTGCGGTAGCACAGAACTTGTTTCTCTTGCATCTTGCTGAGGTTGGTGTGATTGCGGGCGGGCAGCTAACCCAGGCCCGTCAAAGGCAGATGTAGTTCAGGAGATTGTTTGTGCCGTAAGTGAGCACCAGCGAGAACACGAAGCACCAGTTAGACACATGATGTCGGCGATGCAGCTTGTAAAATAATTAATTACACATGCCACATAAACGTGAACACAAAATGCAATTGAACACGTGGCAAGCAATAGAGTTTGTAGAATAATTAATTATATGCGCCACATAAACGTGAACATGAAATGTAGCTGAACACGTGGCAAGTAATACAGTTTGTAGAATAATTAATTATATGCGCCACATAAACGTGAACATGAAATGTAGCTGAACACGTGGCAAGTAATACAGTTTGTAGAATCATTAATTACATGCGCCACATAAACGTGAACATGAAATGTAGCTGAACACGTGGCAAGTAATACAGTTTGTAGAATCATTAATTACAGATGCCACACAAACGTGAACATAAAATGCAATTGAACACGTGGCAAGTAATACAGGCGCAATAGTCACCAGTAGCAGCATTGAATGCAGCTAGCAGGAACAGCCGCAGACTTGAACGGCGAGACAACATGTCCACGAGCCATGTTAAGATGAAGAGAATGCTCAGCACAAGGAGCAATTATTAGAGGCAGCACCATGCGTAGCGTGGAGGCCAGGTGACGACTCCGGTAGTGAAGTCATGTAAAGAGCAGTGCAACGCGTCAGCTCGGCTCAGACTGCCCAGGCACGCCAGGAGGAGAGCGGCGTGGAGCCCATCCGCACAGCTGGGAGCTCGGACGAGTACTGACTGGTCGTTGCGACGCGAGCGCGGCGTTTCCAACGGATGTCGTTGTTGCGCCATATGGTGCAACTGGAAATTTCTGGGAATGCCAAGACCGCAGCTGCGCGAGGCGGTTGCTGCAAGAGTCGGTTGGCATCGTTGTTGCGTGAGCGGATTTCCAAGAAGCGAAGCGTTGCCGCACGTGGCGTATCTAAAAGCTTGTTTGGAAATGTAATTCTGAGAAGTGAGCCGCTATGGGCGTGCAGGAGCCTCAAAGATGTGCGTCTTTGAATAAAATAAAAATATAATTATGAAATAAAACAGCTTGCTCTGACAACTGTTAACTCTAAAAATTCGAAATTTTCAATTTTTCCCCCTACAACTGCAAAATTGAAGATAAGAGATTTTTCCTTTAGATGAAATTTGTTGTTCATTATTAGTTTTTTCATTTAGAAGTTTTTTGAACTATTTAATGTTTTTTGCGCAAAATTGCGAGCAATATGTGTAATTTAAAAAAATTACAATTACAAGTTTTTCTCAAAAACGGCTTCGAATTTTTCCAAATTGAAGAAACTCCAGGCCATCTGTCAATCTCCATCCTTTTGGCAAGGATATAATACATTCAATAATATGACATAAATGCTTTATTGTTTTGTTTTTGATTTGTTTCTCACGTCGTTAATATTTACATTATCGGTAATTTCTCCACATTATTATATTTATAAGTAAATGTACATTAAATAAGGTCATACAGAGTTTCTCTCAAACTCAATTGTTTTCTGTGAAAACTAGATCAAAATTCCGCATTTTCAGAAATACTCAAACACCATTTTCTCGAAAATGGCTCAATTTTTTTTTCTTTAAACTATTGGAACAGGTTGTGCTAATTGCGCACTTAAATGTAACGGACAGTTCATTTCAGTGTATTTTTTTAATTACACAAGTGTAATTTCTTTGAACGATCTCTCACGACGTTTGTATGTACATTTCCAACAATTTGTAAACACTATTGTTTTTGTGAGTTTAAGTGCTTCAACTAATGAAGTTTTTCGAAATTTTTAAGTTTTCTATGAAAAAAGCATTAAATTTCGAATTTATAGTAGCGCTTAAACGCCATTTTCTTCAAAACAGCTCCATTGTTTTCAAACAAAATTGCCATTTAGTAGGAGATTTTACTGTTCTTTGATATTCGTAAAATAATATTTTCGGCATGGCAAGAGTAAGTGGCAAGTTCGTGTAGCTTGCCGAAACCAAAGGAAATATAAGACTAATACGGGAAGAACTGCACCATTCTGTAGCTTCTGTAGCACCACTAGGTTCTTTCGCATATACGTACGTATATATGTAACTTTCACGTTTACGTACGTAGGATACGGTGTAATATAATTATGTAGTATAAAGAATGTTATGGAATGCTGCGGAAAGTCGATTTCGAGATTTAAACGGAAATACAAGTTTTGGGGTCCCCTGATACGGAAAAACGTTGTTTTTTTCTTTTTCTTTTTTCTCGGTTTTTTTTTTTCGAAACATCCGTCCGTCCGTTTCTCTGTCGGTCTGCGAGCACAAGCGCCTGAACCATACGTAGGATTCTTTCCCGAATGAATAATCACCGGTAGACGTTATTCGAGTCGAAGAGCAGCGATTTTGAAAAAAAACATTTCTTCAAAATTTGGGGTTACTTTCTATGAAGCCCCCCAGACATATTCAAAAATTTTTCAAAAACGGTTCCAATTTTTTGTAAGAATATGGTAAAATACTCTATATAAAGGTGGTGTATGTCCGATTTTCACGGTTAACTTGAAATTTTCGAAAATTGCAAACTGTTGATTTCCCCCCGGAGTCTTCCTACAACAACAAAGTTAAAGAGATAATTTTCCTTCGAGTAAACATTTTTCGCAATAGTTCTCGTATAAAGGTCATGTACATTTCTGGGGAAATTTTAGTATTTTTCGCGCAATATTGCGTGAAATATATAATTTATTAAAAAGATTAACAAACAAGATATTCTTGAAAACTGCTCCAAATATATTCTTTCAATCTTTGGTAGGGATAGTGCTAATTACACTCTGTAAGATGACATAAACGTCATACTGCTGCATTTATGTTTCTTGTTTCTTTCAAAAATTACAAAAATGTAATTTTTTGACTTGTTTCTCACATTGTTAATATTTACATTAGCGGAAATATGTTTACAATATTTTATTTGCGTGTACACGTACTTTACATAATCTTTCTCGAAAACTCAAACGTTTTCTGTGAAATTGAGTTAATAATTCCGCACTTTGTGCTTAAATGCCATTACTCAAAAATTGTTTCACTTTTTTTCGAACTTTTCGAATGGATGATGCTAATTTTACTGTTTAATATGACGTAAAGTTCATTTTGCTGTATACTTTGTTGTTCTCTTTCAAAAATTACAGAAACGTATTTTTTTATATCTCTCACGCCGTTAATATACACATTTTCCGCAATTTGTAAACACTATTGAGTTTGTGAATTAAAATGCTCTAAATGAAATCAAATTATGCTTTTCGAAAACTTAATGTTTTTCTGTTACATATTTACTTACTTACAACTTACATATTTACAGTAGCACTTAAAAGCTATTTTCTTAAAAACGTCTCCAATACTATTAGGAAGCCGAAAAATTGAGCAAATTTCAAAAATTTGTACTTTGATTGGTGATATGTGGCAGCTAGCAAGAGAATGAGGCAAAACCGTATAGCCAGTCCACACGGAGGAAATTAGAAAACTTTACTACGAGGAAGGCTGTGCCATTCTTTAGCAACACTAATGTAATAATATATTCATCCTTCCAGTCTTTACCTCACTTCACAAGTCATAATAAAATCATCTAGAAATACTTATTACACTGTACAGAAGGAAGTCGAAAGGCAAAAACGGTTCCATTTGTTGATAATTGCACTGTTTAAGAAGACATGAAAATAATTTTGCTGAATTCATTTGTTTTTTCAGAAATTACACAACTGTATCTCTCACCCCGTTAATATACACACTTCCGGCGATTTGTGTACATTATAGCATTTGTGAGTGGAAGTATTTCAAATGACTTCCAATGATTTTTTTCGAAAACTCAAATATGTCTGTGAAAAAGAGACTCAAATTTTATTGATACCTTTATTCTTACTCCAGTGCATCTTCCAAAATTGAGAAGCGCAGAGAATAGGTTCGTTTAGGGGAGGAGAGATGGGAGGATAGGTTAAGAGGTGGAACATTCTCGATAAAAGAGTTTTTTCATCAAAGGACGTAATTTCAAAGACCTAAACTTAACCGAAAGCATGGCAATGGGAGGAGCGTCAAGTACAGAACCAGCCGCCTACTAACACAATTGCGGACCCCGGAACAGTCAAAGGCGGCCCATAGAATATATTGAAACATAACTGAAAGATAAGGTTATTTATTTAATGACTAATAATAATGTATTAAACAATTATATTTCAATAATTTTCTGCAAAAGCGTTAAAATGTGTTGGGTCTTTGGGGTACAGCGAAGACATTTCGAACACTTTCTGTACTCGCGGTCCTTTTCACGAGTACAAAGATGGCCAGGTCAAAAAAAAAAAAAAAAAAAGCGATTGCCCATGGCAACTGTTTCGAATCTTTTGCAAAGAACCGATGAACGTTGAAAGGCTCGATTTACACCTTCCTTTTGGCAATCTACTTCCGGAGTGTCAACAAACAGTCGCATGAGCACAGCAGCTTCTGGACGGCATGCGCGAGTTCTCCCGCTGAACTCCCGAAATCATACCATGCGTGAAAATCGGGGTTATGAGATCGTAAATATTCTGCTAATAAAAGCAGTAAAAGGTGAAAAGAATAAATCCTTGCCTAAACAAAGACATGGGGAAAAATACGCTGGAGTCTTTCCTTAACCCCCTTCTCGCCTTGATAACGACTGTTAAGGTACTGACTACAATCACTCACAATTAAATCGAGTTCCGCCAACAGTTCACAGAATAATGTGTTATATTGAGTACAAGCGCATTGATCGGGAATTTCTGGGATTAATAGCATGTTTTATGTTGTAAAATTTTCAATATTTTTGAAAATTGTACTCATTTAGTTTGTTAGTCTACAAAAATTAAATTGTTAATTTTTAAAATGCAATTAATTTATATTTGGTGCTCATATTTTGATAGAATGTATCTATTAGGTAATATTTATAAACCAGTGAAACAATTAAAAACATAAGAGATAAAATAATAATAGTAACAATAATAATAATAATAATAAATATAATAATCAAGATTTAATTCACAAACTTAAAGTAAAATGAAACTTAATAATATAAATTACCTGATATTGTGGATGGTTTGCGAGTAACCACAAACAGAAGCCCACTGCTACGGCAACGGTATCATGACCCTAAAATGGCGAAACCAGTACATTAAAAATATATTCGTGAAAAGATTTAAACTGTTAACTGTTCTCCCTAAGAAAAAATCTTAAGTAAACGAACTGAAGAAATCTTTGCGCCGCACTGCGCTTCTGATTGGACAACTCCTAGCGCACTACTTTCGATTACGCGAGCAGCATACCCCGCCAATCCAAAATGAATTTGAGCTGTCATGCAAATGTCATGCTCATGCAACTACTTTACCAACGATCAGTCTACTTCAGGAAGTGGTGGTCAATAACCGGCTGTTTTCAATTATTTGTAGAAATTGGTTCCCTAAAATTCGGAAGTTCTTGATCACAATTCATAAGCTGCAACAATTTCGCAAACGTTAGTGTTTCGTTTCTGCATTTTTGTCCTTTTGATACCAGGAATGCACTTTCGATCGAACAGCACTGAATAGAAAGTCATCGTATGCTTCAATCACAGTTTCTTTCCTTCTCTGGCGTTTGTAGTTATCCCTTGTCAGTGAGCTCTTTCTGAAGCTTCAATAGGCTGGACATGGATATTCCTGCGAACTCTGCGATTTGCTTTACCGGTAACGACTTATTCTTATGCAATAACGAATTGAAAACGTTCAGATGAAAGAATGCTACTCCGAAGAAACGTTCGACACTTGTGTTTCATTATTAAAGGGCCATCCACACTCAGACATTTTAAAACAAACAGAATAGCAGGACCTTGATCATTTAAAACACGCGCTTTGTTTACATCAGGATTTTTCTTAGGGTGAACGGATAATAAGTGGAAATGTCTCAATACATTAGCAACAATACTTTTGCCATCACTAAGAAACAAAACAATACTCACCGCTGCCAAAATAGTGTTTACTTGATCTCGAATGTCTTGATCAGTTAAATGTCCATTTTTTTCATTTTGCAGTAGCAAATTTAAAAATGGAGACCTCTGTTTGTGTTCTGAAATTCAAGAATATTTAACTGAGAAATAACACTTTACGTATAACGATTTATTAGCACATTTGTCAGAGTTCAGAAGTGGATTTGTTATGGAATGACAGCGGAACTTTTTTTTTTAGTATGAGGGTGTGAGGTGGTGGGAGAGGATTTTCGAATTGAAATAATGTCATCTTTCCTGTGCCTTCTCTTTCATAATATATTAAACTTATATAAGTTTAATTGTAAACGGCCAGTATTATGATTAATAATAAATTACCAATATTATAATTTTCACTGGCCCCTGCTCTCTCTCTCTCTCTCTCTCTCTCTCTCTCTCTCTCTCTCTCTCATGAATTTCGAATGAGATTTTGTATAGAGATTTTTTACTCGAATTTAAATAAATATAAAACTGAGGGTAAACTGCCCAACGAGAACTCTGGATATGAATATCTAGCAAAACGTAATTTTCTACTTTTGAATTCTTCAAAAATAATATTTCCATGAACTTTTTTAATTATTCAACATTCGTAAAACAACAAAAAACAACAAAACTAAAAGCATTTTTAAAATACTTCAAATAATTCTCATTCACACTTCGCATCACAATTATATTCGTTCATACACACATTTGTTATACCATGCAGGGGCTTGTTGTTACACTCATTTCAACGGTGCGAATGCTCATGAAATGTCATTTTTTCACTCAAGATAATACTGGGTAATTAATAAATGATGACAATCCAGAATATTATCAATTTAAATAAAATTTATCGCCAGTTAGGGATAATAAATTATCATTTAATTTATTATTTCATTTTTTTATAACATTTTACTACTTTAATATCTTTTCAGGCCATTTTTAATTAATATTTAAGCACTTTTACATTACTAATATGGTATTTTCATTTTCATTTTAACTGATATTATAGATCAGTGCACCAGCTTTCTCCCTATTGTTTTATTTTGCGTATTTTATAGTTCTTAGAAACCTGTATACATTTGGACTGAATTAAAATTTACACCGACTACTATTTATGTAAACATGCAGAAAAGCTCCAGAAATGTACTTATAGAATAATGCATTGAATTAAAAATTGCAAAAAATCAAAATATTTTCAACATCTTCCTGCAACTACATTGAAAAGTAACAAATTCATAGCTCTAAGGGTTCATATGCAGCATTATAGCTTCCTGTGGTCCGATCTCGAGTCCAGTTACTGGTCGGAGCAAAGATAAAGTTGCAGCTTTTCCACTTTCTGTAACTGTATGACGAAGAAAAGATCAGGTAGCCGGAGTTTGCTAGTTACAATGAAGGGACTAGATGAAGGAAGTACATGATGGTCCGGCCATGGGGTCTCCTTTCACAAGTCGGCCAATCGGCCCAAAATGTCAAATACATGCACAAATTTATTAAAATACGTTTTTCAAAGACAGATCTCTGAATAACGTATCTTTTTTTGTAAATGTGAATAGTTCTGGCATACCATTGCGTGAAATATAGGCAAGTTTTAATCAAATATTTTCTCAAAAACTGCTACAACTTTTTTCTGGAAATTAGTTTTTTAAAATAGAGCTCTTGGCGCTTAAAAAAATAAACATATCCCACATTCTGCATACTCTGTTTTTACGACAATTAAAAAAAGGCTTTACCTGAATAAGACCGAAATGTTCCCTAAACCAAATTTCTTAAAAATGAACAGTCACACAAGTACTCTAACATAAAAATAACATTTCTGACAGTTTCCTTACCCATCCGCTCCTACCACCCAAGCAGTTGGTTTTAAAATTTGGTGGTTAAAACGTGGTTTTAAAATTTATTTTCTTGTCAACTTAATATTATCTCTTCTAACTGAACTAGCGGTACTACAACACTACATATTTTCTTGCAATGTTACAATGTTATAGTTATGTACTGTACCCGTACCCAGGGCCCCAATATAATAAACTTTCGTCAATAAACATTTTTGTTTAGAAAATATAGTTATTTTTTCTAAATAAGCGGATAGAAGAAGAAGAAACAATTGACAACGAGAACGCGGAACTGAATTTTATGTTCTCGTTGAGTAACAGGGGAATTTTCGATTTAGAAAATAAGCGTTAGAAAAATAAATAATTGTAATAATCATCCGGAAGCAATTTGAAAATTACAAAAATTTACAAGCGGAACCTTAAGAAACGTACACGAGAAAACAATTGAACATGGGTGACTGGTGTAAATAGCTGTGTTAATAGCTTTGGTAAACGAGTTGGAATTTCGGCAAAGTAGGTCAACCAGGAGACAATGAACTTTGGGGAACGCGATGATTTTAAAAGCTAAATTTTCAGAACCTGGGAAAAGTCCCAAATTAGAATGAATTCAACGAAAATATAAAAGGTTCTAAAAGACACCGGTGACCTATGAGAGCTTGCGTTGTTGTTTTACTGAAAAACAACAGAAAGGTAGACTGATTGACGAAAAACAGAGAGGGATGACCCGACAACATTGTGTAGTATGTGCTTGCAATTTTCGTGTTTTGGAGAGAGTGAAATTAGCTTTCGGAAAGAAAGCGTGTTGGAGAATGCACTGACTTCAGTAATTAGATAGTTGGGTTTCAATGGAAGTACTGAATTTAGTAGGAAAACAAAATATTTTTAAAAAAATGGGCGGCGATAGATGACAGTTGGCAAGAGTATGTGACAAGTTCGTATAGCCGAGACCAGAGAAAATAGAAAACTATTACGAGGAAGTTTGTGCCATTCTGTAGCACCACTAGTTAATATTGTCTCCCTAACGCCAGCTTCCATCGAGGAGACATCGGCGAGACGGTACGATTACTATTGGTTAGGTTCGGTATTATTATTTTTTTATTTTCTATTAGAGAGAAGAGGGTACACTAAATTGGTTCCGATATTTTTCAGAGTTTTATATGTTAATAATCTTGAGATTTCAAAAGTATTTTAATGCTTAGTTAAATTTAAGTAGACTTCGTATTTGAAACGGAATTTATAATGGGAAAGAGTCGTAGACGGGATTGTATTCATCAATTCGTGTTGAGTGTAGGCAGTCGCAAATAGTTACCCACATGCGGTACAGCTTAGCGAAAGTCACGATCACGTAAAAATGTATTGCAATGATTTTATGAAACCAACAACCAACTGATGATATTTTGCCGGTGACATTTTGCAAGCAGATTTTAAAATTAGGAGAGAATACGATAAGAGATACAGTAACACGAACAACAAATATACAGCATCAAGGGAGAAGAATCGGAGTTCACCTGAGAAGTCAACGGTGCGCGCGAAGGTAGTAAGCCATGAACTTTAATTCTTGACTCGTACGAGAACGCAACCAGTGTATACGAGTGAAATAATATTAGATGAATTCACAAGCTCATTGAAGGGTGTAAACCAAACTTGTTAAATAAATGTTAAGTTATTTACTTGAAAAAGAATGGCTGATAATTTATAACTAGTTGCTACATATTAAAACAGAACTTCCAGAGATCGCCATTCTTCATAGATTGCTTGTCCACATATGACAGGTAAGAAGACAGCATATTGTATGTCGAAACCCATAAATAAATGGAAATAGAATCAAGATGATAAACATTTCAGTAAAGGGCGAATTTATGAGCATAGCAGGGCAAATAAATAATAAACATATTCATAGGCCAATATTTCGTGCCGTCCGTAGCGTACCCAAGCAGGAAAGTAGTAATTTTCGACGATTAAATAAATTAAAATATTTATGTGATAGTATTGTCAATAAAGTAGAGATTCATTCTTTGTTATTTTACAAATAAGGATGTTTATTATTTATTACTAGTAAAACGTGAGGTCACCGACGCAATAAACTGTTTTAAAAATAGTTTTATGTGTTGGAAATTTCTGTCATGCCTAGTTTTGTTCAAATATGTTCTTCAAGTATCTGGCCTTGGACTTGCCAAGGAATCGTAGCAGCTGACGTTATATTCCCGTTCAAATGTTGCCAACACTCAATAACTTTGTTTGTTACCTCCATAAGGGATATGAAATAGTATTATTGCAATTTCAAAATTATAATCACCGTAACAAAAGTTTTCAGGCTTTGATGATGCTAATAGTTAAATTTTAGTACAGCAAATTTTTTACACTAATAAACACACGTTTTTGGCTGAAGGTGGGTGATTTAAGGTGAGATGTAAGCCTGTAGAGAGAACGGGGAGTAAGAAACGTTTCCAAAATCTAATTATATGTGTAACTACCCACATAACATTTGTTTTTAGGTAACTTTTTACAATCTTATCCAGAAGTATCCAATGTCTTCTCTATACATATATTCGTGGAAAACAGTATAATATTCCATTACAAAAACGAAGTCAAGTTAATGTCTTTAAAATAAAATAAAAAAATATCAAGAAGAATTATTTAATACATTACACAAGCAACCAATGTGAGGCCACACCCTAACAATAACATACCACGTCCTCTATATCTCCCAAATTTTTGAAAACTTCCACCCACGAACATCATCTCAAATTTTACTTTCATCCCAACTACGCTCAAAATGTTCGTATTTTATTGATTGTAAGTAAAGCTGATGAGACCATATGCGCTGAATCGTTTGGTGCATATACCATCTCAATGTTTTCAACTGTTTAGAGAATATTCCATGTAAACGTTTTTATTAATTATGTATAAGATTCATTGGAGAAAGTACCTGAAAGTAAAATAACATTCCAACTGTATGCTTCATTGGGACAATTTTCCGGGTTGGTAGGCCGTGGTCTCGTTGGCATTGAAAGGCGAAACGTTTCGTCCACGACTGACGTGGACATCCTCAGTGGTGGGCGCAGTGTTCGGGACGGCGGCTGGCTGGCGACTGGCGACGCGCTCCGCGGCTTTTATAGTCGGCGGAAGGGGGCTCTGCGGTGGGGATTTCGGGCGCTAGCTTGCGATTGGATGATGTTTCGCCGGTTGGCTCCTAGTTGTCTGTCGGTTGTGCTGTGGCTGGATAGATTAATAACGTTTTCTACTAGTGTTGCGGTGTACGAGATACCAGATAGTATTAATTTTGAGTCCTTCTTTCCTATTGAAGTTATTGGGATGTTTAAATAATGAAATAGCTTCCCCTTGTAATCTGAAGTGGTAGTGGATGGTGGTAGATAGTATTTCACAGTCTGCGAACAGGATGTGGTGTTCTCTTCCCGAGATGGCATGTTCAACCACCGCTGTTTTCTCTGTGTATCCGGCAATTCCGTTTGAGTTCGGCGAGGCGAGTGTTGACTGAACGTTGTGTTGTGCCTATGTACACAGAGTCACGGGAATAGTGTATCCTGTAGACACCTGTGGTCATTAGTGTGTTCCTGTGGTCTTTAAACGACCTAAAGAGATTGCTCAGCTCCGCGAACCTTCAACCAATTGCAAGCTAGCGCGTGAAATCCCACCGCCCCGATTTCGATAACGCCCGAGGGCCTTGCCGCGTTTCACGCCACCACTAACTCCACTGCAGCAGCTGCATCCCCCGCCGCTTCGGCCAACATGATGCCGGAAGAAATCCCAGCGGCCATCTATCAATAGGACTTCCCTGTCATTCAAACGTCCCCTTTACGGACCAACAAAAAGAGCAGAAAAGCAAAGCCTCGCGCATTGCTAACGCCCTCAAGGTTCTGTTTCAGGATGACGAGAACGGATGCCTTGCCCAGATGACGACCGGTCTGGTTACGCTCTTCGCAGCCAAGCTGTTCAGCACGGTTCAGCAAAGCCGCCGCGTAGAACGGGCTTTCGAAGTTTTACTCCCGCCCATCTTCCGCTCAGCCACTGCCCGCTGACGCCGCCATTCTCGACGACACCTCCGGTAAAGGCAATAAGCGCCGCCTTTCATGCGATGCACCGACCGCCAACGCCACCACCTCCACCTCACGCCTTCCACCTGGCAGCTTTTTAGCTCTGCCTGCGAGTGGGCAGGAAACGCAGGTGGGCAATGTGCTCGCCGAGAGCGCCGTCGCCGTCGTGACTCTGCTAGCCGGAAACGGCGTGGCGGAGGCCCTCGCGTCCCGGCGCGTGCACCTCTTCCACCCTCGCCCCAGTCCAGGGCGATTCGCCGTCTCTACTACCTCTCTGCCACTACCTACGCCGGCCTTGCAGTCTGCGACAGCTTCAGAGCCTACGACGGCTTCCAAGCGCGTCCCTCCCAACATGTTTGCGAACGCCTCTGTGCCTTCTGACGGCGGCTTTCACCGCTGATTCGAAACAGCAACGCGTAGCTGCGAACACCCTGTCACGGCAAGCACGGGGGGGGGGGAATTCTTCCCGCTGCAAGCGCGGAAAGCCATCGACCACGTGAAGGTTGCGGCCGCGCTAAGTGCAAGTGTCAAGCGTCGCACTTCACGCACGCACGTAAGGAGGAACGGGGCTTTAAACTCTACGTGAGCGGTCCGCCTCCCCAAGTATCAGTGGATGAAGTTCCTGACGACATCGCAGCGCAATGACCAGGCCTACATAACACCGGCTGAAGAGGCGCTGAAACGGGAAATTAGTACCGTTAGGTGCCTACTTCGTCAACCTCACCGTCGGCAAGTGGCTGTTTGCCTTGAAGGCAATGTCACTGCCGCTGGTCGCACACGCGCGCCAATGCCAGATCAGTACACGCTGCATTCACTGCGGCGAGGGCCATCTGACTAAGGATTGCAGCAACAACAAACCTGCTGTCTGCTGCAACTGCGGAGCAAATCACTCTGCAAACTACGCCGAGTGCAAGGCCCAAAAACCGTAGCAGCCAAGAGCAAAAATGCTAAACCGTAACCATAAAAAGCACAGCCTGCACGCAAGGTAGATAAGATACCTTTGCGAAAGCAGCGCACTCACCACAACACCCTGCCCAAGCAGCGCGCGCGGCAAAGGCGGCGACGAACTCTGTCCGAAAGGGCATTTAAGAGAGAGCCGCTCCACCTGACACCGCCACGCCTAAGGCGTCTGCTGTTAAGTCAGAGACAGAGCAACTCCGTAAGGAGGTCTTTGAGCTGAAACAGCAGGTTACAACCCTCACTACTCTACTATAAACTCTCTGTGCTCAAGTGACAGTTCGCAATTGCTGAACACCGAAAGCCGAGCAACACTAGAATCTCTCGCGGTAGCTGCCTGGAACATCAACCGCCATTTCGGTCACACGGACCCAGAAGATCGACGCGTTATCGAGTTATTCTATAATAGACATCATATTAATGTTCTTTTATTGCAGGAAACAAAACTCATGAGCACCGACGACCTGGAGCTCAATGACATGGCTCTCTACCGCACCGGCCGCGATGCTCGCTATCGCGGAGGCGGTGTAGCTGTTGCCGTACGTCGCTCGTTGCCCCGTCGCCCGGCAGCTTTACCTCGTCTCGCGAGGCTTGAAGCGGCAGCGATTGTGGTAAACACGACTGAAGGCGAAGTTGCACTCGTGTCAACATACCGATGTCCACCAAATCGTCCTCTCATAGATGACTATTTCGACACTATGTTCTCCCTAGCACCTCGCACGGTCATGGCGGGGGACCTGAACGCCAAGTGCTAGGAATGGGGCAGTAGCAAAACAAACAGCAACGAAAACTCACAAGATTCCTGCTAGCACAGAGCCCTGTGACCCTCATCCCGCTCTCCTCACCTTCCCCAACTGACCCTCGCCTCCGACCTGAAATCTTGGATGTGGCACTCACATCAGGGAATATTCGAGTCACTACTCCCAAACCCATTCCCTTCTATTTTTCCGATCACATCCCAATTACCTGCGCAGTTGATAGCATTCGCGCCTTCTGCGGCCCTAGGCAATGGGTCCCACAATCCACAGAATGGACTGAGTTTCGCAATCAACTCGCAGCACTACACACACAAGCACAAACCTCGCTGACAATAGATTCATCGGAATCTATAGACGCGAGCTTACACTCACAAAACATATACAAACAGCTCACAGAAAGGCAACGCCGATTTTCTGGCGCCCGCCCGAACAGTGCTTACATAAACAAAAATATTGAAGAGCTTCTGCGTAAAAAACGCAAAGCTAGGCGACTTGGGCAGCAGTATAGGTGCCCTGCGCGTAGAACACAGCTGCGGGAATGCGAAAAACGCCTGAAAACGGCGCTCGCAAACCATCGCACAGCAGAGTCGGAAAAGCGGTTGACAAAGATCGGTTCTGATCATTCTCGAAACGGCCTTTTAAAACTCCAAAAAGCGCTCAGATTAGTACCTAATATCGCAACCGCCATTCGTGGTCACCATAATGCGGAGATTAAACAAACATACCTCTTCTCAGATCAAGCTAAGGCAGATTTCTTTGCCGACATGCTTGAAGAGAGGTTTGTTAACAACACTATACAGCCGGTAGATGAGGAAACGGACGACAGTGCCAATACACTTACACATTGTACAGTCGAAGAAGTTTCGACTACAATTAAGTGCTTGCGTAGTCGCAAGGCGCCGGGCCCTGACCGCATAGGTTCTCCCATTCGTAAGGAGCCCTACCGGTCATAAACACGGAGCTTACGCGAATCTACAACAGATGCATTACACAGCGGTATTTCCTGGGAAATTGGAAATTCACAAGTATCTCCATGCTTCCAAAACCCGGTAAGGATCTCACGACCTCTGCGAGCCACAGGCCAATCTGCCTCTTTCCTGTTATGGGAAAGGTATTCAAGAAACTTCTACTCGCACGAATTCTGCCAACTGCTCCCTCGTGGAATCTCATCCGAGATGAACTGTTTGCCTTCGGACGGGGCCATTCCGCTTCAATACAAGCACTTTGCATGGCTCAGCAGATTCCCGCTGATCTGCTACTTACACAGTCTGTACCAGTCATACAGGCGTCCCATTTAACTTGACAACTTGAAATTACTCAAAAAATACACGATGTACGAAAAATTGAGCCGAGACTAACTCTTAACAGTTTTGAAGGGGGAATCATTCTATGCTAAAATCAGAACCCCTGCCCCCAGCGGGTGGGGCGGTGAGCAACATTGAAATCATATATAGGACCCCATTTTTTATTTCAGATTCGGATTCTACGGACAAAAATACATAGGTTTTGTCAGAAACTTTTTGTGATAGGTGAAGCTGTAATCGCAAAAATTTCATTTCCGAAGATTTCCGACTGTAATTGGAGTGGTTTTGAGTGTGTCCTCAGAGCACACCCGTCAATTTGTTGGTAGCGTCTCTCCATGGTCCGTGCCTACAGGACTTCAGGGGCCATCCGATATTTATTAAACATTTACCTTTCTGAACTAACATTCCTCCTTGTTGCATCATGGATTATGTAAATGTGCAAGAAAAATTGAAATGATTTTCATTTACGGCGAAGCTGGGAGAAATTTCGACGCTGCTGTTAATTTGTATGCTCAACGTTTTCCTGACAGAGTACGATCGCGTTCTTCTTTCGTGAGAATTGTTCAACAGTTCTCTACTGACGGAAGTGTACAACCAATGAAAAGAACACTTAGAGTTACTACTACTGGATAAAATAATCAAATATCAGTACTGGCTGCTGTAGCTCATAATCCACATGCGAATGTTCGAGAAATATCTCAACAATCAGGGATTCCTCGTATGAGTGTTTAGAGGATTCTGAAGATACATAAATTTCATCCGTATCATGTATCCTTGCATCAGGAATTAACTGACACTGACTTTCAAAACCGACTAGAGTTTTGTCAATGGGCAGTTCAGAGAATACAAACGAATCTGAACTTTTTTACTCAAGTACTATTTTCTGATGAATCGACATTTACAAACCACGATGAAATTAACCGCTATAACATGCATTTTTGGAGTGTAAAAAGCCCACACTGGATTTGTCAAGTAAATCATCAGCGACCTTGGTCGGTTAACGTTTGGTGTGGAATAATTGGCGATAAACTTATCGGACCATACTTTATTGGCGGTAATCTAAATGGTGACAAGTACCGAAACCTTCTTGATAAAGAACTACCGAGAATGCTCGAAGACGTAAGTTTGGAAGTGCGACAAAACATGTGGTTTCAATATGATGGTTTCACATTACACATTAGTAGCACGCGAAGTATTGGATCGGGATTACAATAATCGTTGGATCGGTAGAGAAGGACCAGTGCACTGGCCAGCCAGATCACCAGACCTTACCTCAACAGATTTCTTTTTGTGGGGATACCTTCAAGATATCGTTTATAAAGAAACACCTACTACTCGTGAAAACATGATGCAACGAATAAGAGACGCTTGTGCCGTGATTACACCAGATAGGCTTATGCGATGTGTTCGTTCATTTGTAGGAAGAATCAGTAAATGCATTGAGGTTCAGGGCCATCATTGTGTGCGCTTAATTTAAATAAATGCTGAGGTATTTGTAGAATCATCTAAAACCAGCACTCCGATAGTGAGAGGCAAGGGAACTCACTGAAAACAAGCACCCCAATAGTGAGAGGCAAGGGGACTCTCTGAAAACAAGCACCCCGAAGGGAACAGAAAACTGCTACGTCCACGTCGTTGTTCCTGGGTTACGCTAAAAGTTGTTTATTGACTTCCGTAGAAAATACTGATTTTTATTAATCACTCAAAAATAATGGACCACGCTCAAAACCACTCAAATTACAGTCGGAAATCTTCGGAAATCAAATTTTTGCGATTACAGCGCCACCTATCACAAATCAGAAAAAAAGTTTCAGACAAAACTTATGTATTTTTGTGCGTAGAATCCGAATCTGAAATAAAAAATGGGGCTTCCTATTTAAGATTTCAATGTTGCCCACCGCCCCACCCGCTGGGGGCAAGGGGGTACTGATTTTAGCATAGAATGATTCCCCCTTTAAAACTGTTAAGATTTGGTCTTGGCTCAATTTTTCGTACATCGCGTATTTTTTAATTATTTAAGTTGTCAAGTTAAATGGGACACCTGTATATCTGGACATGGTGCAAGCCTTTGACAGATACACAGTACACTCATCACAAAACGTTAACGTTGCCTTCCACAAAACGAAGCCGAAATTGTCAAGTCTTTCCTCACAAACCGCGCATTCGTCGTCAATATGGGCAAAGCGAGATCCTCAAAGCCTCCGGAGTCCCTCAGGGCTCCGTCCTCTCTCCGCTGCTGTTCCAGCTGTATGTCAATGACGTCCCACGTATACCACGAATAAGGGTTTTCCTTTACGCTTATTACACAGCCATTTTAGCAAGAGGAATAAACCTAGACCACAAATTGAAAAGACTACAAAAACCTGAACCTGACGATGAAGAGGGCGGAACAAAAATAATTGACTTACTCAGCGGAAGATTCGCAGGCAATCTGTTACACCCGTTACAAACACAAATGCACTAAACGTTTTTAATCAACCAAAACAAATTACACTTGTCACACAAAAACAGACATGGGCACCTAAGGCAACTTATTTAGGCGTCAGATTTCATCGAAGGGTGCGCTGGCATTTACATGACTAGCGAATTCGATCAAAATTGCAGCAAAGAGTGCGACTCTTACAAACTCTTTTGAGGGATCCTACGCTTCCCTTGGAACTTCGCTTGGCACTACATAAAACGTGTTGTCGGCCTATGGCCACCTACGCTGCGGCAACTTGATGGAGCACAGCACACAAGTACAAGGATACACTTGAACTAGTACAGAACAAAGTTGTACGGCTCATAGCACACCCTCCGTTTCAGAAACGGTTGAAAGTACTGAGGGAGGAACTTGATATCGAGTCCTTCACTCAATGCCGGAGACGGCTTTCGTTTAACGACGCCTATCTAGCCTTTCAAACCAACGAAGCTCTCGCAACGCTAAAACAATTAGCTAAACACGTCCTCACTATAGTACAAAGGAGACAAGCTATCCCCTCTGATAGGCTGAGGGCGAAGTGCAACACAAAAGCTGAATTAGTAATTTACTAAGGTCCGTTGCAAATCCACACCAGCCACTTACACACAGCAGTAAAACGCGAAATGCGTGCGAATTGCAACACAACTGCACACACTAAAACCTTCGGCTAAGCCGAAAAAAACGCGGCGCCAGTCGCCAGCCAGCCGCCGCGCCGCTCCGAACACTGCGCCCGCGACTCTGCCGCCACTGAGGATGTCCACCGCAGACGTGGACGAAACGTTTGGCCCCTCAATGCCAACTGGACCACGGCCTACCAACCCGGAAAATATTTCCTTTTAATGATTTATTAGTGCATCTGAGCACGAGAGAATCTATAGTCACTAGTGCCGTTAATATTGTGAATATTTTATCGCGGGCGGTGGTGGTGTTCCTCACCCACTGGATGGTGAGATCCTGAGCCAACTAAACGCCGGCATGGTAGTTATTTCCCTCCCCTTGTGTGTTCCCCCAATGGGGCACTGTCCCGGCCGCTACAAGCCATAAGGGTCAATCCATTTCAAGTGGTCCAGCACAGGTCGCTATACCATCTCAGAAAAAGTCAAAGTCATACTCCCTACATACATTCACAAGTGTCTTGACTGTTTAAAACCGTTTATAAACATTTTCAATATATGTGTTTTACAAATTGCAGTCACTTTTGTTTTAATCCCCTCATCAGTTTTCGCGTTCATAGACATTTTCAGTCTTTAAAATTACTCAGCGCATTACTCAGCAATTGTTGTGGCTGGAGACAATTTTTTTCTACAATTGGGTATATGTTGGCCTGTGGCAGAATGTAGAAACATTAAACTACAATTACAGTTACAAAACACACACACACACACACACACACACACACACACACACACACACACACATATATATATATATATATATATATATATATATATATGTGTGTGTGTGTGTGTGTGTGTTTGTGTGTGTGTATGTGTGTGTGTGTGTAACCCCAACTGTAGAATAGTTTCTATCTAAAATTATATGATTACTCCTTGTCATCACTTCACCTCAAGGAGGAAATAAAACATTTTCACGTAAATTTTGAATTGTAGTGAGGAGAAATATTATATATATATATATATATATATATATATATATATATATATATATATATATATATTGTGGCGTTATGGCATTGTGCAACCCCATAACATCACCATCTCGTATTTATGAACACCCACAGTCAGCGAGGAGAGCAGGCGTAAATCAGAGGTGCCTAAACGCGCAGCCTGGTATCCGTTGCCCGTACTAATCAAAGGCGAACTAGCAAGCAACGTTTTTCCTTGTGAAGGGTTGAGAGAGGAGAAGCAGCCCCCACCACTGAGAATTTCCCCAGGCGTCGCACCATAAATACACAAACCCCCAAGCGGAAGCTCTCTTTTGATTGTCGCCATCCGTCGGGTAAGCAGCATTTTGATCACCGCTCGTTAACGTCAGCTTAGATATTGTTTGCCGTCGCAACGACTGCTAGGTAGGAGTTTTCGGCGTCGAACAGACGTGCTAGTTAGTCGTCCGCGAGATAGTGAAGATTTAGTAAAGTGTTCTTCTATTAACAATACGGGAAGTAAAAAGTTACCCGTTGCGAGAAAAGCATTGAAAGCTCTTGTTTAACGAAGTAGAAGTAGCAACGAGCGAGGAACTTGCACGAGTATTCAGGGAAGTGCAAGGGACATTTTCACAACGTGGGCGTAGTCAGAGGCGCCGGTAGCAGCCGAGGGAGAAGAAGAGGCCGACTAGGAAGAACGGAAGAGGACGCAAGAAGACAGCGTAGACGGCAGAGGCGAATCCCGTCTCGTACGACGCAGAAGCTGGGACCGAGCGACGTCGGTGCAGAGGCCAGCGCACAAACATCAAGGCCAGAAAGCGGGCAGTTTTCGAGGTAATGCTAGGAACTGCGGAAAGTAGGTCAAGTTCACGTCGGCAGGGAAAAGACTAGTATAGGAAAGTGTTAGGAAATTGAGGACACGGGTGGCAACAATTTGCAGCATTGTAGTGGGAGATTTTTGATGCGCTATTGCCTGCCTTAAAACATTCTATTTGGAACATTTATTATTCTGCTATTAGCAGTCACAGTTAAATTATAAAGGAGAGTAGAGCACTTGCCCACATTTTGTTCTTTGCATGCAATATTTTTCGAAGCAAGAGATTGTAAATAGAAAGTTGGTTTCATGTGCAAATGTAATTAAGATAGCATAAATTTAGATATAATTAATTATTCAAGGGAATTCCCAGTGTAGATTAGGGTAATTATTTCAAAGAATCAGTTTTGGAGTAAATTATGTGTTCATTCATTTAATGTGCTGTAAAGGATTCTATTTGTGTTTTTGATTTTTCTTTGTAAAAGTGTGATTCTATTCTTGATTTTTTTTGTCATTAACTTATGCCACAAAGTTTATGGGTAAATTATACGCTCGTTTATGTGCATTTTGTGTGTTTTTATTGTGTCAAGGGTTCAAACCTTTCTCGCACCCAGAAGATCCTGCTCCCTGGATTTAAAGCTCGCTTCACGAGCAAATATCTTGTCAACCCGCTTACGGTTCATGCTGCTGTTGTGAAGGTACCAGTCGTGTGGAAGGTGGGTACGTCAGAATATATATATATATATATATATATATATATATATATATATATATATATATATATATATATATTGTCATATATATTGTCACTACCTAGCACATGCAGATTGCATTTGCATGCATGCAATTGCATTACTGCAAATCCAAATTCATACATACTAACTGTTAAATAAGTAAACTTTATACTACATTACTGTAAAAACACAGATAGATCAACACAACCTAGACATACGACATACAAGGCCTGAGCAGTCATTCAAGATGGCCGCCAAAGAAGGCCATACTAACTGAAATGCGAAGTAAAATTGCGGTTACCACACGAAAACATAATAAATTACACTGTCAAATAAGAAAAAAGATGTCTACGTTCTTCAGATGAAAAATTGTATATAAATTTGAGTTGTTTTTCAGGCGAAATAAGCATAGTTTTTATTAATACTGTTATCACTAACGACGCTCATTACATGAAATCCTACCTGTTCTAACACCAACATATTTTCTCAAAATATTTTGCAAGGCCAGAGCGCACATTTTATTTACAGGTACTGTGTATTATCTCTTTCTGATCTGAAATAATGTTATCATGAATGTACAAGCACTTAATGTAAGTAATTGGTTATTACATTTAGTACTCACAATATTATCTGCTTTAAAATTCATCAGTGACTTTAAATGTATCTTATCCATTATGATAGTCACTAATTTATTCACTATCACTTAATTTATGAAGGAGTATTTGTTTCTTGTATACTTTAAAAAATTGTTTTCACTTTGATCAATTTTAGGTTCTAAACCAAATGAAGAACACAATCTTCTAATTGCACTAGGATGACAAAATATTATGAACTCTTAATGCTTGAAATATTTATAATAATATGGCTATATAGTAAATAGCATAAATGACAAAAAACATAAACTGTATTGATAAGCACTTCTTTTGTCAGTCAGGAATTTTATTTGTTGCAGCATAAAAGCAACAGTTTTGTTAAATTGTGAATTTGTAGTGTCGATTTGAAGTTAGAGGTCTGAAATTAAAGCAAATCATTATGAGGACTGTTACTACTACTTCTATACAACTTAACTTTAATCTAACTTATTCTAAAACTTCACTAATTTCATTCATATTTTATGAATTATCTGATATTGTATGGTCTCCAAGTTTTAATACTTTTTTTACAATTATACACATTGGGTTTCAATTACTTATACAACATTGACAATTGACAATTTTTGGGTCAGAAGTGCAATCAATATGTTGAAAAGTAATACTATCTTCATTATTAAAAACGTCCAAAATAAACAACTCCAGTTTGCTTCTTAGTTCATCAAAAGTACTGATTTAATCATGTATTTCATTTAATCATGCATTGTTTTCTTATACACTTTCTTCAATAGCAGCAAGCAGATACCCGTTTTCTAAACGCAATTTCTGTTCTTGAGGTCATTCACTATAGGAAGTGCTTGGGCGATTCAAGCAAGCAGGACAATTAGGCAACAAAGATGGCGTATATTGACGAGACAGTCGTAAAATTAAAAAGAAGTTTTAATAGAGGACAGATTTTTAGTTCATTATCAAATACAAACACTAAATCCGTTTCAATTCGTCTCAATTTCCCAAGTTCGGAAATGCACTTCACAAAGCTAAAAGTAAACACTGAACTCTAGCAACTATCACTTTTCACTTTTTATCATAATTTCCTCACCTGGGGACAACCCCCCCTATTCACCATCATTCTCACTAGTACCAACAACTAACCACACCTACATAAGCACAACTCGGAAGCTACCCGTGCTACTCAACGTACACAACTCGATCACCTCAACAAGAACACATCGGCCTTCTCTAGCAGACATATTGGCTTTGAAAAACTGCAGTGCACAGGCCTTGATAATCTATATGGTGTTGGATAGATACAAACATCATAAATACATAAGCAGACTAATGAACCCTCTTGTATACACCAGCCTGCTCCTTACTACTCATAAGAATATTTGGAGAAATATGGGTAAACATTTTACCTATAACACCACCTATACCAATAGTACCTTATGGTCTCTTTTCCGCGGCTTTGATGCGATGGAGAGACCATTTTGGGTGAATACCAGATTTCGCAAGATTAGAACGCGAAAGGATGTAGGTATTGTAATGGCTTAAAGGCCTTCGGCCTAGCCACATAGAATCAAGTAAGCTAATCTGTTTGTAATAATTACCTATTAAATAATACAAGGTGGTTCAAATATGACCGGGACTGATTTTTTTTCAAATACCCCGACATACGCATTAACTGCGCCGCCTGGAGAGAATCTAGCCACAACCCCCCACCTCCCTTCTTTGCAGGTTAGAACCTGTTCAGTCGCGTCTGGGTCTTGCTAGAACGATGAGTGAACAAAAGGTGCCGCGGTGCGTGGAACAACGCATTATCATCAAATTTCTCGTTGGAGAAAACGTTCAGCCGTCGGAAATTTTGCAGAGACTCAAAAAACAGTACAGGGAAGAGTGCCTCTCACGGACCCGTGTGTTTGAATGGTGTAAGTGTTTCAGAGAGGGACGAGAGCGCGTTGAGAATGAACCTCATAATCGTCGGCCGCGAACATCCATAACCCCAACTGGATGGGTGGGACTGGGTGGGGACTGGATGGGTGTTATCCATGTAGACTTTCTTACAGAAGCTAACACCATCAATGCAGCTTATTATTCAGCACTTTTGGAAACAGAAATCAAAGAAAAGATCCGATCCAAACGGAAGAGAGGTGGGAAACGGGTAGCATTCCTTCATGACAATGCACGGCCTCATACTGCTAAAACAACCATGGCAACCATCAGCAAATTGAAGTGGGACCTTCTACCACGTCCGCTGTACAGTCCAGATTTGGCCCCAAGTGATTTTTACCTTTTTGGACAGCTTAAATCACATTTGCAAGGCATGCGATTTGCGGATAATGACGCAGTCATCCACAGTGTTCGGGAGTGGATATGCCGACAACCAAAAGACTTTTATGAAAAGGGCATTAGGATGCTCCCAGGACGTTGGAAAAAATGTATAGAATCTGGAGGGGAGTACTTTGAAGAATGACATGTACAAATAAATTTTTGCTAATAAAGTATTTCGTAAAAAAAATCAGTCCCGGTCATATTTGAACCACCTTGTATATATATATATATATATATATATATATATATATATATATATATATATATATATATATATATATATATATATATATATATATAACAATACGATACTTAGTAATTGTAATAATAATCATTTGCAGCACGTGAAACCCTCGTTGATATAAATAACTAAACAAATGACGATTTAGATTAGCAAAACAAACAGAAAGACTTGAAATCACTTAACTACACCATACCACATATCACCTTACCTAAATATTAATTGCTCAATACGATTCACGTGTAGACTACCTTCACTTCACTACATATTTTCACACTTTTCCTATTCACCAATTTCCTATGTTTTTCCGAAAACCTCGCGCTGAGCAAGGAAAGAGCTCAAAAACTGCTGCAGGCAAATCGTTTCAATCTTGTATTCTTCTCTTTACAAAGGAGAATTTGCCTTTGTATTCGTGTTCTAATTTTATATTTGATCAAATCTATTTAAATTATCTTCTTTACTTAGCCTTCCCCGCATTTCCTTCCCCGCAGAGCAACCAGTGCAAGATTTATACAGTGCGCAAATACGTCCCTTTTTTTCTTTGGTGTTCTAATGATTCCCAATGGACAGGTACGTTTCTACGAAGTGTGTATTTTGCCTCTCTATTTTGTAGCCTCTCTAAGCTCTTTTTAAGTCCTATTCTGTGCAACTAGTTCCGTATTCCATTACCGGTCTGACAAGCGCGATATACGCGATTTATTTTGCTTTCCTATTGTAATTTTTACAGATTTATCATGATGAAATGGGAAGACCTCCAAACTTTACCCACTACATAGTTTGCTTCTCACACACCAACTTGATGTGCAGTAAGTTGCCGAGGTATTTACAGATCGACACTCGCTGGCGTTTCCTGCCATTTTGAACTCAACTATACCTGACTTTACAATAATTAATACATAGTAATAAGCACATTAGGGGGTGAAGGGAAGGGGGGATCGAAAATGTAAGGGCAGAGGCGTTGGTGCGGACGATCTTCTGTGGCGCCATTTGATTTCAGGTGCTGAGGAGGCCAAGCACTGGAAGGAGACGGTGGGACGCCCGCGCCAGAAAATAAATAGTTAAAATAAACGTCGGATATATTAGAATGTACTCGGCTTCTGACGGCAGGTTTTTCCCCTTCAGGGTTTTTTTCCTGAACCGTACCTTATGGTCTCTTTTCCGTGGCTTTGATGCGATGGAGAGACCATTTGGGGTGATTACCAGAATTCGAAAGATTAGAACGCGAAAGGATGTAGGTATTGTAATGGCTTAAAGGCCTTCGGCCAAGCCACATAGGATCAAGTAACCTAATTTGTTTGTAATAATTACCTATTAAATAATAATAATAATTAATAATATTATTATAAATATACATTAATTCTGCTTAGTATATAATTATGAGTATTATTTTAAGAACATTCAAATTAAAAGTTAATAATGTATGCACTTGTTCGTAATCAGGACACTGTATTAAAAAAATTCTCTCGAAAAATCACAATTTTTCCCCGTCAGCATTACAATACTTTTTAATGCGTAAGCAGTATGCCAGAAAGTAAAACGGTATTGCACAGCCAAAACGCAACGGAATTTATGTAAAAATTATGTTTTCTTCTGAGATGGTATCGCCACCAATTTATTAAATTCTGGACAACTGAAAACGGAATGACCCCTAAGCATCCGACTGGTCTCCCGTACAAGTAGTGCGTTTGAGTGTAAGGGGAGAGCTTAAGAAAAGAAAGAGCAAGGAAAATTCGCGCGCGGCCGTTTGTTAGTGTACTATTTCGGCATTCGTCACCCTCGGAACTGGAACGTTAAGATCTGAGCAGAGTTGCAGCTGAGGCAGCGGCAACAATCTAAGCTCAGGTTCTTATACATCGATATTACGGATAATCGGATGAATTCATTTTAAGTTCATTTTCTTTAGCATTTAAAAGTAGATTACAAAGCCCAACCTTTCATTTACCGTTCTTCCATCGTTTATCCATCGATCCCTCCATCCACTCATCCATCTATTACTACATACATACGAAAATCCATTTATAAGATACATACGAGTAAATGTATACATACTGTGACAGGTCGTCGTGCAACAGTGTAAATAGGTAATTTTCACTCACCTATTCCATTTTCATTAACATCGTTTTCACTTTCTTTCTCCTTGACAAGGAACTCCCTCTTCTTACGTTGTATTATCTGCAATCAAAACTGGTAAAATATAAAGTATAGTTTTACATACTCTCAAAGATAGTAAATACGTAATTTACATACCGTTTCTGACGTTCCAAGCAAGGCTTTTAGAAGTGCATTTTGCCGTTTCCATAATCCAGTTAATCTGAATAGAAAATCAGGGTAAAGCCAAGGTCGTAGCATTCGTTTTATAACTATGGGCTCAAAACTGCAAAAAATTAAATCATATAATTTATAATTTAAACTTGTAATTATATGATGTGAAACATTTTTACTGTGACGATTTGTATAAAAGAATGATGAACAAATAAAATTCTAATGAAAAGTCTATATGTAAAGGACTCAAAGCGTTTGCACCGTTTCCATTAACCAACAGAACCATATTTTATTATTTTTCATCCTTTAAAATACGCAATTCAATAATAATAATAATAATAATAATAATAATAATAATAATCACTGCAGGCTGATTTTGATTACAAGATGCATTGTGATAAAAAACATTATCACATTTCTTTTACATAGTGTAATGGGACGGTCGCACATATCAGATGGCGACGCGAATTAAATATTTTATTTAATAAGGAATCGCGCCTGCGTGAAGGGCAGCTGGAAATGCGCCGTTTCCTGCGATACCTGGGAGGGCCGCTAAGCGCGCCGAGGAAACGGAGGAATGCACCTCCTTTGTTCAGCGCAATCCACGCCGCCCGCTCCCTCGTGACTCATGAGCAAATACGCCTCCCGCACCCCAAACCGAGCAACGGAATTACACGCGCCCAGTTCTTAGAATTTACGTGACGGAGGTAACTTCGGAGAAAGTTGCCGGGGTGCAGCTTTACCGCGGACGCCGTGATAGGCGGAGGAACTACGGGTGGCGCGGCGACCAATTGCGATATACGACGCGGGGGAGGAATCACGTGACACGCGAGCTCTTGCTGAGGGACCGTCGAAGAAAGCTCGATCACTTGTTCTGAGGCAGCGAGGAGGCCACTTGTTTCGGAGGCAGCGAGGGGATCACTTGTTTTGGAGGCAGCAGCGAGATCATTTTCTTTTCGAGGCAGCAGGGACTTGTTTTTGAGCTAGCGGGGAGAGCACTTGTTACTTTGATTCGGAACCGGGACTATCCGTGCCTGGTCGCCCCGAATACCACGCCGCCTCGCCCACATCGCAGCCCGACTCGCGTGACGGAAGCCGAACTATGGGACGGGACACCTCATGTGAGTGCCTGGCCGCAAGAGCCATGTGAGTACGAGCCGGGGCGTGAAAGAAACGATCACGAAACGATCACGGCCTTGCCGACCGCCCGCGCTGAGCAACGCCGAGGCGCCGTCCGGTCGACGCACGCCGCTGGCCTGATCCGGTCACCTGATCCGGCCGCCACCACGGTCACCGAGTGGTCGCCACAAAGGAACCTGGGGCAAGCACCGACCGTGGCTGCCCGCCGCCAGACCTGCCGGGCACTGGGATGCCCGAACGCCGCCCTGTAAGCTGGGTCACGACCGCCCGGAAGGGCGAAAACCACGGAGCTAAGATGAACTCTGGCCATGCCGGCCTTTTTTAAGTTAAGATTAGTTGTAAGGTATTACCTTACAACTAATCTTAAGTTTTGTTCTGGCATTGGACTTCACCCGAACTGAATTCAAGATTGATTAAAGTAATATTAAGAAAATGCCTCAGTCTTTCTCTCCAGTAGTTAGGCAATCACGCATGCCTCCCTCTATGGAGTCTGCCGACGAAGCAGCCGGGCAAAGCTGAATCGCCGAAGGAAATCAGGTAAACGGGCGAGTCGGTGGTTACAATAGATGATCTTAAAGTGTTTGCTACGAATGAAGGGAGACTTTCTCAAATGCTGTCTGTCGCAAATGATTTGAACAACGTGAAGTTTGGTTTTGACAAGTGCACGAAAAACAATTTAAAAAGAGGTAAAATGACAACACGCACACAGTGATTCGAAATCTTGAATTTACGTGGCGGTAAAAAGGAACCACTGGCCACTGTGGTACACAGTGGCGTAATCTGGCCACTGAAGAACGTGAGATCATTTCGAATGTCAGAATGAAAAATAATTTGTAGGGAGTATTACAGAAAAGTGTGACTTGTCCTGCAGTCCGCTCTGACCTCCAGGAATAAAATATCTGTAATTAATAATTGGCGGTGACTGTGATCGACTACAGTTTCGGACTAGTGGACCGAAATGAGCCAGAAATTCGAAACATCGATCTAAAAATCCAAAACTTGCTCACTATACATCACGTCGCCCAGCTGATGTACATAGACATTATATATCACGTAAGAAAGGAGAAGAGGCCTGGGACAAACTGAAGCCTTCGAGCATCGTGCAATAGTCAGGCTGGGAAAGTATGTAATCAGTTATCAAGATGACACACTAATGAGGCAGGTCATGAAATCTGACCGAAGAATGGGAAACAGACATTGTTAGTGTAGCAAGGAGCATTGCTTAGGCAACTATGTAACACATATAGAATAACACAGACACTGAACTTCTGACGCTACTAAACTTGAAATGTGAGACGTAAAAATGTTAAGGAAATTATGGAGAGACACACCACTCCATGGGCAATATCTACGAGTAAAAAAAATGAACAATGTGCTGACCAATAAGGATAAATCATTTATGTGTTTTAAAAGGGGAAGAATGAAGCCAGAATCGGAAGCAGTTCTAATTGCTGCCCAAGATCAGGCGTTGAGAACTCAATGATATGATAAAGCGGTTCTCAAAATCGTGTCTACTAGTAGTTATGACTGTGACTTGCGATCAAAACGTCGGAACCAAGACGGTAGAGAAATCTCTTAAATTCAAGAGTTTGGAAATGGAGATAAGCCGAATGTGGGATGTAAAAGCACAGGTCATACCTACAGTCATCGGAGCTCTGGGGATTGTTCCGCAAAATGTGTGAAAGAACTTGGCTAAACTCCCAGGTCATTCAAAAGACAGGGAAGTGCTAGAAATTTCTTTATTTGGAACAGCCCCCTTTTTACGCCCACGTATTGTAAATTTTATATTCATCCGACTCATAACATCTTTAGTAGTGATATAAAGGAATAATAATAATAATAATAATAATAATAATAATAATAATAATAATAATAATAATAATAATAATAATAAAATACTAATAATAGTAATAATAATAACAATGCGCGAAGTGACTAGGTGGTTAGCGCTCTGTATTCGCAATCAGGATGTCCGTGTTCGATCCCCGCGTCGGACATTCTGATCGGGGTTTTTCGAGGTTTCTTTTGGTCAGAAGGTGAATGCTGGGATGATACCAAAAATTCCCCACTACCTCACCTTCCATCATCATCCTTGTCCTTTCATACCTCATCATCCCTCTATCATACCTATTTACTTATTGATTTGCCTCGGTTCGCCTCTGTCTGCCTCTGTTTCATTCTGTCTCTTTCTATCTGACTGTGTCTCGCTCTGCCGCTATTTGTTCCGATCTCTGTATCTTTCGGCCTGTCTCACTTTCTCTGTTCCTCTTTGTCTCCCTCTGTATCGCTCTTTCTCTCTCGGTTTCTCTCTCTCTTTGTCTCTGTCTCTTGCCTCTCTGTATCTGAGTCACTCTCTGTATCTCTCACTCTCTCTTACTCACGAGCGCCGCCTCTCTCTCTCTCTGTCTGTCTCCATCACTCTCTGCATCTCTACGGCGCTTTCCATCTCTCTTCGTCTCCCTCTGCTCACTCTGTCTCTTTGTCTGTCGTGCGCAGGGGCGCAATTAGAATGGAAATTGTATGAAAATTAGCGCAATATTGTTCTGCAGCGCCATCTATTAAATTTGAACAAAATTAACAGCACATAAGCCATCTGTGTGAAAAAACACGTAGATGTACCAACTTTCATTGAGATCGGTCACACGATAACGGCGTTTGCTCTTGTATATACCAACATTCACACACACAGACACACACACACACACACACACACACACACACAGAGAGAGAGAGATTGTGTAATTATATATTTTATCTCTCTATATAACTAGTGGTGCTACATTCTTTCAGCCTTTTAGAAATAGTTATGTAATACTGTTTATACTAGTTATGTAATTCATTTTTTTAAATAAATTATAAAAATGAAAGAATATTTAGTCATTTAAAATTTGAGCTATTCCTTTTCTTTTACGTGAAGTCTCTAGGACATTTTCAAAACAAAAAAATGCTCTAACGTATTTTATTAAATTTCATTGTTTGATAGTATCAAGGACATTAATGCGAATGGTGCAGATCTCATTATCGTTTAAATTCCTGATTTTTCTCAAGTTGCAAAAATTCAAAACTATTCTACATTCTAATTTATATCCAGCAAAATTTATATTATCCAACAAATTTCAGCTTTGCAGAAAATCTAGTTCATATCAAAGGTAAGATTTTCTAGTACACCGAGGAAAGTTTAAGAACTCTTATTAAGAAACTTGTCGCTCAATTTAAATGAATCGCGCAACGCGCACGGTGTTTCCGACTTGCGCGTTTCCGGCCCGATCCTCTAAAAAGCGAACGAACGTCCGCCTTCCGGATAATGGCTTGTTATTTGGCAGCGTTGCAGAGAGAGAATGTGCAAAGCGTCATACAAATTTCTGAACAATAAATATTGTAATGTATTGTAAACATTGTAATGTATGTATAAACATTTTCTAATTGTAGCATTAAATAAAGTAAAAGTGCGAGAACGCAAAAATAGAATTAATTTGAGCATTTTCCACAGGAATTTATAATTAAAATTAATTTAATTATTTTTCGTATCATTCATTGATTTTTCTCATGGCCCATAGTGTGAAACCTGTACATATTTCATTAATTTCAACCAGAAGCAACGCAAAAACTCCTCGCTTTTTCAAAGATATTTTTTAACGAGCGAACTTTGTACAACAGGCTTTGTCGGAGGCAAAAATCTCAATTTTCAATTTTGAAGTTTTTTAAAATTGTTTTTATTTTTCAAAAAATTGGAGATGTCAACGAAAATGAGTACTGCATCTTTCTCTTAAATGTCCTTCGCACCTTTCAACAATAAAATTTAAGGCAAAAAGTTGGATTCATTTCTTTTTAAATTTTGAAAATGTTCCAGGGGCTTAAAGTAACCCAAAATAAAAATTACGGTTTCAGATTCCAGGGTCCGCAATATCAGCTAGAACGATTGGGGAATATCAATTTTGCAGAAAATCGGCTGAACGATTTATGCTTTAGCGTTGGGCACAGATGGACGGACGGACAGACAGTCAGACGTTTTGCCATTAATCGATTTTTCGATATGAAGTACTCACAAAACATGGACTCTGCCTATACCCCGTTTTAAAAGAATTTTTTCTATATTTAGCAACTGGATTTATCCACTTATTTGTTACTAGAGCCTGACAATGAGTTTTGTGTCGAAAATTCGCCGTATTCCGGCGTACGATTACAATACTTTTTCTTCTTAACTTAGTAAGTGCGAGAAAGTAAAAATAGATCTTCGTACGTGTGCTTTTTTATGGAGAAGGTTTTAACTCTCTTCAATTTGTTGTAACTTCACTAAACGGCGCTGCAGCACAAGATGGATCTTCAGTTAATTGCAATTCTTCATTCACCTGTGATTTATTGTTCCTGAGTTTTGCCGCGGGGCGAGATCAAGGAGGACAGGTGCGGGTGGTACGAAATGGAGAGAGAGTGAAGGGAGGAGAAAAGATCAAGAAAACAAGAGGGGGAGGGAGAAAGAGTGAGAGAAAGAGAGAGAGGGAGAGAGAAGGAGATAGTTAGGCCAGGTATTTCCCACCTGCGGGGACCGCCCTAGTCGGGATAAGTTCTACACTCCCGTTACGTCTCAATGCATGTATGGTAGTATTGTGCAATGAAAACCGCGGATCAGAGTAGCCGGCCGCTAGAATTCTCCTCCAGACAGACAGAATTCAACCTAGCTATCTAGATAGTGTCAAAACAGTGCAGTGAGAACCTACTTCACTGGCTACGATCGCAACTCTCGTTTACTCTCTTTTACCTGCACATTGGCACATCTATCAAGAAGCCTACATCTGACTACGAACCAGCTATTTGCGTGGTATTGGAGGCGGCCCGACGCAGAGCAACAACCCTCAAGAATTGTCATTGGTCCCGTGAGGGTTGTTTCGGAGGCCACTCGCGGAGAGCTACGGGCGCTTCCGAGAGGAGGCGCGGTTTTCTGCCATTGCTCTACTCGGACTCAGACGACTGCATGGCTTCAACAACGGACAAGACTATGGAAGTGGAATCGAGAGATGACGGTAATCCAGCACACAACCACTTCAGCGCGTGCACCCCCTCAAACTGGAACCTCGATCGCACGATGCCCTCGCGACCCCTCCTCAGACAGGAACTTCAAGAGACTCACGGCCGAGGGTGGTCACCAAACTCACCAAGACTGATCCCCCACCCCAAATCCAATCCCTATCCCTTAGCAACCTATAAACCCCCTCCAACAACCTAACTCTTAACTAGTACCTTCAACACCTCAGAAGACACGACAAGACTCCAGAAGACCCTGAGCTTCCCGGAACTGAACAAGAATCTTCCCAATCACTAAAATACAACCCAACCAAAAGCAAAATTTGATCTTTCCGTATTGATCTCAACTCTCTCGTCAACCCGTCAGACCTTACCCAAGACCTCTTGAAGCACGGCCACAATGCAATGACCGCTAAATGCAATAGGACACAACTCCTGATCCAACCCGTGACTATGACAGCCTACAATAAAATTCGTGGCCAACTAGAATTGATCTCTACGACATAACTTAAGGACTTATTTTTGTTAACGTTTTGTATTCATTCAAGAGAGCTACGCAATTGAGCAGAGAGATAATTGTTAAAAAGACTCTCCGCTAACTACGACATCGACAGAATTAAGACAAACTTCCAGAACTTGAAAACCCCTTCCGCATCCGAAATGTTCCGACGTTAACGGACGCCTTACCCCACTTTAACTATAAGTAATAGAGACTACAAAAAAGACTGACACCAAAAACATACTGAGGCACGTATACTAGAACAGGAACAGAAGAAACTCTGACATAATGTGACGTACCCAATTATCACAGAAATCGTAAATTTCTCACTAATGAGCGGGCAATATCCCTTATCCTGGAAGACTGCGCTCGTGCATCCTATTCCCAAGACAACATCAACCAAAAACCCTACTGAATACCGCCCAATTAGCATCCTCCCAACTATCTCTAAAGTACTCGAAAAAGTCGTCCGGAAGCAAACTGAACAGTATCTTCGAACAAAATCACTTTTAAACGATCAGCAATCAGGTTTCCGTTCCGGCAGAAATACTGGAACCGCACTACTAAACGTTATTGAAGACGCGAGAACAGCAATAGATTACGGTAATATAACTATTTTGGTTCTTCTGGATTTCAGCAAAGCATTCGATTCAGTAGATCACGACATCCTGCTCGCCAAACTAAAGATCATGGGATTTGCACAGCCCACGTGTAAATGGTTTCTTAATTATTTAACTTCCAGAACCCAAAGAGTGGTGTCCGGTAGCCGTAGTTCAAGGGACTTGAAGCTTAACCGCGGAGTTGCTCAAGGCACTGTGTTAGGGCCACTGGCCTTCTTAATCTATGTAAATGACGTGGGAAATGCACTTAAATATTGCAGTCATCAAATGTATGCGGATGATCTCCAGATATATATATATATATATATATATATATATATATATATATATATATATATATATATATATATATAAGTGGTCACCCGTCTCACCTCGTTTCACTCGTACAAAAAATTAATGAAGATTTGATAGCGATAAACAACTGGGCAGCGTCTTTAGGCTTACAATTAAACCCAAACAAATCACAGTGCATAGTTATCAGCTCGAAATGCACTATGAATAAAATCTCTTCTTCTCCTTTGCCTAATATTTTTATAAATGACACCATTTTATCTTGGTGTTCTGAAGTCAAGAACCTAGGTGTAGTTATCGACAACACTCTCAGCTGGAACTCGCACGTAGATTCAACCTGCCGTAAAGTTTTTGCTTCAATGCACTCACTGAAACGCCTGCGAGCACTTTTACCAGGTAGCACACGTGAGACTCTCATCAAATCCCTTATCATGCCACATTTCGACTATTGCGACTTTCTTCTGACCAACATGACATTTAAATTACAACGTAAACTTCAAGTAGCCCAGAATGCATGCGTACGTTTTATTTTTGATCTAAGAAAATACGACCATGTATCCGAATTTTTTGACAGAATTCGTATGCTTACTCTAGACAAAAGACGGTTACTCCACTCTTTACTTCTTCTTTATAAAGTTTTAACCGGTTCTCATGCAACACACCTCATAAGTAACTTCAATCCTCTGAAACTAAATCGAGCTCGTGAATCAGCCCTGCTTTGTGTACCACGTCACAACACGACTTCATTCAGTAAATCATTCAACATTACAGCTATCCGAGCCTGGAATAAATTACCAGCGAGACTAAAACATTTAAATACTTTCGGCAAATTCAAAGCTGAATTAACCACATGGGTAAGGAATAACGACATATAGAGCGGCATTAACGTCTTCTTCAATCTCCAGACTTCTCCCACTTCCAAGCGCCCGGTCACCGCCCCCGTTAAACACCCTCTATTTCCCCCTCTTTATTCTCAATATTCTACCCCATACCTCATTGCTCTATCCTCATCTTCCATTCCCTCTCACACCTAAATTATGAGCATTATTATTTTTCTGTGTACCCTAATGAAATTGTTAATTAAATATACAAAAGTATTAGTGACGTTCCAGATAAAATATACTTGTAGCTATCTTTGTACCATCATCAGGATACAATATATTGGCATAAACAAAATTGATGTTAAGATACCCGCACTCTTTGTATTGTTCCTTAATACTGCCAGTATTGTGTTTAAAATTACTGTTGTCATTAGCTTATAGTGTATTGTGCTTCTCTGGTGTAAAAATTATTGTATATTTATGTAAAGTGCTACTGTAAACTAAACGTAGCTTTCTGTAACGTTCCTCAAATAACTTCACTTTTTTCGCCTACTTCTTCTTCGTCCTTTCCTTCGCTTTTTTTCTCTTCCCTGTCCCTCACAAACTTTATCATTTATACTTTCTGACCCCTTCCCCTGTACGTCTTTTCTTTTCTCTTTCACGAAACTTCCCTTTCACTACTCAGTATAACATACTCAGTTGTATTAATGTTCGGCCCTAAGCCGCCATCCTGATTGAGGTTTTTCTGGGTTTACTCAATCGCTTAAGGCGTATGCCGGGATGGTCCCTAGATTTGTTCTCCCAGACGTAAATGTACAGCTTGTCCTCCCCTCTTAAAATGTTACTTCTCTAAATGTATGTAAATTAAGTGGTTAGGCGGAAGAGCAGGCCCTATGGCCTGAGCCTCGCCATTAATAAAGACATTATTATTATTATTATTATTATTATTATTATTATTATTATTATTATTATTATTATTATTATTATTATTATTATTATTATTATTATTATTATTATTATTATTATTATTATTATTATTATTATTATTATTATAATCCCCCAATGCAAACGATGCCAAAAACTTGCCCACTCTACCGAAGAATGTCCTTCCTTATCCTTAGACCAATCCACTCCCTTTACTCCCACCTGCTGCAACTGTAACCGCAACCACCCAGCATACGACCCAATCTGCCCCAACCTTACCAAAGCCAAGGAAACCAGAGAACAACAACCAAAAAATCTACCACAGCACCACCTCCCGACATGTCAACGAAGTCCTTCCCACCCCTCAGACAACAAAATAAATCCTACTCCTCCGACTCTGACCCCAACCAACATCCTTCAAACCCACAACCTACAACCGGCTAAAAAATAAAATACCTCTTCTCCCTTCTTCAATCACATACCCTCAAAAAACTCTTTCCTGACCTAAGAACTTTCATCAACATCCTGAACGGCCCAGAGGACATTATCACAAAATTAATAACAGCAGGCTTAAAACTTGTTGAAATACTAAATGAATAGCTCCCGTATCTCGAATTCTAAACTTTTCCTCGTGGAACGCAGTGGCGGCTTAGCCCAGAAAAAACCTATCATTACCCAATTCCTAAAAGACTACCCCATTGGGATCCTACTAATTCAAGAAACTATGCTGATCCCCACCAACTCCTTCACCACACAAATGTACCTCAAAAACTAGAATGACAGAACCTTCGCCCGCGGAGGCGGCACGGCCATCCTCATCCGACGATCACTCCCGCACGCTCCTTACCAACTTCCTCAATTCACAGCCCTAGAATGTACTGCCATCCTACTTGTAACCCCCGCCACTCCCATAATTATCATCTCAGCTTACAAAAGACCCCATTCCTCGTTTCCTATCTCTGATTTGAATATCCTTAACAACATGCCCCAACCCTACATCCTTGTCGGCGACGCCAAGTCTAAATTCACCGGATGGGGCTGCTCGACTAATAGCATAGCTGGACTGAGACTTGACGACTTCTGGAACAACAATTCCCAAATCTACATCAAATGTACCCCTGAACCCACCCATACAGTAAACGGAAACCCTCACAATATCCTCGACTTTGTCCTACTCTTCTCCGCTTTCCATATCACCACACCCAATCCCAAATATGACCTCTATGACTTCGCCAACCTCTTCCCAATAATATTCACCTCCTCACCCACACCTTCCTACATTTATCCAAAACACCCCACAATCCATGACACCAACTGGAAATCTTCTGTCCTAAATACAAGGTCATGACCAACCTCCAAACAATCTCTTCCATAGACAAATCCATTGAACAACTGAACCACTATATCCTTCACGCCTATTAGCAAACCACATCCCACACCTAGCAACTACACCATACCCTCCCCGACGAAATAATGTTTATCAGAAAGAAGAGATGAATACAACGTCGATTCTACAAATAGACGAGACGAAGACCAAACACTTTTTAAACAGACCCAAAGACTGGTTAACTCACTTCTACGGAATTACAAAACCAACAAATACAATGATTTACTTAATGATAAGAGCAGCCCACAAAGTAATTAAAGCAGTACGAGATACCCCACCCGAATTTCTCCCCTTTACACCAAACCAATACTCCCTATCCTTTGATCCCCAAATAATTGCAGACAACTTCGCCCAAATCCTGGCTGATCGCTTCGGCCCCCGAAACATCACAATTCCCCAAAATGTCCTTCTCAATGCCTCCAGAACCCCAACCTTACCCCTCAATCAGCAAACGACCTAGGCGACAAACGATACGGAACTGTTACTAACAATGGCAAATCAATCCAAATCCCCCGGATCCGATGGAATTCTCCCCACTCAACTCCGCAACCTTCCCCACCCTCCTTACCTCATCCTCAACTCCTATTTCAAACTGTCTTACTTCCCTTCCGTCTGGAAAACAGCCCGTGTGTCCATGATTCCTAAACCCGGCAAGGATAATCGACATCACACTAACAACAGACCCATAAACCTACTTCCAATCCCAAGCAAAATCTTTGAAAAAGTAATCCTTCTCCGCCTGACTCAATATCGACCCAATCCTTGACCAATCTCAATTCGGCTTCCTCGAGGGTCGCTCTGCGTCACTACGAACACTCAACCTAACCCTATCCATTGCAACCCCCCTCCAAGTCCGCAAAGAAATCCCTACTATCCATACAGATCTTATGCAGACTTATGACACCATATCCCATCCCATCCTGCTAGCAAAAATCCCCCGCATACCTGACCACATCCACTCTCTATTCCAAAACTACCTTACCATCGATCCTTTTACGCCCAATATTACTCAAAACAATCCCCCAACTATTTATCCAAGCCGCGTCCCACGGAGGTGTTCTTTTCCTGTACATAATTGACATTCCTTCCACCCCTGGGGCAGAGAGATTCGTCTACGCTGATGACCTTGCCTTCCTTTCTTCCTTCCGCAACCTCATCCGCTCCTTAAGAAACCTTCAACCATTCCTCGACTCCTTCCACCTCTGGGGCTCTCAAAATTCTATTATTAACCTTTCCAGATCCCAAGCAATCCTATTTTACTATAAAACATATACATAAAATCCACCGTCTCTGGTCATAAATCAAACTCCTATCCCCTGACAACCCCATGTGAAGTACCTTGGCATTACCCTTTCCCGCTGAATCCTTTGGTCCCAACACGTCCTCAACACCACAATAAAAAACAACAGGATCACCAACGCTCTTTACCGTATCCTGACAAATTCATCTATCCCTATCACAAAGAAAATGCGAACTTACAATATCAATATCCCCCCAACCCTTTCCTACGCCCATCCCACCTGGTTCAATATATCCATTATAAACCACAGAAAATAACCGTCACTGAAAACCGAAAAATCCGACTGATATTCGGTCCCCCTTCCTTAACCCGCTTCAATGATCTACGACAACAGAACAAAATGCCCCACATCCTCACCCATCTTCACAACTCCTCACAAACTCTACAAAGGTTCATCACCAACCCTCAGTTTAGAAACCTTATTCTACCCCACCACCATATCCTAATAAACCCCACCACGTACACATATAAATACTCCCTGGACATCCTGCAACACTTTCCTCCCATAACCTAGGCCAGAGGGCGAAAAACAAGACGTAAAGACGTCTGACCTACTGACTACTAAAGACGTAAAGACCTACTGACCTACATTGAACCCTAGACGACCTCGACAAAAATATTCCTTTCCCCTGCTTTGTCCCATCCCATTCCCCTTCCACAACTTTCCCCTTCTCTTCCCCCATCCCCAATCCCCCTTACAAACAACCCGTCACTCCACCATCCAGACTACCAATCCCCGTCCCTTTACGGGGAAGAGGGGTCGCAACACATCGGAAGACGACCGGAACAAATAAGTATGGACGAAGAATCTCATTACGAGCCAGAAGGACCATTCAAGCACATCCTGTTTTTGTTCTGTTCTGTTAGTTGATGCCCTGAGCCAACTCACCGGTCACTCGTGCTTTCGACATGAGAATTGGATTGTACGAGAATCTAGGTCCACAAACGGAAGTAATGATTAAAACGTTCATCGTATTATTTTAATATATTTATAACATTAAGAACTTATACCATAAAACCTGTAAAAAAGGGTTAGTGATAAAGAAATCACTAACTTTCATTCCGAAAAAATGGCGAAATTTTTAGCAGAAATCTGAAAAGGCTTTCTAAACGAAAGTCCTTCCCATTTAAATACTACCTACATATATTACAACAAACTCAGATTACATATGTTTATTGAGAAAAAAAATGTTCAGTTGATTACTTAGTTCATTGGTGTTCTATATCCATTAAGGAAAGTTTAGAAGCTGTAATATTTCTTTCCGTCTGTTTCTGAGAAAATGCAGCCATATTAGTTGATGGAACATTTCCATGACAACTGCATTTTTAAGGCTCTATAACTAGTTCTTTTACCCGGATACAATACGCAATAATTCCATGCAAATAATTCAACGTACCCAGATATTGCTTGCAGATATTCGTTATTTTCGTTGTCTTGAATATTCATTCTTACACCCATAGACGTTTCTGAAATTAAAAATCATAACATACACATTAATTATCATCATACAACAAAATTCATTTGTGAGGTAATCGACAGTAAACGAAATTAAATTTGACTTTTGCAGAGGTTTCTGCTACGGCATAGCAAAAGGGAGCCGCGGCAGCGGCCCGGCGGCGCGCTGACGTCGCCCGGCAGGACAGCGCTCTCCGTTATGGGAGGTGCAGGGAAGACAGAGACTCGCTTCGCGGGCTCCAGTGCTATAAAGCGGCAGGCTCTGGGCCGGAGCAGAGTCAGGGTGTGCAGTGAGGCGAGTGAGGAACTAGTAAAGTGACGTAGAGCCCGAGGTGTTGTGCGAAGTACTGTGGATTGTAACTGGCGATTTTCTACAGGGATTTTATTGAACTAGTGCAGTGTTGAGGGACATCTTCTGGAAGAACGGAAACTAGCTTTGTACTTTGGTTATTCTTTGATTCTGTGTAGATAAACTGTCATTGTTTGTACGAACTGTTGTTCTTTTCCTTAAGTGTTCCTGAATATACAACAGTTTCCTCTAGAATTAAAACGTACACGCGATAAATCCCTACATGTTCGTGACTTGACGGCGTTCTGAGAGATGACTGTTGACCTACTTCTTCTGATAGCCAATAGCAAGAGACATTATTACGCTGAAGACAACCTCGATTACGATTGCGTACCGAAACAGGTGAGGTTTTAGGAAGGCGGAAAAGTAGGGGCACAGAGAAGCTCTCGATGGTAGATTGAGTGAGTAGGGAATTATTAGAATTCAGGTTTGAGTTATTCAGAGATCCACATTAAGAGGCTTAACATATTCAGATTCACATTTTGTATGATTTAGTGATGCAGATACTGGAGTTTCAACATTCGAATTAAAAACTTACAACTTCAAATGCAACTGATAGTTTGCATTCTATTGTATTATAAATTCAAGATATTAGCATTGAATATTTTATTCCTCACGTATTGCAACCACTTTGCCAATTCTTTGCGATCCCACGTACGTCCCTCCAGGCCCGAACTGGGCCACCAGACGCGACTACAGGTGACCGCCCACTAAACGCTTCCTCGCAGGTCGTGCGTCCAACTGCACTCGAGTTAGAGGCGCTTTTACTTTGCCCGACTACTGCGCCAAATACAATTCGACGTACACTCGATGTCACTGCTTGATAGATAGTATCAATTACCTGTATCCGCCTCCGGGTTGCTTGTGATTTCTAACCAATTGTGAAATTCACAAAAGGGATCGATGTAGAGTCTGAGAGTGTCAGAACGTTGCTCGATTTGACAAGTAAAGTTTTGGAAATTCCTGAATAGTGTATATATTCTAATATGAAATGACAGCACATAAATTAAAACACAAACAAAAAACCTCACTTCTATACATAAACTTATCAGCACTTGTACAAGTCCCTGTGCTATATAATACCAATTCGGTATTCTCGCTAATCGTAGGAGAAACCCATTAGTGATCTTTACATAAATGCAAGAATATTCCATTTTCTGTGTTCTCAACTACCAATGGTGCACCTTGAGTTTATTCAACAAAATCCTTTACTTTAAGCATATGCTGAAAAAATGGAGATTCTTAATTAAGTATACTTAATATTATACGTAACATGAGCACAGAACTCATACAAACCCTCTTATTTACTCATTATAACTCATATTTACCAACCTTTCTTAAAATTATTGAGTGTACTTCATCTTTGATTTCAACAACTTATTTTGGCTATTACTTCGAACATTAAATAACCAATATTTATGATTAAGAATCTTAAATAAAAATATGATAATTCTCTCTCATTGTAAGATACTACATATACTCTGCCTGGCAAACAAAGTGATGCACCCAGAAGGAGTGGTCCAATATTATTCCATTTTGGTATACATGCATACCATTAATGTGTGAGTAAATGATTACCTATTCACGTATGTGTAATGCGTAGAACGCCCACCAGAGTCCATTGTTTACGTCATCGTTGTTGAGCAGTAGTCATCAGTCAACTTCTGTGCGTCAGTCAGAAAATAACGAGGTTTACGTACAGTAAGAAGCTCCTGCGATGCCTCGCAGACGCGTCATTTGACAGAAGCCGCAGTGTGTGTAAGGCTGGTTGGTCGTACAAATGCCACGTTTTGCGCCGTTCAGATGCTACAGTGTTGGAATCAATGGGTACATGTGCCCCCATGCACATCATGCAAGCTCGAGTCGATCAAGAAACCCAACCCCAAGGAGGACCGTCGAATGGTGCGCTAAGCAGTACGTAATCCCATGACGTCGCCATCCGCGAACTCATACTTAAGAAGATCCTGTGAGTTTCCGCACAGTGGCTGGACGACTCGCATCCGCCTGATGGGGTCCCATCGCCCACGCGGTTTGTTACGTCTGTGCCGTTCTGAAGCACCACTAGTTCTATCGTAATATTTCTCCCAGAGCAGTGAGACTTTTCAGTCCGAGCAATGAAACCAACCCGAAAAAAAAGGAGATGCGACCCAGTGTGCGGTTTGCGGCCGATCGATAAAAGATGACGTACCGTAAATTGGGGTAACTTTGATATCAAGGGGTGACCTTGATATCTCCTTTACACTCTGTTTATGTTTTGGAGTAGCTACTTCTCTCGACTTGTTACATTTCTTGTGCAGCAGTTGGCTATTATGGATATCTACGAGCGCCAATATATATATATATATATATATATATATATATATATATATATATATATATATATATAACTGTTTTATAAGATTCATTTTATTTCATTTTCATTCATGAGATTTATTTTGTTTTAAAATTCGTGTATTATATTTTGAAGCAATGCGTGCGGCGGAACATTTCCAAACTGAAACCAAGGTATGCATTTATTGAATTACTAAACACGTTAATAGGGCTCTTTGGGAGAAAAATAATGAGTAGAAAAACATTCTAACCTACAATGTCAGTGAGTTTTGTAATCATTTGGTGAATGATTCTTTGGATAAGACTTTGATAACAGTCGAAGGATGACTTCGATTAGTATTTTTTTCATATAAATCATGTAATACGGGTATTAAACAACGATCTTTCTATTACATGATACATTATTTAACATACAGCAACTGTCATTACATCTTTCAATACTTCTAAACCTATTACCAAATTCCCTGATTTTCAATTAGACCACAAAGTTGAAATGTTATGCAAAACTGTCTGATTACATATTTGAAGTACAAAATATTTGCTGACGTTGGTGCTAAGGAAGTGTGAAAGCGGAAGAGTCTTGCTGTACAACCAGGAAAAAGTATTACTTCTGAAAAAAAACCCTGAAACACCTGAGACGGATGATGACGTTTCGCAAACTAATGGAGAATTACCATCAACTGACGAGCTCTCACATGGAAATGAGAAAGACACAAATTACGTATCATTTACAACACTAACTTCTCAAGCCCTTAAGCCGGGAGTGCTCGTCTTGGTGAAGGTAGGGTCAGGAAAATTAATATGCACAACCTACAGATACGTCGGTGTGATCCGCAAAATACTGCGTCAGCGGGAATATATAATAATTGGTTTGAAGAGATCTCATCAGATTATTCAATATTGTGTAAAAAGAAATGTTGACGTTGATTTTGAGAACATTTTCATTTTGCCACGGAGGAGAAAGAAAATAGTTCTGTAGATGTTTAAAGGAATTATGGTTAAGAGATTACTTACATTAAAGACGTAATCTTTTCTAGAAATTAGCATTAAAATTATCATAATATAAAAGTAATTCCTTGTTTCCTGTTATTTCAAACGTAGATGTTAAACCATCCCTAACAAAGTAACCCCCTATCTTTAAGACTAAATAAAAAGAAAACTGTCTGTCCAATTTCATTGAGGGTTGAAATTTACACTATTATCACTAAAACACGCCTTTTAATGATTGTCAATTGAGGGAATCGTAGTCATCCCAAAATAAAGGTAAGTTTGATGGGGCGGTTTTTTAAATATTTGAAGAAAGTGAATCGGTATCATTTTCTGTTGTTACTTCCTTCAACATACATCTGCTACAATTCTCAAAAGTGCAATTTTCAAAACCGAAGATGTAGTTTTTTCAAAAACATTTGTAAATGTTATCAAAGTCACCCCATTTTACGGTAATCTGCTCCCTTTGCTGATGGAGCTGCTAGAAAGAGCAGGGAGCAAGCGCTCTCCTCAGAGCACTTGGCTGAGAATGTTGCATGTTGACGTCCTCCCGTTTTCAGCAACATCGGCGGATTTCTCCATAATTTAACACGTGTGGGGAGCCATTGGCAGGGGACTCCCTCGCAGTATCAAGCTGCAGAATCTGGAGAAAGAGCCGTAAGTAATGTGGACGAACTTGCCTCAAGAGAGGATGCAAACGCTGTTTGACACCGTTCCGAATCGCCTAAGGGCATGCATTGCAGCCAGAGGAGGTGCGACACCCTCTGACCGGGCGCCAACTTTCCACCTGTAACTGCCAATGGCCTTGTCTCTTTCATCACATCTTGTAATCAGTTCAATGAAGTCACACAGTCTCTCAGCATATGTAGTTTCATTCACTTCCAACCACTTCTTCTGGGTGCATCTCTTTTTTTTGTCAGGCAGTGTATTTAACGCGCGAGGAGATAATTTTTTGAGCTCACTTACAGCACTTAAATCCTTTTTAACTGTTCTTAACTAACACAATAAAACGTTACACATAACCTTCAAATCATGATTGTGAAACTCAAGAGAGATTTCCATCACAAGACATCACTCTGTCTTTTAATTTTCGTGGCATGGACTTAATATAATTTGCCCCCTAAACGTAATAGGCGCATTGCTCATTTTTGTAACCATGCTGAGTCCCCGCTTACTCCATTCGCTAAGATTGACCCACAGTAAACTGAGCCGACCATACTTCCGTGGATGGCTGTTTGTGTTACATTCATAGGATCTACTTCTGCCCGTTGGCAAGCCGTGTCCCCATGCAGTTTCCTGAACGTCTTGAAATTCAGGCAGTCCAGCCCACCTGTTAATGAACTCCGTTGAAGATAAAATTGAAGATGTTGAGCATCCGGTAGGAGAAACCCCACGTAACAAATTAAAGATTCTTTAGACTGATCTAAAAGCAGAACAAGGGAGTAAATGAAGCCGTACATTATAACGGTACCTAAATTCCTAATTGTCCATCTGAGAATTCACGTAGTCAGGATTATGTCCATTTCCAATTACATTATTCCGCATTGCATGTTCTAAATTATTTACTTCGTACTAAGCTGCTTGAAGTCGTCACGATTCCTTGCACCTCAAATCTGTTACGTAATAACGGTCCACCGCAGTGTCAGTTCAACCTGTCGGGCTGCCAAGCGAACTGGGCCGAGGTCTCGCGGAATGCTCTCACTTCCTCCTTCCTCTCGCTGCTGTTGTCCGCGCTCTCTGGTCGGTGTTCATTTGCTCTGCTCTCTACTAGGCAACGTGCGTTTTTGGACGCAATGTAAGGCGAACCGGCCTTACCCAGGTGTACAGATGAGGGGGAGAGGTTGCGGCAGGGGCGGCTCGAGCTTAGGTTGCACGGCTGCAGAACCCCCAGATAATCGGAAAAGATCCCATTATATACATTTTCCTCTTAAAGACGTTCAGTATTCAACATATTGCAGGAATATCGATGTATATGAAATCATTTTGAAACCAAAGAGCGTCCTTCTGGCGCTCGTTCCAGCGTTTGATCCCTTGCCGGGTATTGCATCATGCTTGCTTTTCTCTCTGGCCCTTTGATTTAACACGATGACATATGCCGTTTTGGTCGCCCAACCAGCTGGTGGTGCTGTCTACTGCTGCACGGCGACCGACGCAGTCTCAGGGGAATCCCAATATTCAGTTAGAGTCGCTGCAAGGTAATTTTGTGAATTTTTATTTTTATTAAAAGTACACAAGTTTAGTCACTTATTGACGATATTCAATGCATTGTTTATATTTGGAGAATTTGTTTTCATTTGATTTTAGGTTAGTTAATTCAAAACGCACATTTCAAAAAATCTTTGTGAAACCGTGGCCGTTCTGGCCTCGCGAAAGCCAGTGTGCCTCCTGGTGCCTGCAGCTGGTCGGACAGCGTGTTCTTGTGAATACTAGTGTGTGTCAAAGCTTTATCATTATTTGCCATGTATACCAGGGTAGTGACGTTTTCGAAATAAAATCATTTTATTTGTGTGAAACGTTGAAGCAATAGTGCTTGTTGTAATATGCTGGAGTCTAACTTAAGTGCCGAGTGTAAATCAAAGCCAGAACCATGTTCGCTGGAGGTGTATATACCTTACACGAACACGACGCTTAAAATTCTTTAAGTAATGTTTCTTACATACTTTTATTTAACCATCAGCTGGGGCACGTGCAGTTCCCGGACGACTATTCGAAGCTGGCCACGTGAGCCTCACAAGGGCCTATGGAGAGTCAGTACACGAGGGTAACACTCGAAAGTGCATAAGTGCACTGCGGAAATCTTCCGGTCTAACATCGATGGCAGTGAAGTTTACTCGTACGAAAACATAAAGAAGCCATCCGGCGAAGGCATCAACGTACAGTGGGTCCAGAAAATGGGCATCAAGTATTTTTAAGCGTTGTTCAGAATTTTTTGGATTAAAACCCTTAATAATTAAATAACGACTTATTTAATTATTTAACATTAAAATATTTAATTATAATTCCCCAGAATCAGAACTTTTATCATGTTACTCGTCTTAAAGAAGTGAATTTGTACTTGAAAGACTTTAACATTGCTGTAACGTTTAGGTCAAATGCCTTTGGGTTAATTTTTTTCTGTACTTTTTCTAATATTACGTAGATGTTTTCAATAATGTGAGAAAGTATGTGTTGTTGTTCCACACTAGTTTTATTTCATTTGGGGCTTTTAAAATTCAATTTCAGGGCCACTGATAATGCAATGAAAATTCTTACAACTGCTGCTTTCGTGGTTGAAGTGCATTTCCGTTTATTTTGATATTGATGTGATCCATCAAATTCCCATTAATTACTAAACAAACACAATTTATCTGAGTTTTCCTAAAACATGATTAGTCAAAGTATCTATGCATGCAGAATACGCGCAACTGTGTGGTCTAAAAGTGGTTGTAATTTTACATCAGCAAATGTATCAGTAACAATAATTGCTTCCTTTTGGGGGGAACTTTTTTTCTTCCAGGTTACACTATTTCTTCAGTTTTTTTTCATTACAGTGTATTTAATAATATCATACATATTGCTTCTTGTTAATAAAGTGATCTAATACTATATCATGAAGGAAGAATTTTAAAAAATTTATATAGGTAGAAATACAAAACTAGGTGTGCATCATTGTAAACATAGTACCAAAATAATGCAAAATGGGCAAACTTTAATTAATGTTTTTAAAACTAAATGAATTTCTGAATCAGATTCACTTAATATCATAGCCCTGAAATGCCCGAAAGGTAACTAAATAACAATATGAAAAACCGGATTCAATAATTTCAGTCCGTTGTTACACTTAAAGTTTCTACTTTGAATTATTACATTTTATAGAAATAATATGTTTTTAGATACACGTATTTAAAGTACATATCTCCAGGTATCGTATCCATCCATATACTAGTCACGAGAGTTAGTTGGATGATGAGGTGCTTCAAGCTGAAACAGCCAGTTCAGCACACCGGAATGAAACATGTCAAATGATTTATTTCTCATTAAGTGCCACAATGTGGAATTAATTGCAACGTCTTTTCGAAGAGTGAGCTGGCTTGACGTTTTACCAGCACACACGTCAGTTAAATTCGGGTCGTAGCTTGACGAACACTCTCAGATGATTTATTGCTAATAATTGCTAATGAATTGCCACAAATTGCAAAACTGTTATTTACAAACCGAAGTTAACTTTCTGTGAGATCTTGATGGATCAAGTCAGCTCAAAACCATTTTCATCACGAAAATATGTGTCAATTACTTCCAAATTGTGAAAATGAATAAGCAATAAATCATCAAAGTTTTTCTATCGAGCTACAATGTGAATTTAACAATTCCTGCATTCCTGGATTTTACGTTAGTGTGTGTGTGTGTGTGTGTGTGTGTGTGTGTGTGCATGCATGCGTGCGTGCGTGCGTGCCTGCGTGGCAGTGGACAACAGAATTCATCCTACCGTTAAATCATCAAAAATTTGTGATCAGTTCATGTTCCCTTTTGGTTTCATAGCTGGGCAGAGTTGCCACACGTCGGTAAAAGAAGTGACGTTTTACAATATTGAAAGGTAATTAATATCACGATCAACCCCACTAGAGGTTGTGTACAAATTGCTGGTAATAAAAATTTTAACGGCGCGAGAGGTATCTTAAAAATATTACATTTATGTGATCTTTGGAAAAACTTGTGAAAATTTACTCTACTTTAAAAGAACGTTAAAATAATTACGTTACGTTACGTTACGTTAAAATAATTGATATCGACTAAAGAAGGTACTGATAGAACTGTATCAATCACATTTTCTGATATTTAAATTAACCAGTAGTAAAGAAAATCACAATCAAAATTAAAAAATACTGATAAAATTATTTTCATTAGTACACTTACCACATGCAATATCCAAGGAGCAACGCGTTAAATATTTATTTATAGGAAACTCAGAACCACCAACTTCCTTCTTCAATTTTTGAGTTAATATACTTGCTTGTGAATTAAATACACTTGCAAAACCTTCCAGAAGTGTATAGTGAAAAGCTGGATTTATTAATTTTCTGTCAGATCTCCATTTGTCGCCTTTGAACATAAAAAAATGTTGTAAGTTTTGTAATTAACGTATATTCTACAGCAGAAAAAAATTTAAGAGTACTTTACCTGCAGATGTAAGTATGCCCTTACCAACCACAGGTTCCATAAATCTGTAGTGCAAACTCTTTTTAATATTGGTTTTAGAAGCTAAAAAGATCTGCAAAAGTAAAAAATAAAACCGTAATAAGCAATATGCAAATTTGTAATAAACTAGTGGTGCTACAGATGGCACAGACATTCCCGTTTTAGTTTTCTATTTCCTTTGGTCTTGGTTAAATAACCGGACTTGTCACACACTCTTGCCAGCTGCCAACTATCGCCGCCAAAAGTACAATTTTTGACATTTTCTTAATTTTTCGATTTCCTAACTGTAGAGAAAAAATATTATTATAGATTATTAAAGAACAGTAAAAACCTTATCCTAAATGGCAATTTTCTTTGAAAAATCTAAAACCGTTTTCAAAAAACTGCCGTTGAAGCGCTACTGTAAATTTGAAATTTGAAGCTCAGAAATGTTTGTGTTTTCGAAAAACTTCAATTAATGTCAATTTAATTATTTTAACTTACAAATACAATCGTTTTTTTAATTTG